>OZ010573.1:58154879-58164879 GCA_963932145.1 Acanthosepion lycidas
GTGTTGTATACATTAGTACGTTGCCTTGTACTGGGTTTTATTTTCCAATTTTATTGTGCTGTGATTTTTTTCTCTACTTTGATTTCTATTGAAAAAATAGTTTCGGTTTACGAACATTTCGGGTTACGAACGGCTTTCAGGAACGAATTAAGATTCCACTGTATATATAGTGTACAGTTAGTGCTGGCAGTAATTATTTTAGAGGTACGTAATTATTAAGGTTATACACGCACAAAGATATATATATATAAATTAAATAATATCAAACGCTTAAAATCCTATAGGTAATAATTTTTATTTCACGAGAGCTTTAAAAAAGCAGCTCTCAATCTTCAAGGTCTACAAACAGAGCTCTCATGAAATAAAAATTATTACCTCCTGGAAATTCCATACGGATTACCATATTGTACTATTAATCACTCTTTCTCATATATATATATATATATATATATATATATATATATTACTGCTTAAGAGCTTTCAAAAGAGTCAAATGCTATAAATGCATGAACTTTTAACAGTGAATTCTTAAGATTTCATCTTTTTAACTAGAAACTTAACTTGAAATTGGTGATTTTTTTATCAGTTATTGAAATTTATATTACATTGATTAAAATTAATTTAATTTTCGCTTTATTTCATATTTCTTCAAATAAAGAATACATTCTCTGACGGATTTTTTTTTCCGTTCCCTGCTAGGTGGTTCCTTCGATTCCAATTGGTTTCCCTTTTCCCCGTGCCAGGAACTGTCTTCGACAATTGCTTTAAAAACTAAGAGACATCGATAGATGGACCGTATTTATATAAAGGGATAAGCTGCTCAGTATGCACAAAAGTATCTCCAAAAATTGTTAATGAAATATGCATTCGCAAAAAAAAAAAAATAAATAAATAAATAAATAAATAAATAAAAAAATAAAATTCTTACAATCCGAAATATTTTTCGGCTTTAAATAACCCACAAAGGGTTGATAAACCGTAAAAAAAAAAAAAAAAAAAAAAAAAAAATCAAATCACTCGCAGAAGTCTATTTGGTGTAACAAAGTAAGTATCTAGAATTGTATATCTCGATCCCTGAACAAATAAAAAGGTTATATGCGATATAAACTGAACAGTAAACCAATTGCTAAAAACACTATACTACTAAAAAGAAAAAAAAAAAAGAAAAAAAAAAAGCGAGGTGGCATTGGTTAGCATTTACCTCAGTAATCAGTGTTCCATGTTGGATGGATTAAACATTAATTAAGACAATTTCTTATCACATCGTAATTAATTCCCAGTACATCTATCATAAAGTGAATTAGTCAATTTGACAATCGGCGAATTATTCATTTTTTTTTTTTTGCTAGTATTTACTCAATCTTATTGGTATCGATTTTTTTATTAATGCAACTCTCTGATCACTGTGTGAATGTGCAATTGGTGTAATAGATAGCGGCTTGGAATGAGAAATCGGAGAGCCGAGTTCGAATTCAAGTAGAGATCGTTAGATTCACTTACGCGCAAAAGTAAAAGTATGAATCCATCTCTTTTCTCCCAGCTATAGGTTAAATATTAGGTCTTGTATCGAGAAAAAAAATCATTGTTATTCTCCAAAAAATTATTAATGTAATATTCACTTGAAAATAAAAAAAACAAAAAACATTGTTACAATCTAAAAGGTTTCAGCTTTAAATAAACCACAAAGGGTTGATAAGCCGTAAAAAAATTAATCAAATCTGATCATTTTTCTATCCTCGTTCTATAAGCAGGCTCTCAAGGATAAAGGATACGAGTTCAAATTGTGCCGAAGACTTTACCTTTCATTCCTATGTGCACTATTTGCTTGGCGATCGTAGAATCATGATCTAAGACTTGCGATACAATGAAAGAGATAAGCTGAAAGTAATACTCATAAAAAAAAAAAAAAAAAAAAAAAAAAAAAAAAATGGTTACCAACAAAAAGTTCATCTACAAATTTCGAATGCTATAGCATAAATTCCAGAATTAATTATAAGTATTAATTATTAATCCGCTACTTAGAATTTCACATGAGACAAAATTCATATTATTATAGAATTAAAAATATTATATCTAGACTCCCTTGACTTTGGCATTGAGCCCACAATTCATTTTATATTTAAAACTTAGCCTGTTTTAATTTGTTTCCCCGTTTACAGTTCTGACGAGAGAGGACGAAACCGGTCGACTTGTGTTCGTGTTTTTGTTTTAAAATTTATCATGGCCTATAGTAAAAAAAATTCTTGCCTTTAATGCCATAATACGTTTTTGTACAGTTAAAAACACACACACATATATATATATATATATATATATATATATATATATATATATATATATATATATATATATATATATATATATATATATTACTCGAAGATAGATAGTACTCTACACTCCAAGTACGAGAAACATGCGGAAAACACATTTTAAAAAGAAATGGCATCTGTAGGAATTCTTGACAGTTGAGTGACACACCAAAATAAATTCAGTTCTACGTTGTAATCGAATCGATAATTTGCATCTTCTTTCTCTTTCGTTCACTCATAACATTTTTAGCTGTCTGCATTTGTTTTGAAATTATCATTCATTAATGGCAATATGCCGTATATATTCGTGTAAAAGCAGATTCATGTATAGTACGACCCTTGGATTTTTTTAGTATGAATTTTAACCCCTCCCCACCACGCAAAAATTAACTGTGTATAATGAAACCGCCTGCCGAAAATAATAATTTTAACCTCTTCAAAAAATGACTTGTGTATAGTGCGACCCCCTATATTTTGCGTAAAAACCGATCTAAAAAAACTCGCACTTTACTCGAGTATATCCTGTAGCCATTATCATAATAATGTAGATAAAAAGTCCCTTTAGGACGTAGTAGATCATGGCCCTCCAGAGATTTCTTATCAGTTAATTGCTATTCCGTATTAGGAAAAATTCGGAAGTGGTTTCCTGTTTTTGCAAGGCTTGGAATTTAGATATTTCTTTCCCTTAAACTGGTTGCCACCCAAGGCTAGAGAGATCCCATTACTTAAACGGATTGAAATGAAATCTTAATTCGAAACAAAGTCGAATGTGGAATTTAAACATGAAATACATAAATTCACATCTGGAATGTAAGACTAAAATCGAAGAACTTTATCAATCACTAAAATAAATATTGAATAAAAGTGGTCAACTCATTTGTTAATATGAAAGCAAGGGAATTAGGTAGATATTTATTTATTTTTAAAAATTTGAAATCAAGATATCAATAATATTTTTAGATTTAGGGTTTGTCTTAAGGATGAAATACAAGTTAATAATTATCACCAGCTATTATACAGCATTTTCACCGAAAAAAAAAAAAAAAAAAAAAAAAAAAAAAAAAAAAAAAATTATATATATATATATAACTTTAAATAAACAATATGATAATATATAAAGTATCTATTCTGCTAGGATTCATGCACATGTGTAGTTGAATCAGCGTAAACATCACTTTAGTCCGAAGATGTCCTAAAAGATGAAACACGTCACACGAAAAAATTTTCCCACTTTGTCATAGAATTTTTCTAAAATATATGATTTATTTTGGGTCATAATATATATATATATATATATATATATATATATATATATATAATAACGTCAATGTTTAATCTTATGAAATCCAAAGCCATTTTAATTTTACTAACACTTTTTTCAGGGTGCTAAAAATTAAATTTTAGAAAAATCAATTTTGGCATTTAACTTGTCTGGTTTAAAATAAAATAAAAACCTATTTCTACTACGTCACTAGAAAAGTTCAATAGACCGAGATAGGAAAATTACTTATTTGTTTTCCTTTTTTTTTTTTTTTTCTTTTAAATAATAAATTTTAGAGTGTTACAAACACACGATCTCAAATTTTAAAAATATTGTTCTACAATCCATCCCATACCTCTTTTAACAAATAACATTCTAGATATTACTGAATAATTATAGTAATTTATTTCATATTTGACAATTTCTACATCACTAGAAAAGCCAGCTACATAAAAATACAAAGTAGATTCTACTGCTCACCTAAAAAGTAGTACACACAATAGCAGTAGTAGAAATAATAATAATAATATTAATAATAATCAATATTATAAAGAAGAGCTGATTCTCTGTCCGTCACACACTGCTTGTGACTTTGCATGTACGCATATAATGTATATACGTATGTGTTGTGCGTGAGTGACTTACATGTGATTGTGCCATAATCTATACGCAAGTACACAAAACACAATTTGAATGATTTAAAAATAAGACATTGGAATAATGTAGTCCTCGTTCAATCAGTTTGGACAACCCCCTACCCAAAATTCAGCAATGAAATGATGAATTTTGAGATAAAAAAAAAAAAAAAAAAAAAAAAAAAAGACTTCATTTAAAAAATAAATAAATTCAAGTAGTCATAAGATTTTATTAAACTTTTCGGATATCAAGTAATAAATAAAATTATTTTTAAAATTTTCTTTTAATTTTTTTAGACCTGCCATTAGATAAAAATATAGATGCGCATACAATTTGAACGAATTTGACTATGTCGTGGGGGAGGGGGTTAATGTCGATTTCTGTTTGATAACAACCCTTGGATAACAGGAAATAGTATTAAGCGAAATGTACAGAACTTTGAAGTCATTTTTATGACACCTGTATTTAAATTGAATAAGTTTTCCAATAAATATAGTATTTTAAAAGGACAAACAATTTAGATTTGAAATTTGATCTTGCTGTCAGTCTAATAATAATAACTATATATATATATATATATATATATATATACTAAAAACGATATAAAAAAATTTTATATACAAGAAAAATTTTAGGAAAATCTATGACAAAGTGGAATATTTTTTTTTTTTTTTTTTTCGCGTGATGCGCTTCGTCCTTTAAGATATAATCAGGCTAAAGTTATGCTTACGTTGATGTGATTACACATGCGCAAGAAGGAGAGGAGATGCTGAATTTTTTTTTTTTTTTTGTTAAATTTGTGTTTGGGTTTCTGATTTCATTGACTTTTTTTGTTTATGTTTTTAATCACTTTTGTCATTAAATATCCCACATTAGGATAAATTATTAAACTTAATTCAGTTTTTAGTTTCATATTTAAGGTCAGTAATTTTATCTTCGGATATTTTTAAAAGAAAAGAAAAAAAAAAGGTTCGATTTCAATAATTTCCGAATTCTTCAGTTCAAAGAGGTCAAGACAAAGACTCCTCCCTGTTGTCATTGATACTATGTAATATAGAGCATAACCTGTCGCATATTATTTGGAGAGGAAATGAACATTGATGCCACGTCTATTGCTTCCAGAAATGCTAGGAATTACCCAGAATGCTATCATGACGATATGCTATTACATGAGATAATCTGGTAATAGAAATTTCTTTATACGAGATAATCCGGTATATCGTAATATTAGCAGTTTCTTTATAAGTTCACTTTCGGCATCTATTGATCTAGCAGTCAGTACTGTTATTTAGTTTATGTGTACATTTCGGCATAAAATATCTTACTATGAAAAATCTATCGATCAATCTTTGTAACTGAACTAAAACCTTATTTCCGATCCGTGCTGCTTAAATTAATAGTCGTGGAAAAAATCGATCTCCCCGACCCTTGCGATAAAAACGACAAAATAAATGAAGTAGTAAAAGAAAATAATAGAATTCGTTAATGAATGGCAAGCCTTCATCTGAGAAATTTGTACAATTCCTCCACTTTTATCACAAGTTTCAGAATTTGATTGCTCAATCAGCTTTCGGATCACAGGAATCCAGTCACTTTAAGTTTAATTATTAGAAGAGGCACTTGAACAAATTGTCATGGGATACCTGTCATTATTTATAAACTTCACAGAGTTAAAAAAAAAAAAAAAAAAAAAAAAAAAAACGGGATGAAATATACGGACGGACACACACACATACATACGTGTAAAAAGAGTACGCGAAAACGATGTGTTGCATTCTATGATCAGAAAATTACCTCAACGAAATGAAAATAAATAGAGCCTCTCTAATCCTAATATGATGCATATTATAGAAGAAACACACAGACACACACACATTGGGAATTGAATGACAAAATAGAAAATCCTAAGCTACGCGAAAAGTCTTTAGATAAATATTTTTTTTCTTTTTTGTATGGATAAAATCATTTGTAGAAGACTTTTCAAAAGAATGTAATATAGAATATTTTTATGTTTTATCATTCACTTACCCATTCTTAGTATGATATATAGAGTTGAATATATATATATATATATATATATATATATATATATATATATATATATATATATACGATTACATACACACAAAATTTATCAAATGTATTAGTTATACATAGAAATAAATTCAACCACAATTTTGATCTAAAGAATGCCACACTCATTAAAAGAGAAGGAATTCAGGTGTAAAATTCTCAAGAGTGCTGTTATCGAATCTTATTAAAATATAAATCTGCGCCCCGGATTTTTTTCGTATATCTCTATTCCTGATTACTCTATCGCAAGCCAACATACATAATTATAAAAATATTTTAAAAAATTCAAAGAAAACGATTAAAATCATAACTAAAATAATTTAAATATTAATTACAAAAAAAAAAAAAATTTTCAACAACGCCATTTACTGGTTTATTGGTTTATTAGACATTAAATTACGTCACTTAACATCTTCCATAATTTACCTACATTTTTCAGTTAACTAGATGAATATTTATGAACGTTTCTTAAATTGAAAAAGTAACATTTTTGTTGATAAATACTTGTTGCGAAATAACTAGAATAAATATATATATATATAATATATATAATATATACAATATATAATATATATAATATATACAATATATAATATATATAATATATAATATATAATATATATAATATATAATATATAATATATACAATATATAATATATAATATATACAATATATAATATAATATATACAATATATAATATAATATATACAATATATAATATAATATATACAATATATACAATACAATATATACAATATAATATATACAATATATACAATATAATATATACAATATATACAATATAATATATACAATATAATATATACAATATAATATAATATATACATATGTATGTATGTATGTATACATATTATGTTAATGACTCAGCTACAGGGTGCACCGCCAAATCACAAATCACGCAAATAGAACTCATTTTTTTTAATGAAGTTTTCTCAGATATTCAGGCCGGTAGACGAAAATAAATATACTGTTTAATAAATAAGCACAGCGTCTGCTCTAAACATGAGAACCCATTAATAATAACGTTTAACTAATAAAATCTGTCGGGTTTATAAATTTAAAAAGAAAATACATGACTTCTTTAAAAATTGTTTACGTTAGGATACTAAAATGAGAACGTGCGTGTATGTTGGAATCTCCAGTCAATTTCGGCGTATGCGAGCCTAACCCTTCATATTACACATGAACCGCTGGGTTAAAAACACTTGCTTGCTAAAGGCTTGTGTAGCACCAACAGCACTTGTCGGAAGCAAGTCTCCAAACAGACATCCTCTGGTTTTATCATCACGGATTTCAGCCTTTTCTGAATAATATAAAAATCGAAGGACAATACTTGTGCTTAAAGACGACTCTCACCGGAATTAGATGCCTTGAGTTTTCTTTCTGGTAGACTAACTACCACTGAAACAGATCGAAGACAGGTTCACGTTTTTTTTAACATTAGCACGAATGAAACAGAATCAATCAGAATTTGGAATCAGCTTGCCTATTCTACTTTCCTTGCATTACGCGCATGCACACACATATGAATATTTTTTTTAAAAATATGATTCAATCGCGACACGGAAATTAATGTTTCGAAACTGGTCATCCGTATTTCAAGTTTAATTTCGATATTAAACCTCAACTGTTGGATGACTTGATATAACAAACACCCCTACTTTCATCAAAGCAGAGACCCGTTGATAATGAAAAACTAACCCCAGATTACACCTCCACTTCAAAACTATAAATGAGTAGATAGAACATTTCGTTGCTTAGTTATTCTAAAAACATCGACTGAGAATGAAAGTCATCCAACAGTTAAGGTTTAATACTGAAATTAAACTTGAAATACGGATGACCAGTTTCAAAACATAGTAATTTCTGTGTCGCGATGTAATCATATTTTTAAAAAATAACTTAGGCTCTACTTCTATATCGAGCAATTTTGTTTTTGTTTTTTTAAATAAAAGCAAAAATATTAGGTTGGTGCAAAAAATAATGACGTAATAATGTCGTTTTTTGACGTATTTTTTAACGTCAAAAAACGACATTATTACGTCATTATTTTTGCACCAACCTAATACTAACGAACTTAGGATCATCAATCAAACAGTTCTTTCCTATTATATACACACATTATATATATATATATATATATATATATATATATATATATATATATATCTGTGCGTGATGCAATGATAAAGACTCTAAATGAGAAATCGGAAATCTAATTTCAGATTCCAGTCCAGTTCGTTAACTTTATTATTAGGTTGGTGCAAAAAATAATGACGTAATAATGTCGTTTTTTTGACGTATTTTTTAACGTCAAAAAACGACATTATTACGTCATTATTTTTGCACCAACCTAATATATGCAAATTACCCTTGGGAAAGTTATGAATCCATTTGTCTTCCTCTAGCTATGAGAAAATAGAGCATACAGAACGCTTTAAAATTGATTAGCAACCAGTCTAGGAGAAGAATGTATTCTGGACCTCAGTAGGACCTTGTGGCACACTACGTGCCCCATTTCTCTGTATTTATTTATTTTTCTAAAAAGTGTAGTTGGTTCTGCAACAAGCCTTCACCACTATAATGGAATCATGTGCATCTAGTCTGGTTGCTCGGTTTAAGAAACTGGGCTGCTAGACCCTCATACGACGAATACGTCACAAGGGTCCATATATATAATTTTTCATAGCGTACAGATACTATATATTCTGATCCTAGGTGTTAAGGAAAGACATTTTGATTCGAGCAAGAGAACGTTCAGAAGTACTAAGCCTTACGTGAATAATTGTCATTTTTTATGGGTACTATGCCAGTTATAAATATAAAACACTGAAGTGTTATTAGTTTTAATATGTGTCCCAAGAACTGCAGTCAGATTTTTGTCCGATTGACGCAGGTGCTGAAGACATCGGGCTGAGCACCCCCTTGTAAATACAAAAAATCGAAACAGTCACGTTTCAAATCAAATTATACGATAGTCGTGGGATACAATGCTACAATTTTCATGGCATTTCAGGACAACAGACTTACGTGGCGGCGCCCATCTCTTCTCCACTTAACATTCTGCACGTTGCACCAGTAACAAAGAGTAATTCTTGATTAGAATTGCGAAGTGAAAATTTTTTATGCCATGTCCGTTTGGCCCTCCACATATTCCTATTCTTATTACTACTACTATTATTGTTAGTAGTAATGTTATTACTACTACTATTATTGTTACTATTACTGTTATTACTACTACTATTGTTATTACTGTTATTAACATTATTACTGTTAATATTTACTGATACTATTACTAAACACTTCTATTATTATTATTATTATTATTATTATTATTATTATTAGCAGCCAATTAGTAAGAGCAATTAATCAAACAGTTTAGTAATCTTATGGAATTCTTCTGCCATTTTGTTCATTTTTCCCTGGGGTGGGACATTAGTAATTTGCATAGGTCATTACCTTCTTGCATTTCAAGAGTTGAAATGTCGGGGGATTCTGGATATTTTTTCCAGAATATGCACCTTAAGCTGCTTGTCTAAGTTGCAGTCGTTCTTAATAAAATGTACAGCAAGTTGATTTTTTTTTTTTTTTTTTTATCATGGACGACTGCATTTATTTGTGGCTGTTTCGATGATTTATGAAATAGACAGAAAATAAATACCAGATTTTATAGATTGTCTTCGGTTTATATTAAAAAA
>OZ010573.1:58169879-58177379 GCA_963932145.1 Acanthosepion lycidas
AAAAAAATCCACGATTATTCACATCATGAGAATTAAACTATTAAAAAAAGGACCACATTTTATTGTGTAAACTGTATCGGATTTAGCCTAGGGAGCATTCATATATTTATTTGTAATGTAAACATTGATGTTATTTTTAGGGGTTATTTTTTTTTTCTATCGAATTAAGGGAAAATATTTTTTTTTAATAAAATTGCTGACCAAAAAAAAATTATTCATGATTTTAATTTACTTGTCGTTTGTCAGTTATTTTCGTTTTTCGTCTTCTCATATCTTAGAAATTAAACGAAATAAAAAATGTTTTTCAGTTATTGGTGTGTAATATTTTCCAATATTAAACAAGTCGTATTTATAAAGAACAAGAGACTGACTATGAAAGACAACCACAAAAGTTAAACAATATTCTTGACGGTTGTTGATTTGGTAGCACTAAAGTACAAGTTGATATGGAATATCCTCACCTTTAAAAACAATGAGGTTCGCTAAAGCCAGGGGATTTTTCCAGGATCGCCTATTTATTTCTAAAGACTTCTACAGAGTTATTCCTTATCTAATGTCTGTAAAAATTAATAACAAAGATTAATTAATCTGTAAAAGAAAAAAGAAAAAATTGTCTAAAAATTATGTAAGCACATTTTCCTATTCTTGCATATTAATGAAATTTTAATCTTTTTTTTTAAATTAAGGAAGTCTTCATTTATTTTACTTTTTTTTTTATTATAATAGTCTTACAATGATGATTCAAATGTGTTTCTAACGTTGTGAACCGAACTATTGTAGAGCAGTGTAGTTTGAAGTCAAAATAAAATCTACAAAACGACATTATTAGAAAATGATCCTCTTTCATTTGGCGAAACTCTTTTGTATTTTTAGTACTTCTGATCAAATATATTGAAAATTTACAACGAATATGCTTATCAAAGCAAATGAGTAATTATGTGATTTACATTATATAACGTTTCAGGGAATTATGATTCGGACATTGCACTTATTTATACCATTCATGTTATAAGATTTATTTATTATTTATTCGTTTTATTTGTTTATAACATTTATTATTTGCACTTATAACATTTATTTATGTATAAACATTTATTTATCTATTTATGTATAAACATTTATTTATCTATTTATGTATAAACATTTATTTATCTATTTATGTATAACATTTATTTATTTCGGATAAATCACTTATTTATAACATATTCCTAAAAGAAAAATATTTTTACACTTATAAATTTATAAAATATTACATTTATTCCTAAATGAAAAATAGACTTGAAAAACGCACCACAAACAAAAAAATAAACAAAAAAAAAACTAAAGCTGTTTATTAAATTTAAAAAAAAAAAAAAAAAAAAAACTAAAAAACGAGAGAAAAAAAAAAGGCAATACAGTATTTAGCTAATGAAACTTGACTTAAATTGACAATCTTTTTGTTTTATTTATAAACCCACTTTGTTTCGTTCTGAATGTTAAGAATGTATCACCCGACCCCCGCGCCAAGAGAATACTAACCCCGTAAACAAAAAAAAAAAAAAAAAAAAAAATGCCAACAACAAAAGAGAAAAATAATATCAGCATAGGTCATCATTTAAGACAAAACAATGAAAATATCCACAACACGAAGTACAAGATTTCATATAAATCGTTAAAATACTATAAAATTGTATTCATTGACACCATTATAAGATTTACTAAACAAAGAGTAAATATAGAAAGGTGTGTGTATATCTGACACTAAAATGCTCTGTTATAAAATAGACGAGACCAGACTGTTGAAGTTTTACCAGCTGTAAAAAAGACATGAAACAAGAGGGAGGCGAGTAACACTAAAAACACTACATACGTCAAGACCTCTGAAGTAATTTACAATGAATTTTACTATTTAATACCTTTCTTTTTCTTTTTTCATTATATGATTAATGTCTTTTTTTAACACAAAAATGAATACATCAAACGTAAAGCAAATTAAATAAATAAGAAGTACGAACAAGTTTAATTAGGCTCTATTGTTTTTTGTTTTTTCTTGATAAAAGGAATGGTTGTCTTATTTTTCTGTGTTGTTGCATATACGTTGATATTGCTCTTACGACACATTGGAAAAAAAGGAGAGCAGACCAGGAAGAGTTTGAAAAATAAAGAAAAAATACATTATTCATATTAAGGAAGAGTAACTCGAGAGAGATCTTAAAGAAATTAATATTAATACCGGATCCCTTTGCCTTCCTCATTTTAACACATCTTTCGTTCTTTCCCCTCAGTAAATAAATAACTACTTCTGACTGCACGAGTCTTTTAAAAAAGATTAAAATATTTTTATTTCACAGGTGATTTATATATATATATATATATATATATATATATATGTGTGTGTGTGTAGCAACATTTAAATACGTTGCAAAATTTTTCACCAAGCCCATAGCCAATGTGTTTTGAGGGGGCGCTTTAAGTCAAAATGGGGGGTACAAGTAAAAGTACTTTATGCTAATGCATTTATGTGAATTTTAACATTCAATTTGTGGTTAACAGTGACTAGCTCCTAGATTTTTAAAATAAAAACCTTGCTTTTCTTTTTTTTTTTTTTTTTTCCCCATGATATACAATATTTTTTGATTTTTTTTTTTTTTTTACCAATATCTACGATGGAAATTGAACTAGTACCAAGCACTGGAAATGTTTCATGAATAGTTTTTGTTCATGTAAGAAAAAGCACACTAAAATTAGTTCACGTCATTTTTACGAGGAGGGGAGGCGCAGAGCCACACGGCTGATGACGGACTTGATTTTGACACATGCATTTTAAACTGCAACAGACAAAACAATGAAAAGAATACGTGACGAGAAATAGAGTGTAAAAAAAAAAGTTGGGTACCTACCACCAGGAAGCATGTACAGTGCGTATGGCACACACAAGGAGAAGGGCAATCGACAAAACCCTGTCCATCCATCGTCCTTGAGTCACGAGGCGTCGTCTGAGCGAACGGCTAGCGACACCTCGTTCCGAAAGTGAAGAATATTCCTCCGTGATGATGTTTGTTCTGCTACTAATTCCAAGTGTACATAGAAAAGATCGTCCGTCCGGGTGGGTGGGGATTTTTTGCAAGTTGGCCGATCGGGTCGGCCGGATGGTGACCGAGCAACTTGGGAGTGCGAAAAGATCTTAGCTAACTCGTAACAAAACGCACAACACATGCAATTTCTGTGGTATTTTAATGGTTAGGATTTCAGTATATTTTTCCCGTCTTTTTTATTTTATCTTTTTTTTTTTTAAAACAACAACAAAAAAAAAAAAAAAAAGCGGTAGCTCAATATTAAAAATAAAAAAATGGCACCTTTGAATTCCAAATTAAAAAAAAAAAAGCTAGATATATAATTTAGAACTAGAAATGATTACAACTGCATAATTGTGGTATCTAAATTACATTTAAAATCAGGATTAAATTAAGAAAATAAAATAAAAATTGCTAGGCCAGTTTTGCAAGTTATTGGCTAGCTACAGCTTACTGGCTCGGTCCGGTTATGCCTATCCGTCCGTCCGTTCATCAACCTAGGGTTTTTTTACCTCCCAGTGTGTCTTCCTGTATGTGTGTCAGCCTCTCTTCCTCTAGGGGCCGCCCTCTATAAATGAGAAAGAAGAAAAGACAGGGTAAAAGGGAATCGTTTGTTCTCATAGATTCACTATATACCAAACGGTGCTTGTGAGGCCAGAGCTGCCCCAAAGGAATATGCTATTTTAATTTAAGCTTCACTTATTTCTCTGCTATTTTTTTCACGGTTTCTTTTCTTCCTTCTCACGTTCTGTCTATTTGCATCCTTCTCTTTAAGTAGACAGATTGATGTATATTTATAAACGTTTTTTTTTTTTTCTCCTTTAAAAACCGGTGCTTCGTTTAAAATCGCCTCCGTTTCTTCTTGTCCCTTTCACTTCGTATGAAATCTTAAAGTAGATAGACAGAGCGATATATTTGTTCCTGATATATAGCTAAGATTAAGAGAAAATACCCACACATCGCATAGATTTCACGTCTGTGAGTTTTGTCTCGCGCGACAACAGATCTTTATTCAGACGGAAGCCCACACGATACACATTAACTGAAACCTCCAACTCCAATATAAAAGCGTGTGTGACATTTAAAGTTTAACACTACTTTTCTGCTCGCAATTCCGAATTTCTTCCAATCCTTTTCCTTTACGATTTGCAGAATTGTATTCTTTTTCTTTCTTTTTTTTTTAAGCAATAAACAAAGTCTTTCTTTCGTAAAGAACACGATGTTTGCCCGTTCTTTGCCCAAATTGCTCATATATATGTGCAATCATTTTTTGTTGCTGATTTAAATTCTTTTTTCATTTAAATGCGTGTGCTACAATTAATGATTCTTGTAATTTTGCTGGGTGTGTATCTACCCAGACACGAAACGAACGGGTAGATTTGTGCAGTATGGGCAAGAATGTCGCTGAGATATATAGGTAAAAATAGGAGAAAGCACACTCACCCCCTTTATTTATCGTTTGGCTGTTGTTGCTGCTATTTTAAAAATCTCCATGACAAAACCTATTGTTTAATCATAATGTTATAGTTTATTTTCCAATTTTTCATTTTTAAGGCTTTCTTTCTTTTTAAGTCACAAGTACTCACTTATATTTACACTCTCACATAAGTCATGATTTGCCGCCGTGTATGTTTCTTCATGAGCGCATGTACTCGGCGTTGAGGCGGGGTAGTGGCGGTAGTCAAGTACACGAAATTAATAAAGAGGCGTTGACGGTGGAGGCCCAACCCACGGGCTGTTGTGTCATTCAAGCGACAGTGGTCATCAACTGGGGCCGTTTGGTTATCATAACACGGACTTTTTCTGTCTACCTTCTGTGTGAACAATTCAAACTTCTTTGTAATTATCTACCACCTCTACCTGTACCCTCTCCCGATAAAAAAAAGAAAAAAAAAAACACGGAATTCAGATGCTTATTAGGGTACCGCGACGACTACGACTACGACCACCACGATAAAAATGTTCAGCTATCGGCATAGGGAGAGTAACCACTGCCACCATCACGATAACGACTACGTCAATAATTACAACCTCAATGATTATTGACACACACGCGCGCGGGCGCGCACAACACACACACACACACACACACACACACACACACACACACACACACACGCACACAAAAAAAAAAAAAAAAAAAAACCCTCCAAGGACCGTCGGGAAAATCTACACTAAATATATAATACTGACTTAAAGAAGAAGAAAAAAGGTGGGGATATCCGATAATTTTTCAAAATATATTTCGTTTTTCATACTATCATGTAGCGGTGATCCGCAAGTTACTCATGCGGATCATTCTAAGATGTGACTTTGATTCGCACTAGGTGTCGCAAATTTGTGCCAGTAAGTCAAACTTAGTAAAAAAAATGAATACATGTACTTAGTAAAAAAAGTAGTAGTTAGAAAGCTAGTTCCGTAGAACCATTAGTAAATGTCTTACTAAGCGCCATAATTGTAGCCTTGCGATTAGGTATTATTTAAAGAAAAAAATAACTTATCATGGATTGGGGGGTTAACAGATTAATTTTGTATAACATTATTGTAAGGAGTTGAAAGTTATGAGTTCAATCCCTGGGTCTGGTAGTGCTGAAAAGTAATTTACTCTCGTTCAATGGAAGAAACAGACAAACGACATAAAGGTGGACAAGACTGTGAGCATTAACTCATATAAAATACCCCCTAAACATGGAGAGCATAATAAGAACAATCAACCCCCGTGGATTGAATAAAGACTTCGGTTCAAAATACCATGAAGTTTATCAAGTATAAAGACAGACACTTGAAGAAGGCAGGAATATACAACGACCTAAACGTTGTAAGTATAACATCAAAGATGAGCATGGTGGTGGAAATAGCAAAGCAAATGGACAATTCTTACTTAAGGCCCCCCCTATGTCCTTATGCCAGATAAAGGTAGAAAATATCCATACTTATATATCAGCTTCATTTTTTTTTCTATTAAAAAAAAAAACGCAGTAGGAGTTATTTTCTTCACTATTTACATTATTCGAACTATTGTCCTCATCTTTGTTGCTATATTGATCACAACGTGTCGGCCGTTGTACGCTCGGCCTTCTTCAGGTGGTTGGAATATCGAACTGAACCCTTTCTTTCGCTCGCTGGCGTAGACTGTTCTAGTTCCACGTGCCATGTGAATTAACAGGAGATAACTGATAACATGCCATGTGGAACTAGAACAGTCTACCCCAGCGAGCGAAATAAAGGGCTCAGTTCAACATTCTAACCACCTGAAGAAAGGCGGAACGTACGACGGCCGAAACGTTGTGATGAATATGGCAACAAATATGAGGACAATAGTCCGATTAATGAAAATAGTGTACATAATACCTCATATCAGAAATATAGACAGTTATTTTCTTGTTTCAAACCGAACAGCCGGCTTCTTTTCAATGGCCAAACCAAATACAAGCTTATTTTGTTAGCCAGTTCTACCCTCACTAAGTGTCCCATTAAAGTGACAGTGTCAAATTAAGCTAAATTGTGTATGTATTTACTAAGTTTACTCTAGTCTGGCACAAGGTTATAAAAGTGAGGCACCCTATGAGAATTGACCTGTCGGTATAGTCTACGTTACTAGCTTGGTATCCACAGCAGAACAAAACCAAAAATGGCTAAGGTTTTATCAAATCAAATGACTTATAAAAAGCGCTAACAATGAATGAATTACCCTTTATTCGTCTTGCTGTGCTATGTCCCTTCAGGACGTTGACGTTCACGGCTCTCCACAAGTTCTTATGCTTTGTATTTCTTAGCAATGTTTTTTTCTCTTTGTTATCACCTCCACTCCCTGTTCTGTCTTCTACTTACTCCTAATAACACAAAATTATATTAAACTTTGATATTAGGTTGGTGCAAAATAATGACGTAATAATGTCGTTTTTTGACGTTAAAAAATACGTCAAAAAACGACATTATTACGTCACTATTTTTACACCAACCTAATAACATTCGGATTATTCATCAGGGAGTAACTTTTTTTTCTTAACCACTTCCTTATAAATTTTTTTTTTTTTTTTTATCAAAAATTTGTGATACCTTATAATAAAAATTAAGTTATAGCTAGTCTCCAGGATCTTTCTTAGTATCCTTTATTATTTCTTCCTTTTTTTTTTTTTAATAACGTTGTCATGTAGATAGTTCTAATTCTTAATTTCTAGTCTCTTTCTCAGGCTCTTCTGAATCTTTCCCAGTGCTCCGATAATGACTGACAAACACCGTCACTACCATGTGCCACAACTTATTTCTCTGACAGAAAAAAAAACTTATCTACGTTTTCACTTTCTTTCATGCCTACACCGTAGTCCGCCAGTACAGCGAAATTTATCTTCTACAACCAGATACGGACTGCTGATCTGGACTGGGTGATCCGTTTAAATCTCAGAGTATTTTATACATTTCATTCTCTTGGATGAATTCTGATCTG
>OZ010573.1:58182379-58217379 GCA_963932145.1 Acanthosepion lycidas
CTCTTTCTAGATGAACTTAAAGAGTTTTCCATTGATTCTCACAACAAATGGTTAACGTCTTATCTGAAAAAAGCCGGCACAAGGGTCTCGTGCCCCCACCCAACCACGAATCTGTGATACGGGACCCGTCACTCTACTACATCTTAATTTTCATAAGGTAGTATTCATATAAAATACAAATTTTATTATAATCTAATTATGCACAATAATGAATCATATGCAATATAGGTGAAAAAATTGTAAACAAATCCAATGTATTTAAATTCAAATTAGAGACATGTCATAATAGATCATTCCATCTTAAATAAATCAAAAATGTTTTGCGGCAACTTGAGATTATGAATGTCAAATAGTGAATACAGTGTTTTTATTTTATTTTTATTTTTTTATTTATTTATTTTATTTTTTTTTTTCGAAATTTAACATGAGCAAAACAAATTTACAAATTTGGACGAAAATCCAAACACCCAGAATCACGTCAAAATCCGCTAAATTTCTTAATCCTTTAATGGTCAGCTGTACTTAGCTTAATTTGTAACGTATATAAATGTAGACAGAAAAAAAGCAAATGTTGATAAGATAGGAAGGGTCACAAAGCACTAAAAATGGTTTCGGATAACCATTGTTAATATTCAAGTTCTGCCTTTAGGCACTGAGCACTTTTCCTGGTGTCATCGCGGTATTCTTTAGAAGTGATTTCATTTTGTACACACACACACACACATAATTGATTTTATTTATTTATTTATTTTTTTTTTACAGCTTATCAACCCCTTTTTACACCATATAAACCAGCATATTTTGGGATAGTAAGAATAATAAGAAAGTCATTGAGAGTGCCGCAATCGAATCGTGCTAAAATGTTTACCTGCAGTTTTAATTTTTTTTTTTTTTCAAATATCTCCTTTCACAAATGGAATATTCCTTTCTCATACCAATGTACATGATCATAAATTTAAAAAGAAAAGAAAACGGTTAAATCAGAAACGTTTATTGTTTAAAATAAAACATACATAATTAATTTATCAAATTAAAGTAATAATTACATTTATATATGAAAAGTAAGCACACACACACACACACATATATAACAGATAAGAAATTAAAGAATATAACGATATTTTTTATATCTGTTTATAAATAGATGTTGCAAACTAAAACCTATACATTCATCTTAATAAACTCCATCAGAGGACGAAACACGTTGACAAAAAAATTTTCGTTTTGTCTTTGTTCATATTGTCTTTTCACAATTTACTGATATATATATATATATATACTTTATTTACTTATATATATATACTTTATTTACTTATATATACATATATGCATACTTTATTTACTTATATATATATACTTTATTTACTTATATATATATATATATATATATATATATATATATACACACACTTTATTTACTTATATATATATATATATATATATATATACACTTTATTTACTTATATATATATATATATATATATATATACTTTATTTACTTATATATATATATATACACACACTTTATTTACTTATATATATATATATATATATATTATACACTTTATATATATATATATATATATATACTTTATTTACTTATATATATATATATACACACACACACACAAACACGCACACACAGATAGATACGTATATGTAAACATATATATTACACGTGTTTCTCTCTCTCTCTCTCTCACTATATATATATATATATATATATATATATATATATATATATATGATCTTCAAAAATTTTAATGAAATGTCAGTCATTCTCTTCTGTCTTCTTAATTTCTCTTCTTTTATTGTTCTCGCTCCTTAATAATTTTTTTCTTATATTCTTTCACACTCAGTAACCTTCTGCGTCTTAGTGGCAGTGTTGCCTTGCTTGGTGCAAAACGGGGTAATATATATCTTCGAGATATATTTGGCAGTTATATTCTCTTTTCTTGAAAAAAAAATACTACACAATCTTCCTCCAATCTTCACAAATAAATTAAATTATTTTTTAAATATGTCTTTTTTAGAAAATCTTTGTAAAAGTATTTTCTTACATCTATTAATCCCCACTTATATAATTTTATGAAATTTCGAGAAATTCATTTTTGTAGCACTTAAAGTTTATATTAGTTATCAGATCAAGTCTTCGGAGAATTTAAATGATGTTTTTGTGTTGTTGTTTTTTTGTTTTGTTTTTGTTGTTTTTTTTTTTGTTTTTTTTTTTTTGTTTTTTTTGTTTTTTTTCGACCGCCAGTGTAGAAAATCTGCTCTGAATCGTAAAATAAAAAATGAATTACAACTAAGAAATTATTTAATTAGAAAAACTTAATAAAAACTTTTATAAATTAAATATATTTTATCTTAAAATAATGAATTTTTAAATTGTTTTCATTGTGTGTGTTTGTTTTGTTTTTTTAATAAGAATAACTTATATAGTTTGAAATCCTTTAAAATTCTGTATTAATTTGTAGCGGTAAAGTGATATTGCTATTAAATTAAGACTGTACTGGTGGAAAAGCCCACTACAATTCAACGACCCCAATATTTTTAAAAGAATTTTGAATTTATTTTATGTGTGTATAAACGTGTCGATTTTTGTAAATACGGATTTCCAAACACGGCATTATCAGAAAATAGGAACGGTAACTATAGTAAAGTTAAAAAAAATATATATATTTGTAATTTTCTAACATTTACTCAACTAGCGTCTTCGTAAGTACGATTAGAAGCAGTCTCGAAATATCTTCGCACTTTGTGAAACTAATTTAAATTCTTCTATTGCTACCAAGGAATTCTCTGTTCCAGGCTATCTTCCACTTTGCCAAAAAGAATCTAGCATACATATGCATGGCCTTAGTGTTTATATTCGGGAAAATCTCCCAACTGCAAGTCCCCAGATGATTCTTTCATGTGCTTTCGACTTTTCTTATTGCACTCGGTTAGCTATCTCTGTCCTTTATCGCTCTCCTTCTCCTCAGGATTGTGATATATTAGATAAAATTTCTGATAATAAAGAAATGGATCTTTCTCTACATCCTTCTGCGAATATTTTTGTGTTTGGTGATTTTAATGTACATTACGTCAAGTGGCTTAAGCATTCTAATGTCGCTGAGGTTGATGGTATTCACACTCTCAATTTTTCCACTGCTCAGTCTCACAGTCAAAATAGTGGATTTCCCCTACACGTTTCTCGAATAAATCTGTTCAATATTCTTTACTTGATTTGTTTCTTACACCTGTCTTCTTAGGAATTCGGATTACGCTGTTGTATCTATTAATATTTCTTTTGAGTCATCTATTTGAAAGGAACCTCCTATTCACATGACTTCATTCTGTTACCAGCGTACTAATTGGGATTCATTTTGTGACTTTACTCGAAATGCCCCCTTGGATCGATATTCTTAACCATCCTATTGAGAATTGTGCTACAGAGGTTTCTTATTGGGTTGTTTTCTTTCAGATAAGCAATATGGCTTTTGCTTCTCTAGGTCAACTGCTGATGTATTAACGATTATTGCTGAAAGATTCTATCAAGCTTTAGATAAGAATGGTGAAGCTCAGGCTGTTGTTTTGGATATCTCGAAGGAGTTTGACAGTGTTTGGCATATTGGTCTTCCTCATAAGTTGAAATATTATGGTATTTCCGGATTCATTTTTGGACAGATTCAGTTTTTCTTATATCGCGAAATGAAAACTACCTTGAATAGCCACACTTCTAGACCTTTTTGCATAAAACGATTGACACAGCTACTTACTCATGTCTTAATAATAAGTCTGATCGGTTAGATAAGGCCAAATTGGCAGCTGATCTAAAAATTAGCTGCAACTTGTTGTTAAATGGGGCAAGAAGTGGCTTGTTAATTTTAATGCCTCAAAAACTGCTCTCTTTTGATAATTTTACTTGCCATCAGAATGGCTGATGCTAACCACCAGGAGAGTGACTCATTGCGCCTTCGTGGACGAACGCTTTCAGTTGACATGAAGTGGAAAGTATATATTTATTCAGTTGCTAAGTCTGCAGCAAGAATGTTGATTCAGTATGTCGGGCTCGACAATTTTCTCGCCAGAATCTATCTTACATATTTATAAGTCTACCATTCGTCCTTGCTTTGAATATGGCTGCCACATACAGTCTGGTACTCCTGCTATATATTTAGTGATTCTTGATAAAAGCCAAAGGAGAATCTGCAGTGTTATTGTTCCTGACCTGGCATATCAGCTTCAGTCCCTTTCTCACCACCATAATGTAGCTTTCCTGTATGTCTTTTATAAATACTTTCATGTTATTTGTTTTGATACACTTTCCTCTGTGGTACCTGAACTTTATGAATTTAGGCTCAGTGCTAGATTGACGGCAAGGTTTCTTCAATTTACATCTGAAATGGCTAGATGCAACCTTAAGTTCTATGCTGACTGTTTCTTCTATCGGACTTCTCGCATGTGGGACTCTCTTCCGGCTTCTTGCTTCCTAGTCAGCTATGATCTTTAAAAATGTAAATACAATGTCAATCGTTATCTTCTGTCTTCTTAATTCTTATTCTTTTATTGTCCTCTCTCCTTAATAGTAGTTTTTCTCATATTCTCTAACATTCTTACATCCTAGTGGCTTTATTGCTTTGCTTGAGGGGAAATGATTAAAAAAAGATAGATAGATAGATAGATAGATAGATAGATAGATAGATAGAAAGAAACGAATTAAGCAGAAAGGTAAGCTCAACTGCCAGTTGCACGTTTAATTCTCTTAATTTGTTTCTACTTATCAGTTTGATATTTTTTAAACCGACGTTATACATACATAATGGCCGACTACTTTCATTTTTCCAGAACTCCAGTCAGCTGTGGCGGCTAGCCAGCCCTGTCGCAGAAACATGCTCAGGTACATGGGTGTTTGGTCATCACCCACTGATACCCTCTCCTCGTGGTTTATACTGTAACTATGCGGAGCGGACCTTAGTTACAGTTTCCGGGAGGGAGTGCATAATCAGCAGTTTGAACAATATTAGTACGCTCAAACTCTCGGTCACGATGACTTGTGATCTTGACGGCTTCCGAAAAATTCTGTTTACTCAATTTCACACACAAGGTTTGGGTTGACTCGTGGTGTGGTTTATAGGCACTTTCAAAATGTGTCGCACGCTGGGATCACCTCCTCAGACCGATAAGCTCAATAAGTCAACTTCTTTAGAAACTGAAAATGTGCTGATTCCTACAGCTGACAAACCGACCATTGTGAGATTCAAAAAGCTCACAAGCCGACCATGGTGAGATTCAAAAAGCTCACAAGCCGACCATGTTGAAATTCAAAGAGCTGGCGACTGTATATATATATACAGGCGTACATGTATAAATACATGTGCACGCACAAGCACACACATACAGGGTTCGATTGGTAAATTGTCGCCATTTCATATTTTTAATTTCGGGCAAGTATCCTCAAGCCATGACAAGATACATATTAAGATACGGAAATAGAGATAAAAGAGGAGATATAAATTCGAGCATAGATATAAACATATACAGACAAAATTAGAGATCGTTCTTTCTTTTTTTTTTTTTTTTACTTATGTTCAATACAATACCCAAGAGACAATACCCAAGAGACACTCAAGAAAGAGATTTGTTGGATGAGGAGTAAGATGTAAGAAGTGCAGTTTATGATATATGGAGAAAGATAACGGTTAACCTTAGACTTCACCAGCTTAGAATTGTAGTGGTCGAGAAAGGATCCTCTTGGCAGTTCGCACAAAGAAGCGGTTCGTCAGAAGTAGATGTTCGAGTGGAACTCACTAATAGAATACGAAAGGAATTAGGGTAGTTCGCCTCGGTGTGTGTGGTGTGACCGGTCTTAGCTGCGAGGGTTAGAGTTGGTGGAACTAAGGAATGTAGCTCGTCTGAATATTTTCCATGGAAATACCGATAAAGTGACAAGAGGCTCGATGGTGTGATTCGAGGATCTGACAAACCGACCATTCTAAGATTCTAAGAGCCGAGGACTGTATATATACAGACGTACATTTATAAATACATATGCACACACATGCACACATACACAGGGCGCGATGGGTAAACTGTCGCCATTTTTAATTTCGCGCAGGCGCGTTGTTTGTTTTTATTTTATCGACTGTACAGTATAGTAGCGTCAATTGGGCACCGTCTTTGAGAAAAAGAGCACAGTGATGCGACTGACTCCGCCAGAAATTTGGAAACGGCATGCTGTACTGCTTGGCATTCGCCCCGGAAGCTCCAATACGAATAGTTAAGAGTGTTTAGGACAGTAGATTCGGAAACAGTTGGACGAGTCTAAAGGTACGAAGGTGTTTGAAGTGATCACTAGCGATGCCTCCATTTATCTTCTCGCAGGCCCCAGACTTAAAACGGATGCTTATATCACATGCCTTGAGGAGGTAGTGCTGCCCTGGGTCATTAGGATGGCTGCTAGAAGTCTCTATGTCTGGCAAATATGCCACACAAGCAGGAGAACCCAATCATGCCTGTCAAACAATATCTGCAACCACATCACCCCTTACATCTAGACACCTAACTCCCAAACTACAGCCCCCTTGATTATTATGGGGCGCAGTTGAGCGAGTGACTAACAAAACACCCTGTAATACCAAAGATGAAGGCAAGGATTCTGGCAGCATTCACAATGCCCATCCACCAGTTGAACGGTGGGTAAACACATGCGTCGTGTTTTTCCAAGCAACTTTCCCCAGCAAATCAAGTCCCTCACCTTCAGAAAGTTCCCAGATCAATACTGTGTAGGATGCATTCTGGCCAGCTGCAGTGCGCAGACAGTCATTCAATGCTGATGCACTGAAACGCCAGCAAAATGTCAGCCTTCACGTCCCAGAGATACCAGAAGATGCCTCCACTAACAACCTCTGTGCTGTTTTCTCTTATAAATACAATAAATTCAAACAGAGAAAATCCAACTGTGGCATACAAAGACTATCTTGTCAAGGCTGTGAAGTCTTCAGTTCGCTACACAACATGCCAGCGCTTCTTATGGATCAAGGCTGGGTAAACTGTCACACAAATAAAGAATTATGGCGATAAAGTGAAGGCATGTAATTATATTCTCTCCCTGATAAGTATAACACTTATATTTTTTGTAACTATTTTTATATCTACCGTGAAACATTGCGTACCAATTATTTGAGAATTTTGATTCGGGAGCTCAGGCAGAAGGATTAAAATTCTTCAGGAACGCAGGGCTTAAAGGGTTAAACAAGGAGACCATCTGTAAGAGTTGCAGAAGATTCCGAAGTCGTCTGGAGGCTGTGTTAATGAATAGAAAATCTCGAATACCAAATAGATGAACAGAATTTTTTTTTTTTTCGTAATTTAAAATTACCAGCGTCTCTTGTTCGTCCGCATGTGTCGTCGCATCAACGTAAACAAACCTAGACTGATGAATTCCCAAGGGATGAAACGCGCCATACAAAAAATTTTTTCCACTTTGTCAGACATTTTTCCATCCGAAATTTTTCTTGATATATAAAAATATATATGCCATTATCATATATATATATGCATACGGATACATATGAATAAATATAGTCATATTTGGGGATATTGTAATGTAACCACTAAGAGGTGCGTGTATATACTCGGGTATATCTACAGAAATGGCCGTTGTGTTATTGTGTGTGTGTGTGTGTATATATATATATATATATATATATATATATATATATATAGGCTTTATGGTATGCTATATTTATGGGTTAAATGCTCAATATCAGGTATAGGGTGTATGTAAATATAAAAGTGGACATTGAAAACACTCAGAGGCGACAGTTTGTTTCATGCTGAACGCAATCGATTGCGTTTAGCCTGAAATAGACTGTCACCTTTGGATGTTGACTTCATTGTCCACTTATATATATATATATATATATATATGTGTGTGTGTGTGTGTGTGTGTGTGTTTGTACACCCATGCACATGGATATGTAAATTGTGTTAGAACACACGCTGTAATCGATTTATGTAATTATTTGCTATAATGTTTACAATTGAAATATCTATAGGTGATCGGAACTCTTTAAGTTATTCTTAATTTAATATCTCATTCATAGCAATTAATTAAAAAGTTGATTACCTTCTGCTTGATTACATCATGGACCTCAGTGTTTAATTAGAAAGAATTGATGAAGTATTTATTTTAAATAATTGAAATTAATAATTATTACTCAGTTTTTATTTTATCTTCAATTTTATTTATTTTTTCTGAGACTAAAATTCGCACCAATGTATGCGAAAATGTGTGTGTAATTTATGTGTATGTACGAACGTATGGTGCGCCCATGGGAGTATTCCTGAATTCGTGTGTTCTTATGAAGGAAGACGAAGTAAATAGAAAAAATGCTATATATATCAGTCAGTTATGTGCCATACGTGATACACGCTTAGGCCATCATGTATTTTTCGATACATGACTGACGAAGCAGATTTTTCCCGCGGTAGGTTAACATTTCTTTCTGCGGTAAACCAGTTGCCATCCAAGGCTATAGAAACGAACGCAGTCTGTCCTGCTATTTACCCATAGCTAAGGAGGAGAAGGGATCCATACCTATATATTCAAGGGTAGCACATAAGTGAATGTAATGGATTCGACTGGAATTCGAACTCGGCTTTCCGACTCCTCAATTCGAACCGATATCCATTACTCCACACACACACATATATATGGGGGGGGATAACGATATATAAATTTTAATATAAATTTTGACATATCAAGAGCAGTTTTGAAGGAATTTCCAATTTATCATAAATCTCTCTCTCTCTCTCTCTATATATATATATATATATAAAATGCATCCCATATTTTTATTTCGTCTTTTGATACCCACTTGATGAGTGGACGGTGTGATTTCTGGAGGGGTCGGTCTACGAAACTTCGGATTCAAAATGCTGAGTAACATCAATTCGCTAAGTGACAAATTTTATATTTGTATTAATTCTCTCTCGAGTGTCATTATCAAGGTATGTGTAGATATTTTATTTCGCAATACCTGTATTTGTACATATAAGTAATCTAGAGATAAAATAGCGTTAGTCTTTCTTAATTTGAATTATATGACGCTTTAAAATATTTGGCAATCTTACGTCGTAAAGGAAAATTGAAATAATGTTGTCGTTATTGATTTTTTTTGTCTATTTATTATTTTAAATTTATTTTATCTTACAAATACATTTATTTATATCTGAATATTTACATACATACAAACATGCGAATATATATATATATATATATATATATACAAAGATTCGCTAAAAGATAAACATACATGATAAAAAATGCCCAAAATAAAAACCATGTTTTATCGTGAAAAACTTTTTACGTTATTTAATCTTATTATTAAGAGGAAAGATTTGTTATTATTAATGTTATTATTAGGAGGAAAGATCAAAGGATTTTTATGCAAAAAAAAAATTTTTTTTAATCCTTTTTAGAACCTTCAAAATTTTGCTTAAAAACCTTGTTTCTCTGGGGTAATGTTGCACCATAAATTAGTATGGAAAATTTGAGCGTCTTTTTGCTGGGCAAAACACATTGATTTGAAAATTCTTAAAAAAATAAAATAATTGTTGGTTTTTAATGAAACTTTCAGGACTTATAAATTATTTTAGAAATGTTTCTTTTTTAGAAGATTATTTTAGAAAATCTTTGTTTTTTTTTTTCTTTTTTTTTTTACCCACCACTGATTAAATTCTATGAAATTTTCTAGAATTATTTTTGTATCGCTTAGTCATTTATAAGTCTTTGTAAGATTTAAACCGTCAAATTTTCGGGGTCAAACAGGACCCCCAGTTTCAGAAAATCTGATCTGAATCGTAAAATAAAATATGAAATAAAACTAAGAAATTATTTAATTAGAAAAGCTTTTAATTGCTTTTATGAGTAAAATATATTATGGACATTATTGCCTTAAGAAAGAAATTTTGATGAATTTTTGCAAGAATTACTTTCATTTTTTTTTTAAATTTTTAATAGAATTTATAAGATTTTAAATCATTTAAAATTCTGCATTAATTTGTAGCGGTCTAGTGATATTGTTATTAGTTTAAAATTGTATTTACTAATCATAAATGATAAAGCTCACTACAATTCAACGAACCATACTATTTTAATAAGAATTTTTTTCATTTATTTTATGTGTGTATAAGCGTGTCGATTTTTGTAAATACGGATGTCCATACACGACATTATTGGACAATAAGAAAGGTATCTATAATAAATTTAAATTTTATCGGTAATATTCGAACATTTTTACAAGAAGTGTTTTAGTAAGTAATTCAATAAAGCCAAAATACCTAAAAGTCAATAAAACATTAGAATGCTTAAGATATTTAAAAAAAAAAAAAATTAAGCTTACTGACCAGTTAAATTTAGCCTCATCTGGGTTTCTCTCTGCCCAGAGGCCGAGAGTTTAACCAGTACACTGGAAGACCACAGTGAATCAGAAGGAACACGATCAGCACATTGTGGCCGTGTTCATAGTTGATGTTATTGAGAGTTGGCTTTTTATTTTTTATTATTATTTAAAGTCTTTTTCTTTTTTTTTTTACATGTGGATGAGTCTATTATGCTTGTATTTTCTACAAGTATATTGCGGGTGGAGTTTGTAAATTTATAAATAATACTGATTCTAAATTACAAAGTAACAATATATGAATTCCACATGTCTCTTAAGGAACTGCGTTCCAGCTCCAACAAAATTCATGAATAACTATATTGCACATCCCACGGCATGCTTATCAATGAAACTTACGTTTTTTTCTCTGACCATCTCTCAATTTGGATTCATTTAAACACACACGGAAACCTAGCCTACTCCAACCGCAACATACTCGTAGAAAACTCAGCTATTCCCACATTTGAAAAAAAAAAAAAAGAGGCTAAAAATAATGGAAGCATTAATAGCAAGGAACAAACCAACACTCAATAATATCAACTGTGGGTGGGGATGTAGTATAGTATCCGAACAAACATGGAAATTATGTGCGAAAATGGAAAGTTGTTTAGTTTAGACAACGAATTTTGCCTCTATATGGCAGATGTCTTCAGGTCGAAATGAAAGACAAACTCCTATATAAGGGAAGTGCATCGGAATTTTGGCGAAGTTGTAATAAACACCTTTAGAATTAGCCCATTCCGAGAAAATCTTTTTCTTTTCCGTTCTATAATACAACATAATAAATATTATATTACAATTACATTATATAAAACACATACTTCTCTATCGATATAATTTCAAATTGGGAGTATTCAGTGAGGATCGAACACGCTACAATTATATTAATAAATGTTTTTGCGGTCCTAATTTTATAATCATTACCCCACAGTGAGATCTCCAGTGCATACACCTTTGGAGAATGTATGCGTGTGACAGTATGTGAGTTTGCAAGTATTGCGTGTGTGTATGTGTGCAAAAAAAAAAAAAAAAAAAAAAAAATGAACGAAAGAAAGTGCGATAATAACGCTACATCTGTCTGAATGCAATATTCACACTACGATGTGAACAACCACAATTGCAAGATTACAGTTGCTACTTCATTTCAGCTCCGCCTACTTTCAAGAGGAAAGAAGAAGAAGAAAATGTAATCTTTATTACAGTTCTGCAGGTAACATTATGAGGAAAAAGAAAAACATACCCGCTTGTTGTCGAGGGAATGTTTTTTAGGCTCACAACAACATTAATAATGTATTTTTCTATTAAATATTCCAATGTTAGACACGACTAAATTTAAAAAAAAAAAATTATCCACAAAAAATAAAATAAAATAAAAATTCGAACGACACTAACTCTCATTCATAAGCTAAACACCTCTGTAACTCGTCCATTCATAATAAACATCATTTGAAGTTAGGATATTGTGAATATTAAATGTGATTGGCTGAATTTAACGCCACCAACATTTAGGGGCGGAGCTTATGCATTTCGAAAAGAAAACGAAGGATGACCAGGCGGTGCTTGTTAAAGCTGTTTTGGTTTCCCGCGGGAAGCTCTTTCGGCTCATCTGTTTTTTTTTTTGCCAGACCCTGTTTGCTTTGCTGGACACTAACGACCCCTATTTTAATACAGCAAGGGCAACAGCGTTCCAGTGGCTACTGTAACTACTATTACAGCGCGCTCACGCGCGCACACACACACACAGACACAAACGCACACGCAATAATACGATTACTGACATTACTGTTCCTTGGCTCTGACGTAGAGATAAAAGTGGACTTGTTTTTTTTTTGTTTTTTTTTTTTAGAAATTTCCAGAAAGACATTTTGAGCTGAGTAAATGATTTTTTTTAAGTAGCTAAGGGAGGCCCACATCATTTTAAATTTTAACCCGCTATGCCTTCGATATGATCATTAATTATTAAATTAGTAAGACATAGAAAAAAACAAAGGAAAGCCGTCCAATCTCTTTCTCAAGGATATATATGACATCTTTGGAGAGTCGTAATCACCTACGTCCTGAATGCACATGGCATTAAAAAAAACAACAACAACAAAAACAACGTATACAAAGAAAAAGACTATATTTTTCTTAGCCAAGAATTAATGTACGACATTTATTTATTTTTAAACTCAGGGGTCGCGTCTACACCAACTAAAATTTCCTTTATTCACGCATTTTATTTTAACGGTTGTAAAATGTAACGATCTGGACATTGTGATAAACAGAAGGGATAAGTATGAAAGAGAACTCGTCAAAAAATGATATTATTTCATGTAAAATATACATTTCTAAATGTATTCCAACTGCTTCTTCTGTGCCTTGTCCCTTCAGGACGTTGACGACCATGGCTTTCCTGTTCTTTGTAGCTCTTAATAAATGTTGTCCTTTATCTCTCCTAAACCTTGCTCCGACATCCATTCACTCAAGCACGCCAGGTAGGTTATGCGTTGTTTTCCTCTGTCCTTCTTGCCTTTAATCTGTCCTGTGAGTATCAAATTTTTAATGCCCTCTTTCCTCAATATGTGACCTAGGGATTTCAACTGTTTCTTCCTGATGTTAAGTAGAAGTGTCCTTTGTTTCCATTGTCTCTAGAACTTCGTCATTGCGCATGTATTCAGTCCATGGTGTTCTCAGGATCCTTTTGTAGAACCACATTTCTGTTGCTTCAAGTCTCTTCATCTGTGTGGAAATTGTCCATCCTTCAGTATCACATGGTGAATATATATATATATATATATATGTGTGTGTGTGTGTGAAATAAGACGGTAGGCAAGTACTCAACGCTGAAAGAAGGGATAAAAACAAAATTCCGAATAAAAAGTAAAATACTACACGCCCACTTACTACAACAGCTTTCGTCCAACAGGGTTCTTTAGATAAAGGAGCAAATGTCACTCCGTATCAAGTATATATTCCATATCACATGATTTTTAGCTTCTGGGGTACGCTAAATTTGAATAGACCCATCATGTATACGATGACGTTTAATCAGGAGCCATGTGTGCCAGTAAATATTTTTATGTATTTATTTTATTTATTTATTTTTGCAAGTAGGAACTATTCGGATTTCCTCGATCGACGCGAGCCTTCGTGACCGAGTTGGTTTAAAGCACGTCGGATCTAACGACGGTTTCTCTGCTAGGATTTCTCTAATAATATTCAGGCCGGTAGGTGAAAATAAATATACTGTTTAATAAATAAACGGAGTGTCTACTCAAATATAGGTAGACACCAAAAATAACGTTTAAACGATTATTACATATATATATATATATTGGTAGTAAATATCCACCTATGCTAGTTATATTATAAAAAAGGTTGATGGCAAAAATATCCTTTAATGTTTTCAATTATTTTACATGTGATAGCATAATGTTTTTTGTTTTCTATGAAATCACAAATTGTTTGGTTCTTCCTGTAACACTTATCAGTGATTGAAATTATATATATATATATCAGTGGCGACTCTTAGGTCATCAATGTTTGTCGGGCTCATTGCAATCTTTAACAAAATATACTATTCGTATAACTTAGAGTAATGGAATAATTTTAGCATCTAATTAAAATATATCAGATGAGTTATTTTGGCCAGATGAGTTTTTTTTTTAAATAACGTGTATATCTATCTAGAGTGTGTGTGTTTTATATATGTGTGTTTATTTATCCCTCTGTGATACGTTTAACTAATACCATATTTCCTCGACACTACCCAACTCATATTCCTCACTCCTCACTTCCAGTTGACGAGTTAAGGCTTTATTTGATTTTCGCCGACTTTAGGTCGGGTTAAATTTAATTTGCCCTTTTTCAATTGATATATTGTGCCAAAAAATTTTATACTGTACGGAATAATTATTTAAAACGGACATTCGAATAGAATAAGTTGGGTTCTTTGAAAACATTACAAATTTTAAAACGATTATTTATAAATCTAAAGCAAGAAATACATTGCCTATTAAATGTCTCCAGCTCAGATAGAACATAGATAGGGCTCGGATCTACGTAGCCCGATAAACCACGTTAATTTTATTTAATTTCTTTTTTACTTGCCATATTTTTATTTATTTTTTTCTTTCTTCTTTATTATGAACAATATCAATGAAATGTATTTCGGTTAATATTTTGAGGCACGGAGCTAAGCCAAGTGATTTTGGTTCCAGCTGAAGTCAAAAATGAAAACGACGCACTACGAAAGATTTTTGTTGCTTTGAAATAGATATACTTGAATGTTAACTCACTCGGGCTGAGCCCGACAAGCCCGATCGCTGGAGTCGCCACTGATTATATATATATATATATATATATATATATATATATATATATAGATAGATATATAGATATATATATATATATATATATAGAGAGAGAGAGAGAGATGGGGGGCTATCTCCAATTTATAAGAGGGAAAATTTGACATCTGCGTTTAAAAATTATGAATCATGTATAAAACTTATGGTTATTTCTTTTATTAATCGAAAGACTGGAAAAATCGGATATAAATCGGATATTTCTAGGTTTTAAGCAGAATCGGAATTTTTTACGTTTAATATGTTTACTTTGTATAAACACTAACCTCATAAAAATTTTTTTTTTTTTTTTTTTTTTTTTCAAAAAAAATGCAAAGAAAAAAAAGAAGTCTTACAACATGTAATTATTGGATCTTTTTGGTTTTTATGTAAAAGAATATATTTTGAAGCAAGTCTTTCTTAGAAACTATAGAGCTTTTTTCTTTACTTTGTTTTTCGTGCGATTGCACAGCACCCCTGGGTTTTTTTGTTTTTTTTTCATTTGATGATTTTCAGTTGTCTATAGGGTTGAATCATATTGAGGAATGCAGTTTGTAAAGAAAAGTCCTTGAAAAAAGCACAGTGAAAAAAATGTAAAAGTCGAAACAGATTTCTTAGTCCGAAATTTATATAAAATATTGTTCTTTTTAAACACTTAAATTTTTTTAAAATTTACATTCAAGGCCTACTTTTTGTAAGAAAATAGAAAAAAATTCTTTATTTTTTTTTTTTTTTTTTGTAATTTTCTTATTTTAATATTTTTAAGTCTTTATTTTTCTTTCAAAAGATGTACAACTCTGAGATTTTGTTTTTAAAACCTTAATCTCCCTTAATAAATATGCTAAGATATTGATAAAATATTCTCTGCAATTATTCTTAAGATAATTATTAAAAAAAAAAGTATTACACAGCTGTTGATGAGATTATTTACTACGAATGCAGAGACTCGTAATAATTTTTGCTTTTCAGCTGTCTACTCACTCACTAGCTATGTCGTAACTAAGATGCACTAATTAAAATAGCAATGTGTATCTCTTACATTATTTTCAGAATTTTTCGAAGACTTAACCAACAGATTACACGTTAATACTGAACGGAGGCACATATACATGGAATTTATATAATTGCAATATTCAATTTAAGGAACGAATCTTGAATTTTGCTAAGAATAATAATAAAATTATTTATTTTACAGATGAAAATGATGGTGACTACACAATTTCAAAATGACCTTAGAGTAGACTCTTTCAATAAGCATTTTTTTTCGATTAAATTACTATAGTAGATAATGCATTGATTTCTCATGTCTATTAGCAAACCATTGAAATATTTTGCATTTGTCTTCCATGCAAATCTTTTTTTCTGATTGCGCCAATACTTCACTTGCATATAAGCTATAAGACATTTGTTTATAAAATTGTTTGATCCCTAATTTTTTCACAGTGAAAATTTTATTTCTTTAACTATAATCATCATTTCGACTAAAAATATTTAATACTTTAGATCAAAAAAATAGTAAATGCATTTGCATTTTTCTTATATATTTTTATAATCGATATTTCAGGCGAAGGGATGTGTTCCAGAATTAACGATCATTGATCTTAAAAAAAAAAAAAAAAAAAAAAATATTGATGATCAAGGAAAAGAAATTTGCTTATTCATAAAAAAATAAAATATTGATTTTTATTAAGGATCACCATATTTACAAAAGGAAGCAATTCTGTCCATCCTGGGTAAGACGATAAACTACGTCCAAGAGCAGGGCCTCTGATTAGGAGATTTTAAGGAACGTGGAACCACCTCTTAATTGCTGGTGTTTCAAGGTCTACCTTGAACCAGGGTCGTATCACCTGTTAAGGTCCCACCTATAGGCAAATAGTTAACCCCCAAACTGGGGTCAAAACACCATGAAAGTGTAAAAAAAATAAAATAATAAATAAATAGGTTTTAATACCAGAAATACTTGGTAAAAATTATTACCAGTAGTAAATTTTTGAGAGAAAAATTATTACCAGCAATACATTTTTTGGGGAAAAAAATACCAGCAATAAAAATTGTCGGCATAAAATAACCCATTGAGGTTGGTATCCCGTTAAAACAAAACAAACAAAAACCAGGAAATTCCGTTTCGACCCATCAACAAGAATGTGTGTCGCTGTCGGTCAGCCGGTCATACAAATATCACCTTACCCACCCAAATTGATTTTTGACTGATGCGAGTTAATAATGTTAAAAAAAAAAAAAAAAATGAAAAATTTTACACCAGCTTAATATCTAATGGATTACTAAAGTTACCGTTAAGTTATACAACGCGTGTAAATCGAATATGATAAACATTTTTACCGTTTCCTAATACTTCGAAGGGAACGATGAAAACTAGGCGTCAAGGAATATTTTTCATGATGAAAAGATGCGTCATATATAATGAAACAAGTGTAAAGTTGAGAAAGTTGTGTCACACACACGCGTCATAGGGAGAAGCATTTTTGTCAACATTCATTGTTATAAATGGAATAGAATATTTCGTTCTCACTTGGTTCCATTTTCGTGTGTATACAAGAAATAGAAAGAGACACGAAGAACAAAATGCTTTCTTCATCTTAGCACAAAACTCAAAAATCGAAACACTTAACAGTTATCGGAATAATAATAATAATAGACATCAGAAGAGTGATTTAAAATAATTTCACTTGTGCGTCGTACGTATTTTTATAAACTGTCAGTGGGAGAGATAGATAGATACGAACAAATAGATAGATAGATAGATAGATACGAACAAATAGATAGATAGATAGATAGATACGAACAAATAGATAGATAGATACGAACAAATAGATAGATAGATACGAACAAATAGATAGATAGATACGAACAAATAGATAGATAGATACGAACAAATAGATAGATAGATACGAACAAATAGATAGATAGATACGAACAAATAGATAGATAGATAGATAGATACGAACAAATAGATAGATAGATAGATACGAACAAATAGATAGATAGATAGATACGAACAAATAGATAGATAGATAGATACGAACAAATAGATAGATAGGGTAAGGTTCGGATAGCCTGGTTATTTCTCTTTAGAGAAAGAGGGGGAAGGTAAGCTTTAGATAACATGATTGTCTCATACAGTTAGAGAAAAACAAAAAAGACACACACAATATATATATATACACACACACACACACAGAGTAGGGTAAAACAAATATTCGTACACATACAAATTTTTAATTTATTAACTAATGGATAAACATATTTTTCATATAATTAACTGTACACAGATGCATAATAACTAAATATGCATAGAAAACAGGAAAAAAAATGATAATCAAATTACAATTAAATCCCATTTATCCATTTTAATGGGTGAAAAAAGTATTCGTACAATGCAAATTTCAGATTTATAATTTTAAATTTGAATATTCTAGAATATTCCAATAATGTTACCGGAAGTTACTTTTAGCCTAAAAATAGACAGAACATTCTGGAATTGATATTTGTGTAAGAAGGTTATCACCATGGAAAGAGGTAAAGAATTGACAAATTCGCAAAAAGGACAGATTGTTAAGCTCTGGAAAGAAGGTAAAAGTTACAGGAAAATCTCAGACTACCTGAATATTCCATTCGCTGCCATTAGTTCATTCATTGCAAGGTATAAAAAACTCAAAACTGTTGAAAACCAAAGAAGAACAGGTTCTCCACGGAAGATTTCGTCAAGATCTCCGAGGAAATTAATGCGTCAAAATAAAATCCAATGGTTACTCGTCAAAAGTTGCAGGATGACTTGCTTCTATCAGGAATCTGTGTCATTGAACGTACAATAAGCTATGAAATTCATAGGAACATTATAAAGTCACAACCCCCGCCCCCACCCAGAAAATTCCACTGCTACTGAAAAGACAAAGATGTCAGGTTGGAATTCGTTCGTGAACACAAGGATAAGGAAAAATCGTATTGGGAAAAAGTATTATGAACAGACGAAACTAAAATTGAGTTGTTTGGACGTAATTCTACAAATCGTGTACGTGGGAAAGATGGCGATGCATTCAAACAAGAGAACACAGTTCCAACAGTGAAATTTGGTGGTGGCAGCATCATAGTTTGGGAATGTTTTTTGTTGCAAAAGGTACTGGTAACATATTAGTAATAAATAGTATGAATGCCGCAGCATATCAAAATATTTGGGAAGCAAATCTTATGATTTCAGTTGAAAATTTTGAACTTCCTCCTGATAGGATCATTATCTTGTTGAAAGATCCAAAGCACACTGCAAGATCTACGAAGAAATGGCTTGCTGAAAATAATGTAAATATCCTGAAATGGCCAAGTCAGTCCCCAGATTTAAACCCAATCAAGAATTTTATTTGAAAATTCCAATCCAATCAAGTGCTCCAACAAACATCCCAGATCTGAAGACCATATGTGAAGTAGAATGGAACAAAATACCAACTGAAACTTGCAAATCATCTACAACAAGAGGTTGGTTGCTGTAGAAGTGAATAATGGCTATTCTACAAAGTATTAAATGAAGATTATATATTCTTTTTTCTATTGTACGAATAATTTTTCCAGCCATCAAAATGGATAAATGGAATTTATTTCAAATTATTTTTGTTTTTGTTTTCTATGCACATTTTGTTATCATGCATCTGTGTACAGTTAATTATAAGTATTTTTATTCATTAGTCGGAAATACAAATTAAAAATTTGTATGTGTGTTAATATTTGTTTCCTCTCGTTGTGTGTGTAGAGATAGAGAGAGAATCAGACAGAGACAAAGACAAAATACGGTAAGTCTGATTGATATATTTCAAAATAAATAGTGAAAGACAAATATATATGTTAGTTTCACCTCTGCAAATGACGACCACCATGCAGTGTCGACTGTGTTAAAATTCACCATAAATACAGCAAATTATAATTAATATTATTTATTTTACGTCTACCGGCTTGAATGTTCGGGAAATCTTTGCTCTTCGTAGCCAAGTTGGTTAAGGCGTGCTGGACTTAACGGTAGCTCCCTGTACCCTGAGAGGCGCCGGTTAATATCCTGCCAAAATGCGGAAGTTTGTATTTAATATATATATATATATATATATATATATATATATATGAGAGAGAGAGAGAGGAGATGATGATGATGATGATGATGATGATGTATTTAGGCAGCAACAACTGATTCCAGAAAGTTTTGATAACACCGACAATGTCTTTCTATTTATCCTATTATATAGTTGTTTTCAACTTCCGACTGAGGTATTAAAACTCTTCAGTCGAAAGTTGGAAAAAATGCGTAAAAAGTTAAATAGAAAAAAATTGAAGCAATAAAAATGTAGTTCTACAGAAGGACGATGAGAATTCCATAGAATGAACATATTAGCAACTAGGATGTTTTAAGGAAAATGGAAACAAAAAGCATGCTTATACTTAGAATCAGAAAGGGAAAAATTGAGATGATTATGGCACATAACGAGAAAAGAGGGCTTAGAGAAATTGACACTCACGTGACACATTGAAGGCAACAGTGTTAGAGGAAAGCAGCGAATAACTTACCTAACGAGCTTGTGTAAATGGTTGGCAGAACAGGGTGAATAGCAAAAAATGGTTGGCAGAACAGGATGAATAGCAAAAAGATAAAACTTACTCAGCATTACAAAAATTGCGTAGAGACATGATCACGCACGCCCACAAGGGACAATGCACATAGAATTAAAAAAAATATTTGTTTTTTGCCAGAACCAAGTAAATGATTACAGACTCAAATATAAAGGACCAATATTTACCCATTCCCAAAGCAAGTAAATGTATTCAGGCTCTAATATAAAATTAACAATATTTACTTCTTTCCTAACCAAGTAATTACTTACAGACAACTAATATTTATCTATCCCCGAATCAACTAAATATTCAAAAACTAAAATATAATGATTTAAGTTTGATTTCGATCTTAAATAATCCAGCTTCTACTCATGAACCAGAATGTCTAGTTCTTTACACTTCCTATTACGTCATTGGTCTTCTGCTATCATCTCTAAACTAGATCACCTCAAAGCATGTGGACTTGATGGTTTTCCCTGTAACAGTTCTAAAAAATCTCTCTCTCTATATATATATATATATAGATATATATATCTCCTCTTCTATTTTTTTAAGAACTCCGGCGAACCATGTGAACATTCTAATTATCGACCCAACTCTCCTTTTTTTGGGGGGGGGAGTACTAGAAGCTCTAATCAATTCTGAATTGGTTAAGCAACTCACCTCCGAAAGTCTTCTTTCAGATAAGCAATATGGATTTCGCTTATCTAGCTCAACTTCTGATGTATTAACGATTATTCCTGAAATTGTCTACCAAGCTTTAAATAAGAATGGTGAAGCTAGAGCTGTTGTTTTGGATATCTCGAAGGCATTTGACAGGGTTTGGTATGCACGTCTTCTTCACAAGTTGGACAAATTTTCGGACTGATTCAGTCTTTATCAAATCGCGAAATGAAAGTTATCTCGAACGGCCACTCTTCTGGATCATTTTTTACATTAATGTAGACATCCCCTCCCAGGGCTCTATCTTTGAACCTACGTTGTTCCTAATTTTCAACAACGACCTTCCTGCTGGCATCAGTCCTCAACTCTCTATCTATGCTGATGATACAAATATTTGCTTAGCTTTCTAAACAATTTTCCACGCTGAGCTACAAAAAACGTTTACTAAGCCTAACTTAGCCCAACATTTTTTTTTAAGCGTTTCACCCCAAGCAGGGCGGGAAGCCACTAGGACGCAAGAGATTATAGAAGATTTGGCGCAAGATCAGATAAGCGTAATAGAGGAAAGAATGAGGAGAAGGATAGTGGATAGATCAAGGCAACTGGAGATGTCGACTGACATTACATTTGAGTAGTTGGAGATTATAGCTCTCAGGGAAACTGGAATAGGGAAGGAAGTTCCACAGACGAGAGATGTGAGATATGAAGTTATTGGAGTAGAAGAGACGGCTACATTTAATAGTTTCGACAGTGAAAGGGTGAGAGCGGGATGCCAGCCTCGTAGGGCGCTTGAATTCATGAAGTCTGGGAACCAGCGAATGCAGCTCCTCGGAACAATTACCATGAAAGTATTTGTAAAAAAGACAGAGAGAGGCGACGGTGCGTCTGTGAGAGAGCGACTGTAGACGAGATGCCAGAACAGGGCCAATTATATTGCATATCCGCCTCTGGATCTTATCAAGAACTCAGAGGCAAACAGAAGGGGCTCCAGACCATATATGGCAACAATACTCCATGCAAGGGCGAATTGTTGATATCTTGCTTAGTAAAATTGTCTGAGTCTAGTACAGGATCATGGTGGGAGAACACCCAGTGAGAATCGAATTCACTTAATGTTTGCTTCAAACATAGTCGAAGTTTTGCTTTTTCCAAAACGTATTAGTGCGAAATACAGCCACCCATAACTTGATTTTGAGATCTTATCGGCCAATTAAATTTCCTGCATCAATAACTGTTACGCTGCCTGATACATTGAAATATTTACTAAGTTCAGCTTTGTTTGGCTCAAGACACATGGTGTGGATTGTGGTTCCTACACTAGCGAATTGTCTAAGTTATGATTTCGCTAGCCCTCAGCTGATAGTTATCAAACTCAATCTCCTAAAGTTGTAGAGGAAATCGAAAAAGGCAATGAATACATTTTGCCATTTTTGATTATTTATTCTGATTATTTAAAATTATTTATGCAATTGTATTATTTTTTATAACCTTACTAGCAGCATGACCCGGTGTTGCCCGTGCTGGATTCAAAAATCGTACGACTCATACAGCAATCGCTATCACTTGACTTAAAATATTTTTGCCCTTCCTTGCCTTTAAAGGAGTGCCCTTTTGCCGTGCTGATGTTGCGACATGCCTTACTTTTTGCCTATCTCACACAGCGAATTTTTTCTAAGCTCTATACTAAACATTAAATCTGTTACGAAAAAAGAACTAAACAAAATGAACACAAAACGATCAGCTTTAAAAAAGGACTTGTAACTGGAAAAATCGAATGAAAAAAGAATATTAACAACAAATACTTTTTCACACCCAACCCAGTTCTGTGGAATCATAATCAACGTTGAGTTTAAGCAAGCGAATGAGCCAATTGGTATAAAGTGCCATGCAGATTTAAATTTTTCCCACTTGTGACGAATGCAGCTATCGATTTTTTTTTTGCATGCTAGTTAACATTCGTGTCAGTCAGCTGTTGGCTCTCACGCTGACCAAGAGAATCTTCCTGCCTTATCGTGACAGCCAGCTATAGACTCTCACTCTGGACAGTAGAAAATGGCCGCAAACTACATGAAAACTGCCGGAGAAGCTTGAAAAATCGATTATTTCCACTATCGATGGGAGTTGGGAAATGCAACGTCGGTGTTGGCCTTCCCGTTAACTTGGAGCATATGCATGTAAATTTTGGTGCAAATCCGTCGAAAATTACGGCCGTGCATTCGTTACACACACATCCTGCCTTTTATAGATAGAGATTACTTTAGTATAGATCATGATTTTTATCACATGATCATATACATTTGTGTATTTATTTAAACTTCCCGCTGGATCCGTCTTGGTCCCAGCATTCCCTAGTGAGACAGGAAGTCCTTACAATCATCATCATCATTATTATTGATTTTGTTATAAAATCTCCCTTCCTAAGTTAAATTATTTTCTTTATTAATTTATAAGTGTTCCAAATTAGAAAATAAATAATTACAAATCATTTTCTTTTGGTTACAGTCCAAGGGCGATAACTCACTCACTTTGTAAAATCAAACAGATAATTTGGCGTTTGTAGTTTTCGTCCTCGCCTTGTTTTTTCAGTACTCTCTCTTGTGTTATTATTTGCTTAAAGATCCTTGTAATGATCACTAATTGGTTTCTTTCTCAAAAGTCTATTTTCAAAAACTGAAAATGAAATATGCTTCCTATTTTTTCGGAAATCGCCTTGATTAGTTGTTACAATATACGACCTGGTGTCAGTGTCTGCTGACTTGATCGTCCCTTCAGTGTCCAAATATTTCTCTTCATCTAATTTTATTCTATCTCCTCTTTTTACAGTTAGCAAATTTCTAGCACTAAGGAATCTATTAAACTTCTTTTCCATTATGATTTTTGCTAGTTTGTCTCTCTTCCTGATTCATGTGAAATCGGGCCATTATGGTAATAACTTTTGGGGATGTAACGATAATATGATTCATATTTTCCTTCCCATAATTAATTCAATGAGACTGACACCTGTGGCTTGAATTGGCGTACTCCGATACGCCATTAATGTTTGAAATGTGTTTAATTGTTCCATCATTCTCTAAGCTATTTTAACAATACTTTCCGTTTCTCCATTTGCTTTAGGATAATGTCTAATTAATGTTATGTGTTTAAATCCATAACTGTCTGCAAAATCTTTGAAAGCGCAACTTGTGAATTATTCCCCATTATCACTGACAAGTTCAATAGGAATTCTCCAACGTGAGAAGAATTTTTTCAACTTCCCTATAACGTATTCGCTTGTCATTGGATTAAGCTTTGCTGTTTCTATATATCTTGAAAAATAATCTATTGCCGCAATATATTGGTGTCCTTGGTTTCAAGAAAATAATTTTCTTCTTTTAGAAAGAATCCCTCACTGACACCCTGTTCCACTAGACTTAGGGTGGAAAGGATATATTACATGAGACTAGCCTCTAAAAAGTCGAAGCAACACAAAAACGATACGACATGTGCTAAACTCGACAACGTATTTTATTTAAGCTCCCCGCTGGATCCGTCTTGAACCCAGCACTTCCGAGTGGGACCGGAAGTCCTTACAATAATCATCATTATTATTATTATTGATGTCGTTAAAATTTATTGCGTAAAATACACAATAGTGGCACAAGGCCGAAAAGGGGGGAATGGGGGTTGAAGCTGGTCGTCACTTACTATCCTATACCTAGCTAATCCGATTCACGAACCATTCATTCGTTACAATTGGCACATTCACCACAAAAGACTCATCCATCGCCAATCAATGCTCCATATACCATAATACTGCATACTCTCAGGGGGACCTAAAAATACGCACCGAATGACATAAAATTATTGATGTTGTTGAGATTCATTATAAATTAATACAATTATGGCACAAGGCCGAAAAGGAGGAATGGGTTGAGGCTGGTCTTCACTAACTATCTTATACCTAGTTAATCGGATTCACGACCCATTCACTAGTTACAATTTCCATATTCACCATAAAACTCATCCGTTGTCAATCAATCCTCCATACACCATAACACCACATCCTCACAGGTTGGGAGTATAAAAAACAAAAAAAAAAAAACGTCCCAATGAGATGATAAATATAATTTACAATTTATATACACAAATCGGAGGAATGATCATGAAAGAGGAGGGGTGAACCTCAAAAAAAAAAAAAAAAAAAAAAAAAAAAATAAAACTAAATATCAAAACAAATCAAAAATGAATATAACTGATATTAGTAGGACCCGTCCAACCCTTCAAAAAAGAGAAGTCGCTGTATTCCGCCCTTGGACAAAATCAAGAGGCTCTCTCGCTAAGGGAGAGGGAAAAAAAGAAAATATAGACGGACATAGGGAATCAAAAAAGCTGACCCAGTCGAGATAGAAGTGGGGCACAACAAACTGGGGAGGTTGGGAATCTTAACTAGGTACTCAAAAGTTTGTCTAGCCTAACCAGGGGAGGGCTCCACAGGAAACCACCCCGATGTGATATAGGTTGACCTAAAAGAAAAAAAAACCAAGGCTAGCTCCGTTCAAGTGAAACAAGCTTACCTCACTCACCCACCTTTCGCTAAAGGCTGTTGAATTATTATTATTATTATTGATGATGTTATACCAAAAATAGCCCAAATTTCGTTTATATTACATTAAAGAACATTATTACGTCATCAGTGACATTATTATATGCAGTTAAAATTTTACATTATAATATAGAGTACATTTACTTCGCTCTTTCTGGTCTTGGGCACCAGCGGCGGATTATCTCAGTAATTCTGAGTTTTCGCTTACCTGGCGATTGGTTTGGAATCGGCTACCTTTCAATGACAAGGTCTTCATATGGGGCTTGGTGGATTTACCAGACTGTGAACGGTGTGGCCTTGGTCTGGAAGAAACGGCTTCGCACGCCTTCTACCATTGTCCCCGTTTCCGCCTCTTATGGGACCATGTCGGCGAGGTGACGGCTCATCTCGCTCCCGAAAAACTTGTGCTCTTTGATCGCGCATACGCGTGTGACAGTGTGTCGCCCCCGTATTCTGTGGTGAAACGGATGTTTTTTCTTACGCTGCTGGCCACGGCCCGAATGGTGATTTGGACGACGCGACGGGAGGAAACCTTGCGAGGCAATCGTCTTTCTCATTAGGATCTGATCCAATTCTTTGAGCCTCAGCTAAAGATGAAGATTAGAACTGATAGAAAACTCTTGCATTCGACAGTCTTCAGCGAAAGGTGGGTGAAAGAGGTGAGCTTGGTTCGTTTGAACGGGGCTAGCCTTGATTTTCTCTTTTAAGTCAACCTACGTCACATCGGGGTGGTTTCCTGCGGAGCCCTCCCCTTGGTTAGGTTAGACAAGCCTTAGTGTACCTAGTTAATGTGAGTAAGTGTTATTCCTGGCCTGTTCCCGGCTGCCTCTTTGATTATGATTCAAGTCGAGATTAATTTGGTTTTGGGCCCCCCTTTTTCATCTCGACTGGGTCAGCTTTATATTTTCCCATGCTCGTATTATTTTTTATCCTTTTCCTACACCCGTAGTGAGAGAGCTTCTTGATTTTGTCCCATGGGCAGAATACAGCGGCCTCCCCTTTTTAAGGGTTGGATGGGCCCTACTAACACCAGTTACGTTTAATTTGATTTGTTTTAATATTTCAGTTTGTTACTGGGTTCATCTCCCTCCCCTCTCATTTTTTTCATCACAGATTTTATATATATTTTACTATCATTAAATTTTTATGGCATGGGGCGCGTTTTGTAGGTCCCCCTAGAGAGGATGTGGTATTATGGAACAAGGAGGATTGATTGATGATGGACGAGTTCTTGTGGTGAATGGGTAAATTGTAATGTATGAATGGGTCATGAATCGGATTAGCTAGGTATAAGATAGTTAGTGTGGACCAGCCTTAACCCCTCCCCTTTTTCGGCCTTGTGCCACAATTATGTAATTTTTACATAATAAATATATAGAGGACATTTTTTTTACAGATTTGACATCAACAACTTGTGTAGAGTCGGATTTATGATAGAAACAATATTGATTATTTTGAAACAAAGTGAAAAAAAAAAAAGATCAAATTTTCCCAAAATTCCTACCCTAATGTGTTGTTCTGTAACTTTTTTTTCGTAAGGATTAAAGACGAAGGATTAGTATAATCGCGATGTTCATAAAATTTCCTTTCCAAGGATAAGAAATTTAGTTTTGTGACGCTTAATTATATGTTTGTAGATTTCAAATGGCTAATTACTCTTTATATTATATCTTAGTTCCATACAAGAAACTTTTTCTCATACCAAATAATATAAGCATACGTGATGAAATTTTAACATTATAAGCATTTATTATATATTTTATCCAAAGCTGAGGTCAATTAATTGTGTAGATCGGGATTTCTGGATGGTGCAATATTGCCGACTTTAAATAAATTGCAAAAGAATATCAAAATTTCCCAAAATACCAAAAGCTATGGTCTTCGTTTGTAATTTTTCTCCTCAAAGATTACGGAAGGAAAATGAATTCCATCGCAATCTCCATAAAACTTTCTTTTCAACGAACCTAATTTAGCTTTGTGACTAATTATATGTTTACAAGTTTATAAGCTCATCCTACCCCGGTAAATGTTTTTCCTAACATATATTTTGTGCTATTTATATTTAATCGCACGCCATATGGAATAGACTATTTCGTTGCCACTTTTGCTTAATTTTTCGTGTAAATACAAAAAATATAAAGAAATACGAAGCAATAGAACGAAATGCTTTCATCTTAACACAGAACTCGAACCCCAAATACTTACCAATTATTGGAATAATAATAAACATCAAAGGAGTGATTTAAAAAAAATGTTTTCACTTGTTATACGTCCTACGTATTGCTATAAACTCTCAGTGGGGATAGATAGATAGATATTAGGTTGGTGCAAAAATAATGCACCTTTTTTGACGTTACAAAATACGTCAAAAAACGACATTATTACGTCATTATTTTTGCACCAACCTAATAGATAGATAGAGAGATAGTGAATAGATAGAGAGAGAGTGAATAGATAGATAGTGAATAGAGAGATAGTGAATAGAGAGATAGTGAATAGAGAGATAGTGAATAGAGAGATAGTGAATAGAGAGATAGTGAATAGATAGATAGTGAATAGATAGAGAGAGAGATAAATAGAGATAGATAGAGAGAGAGATAAATAGAGATAGATAGAGAGAGAGATAAATAGAGATAGATAGAGAGAGAGATAAATAGAGATAGATAGAGAGAGAGATAAATAGAGATAGATAGAGAGAGAGATAAATAGAGATAGATAGATAGTGAAGTGAATAGACAGTGAATAGATAGAGATAGATAGATAGGGAATCGCAGAGTGAGAGAGGCGTGATAAGCTTGAGATTGTTTCTCTCTAAATGGTCTAACCGGGATAGATAGATAAATAAACGAAGGAATAGAATGAAATGATGTGTGTGTGTGTGTGTGTGTGTGTGTGTGTGTGTGTATAAAATTGTGTATTTGGGTAGCAACCCCTATTTTATGCAAGTTTCATAAAAGACAACCGAAAAGGTACTGCGATTAAGATTTTTCTTTAATTTTTCTTGTGTTCGTATAAGTATTTCCTTTTTTGGTCATGTGTAAAAAAAGCGTGTAAAAACTGTCGAAATGTTTTACATATCCGAACGCTTTCGGCTATTCTCAATGTGCAAGATCCCACCCGCAACATAATTGTAGATAGTACAAGTAAAATAGCCTCATTACTATGTAAAAAAATAAAATAAAATAATGAATGCACTAATAATAAAACAGAAAGCCAACAACAATAACATCAGCTATGAACACGGCCACAATGTGCTGACCGTGTTTGGAAAATAAGACGTTCGTTTAACTCTAGATACATACATGACATAATGCATGCATTCAGTTAAAAACAAAACATAAAAATCATTCTCGATAATGGCTAAAAGAATAGCCGAAAGCGCTCTGATATGCACAACATTTGGACAATTTTTACAGACATTGTGTCCAGAAAAGGAAACACTTATACAAACACAAGAGAAGTTAAATAAAAAAAACTTAATCGTAGTACTTTGTCAGTCGGCTTTGATGAAACTTGTATATGTATTATTAAGTATCTCCAATTCGCAGGCTGTAACTTCCATTATTTAAAAAAAAAAAAAAAAAAAAAAAAGTAGCAAGGAGTCGTCTAGAGTATGCACAAAGTAGGTTATATCTGTATCTCTCTCTGTCATATATATAATATATATATAATGTATATATATATATATAAAATATATATAATATATATAATATATATATATAATATATATATATAATATATATAATATATATATAATATATATATTTATAATATATATATTTATATAATATATTTATAATATATATATATATATATATATATATATATATATATATATTATTCCTCCTTCCTCTCTCTCTCTCTCTCTCTCTCTCACGTCTTGTAATTTTTTTGTTTTCCCATCTCTGTATTCATTCGATTTTTTTTTCCTTTCGATAAAATATTATTTTGTTATTTCGTTTCCATTCGTTTCAAATTCTACAAATCCAGGCTTCCTCTTTACCACACTATCAAGATTTCCTTCTTTCTTCAGCCTGCAGAAGAATGAAGCCCCGCTCGACATCCGATCTTTACCAACGCTCAAGTACCTACCTGTTTTCTGATAACACCTTGTCCAGACAAATACAATATAGTCCGACAAATACACCAACTCTTGATCGACAGCGACATCTAAAGTGACCCCGGTATGGACATATGTGGCTTCCAATTGGCTGTGAAAAGTAACATGTGATTAAACAGGTCAAAATTGTGACACGTCTGCACCAATCAGGCCATTTTATCGTTAACCTAAGAGACTCCGGATCACGTCCGCCCGTTGGAATTAAATCGGAATTATTCATTGACAGGTTGATGAAAGATGATAACAAATGCGATGTAAACGAGTCGTGTTTATTTTTTTCAAAATGTCAATAAATATTTTACCACGAGGTAAGCCATTGTCATATAGGAATAAAGTGTCGCTGTCGACACTTGGCTTTGAACACGGATCGCCAGAGAGCAAGCACTGTCGACCTCATCTTGAAATAATTAGACGCGTAAAGGAAGAATATGTTGGAATTAGCGGAGTCTGACCGAGGATTGTTCGAAGGCGCTACTATTGTAGCTGTGATTTACAAAGTCCATCCTACAAACGGGCATTACAAAAGCCATTATTGCATGAGTAGAGAGCACTGGTATTTCTTAATTACAACACACACACACGTATATATATATATATATATATATATATATATATATATATATATATATACGAGGGTCATTTAATAAATAAGGTGAATTTTTCGGTATAAGGACTTCTAATACAGATAGAAGGTGACTTTTTCTTTTCAACGTAGTCTCCCAGCACTTTCACACACTTTTCCCATCTGTGCACAAGCTTCCGTATTCCCTGAGAGTAAAAATCTTTGGACTGATGTCTCAGCCAGTCGCTCACAACACTTTTGACTTCATTGTCACTTTCAAACTTCGTGCCTCTCGTGAACGCTTTCAAGGGACCAAACAGGTGAAAGTCTGAAGGGGCAAGGTCTGGGCTGCAAGGGGGATGAGGGAGCAGTTCCCAGCCCAGCTCGTTGATGGTCTGCACCGTTTGGGCTGATGTGTGAGGCCTTGCGTTGTCATGATGCAAGATGACTCCTTCTGACTGATGACCCCTGCGTTTGTTCTTTATGTCTTTCTTGACCTGCCTCAGCAGTTTACAGTAGTAGTTCTGTCAGACTGAATGAGGTCACTGACGGATTCGATCACCTCAGGAGACCCCACTTCTGTAGGCCTCCCAGGCCTGTCTTCATCCTCAACACTGCTTCGTCCTTCTTTAAACAATTTAGCCCACTTGTAGACATTTTTTTGGCTGAAACATGTGGCACCATACACAGTTAACATTCTCCTATGAGTTTCAACTGGTTTGCACCCTTCAGCAACCAAAAACTTGATAACTGACCGCTGTTCAATCCTGGAGCATGCTTCTTGTTCGGCCATCTTTGTTAATCGCCAAAACTATCAAAGTTTTTTTTAATCTGAAAAAGAAATTAAATCCATGTGAAAAAGAAGTAAAACAAAAAAATTAAAAGTAAGCTTTTATCTGTATTGGAAGTCCTTATACCGAAAAATTCACCTTATTTATTGAATGACCCTCATATATATCTCATCCACTCATGAATGCGGCTAGACATCCGATTGCTTCAAGTCCAGATTGAAACCCAATAGATTAGGCATCATTCGGAGTTACTACTCCTGAGCTATCAGCGCACGGTAGAGGAAAAGGGAAATTCTAACTTATTATTTTTACGAATGCAAACAAACGCCAGACAGCCATATTGCTCAAGTCATTTAACGGAGAGCGTTGCTTTAGCGAAGACTCAAACTAAAATGCAAACTAAGCAGCTCTTTGATATGTTTTTCTTCCGTTTTGTGGGCAGGGGACAAGCAAAGTATAACAGGTCTATCTTTGCAATCAAACAGGAATGCCCCATTGTTTACCTGTGGGAAGAGCAAGGTGTAACGTCCGTGCTAAGGAACGAAGGCAAAAGCAGAATTATAACATCGATTTTTTTTTATCGTAAAAACAAACGATGTAATCGAATAATCAATGGGCTGCCTTCGTTACTTGGTCTTTATGGATTGATAGAATGTGTTGCCCTAAATGACCGTACTGTCAAAGCGTCAAGTGAAAGTTATGCAAACTCAGTTATTTGTTGTTCATTTTATTACGAAAGATAAACTTGAACGAGGTTTCTTGTTTTTATCGTCAAGTGACAGACAACGTTGTTAGTAAAAGGAAAAGAATAAGCTCCAGTCAAACGATTGTTGTATCGTATTTCTCCCTGGGAACGAACATTTCACAGACGTGTGCACTCACAAAGACACGCTCAGATAGATACAATTTTCTGTCTGACTTTTTTTTCTTTTTAGATGAGGTGCGGCGGTCATAATTCGAATGTCCCATATGAATAAAAATGCATGCTTGTTAGCAAAAAGGAACAACCCAAAATGCAAATTACAAATTGGAGATGCCAAAATCAAACAAATACCTGGGAAGTGTTTTAAAAGAAGACTGAAGTGCGACACTGAACTCCGAATGTGCATTGGGATAGCGAAAGATGCTTTCCAAAAACTAAGCAAAGTATTAAGAAGCAACAAAAAAAATTATTCGGCTTTAGACAGCTCCATTCAGAAGCCTACCTTGGTTTGGAGCTTTAAAGAAAAAACAACGATGTTAATGTTATATTATTTAAACAAAGTTCCTTATTTTACTGCAGTAATAACAGGATAATATCTAACACAATCAACAAAAAATGCAAATTACTTACTCCAAATGAAAAAGAAATGGCAAATTATTTAACATAACACATGTTTCTGCTTATTGATCAATAACTGCACCACATCAGATGAAATATTTGTGTATGACAGGAGCATAACATCCAGGTGGTCATCATCCAAACTTGTTCCTAAACGACTTATTATATTTCATTTTCCCAAAAAGTTGTTCACAAACATGTCTACTTCCAAATAAGGACGCCATCTTTTTCACATTATTCAATAGGTCTTTATATTTTCCGCTTGACAAAATACATTTCTTGAAGAAGTCAGTTGTGGATTCGGAATTTATTTTATTTTATTTATTTTTTTTTAAGCTTTTCACCCCAAGCAAGGCGGGAGTGTCACTAGTAATCGGTTACAGAGAGTGGGAGCAACGGTAAAAAGGCGTGATAGAGGAAATGGTGAAGAGAAGGGCGGGGAATAGATCAAGGCATCTGGAGATGTCGATCGACATTGCATTTGAATATGTGGAGGTTATAGATATCAGGGAAGCAAGTAAGAGGAAGTGAGTTCCACAGACGGGAAGTGCGAGACATGAAGCTATTGGAGTAGAAGAGACGGCTACATTTAACTGTTTCGTCAGGTAAAGGGTGGGACTGAGATGCCGAGATAATAGCACATTTAAATTCATGCAGTTTGGGAACTAGCGTAAGTAGCTCGTCGGAGCAATTACCGTGAAAGTATTTGTAGAAAAGACAGACGGAGGCGACGGCACGTCTGTGAGAGAGCAACTGTAAACGAGATACCAGATCAGAGCCAACCACATTGCATATCCGTCCTGGATTTTGTCGAGGACCTTAAAACGAACAGCGGGGACTCCAGAGCATATATGACAGTAGTATTCCTTGCAAGGGTGAATGGTTGATTTGTACATTTGAAGGATGGACTCAGTAGAGAAAAACTTTAAAAATTCGTCGCATTGTAACTACAACTGATATTGTTCTGCCACTTGCTCCGCAAATTAATTAGTTAATTAGTATCCAGATATTAAGTTGGTGGACAGGACAAAATCCTTCGCGGGCCGGATGTGGCCCGGGGGCTGCTGAAACCTGCCCTAAAGGAACTATTCGAAAATACCGAACCAAATGAAAATTTGTACTTCGTAAAAAAAAAAAAAAAAAAAAAAAAAAAAAAAAAAAAAAAGATTGTAAATCAATTTTTAAGGAAAAAGCTTATTACAATCTATTTTTATGTAATTTGTACCTGAAGAAATTATTGTTATATAATTTAGATTTATCCGCAAAATTGGGAATACAATATTCACTCGCAAACAAAAAAAAAAAAAAAAAAAAAAAAAAAACAGAATTATTAATCCATCTTGCACATTTACAAATCTATCATTCATCCGTGCATTGAATACTGTTGCCCTATATGGTCAGGTGTTGCTGCTATTCGTCTCGATGTTCTTGACAAAATCCAAAGAAGAATCTGAAATGTAATCTAAACTGACTTGGCATCTCAACTTCAGTTACTTTCTCACCGACGTGACGTGGCTTCCCTCTGTCTTTTCTACAAATATTTTCTTGGCAACTAGTCTGACGAGTTTTTTTCCTTGGCGCCCCGACTACATGAATTTAAGTGTGCTACTAGACTTGCATCTAGGTCGCAACCGTTTACTGTTGAAATAGTTAAATGTAACCGCCACTTCTACTTCAACAGTTTTTTTTCTCTCGCACTTCCTGCCTGTGGAACTTACTTCGGTTTACTTGCTTACCTGATAACTTCAAAAATTTAAATGCAACGTCAATCGCCATCGTCTATCTTCTTGAATCCCGTTCATCTTTTATCCTTCCTTATCCCCACTCCTATACCCAGTCTTTTTTCTCACTTTCACTCTCTGTAACCTCATTTGTACTAGTGGCATTCCCACCTTGTTTGGGGTGAAATGATTAAAAAAATTCTTATACAATTAAAAGATATATTTCGGCTTTAAATAACCAACAAAAAGCTGATAAGCCGAAAAACAAATCAATCGATCAATCAAACAATCAATCACTGCGACCATCCTTAGAGAACAACAAGATCCATCAGGATTTATTATTGCTGGAAATAATCTTAGCAATATAAAATATGCAGGTGACATTGCGCAGACTCAGAAAGAAAAGTGAAAAAACTCTTAGATAAGTTTGAGTCGTATTCTTATCAACCTTTTGCAGGTTATTTAAAGCCAGACATTTTTAGGTTGTAATAATTTTCTTTAGAGATAATAATGGTTTATTCATAAATAATTTACTTTTCTGAGAACCAATTTTAATGATGCATTTTATATCCTAACTCCTAAACATACGTGGCTGTTAATACATTTTGGCGTACCCAAACGAAAACGTTCGACGGAAAGGGAAGTGAACTGACAAGGATAAATCTTCACAACTAACTCAAAAGATGAGATCCAGGAAAGAAAAGGTTGTTCGTGCGGTGGAATCATCGGAGTATTAGTCTTTAACTTCTAATAAAATATTAAATGCACCTTTATACGTCCAGCGGCTGCAACATGTCCATAAAAGTTTAGTCCAAAATCAACTACACTCGTCAAAAGGAAAAACGTCCTTCTCCGTCATGACAACGCAAGAC
>OZ010573.1:58222379-58292379 GCA_963932145.1 Acanthosepion lycidas
CTTTCAGAAACTATTCACAAATGATGGAACTTATTATAAATATGTTTTCCTTTTTTAAAGTCATGGCAATTTTTTTTCCATATATATTACACCCCCCCCCCCCAACTAATTTTACGAAAACTCTATAATTTCAATTTTGGGAAGATTAGGTATTATATTAGTTAAAAGCACAAGGCTTTGAAGAAACTAAATCACTTTTTTTTTTCTTTTTTTTTTTTTTTACTTGGACCACCTCTACCTGAAAATCATCTCTGCATTATGACAAAAAACTCAGTAAAACAAAATTATTTAATTTCAAAAGCTTTTAATTGCTTTTATTTATTTTAATGAACATAGACAATATTGTCTGAAAGCAAAAAGATATTTCAATGAAAAATGAATTTTTAAAACAATTATTTGTTATTTCTGAAATATTTTATTATTTTTACATTATGTTGTTAATTCTTCTAAAATTAGGGAAAAGTTTGTCGAATTTAACGAATGCTGTTATTAAGTACATATATATATTTAAAGATTATAATTTCCAAAGCTTTTTAAAAACTAACGAACAACAATATATAAAAACATATAATTTGTGTCAAGAATAACACTGTAAAGCAAATCTACGGAAGACCGGAAGTATCATGCGTGCAATAAAAAAAAACGTCTCGTGGATTGAGTTTCTGTCTAGTATTTAACTTAAATACTGAATTTTTAATACAATTATTTGTTATTTCTTAATTATAATAGATTTTTACATTTAAGTTGTTAAAATATTATAAAATTAGTTAAAAGCCTCATTCAGTTTCGTAAATGTCCTTTTGAGATTTATTTTTTCGAAACACGTGTGCAGAAGTTAATTTCATTATTTCAATTTCAACTGAGAAGAGTACCTAAAAGTATCGGTGTCATCTTATGAAATTTAAATTTGTATTTTATGTACACTTCTGATAAAATTTAATAAGAAAGGTACCTATAAATTAATTAGATACCTTTCTTATGAAATTTAATCTCACTCTTAACAGTCTTATTTTAATTTCTTTATAATATATTTTCTATAAAGCTTTTTAAACGTAAAGATGAAAGCTAAGTACAAAAAATATTTTAAAAAATTAGAGTGCTGAAAGTTTTTCTTAAAAATAACGAGGTAAATAATTTGTTCACTTAAATCTAAATAACTTCACTTCTCTCCTTCCGTAGAAGGAATTATCCTCACGTAAGCTATCAAAACGTCATGAATGTCTTTCGTCACCTGCTTTGTTTTATATTCAAACTACGTCTTTTCGGCGCAGAATCTAAGTTAAGCTTGGTTCAAAATATTTTAAATAAACATTATAATTTCTGATTTTCTTAAAATAAATTTTGAAAAAATTATAATTGATTTTTAAAAGAATTTCAAACTGAGATTTTCATTTTTTTTTTTATAAATTGAAAAAAAATGGCTGACATGATCAATTATCTGTCAATTTTGCTGACTAAAAAAAAAAAACAAGATTTTTAACGAAAATTTTGGACGTGCTAGGAACGATTAAAAATGTAAAAAGATAGCCTCAAAATACTTTGATCTTTCCCCTTAATAATAACATAAGCATTTAGATGATAAAGTTTTGTTTTCGTCAAGTTTGGCGTCTTTTTCTTCATGCTATACTCTTTTTAGCGATCTCATGAAAGTACCTATATAACAAACCACTTGACCATAATTACCTTACCTGCTCAGTATATAACAGCACATCGTTGTGTCAATATTGACAATTTTATCTTAATATATCTACGAATTTATCATGCGAAATGTCATTTAATAAAATATACTCGTATTTTTCTGACCATTAAAATAACCCTACGTCTTATATGCAGGAATTCAATTTTAGGACCAACGACTCTTCTTCCAATGGAATCTAAGGCAACCCCTAGAAAAAAAAAAATATTTTTGCAATATGCTAAATTTAGGGTGCGTCTTATAGCGATTTACTAAGCGAAGCTTAGACGTGGCATAAAACCGAAAGTATGGAGTACCTAGTGAAAATCAAACTCACTACTCAATAGTCATTGGTATAGCGAGACAAACTTGCTAACCATTACCCTACATCAAAGTGATCAGGGTGAGTCTTATATGCGTCAAAATGGTAATGAATATTGTAATATTACCCGTTTCCTTATATGGAAACATTCAGCATTCATTGACCGGAAAGCAAATGTCACTGCCCGTTGTAATTTATCAAACATTTTTATTAAAACAATTTTTCAAGAAATATGTTTATCAAATTAACTAAACGTTATCGTTCTTTCCTGTATTGTTGGAGGCTTCCTTTCCTAACCTTTTGTTTGAAGTTGTGTGGAACGTCAACATCTTGATTATCTCATAACTTCCTCTTCGAGTTACATGTGATATTCATTTTAGTTAAATCTACTAGTGAACTATTTTGTTTGTTTTTTTTTTTTGTTTGTTTTTTTCACAGTTCTTTATTTGTGATTCTGTAGTGTAAGTCCACGAGGTTCGAAGAAATATGATAATCGCTAAGACCTACAGGCGTCATTCGCACGAAGTCATTTTCAATCATTGATATGAGAAAGCAATTGATACAGCTAAAAGTTTATGTTTCTGAACGAGTTTGGTGCCATCGATGATATCGACATGAATTTCTCTGAGTTCTTCGGTTAAATTCTTGGTTTCGTAGCAACTTGCGATGTTGCACAAAACTACCCCTATCGTAGCCTATACAATGTTCAATGTATTTAGCAGTTATGAATATACAGGGTGCGGCTGGTATTTGAGGACATACAGATTTAACATTAATACTGCTTCCCACTAACTTCTAATGCTTTTATTTTTCAGAAATCAAGAATGGTAAACACTATAACAAATGAAATGAAAAGGCATTCTGTGATTGTGGCATTAAAGGCTGATCATAGCGATTTGGATATTGCACGTTTCCACAGAGTTGCAAAATCATTTGTCCACAAGATACGAAAAGACTTAGAAGACGTCGACAGTTACCCAATGTCTGTATCAAAACGAATCTCTTAAAGCTGCAATAGTTCGAGTAATGTCTGATATAAATAAGAACCAATTAATCAGAGCTTGCCGCTGATTTCGACCTCGTGTAGAGGCAGTTATTAATGCTAGTGGTAGTTTTGTTGATGAAAATTAAATAATAGCTACATTTCATGTTTGCTTGTTTGTAATCAAATATAATTAAATTCATTTGTTCAGTAAGTTTTTTTTACTAATCCATAAAATCTGTCCTCAAATACCACCCGCACCCTGTAATATGCATAATGAAATTTTATTTTCAATTATATATATATAATAACTGGCCACTCCTATTCGAGGATACTAGTCTATTAGGGCTTGTCAATCCCTATTGCAGGCGCTCGCTCAGACATATTTGTGTTTGTTCAACACCCACAGGGCCAACCTGTGGTTTATACCGCAACTATGCTGAGCAGACCTTAGTTACAGTTTTCTGGAAAAGAGCGTGTTAACCCGTCGTATGGTTTTCAGGAAATTTCCAAAGGGCCTCAGGCTGAGATCGCCCCACCCCAGACCGATAACACCAGTAAGTTTCCTTCCTTCCTGACAAATCAAACGTAGTGAGATTCGAACCCACGTCTCATGGTCAGTAAACGACCGTTCTAACAACTTAGCCACGCACCCACCCATATATATATATATATATATATATATATATATATATATTCCCACAGTGGTTATAAAATGGTACTTGTGTCGTGCAAGATAGAAGTTTTCATAGAATAGTTGGTAGAACTTTAGATGGTAGAACAATGTCTATACAGTCTAAAAACCTAATAACGGCATCGTAGCCTCCCTCGATGTAGAGAGTTTTTTTGTTGTTTTTTTTTTACTCATGTAAAAGAAAGTATAGATCTTGTCCTACAGAACGCATGCCACTAGCCTTCGTTCCCAACTCCTAAAATTAGACCAACTATTCTACGAAAACTTCTGCTATCTCCCACGACACAAGTACTAGTTTACGACCACTATGGTTACACACACATCCATATATATATATAGATATTTCTCACGATTAGCAGAACTCTGAGTTTCATGCACAACACAGTCTTCACATGATGAATCGGTAAACGTGTTCAATATTAGAGATAGAGCGCATGTAAATATAAGAGTGAACACTGATGTCAGCACCAAGCGGTGACAGTCTGTTTCATGCTTCAATGCCATCTTCAGGCCAATATAATAATAGTTTAATCGATGGAGTCAGTCTTATAGAGAGAGGAGAGTTGGAATGGGGGTGAATACAGCAGATTCCGGTTAAAATCTTCTTCCCGCTACCTTCTCTCTATGTATTAGACGACGTCGATTAAGCTATTATAAGCCTTAATAAGTTTTGGGAGCGAGACGCGTTACTTGGGAACCTTTTCATTTTGTCATTCGATTACTTATACAGAATTGTATGTGTATGTTTAGAAATTAAGATATAAATGAATATATCTTCAAGATATGACTAGAGGAACATTTATTTTTGTTCCTCGAAGATCTCCTTTAAGTTTTGTTTTTTTGTTTTTTTTTCTTTAAGCAATTCACACAAAACAAGGTGATAATGCCACTAAGACGCAAGGAAGTGGAAGAGAAGGAAAAACTTTAGAAGCAACCGGAAACCCAATCCTAGACAGGAAGCCAGTCTTAAACTGTTCAAAGACCACAGAGGGGGGCATATGTAAAAGTTTATTGAGAAACCTTTACATAATTATATACACAGAAAAGGTTACAGTGGGGAAAATAACTTTAAGCGTTCCAACCTAAATTTAAGAACATGTTGAAATATATTCAAAAATCGCTCAACGTTATCGAATGTAAACTATGGAGGACGCTAAGTGATGTAATTGTGATATGTTTTTAAACGAAAGTGAATTAATGTAGTTATGGTTGTTTTTATTCTTATATAATCAGTGACCGAATTCAATGAAACATTTACTAAAATGACACAAGTTCGCTGGAAATTTTTATTTATTTGTTGGCTTATATCCATCGTCAGAAAATTGGGGATGTAAAAAAAAAAAAAAATAAAAAAAAATAAGAGAGAAGCGGTTCCTAATTTCATAGATAACAAAAAAAATTGGGAATGTAAAAGGAGATATATCTAATTCTCAAAGTATTTGAAGTCAACCACTGATAACAAAATATAACACTGTATTATTTTCTCACAAATAGATTAGGGTAAAAAAAAAAAAAGTACACATCCAGTTGGTTAATAGGTGAAAACCTTTTTTTCTCAGAACGAACATAGGCTGAAGGAAATACGCCCAGATCATATTCACGCAGATTTTATACACGCCTGACACTATTATATTTTCCACAAACAGATCGTATGCAACAGCTTACTGACAAACGACAAACAATTCATAAAACAAGCAATGCATTTATAGGAATTAACAAATCTCTTGTTGTTCGTTCCTTTATTCTTTCTTGAATCTTCAACTGAATCATTTAATTGATACATTGTTTAACTTGAACCATCTGCCAGAAACATATATGGCAGTTCTCCTTTATTCGCCAACTCGCCTCGGCGTCGGGTAATGGCTAGCTGGGCTAGTCTGGTTGACCTACTAATGAGTAGGGAATTCGATTCTCATTGGGTACCACATACAAAATTCGACACTAAATAACATAACAAGAACTGACATAAAATCAACCAAACTAATCTAAATTGATTCGCGGGAGACATTTTCTAGGTCCCACACCACCAGTTGATACCTAAGTAGAGTGCAGTCAATGTGGATCAAACTCGCTAGTAATAGTCAACGAGACTGGCTCGTTAACCTTTACCCAGTTTCGTAAATTAGCGCTAAAGATTTAAAATAGACCATAGTCAATGTTCAAAAGATACAGCTACCACAAACACCAGCATAGTTGGTGATATGCAATTTAAATGAATATAATGATAAATGATAAGTTAAACGGTGCGATGATGTACTAATTGTGTAACCAATGAATGTTTTCATTATTATTACTATTAGAAAAAGTGTGCAAACGAATTCATAGCCAATATTAGTTTGTTGAAGTTTTGAGTGTATGAAAAGTTCGTTAAGATTAGTAAGTAAAAATCAAAGACATTTTTTTCAAAGGTTTTTGGCATTAATTTTGGGCAACATATTTCCCCGATTTTTTTTTTTTGTAATTTTTCAGACAACTTCATAATTTCCTCCTCCCAGAACTTTTTATCCTTCTCGGCAAACAGCTCGAGATGCTTTTTGACCGTCTTCCATGAATTTTTCTTTTAAACAGACGTCCTGGGTATAACAATAAACTACGTCTGGCAGTAAGTCCTCCGATCGAGAGGTATTGAGGAGCGTGGAACCACCTCTTAATTGCTGTTGTTCCCAGGTCCACACTGACCCAGGGTGGTAGCACCTGTTGGGGTCCCAACTATGGGAAAATAGTAAACTGGGGTCAAAACACTATGAAAGTATAAATTTTATTTTTTATAGTAAAAATACCAGCTAAATATAGTCATAGTAAAAAATTACCAGTAATACATTTGTGTAAATAAATAAATAAAAAAGGTATGATCAGCAATACATTTTTGTAAATTGAATTACTAATACTCCCAAGAAAATTAAATTTCGGTATTAAATGATGAGGTGTTATGTCGCTAAACAAACAATTCTATAAATAACTGGAATAAATGGTAATCCAAAGATGCAATATTTGGTAAACGTTTTACCTGATCACCAAAAAAAAAAAAAAAGTATGTAAATAAATAACGACACGCTGTCTAGAATTATCCAATGGAATATTACACGCTTTCTCGGGACTAGTGCCGGATTCTTTCCGTCGATTTCAATCTACATTTAATCTAATCGTAAACAGTACATAGTCGAATTAATTTTCCGGAAGGAATTCATAGTAGATTATCCGATCCCAACGCAAATATGTGCGCAGCATTCTCTTCTTAAAACAGTTTTCACGTAATTTGTATCATCTGTCATAGAAAAAAGGATTGAGGTTTTTAGTCGATTAATTCTGCAAGGAATTTTTGCGATATCTTCAATACGTTGAATAAACACGAAGTATATATAACTATTTGCTGTCAAAAATCTTCTTTGATATTTTATAAGTACAACCGCCTACATGATCACCGTCAACAAAGCAACAACAAATTTAAAACGTCGACAAACCAGTGTCGTCTATAAATTCGCTTGCTCACTTGAAGAATGTGTCTATAATAATAATTCAAACAACACATTCATTGGTTACGTAACTACTACATTATCGTGCTATTTCTTCGATAATACCTCCAAACATATCAATAGCCAATGCAGCAACAAATCATAAGAAATCCTTATCAAAAACACAAAACAACTATATCACATAAATTGTGAAAAACAACTGCGAATAATATAAGCATTAACCATAAATAATAAACAACACATCAATTAAAAAATTTCAAATTTGGGAACAAATATACTAAATACATTTCATGGGTTACAAAAAAAAAAAATACCGATTCAACAGGTGAAGATGCGATGTTTCAAAAAAACGGAGATGACTGGAGAAAACGTGACATATTGCAAAAAAAAAAAAAAAAAAAAAAAAAAAAAAAAAAAATGAATCTTTGACAATTTATCATATTTTCACCAGAAACCAGGAAAATAACCCTAAATAAAGATATAAAAAAAACCCTAAGATATCCTTAAAATTACTTGTGAGTGAGTGTGTTTTAGAAATGTCGTAGTCTGTTATTAGTTTCGTTTTTAATTTCTCACAATTTCTCTGTAATCTTATTCACCAGTCTATTCCAAACTTTTTCTGTATATTTGTCAAGATCTGTCCCTATTACACTCTAAATATATTTACCCACCAGTCAGTCTATTCCGGATTTGCTCTATCTAAGTCTACTCATATCTATCTATCTATCTATCTAAGTCTACTCATATCTATCTATCTATCTAAGTCTACTCATATCTATCTATCTATCTATCTAAGTCTACTCATATCTATCTATCTATCGTCTGTCCTTATATCACTCTAAATATATTTAACTATGTTAGACTATTTCAGACTTTTCTTTTCTATCTAGATCCGTTTCTTGCAGTCTGTTTACCCATCTACCTTTGTATTTATCTCAGTGTTCTGTCTATTGCACTATTTATCTCTCTCAGTTCAACCCTATCTATATATCTATCTATCTCTCAAAGTATGTGTCAATTTCATCGTTATAAAAAAATGCGAATGTCAGTGTGTCCATGTGTCACACTTTTTCAACTTTACTGCTAGAGACCATAGCCCAACATGTCATGCCATTTTGGAAACAGGCCGATTCTTTTAGCAAATTACAAATATTCCGGGTCGGATTCCCGACCCGCAATCCTTAAATTTTGGATTCCCAAGTTTTTATTACCTTCGATTGTTCCCGGCGATTTGTTACGTGAGGTTTTGCGACGAATGTTTTTGTACGATATCAATTTTTATAACTTGGAAATAAATTTGGGAATAATCGAAATTGCGAAATCTAGCGAAAGTCATCCATGAAATAAAAATAATTGTTTGCACGAAAAGTAAGGACCTATGCATATCAAAATGTCTTTAAATTAAATGGCGACAGAAGAATTATCGTTGAACCTTTAAAACATAAGCTTAAATATTAATGTAATACTTAAATGCAGCGATCAATTCTGAGTTCTGTGGTATATTGTTACCCATCACATACGGCAGCAGTATGCCTCACAGAAATAAATCTCCCCCAACAGAGGACCAGATAGCAATCAAAAGAGCCAAGGCTGCAGCGAGGAAAATAAAGTCCGTGCAAATGAAAACCCAGATCAAACAGCAGCCAGGAGAGCTGAGAATATGCAAAGACTTAGAGATTTTGAAACTCCTGAACAAGCCGAAGGCCAAGTCAATAGCTCTCCACAGGAGTTTGATTAATTGCCGCCAGATAGGAGGCTTTTAAGCTAGTTCTAAATATATTTATTAATGTCTATTCCACACTTCTTCTGTTTTATCTATCTTTCTAGCTATCTAAGTCGATCTGTTCCTTTCTGCGTGTTTACCTACTACCTATTTATCTATCTCAGCATATTGATATTGTATATATCTACCTACCAATGTATGTTCTTAATTCACTCTAAATATATTTAACTATGTCAGACTATTCAACACTAATCTTTCTATCTCGGCTCGTTTCTTGCTTCCTGTTTAACTATCTACTTATTTATCTATCTCAGTGTGTTCATATTTTCTCTCTCTCCATCTATCTCAGTCAAACCCTACCTATCTATCTATCAAGGTCTGTATCAATTTCATTCTAAATATATTTATCAATGTTTATTATCTATGTTGATCCGTTCTTTGCTGCCCGTTTAGCTACTACCTATTTATCTATCTCAGCATATTCATATCTCAACATATGAATATCTATCTATCTATCTCAGCATATTCATATCTCAACATATGAATATCTATCTATCTATCTCAGCATATTCATATCTCAACATATGAATATCTATCTATCTATCTCAGCATATTCATATCTCAACATATGAATATCTATCTATCTATCTCAGCATATTCATATCTCAACATATGAATATCTATCTATCTATCTCAGCATATTCATATCTCAACATATGAATATCTATCTATCTATCTCAGCATATTCATATCTCAACATATGAATATCTATCTATCTATCTCAGCATATTCATATCTCAACATATGAATATCTATCTATCTATCTCAGCATATTCATATCTCAACATATGAATATCTATCTATCTATCTCAGCATATTCATATCTCAACATATGAATATCTATCTATCTCAGCATATTCATATCTATCTATCTCAACATATTCATATCTATCTATCTCAACATATTCATATCTATCTATCTCAACATATTCATATCTATCTATCTCAACATATTCATATCTATCTATCAGGCTCTTTCCCTATTTTCTATCAGTCGGTCTGTCTCCAGCTTCTTATATTGATATACTTATCGGAACTTCTCATGCAGAGGTGATGATAATGACCAGTGTTCTAATACGAGTGCTGAAACCTTTGTCAGAAAGGTTTATATCTTGAGGATTTCTTCGTGTCAAGTTTACGTCTCATATTACACACTGTCACATCTGGGCGCCATCTCTATAGATCACTCGTGCCTGTACGCGTCACGATGGAGTCATACCTTATTCATTGTTACTTCCTGTACTCTTCCCTTCACTCACTTTAACAACCATCATTGTCATTTTACTCTCTCAAAGTCCAACTTTTTTGAATGCCCAACTTTTTTCTTTTTTTTTTTTTACTTCTTCCGCTCTTTTTCACCCAATTTTCGACGTTTAAAAAAAAAGATATTTTTATATCCCTCCGTTTCTATTCATAGATCTAGCCACCTCTCACTTCTCCCCATTTTTATGAGAGTAGCAGAATGGGCAGACAGAAATAGTCAGGCTTGTGTGCGGTTTAGAGAGGTACCTATTTGCCAAAAAGACCTATGTTCAAGTTTAGGTAAAAGCCAGATTTTCAAAGGCTAGTTTTCATACTTGATTGTTTTTTATGATTAGATCATGGGAAAAGGCACGAAAGTACTCTCTGTGAGATCTTGAAAAATATCTCTCTTATCGTCTGCCAAGATGGTGGAAAGAAAAGAGAATGAATGTATGAATACTTAAACAGTTTGCTCATAATTACCTTATCTGATCAGTATAATATAAATCGCTGTTACGCCACTGGTCAATCTTAATAAGGTTACTATTTCGTAGTGGAGGCTTGTATTTGTACTAAGTCGGTCCTAAAATAGGTTCGACGTACAAAACGTTAGGAACTTGATATAATAGGTATAACGCAGAGAAATCGCTGATACTTTCGTATTCGACTAACGATCGTCCGACATCGACTGACTGACCTCCTCACTCGTTACTCTTACTACTCCTACTTATTATATGTGGGAGATTCTATTAACTATAGAATAGGTGTGTTTCGCCATAACAGTTACCTTAATATATCTACGAGTATATCATGCGAAAAATCATTTAATAAAATATACTAGTTTCTATTTGACCATTAAAATAATCCTGATTCTTATATGGAGGAAGTTAAATCGGTGACTTCCTCCAATGAAGCCTCTAGAAAATCTGTAAAATTTATTTTTCTAAGTTAAACTTAGGGTATGTCTTATGTTTCAAAATGGGAATATCAACTGTGGGGGTATTATTATTATTATTATTATTATTATTATTATTATAAATAAATACATAAATAAATAAAAATGTAAAATAATAATAATAATAAAAATTATAAATAAAATAATATAAAACAATAACATAACATAAATTAAATCAAAATTAAAAATAATAAAAATACTGCCAGCATGCAACAAAAACTGTTCCTGCTGGGAATACGGACATTCCGCCAAAAAACTTTAAATTCAATCTTTTCACCACGAACCTTGGGACGGGAAACACGTATCCGACTTCTCTCTGTGATGTGGCTTGTAATACTACAGAGTAAATTTTTCCCCTTTATCACATGTATCATGTAACCTAAATAAAAAACACACCAATACACACAAAAATATAAATAAATTGTACGAAATTAACATACAATTTACCATGCTTTCTTGTTATTTTGTGCACGTTTTATTCCCTGTCAAGTATGCTTTTATCTCCGTGAACACAAGGCTAATTTCTGCTGCTATGATGTGGGTGAATCTCTTACACAACAATTTCCTTATGTGGAAATATTCGGCATTTATTGACCGAGAAGCCAGTGTTGTATCGGTTGTTATTTTACTTGTCCAAATCAGTCCAACATTTTTTAATGTTCACTTTTCTTTACTGCTTCCTCTGTTTTTCACTCAATTTTCACGTTCGATGATATAACCATTTTATATTCTTCAGTTTCTTTTTATAGATCTCACCACCTTTCAGTTCTTTCTCCATGTTTAGGAAATAAACAAATGGAGACACATAAACATTCAGGCTTCAATGCGGTTTAGAGAGTTACATATTTGGCCAAAAGGACCGAGGTTCAAGTTTAGATAAACAAAAGCCTTTCAAAGGTTGATTTTCAAGCTAATACTGGATCTTCTTTTTAGAAGTTGAACCAATACAACCTGTATTTCTCTCGATTCTTGTCCTTTGGCAATTACGAGGCAGCAGCGCCGAAAGTAGGATTCATTATAATTTAATAATCCACTCTCTGGGTCTGGAAATAATTCCAGACCGTCTCTGTGTCACCTTCTCTATGGTCGCATTATTTCTTTTTCTTATATATATATATATATATATATATATATATATATATATATATATATATATGCCCATACATTGGCTCCTAATCAAAGTCGAGCACTCTAAATCTTTATTTTTAACAAGAAAATATGGAGAAAATAAATTTCGGAATTTCTCTGAAGAACATTCCTAATACCAACAAAAAGGAATATTTCGTGATATTAATGAATAAAACTGAGGAACTCATACAAAGGACGAGATGGAGAGCTTACTTCTTCCTTAAACGGAATGAATCACAAAACAAAAACTACAAGGAAACTTACGGTTTTAACAGCAAAAAAGCAGCACCGGTTAATTTAATTGCAAAATTAAATTCGGAGCTTTCAGCTTCCATTTTTGAGACATGGTTAGAACTGTGTATCAAAAAAAAAACAAAAAAAAACATTTTAAATCAATTTATAATATATATATATATATATATATATATATATATATATATATATATATATATATATATATATGGTCATCCAGATACAGGCCTGTTTCGCCGTATCATAGTTCATCAGTGTGGTTAGACATCTGGTTGATTCAGGCCGGGATAGAAACCCTACTGATTTGGCATCAGTCGGAGATCCTACCCTTAAGCACTGCAGAGAGGAAGAGAGAGAGGGGGGGGCTGTGAGTACTAAGATCAACTCCGAGTGGCGACAAGCTTTTCCATGCTTGAATGTAATATTCATAGACTGAAGATTGCTTGATCGTTCCTTTTTACATTTCGGGTTAGTCACCGTTGTGACCAGTTCCTCTTCGGCACTCAGAATGAACCATAAACACCAGAGTAAGTAACAAGCTTAAGGCACGAGGTGTCCACTTTTCTCTCCCCTGAATTCTACCCACCTCCCAAATGATAGCATCGAGGTTTCACCCGTTTGGCTATCAATAAACCTGTTGACGAACGGCACTTTGTCTTCAGAGTCTTGAATGCCGGAAGGCGTTTATCTAACTGCCGCTGATACGCACGTGCGACAAACTGATGCGTATCGGGAGGCAGTATACTCTGCATCTCCCTCCTCTTCATTCTTGGGGGAAAAAAATAGTGATTTCCTGTTGCCATCTCCACGGTTTTGAATTCATAGTATTCCTTCACTTAGACTGGCCGCAAACCAAGACTAGTGAAACCAGTTTACCCTTCGATTCCACTTTTCACATCGATAGACGAACGGAACTTCCGTTTATTCCAAGATTTTCATTTGTGTGAGCGTCTACCGCAGAACAAGTTCGTCTCTATATCAATACGTCGACCTATATCTATGGTGATGTTCTAAGCGTAACTTAGATGTAGCCATGAGCCAATACTTATCCAGTGAGGATCGAACTTAATATTCAGTCGTAACTGATCAAGCAAGACAAACTTGCCAAGCATTATCGCACATCGAAGTGTAATGATTTTCTAAGCGTAGCTTAGATGTGGCACAATGCCGAAAGTGCCGAGTCCCCAGTGAGAATCGAATTCAATTGTAATTGATCTAGCGAGACAAAATTGCTATTACCTCTCGCCGAAGTGCCCGCTTGGCCTATTACCTATGCTGTTTGCAGCCTTCGCACAGAAAACACGTTCATTCTACTTTTATAAATTAAGGATCCTTCTATAAAATGTTAATGTTTCAGTTATAAAAAAAAAACTATCATGCAATTATTTTTTTAAAGAAATAAGAATCATATTGCAATATTTTTTAATTCTTATATATACTTTCGTATCCCGTCTCGCCATAAGTTCCTATGGCTGAACTGATCAAGACGTTAACAGTGAAAGCTCTTAGAATATGGAGATTATTCAACCAAGGAAGTTCTGAGAAAATAATAACAGCAACAAGATGAAGAAAAGAGTATCTCGGGATTGATAATCAAGATCTTTCTTCTCAGAATCCAAGCCATTACGGCAGAGTAGCCATCATGACTCTCCAGGCATTTCTTTATTATCTGTGAATTGATATGTATTCTTGGGAAAAATAATTGCAGTGGTTTTTCGTTGTCTTCTTCATGGTTTGGAATCCAGAGTCATCTATCTCTTAGATCATCAGCCACACAAGGTTAGAAAGCCAAGTCTACCCTAATATTTAACCCATAGCTAATGGGAGAAGATTAATACCTTTCTCAAGGGCAATAATACGAAGGTGAACGCAAAGGACTGGCCTAGAATTTTAATTCAGCTTTGCTAGTTTCATTTTCCGCGCTGATATCCATTTGTTATGTCGTGTTCCTCAAAGACGTAGTCGATTATGACTTTCCATAGTTATAGATTCTGTTTCTATGAATCACCATATCTTTTTGGAAACGATAATGGAATGGTTTCTTATTACATTCTCCAGAATTTGGAAACTCGATTTTTGGTTTTCTCTCAGACTTGCTGTCACCCAAAGCCAAACAGTCTAGTCTATACTACAATATAATCCGGGCAAGAAGAGATAGATTATTTTATTATTATTATTATTATTCTTTTATTATCTGGGAAATATTTTTATTATTATTCTTTTATTATCTGTGAATCGCCATATCTTCTTGGGGAAGATAGTGGAGTGGTTCCTTGTTGCTTTCACTGGGGTTTGCAATTTATTTCTTTTCGTTTTCTTGGAATGGTTAAAACCCAATGCCAATCTATTCCGCTATTTAATCCATAACTGGAGGGGAAATGTTGAACTCGTGTCTTTACTCGGGGCAATCGTACAAAAATGAACGCAACTGACTATTTCGGAATTTGAACTCGGCTCGCCAATTTTACTTTGCGCGTCGATATCCATTGCGAGACAATAAGAAACAACATGGCTGACACCTGGTATATAACTGCCACAACCAGAATAATTTAATAACAGTTCACTTTATTATGCTTTTCTATAAACAAGACTAAAATGTTGAAGTCAAAGTGGGCCACGTTGAAAACATAAAGACAGAAGATGTATCATTTTCCATTAGTGCCCTCCAATAACGTCTGGAAAATTAAATAGAACTGATATTTATTATTGACAATTGGATATTTTTCAGTGGATAAATCTTGATTAAAAAACGTAAATAATGTGTTATTTGAATAGCTTGTATCTGCCGTATCCAGAGCCGGATTCAGGTCTGAAAGACTCCTGGTATAACAGAATTTGAGGGCTCTTTCATTATCTATTTAAAAATCTACTCTATCTAGATGGGTCCAAATATTCTAAATTGTTTCAAATTAGTTCAAAGGGGTCCCATTAAATATGAAAATAGACAAATCTCCTTTGTTCTTTATTCTATTTTTTAGTTTTATCAGAGGCACAAGACTCCATGGGTCCTCTAGTCTTAGGAACAGCAGTCTGCTGCCCATACTAGCCGTGTCCCTTTAGGTTGTGAGAGATCATAGCAATCCACAACGTTCTATCGCCTTGTAGCTCTTAGCATTGTTTGTCTTTTTACTCTCCAACCGAGTTCATGTTCTCTCATCCATTTACACAAGCTCATTATGGTGTTACTCGCTGTTTTCCTCTTGCCTTCAATACGTCCTGCGGATGTCAAATTTTCCAAACCTACTTTCCTTATTATGTATCGTGGAAATTTCAACTGTCTCTTTCTGGGTTTTAGTATCCACTTTTTTTCCCCCATTTTCCTTAAAACTTCATAGTTGCTCACATGCTCCAGTTCATGGTATTCCCAGCATCTGTCTGAAGAACCGCATCTGTTGCTTCAAGTTTCCTCTTCATCTGTGAGAATATTATCCAACATTCACTCGCATACAAGAGAATTGATATTACATAGTAGCCTAGCACTAATTTCTTTATTTCTAATAAAATTTTCCTGTTATTACTTTTTTTTAGTTTCGGGAAGGCATTATTAGCTATTCCAATGCGCCTGCGGATTTCAGTGTGACATTTTCTGTCAGCTGCCAAAACACTTCCCAGATATTTAAACTTCTCTGCTTGATTAATTTTAATATTTACAGTTCGTATTTTGAATCTTGGGGTGTTCTTCATGCTTACAATCATATATTCTGTCTTCTTACAATTTATACTTAGTCCTTTCTTACCGCTTTACTTTATTTTTTAATAATTTCACCCAAAGCAAGGAAATAAAGCGACTAAGACGCAAGGGGTACTAAGTGTTAGAGAATATGAAAACAAAAACACTGTTAAGACAGAAGATAACAATTACATTGAAGTTTTTGTAGACCAAAGTTGACTGGAAAGCAAGAAGTGTGAGAAAAGAAACTGTTAGCATAGACCTTATGGTGGCAAATAGCCATTTCAACTGTACAATGCCGAAACCTTTCCACGAATCTAGTTCCATAGAGGAAAGTTCAACAGAACAATTACCATGAAAGTATTTATAGAATAGATATGGGGAAGCTACGTTACGGTGGTGGGAAAGGAACTGAAACCGAGATGTCAGGTCAGGACCAGTAACATTGCAGATTCTTCTTTGGATTTTAATAAGAATCTCTAAATATATAGAAGGAGCACGATACCAGCATAGATGAATGATAGACTTATAAGGAAGATAGATTCTGGCGTGAAAAATTGTGTAGCACGGTATCTGAATTAATAAAATTTCTGTATTCATAACTAGTAGTGATCCGCCCTCTAATCCTCGGATCCCGGAGGCCGAGTGTTTGATCAGTACAGCTGGGGACGAATCTCCAAATGCAGACATGGGCTACAGCGAGTACTTCAGGGGTTGTCTTCGCTTTTGTTCTGGGTGTTTGATCGTTTGTTTCGCTTATCCAATTATCCGGTTTCAAAAACAAAGTTAGCTGACTGACGCCGATGTTATGGTTAATGAGGTGTTAAGGAGATGGTACTTTTCAGGAGATTTAAGAAATATGTTTTTAATTTTATTATATTCCTTAAACTTCGCCTACTACTACTACTACTACTACAGAAGTAATAAAACAAAATGTCGGATTAATAATAAACTCTTAATACTTTAGAAATCGTTTTTTTTATTTTTCGAATACGAAACTGAACAGATATGGGCTCTCGTGAAAAATCTAAAAGAAGGATTGTGCTTTCCTTAAAAGGGAAAATAGAATCTTGTTGGGTTGTGATGTTCTCTATAGCCGAGAGCTCTAAATCACACAGGATCAAACGGTGCTTTCTCAAACAAAAGCTAATGCAGGTTCGAAACCCGGAGAGCACATTTTCTTCGCGATTTCTCGAGTGTGCAGACCGATAGAGGTAATACACACTGTTTAAAAATAAAAACGGGATGTATATTTCAAACACGGGTATCCACAAAAAAATAACGCTTGAAGTGATAAGAAATGTCGGATTAAAAATAAATCCATCAATCCTTTAGAAAAAAAAAACCCTAGTATGTATTGCCACATAAGTTTTTTTTTCTAAGGCTACAAATGTGTAAACTCTAGGAAAATTATTATAAATAAAATAAAATAATAATAATAACGAAAATTATAAATAAAATAAAATTTAAACCTTGTTTAAAGTAAATAAAAAAATAAAAATAATAAAATTACTCTCGGCATGCAACAGGGACTGTTCCTGCCGGAAATACGGACATGATGCCAAGAGACGCGAGATTCATTCTCTTCGCCCAAGAACTGCCGGGATGACAACACGCGTGTAACTTCCCTCCGTGATAGAACTTGTGATATTACTGAATGACTTACTCCCCTTTATAACATGAACATTATCACAATTGGAATGTAAAACACACACACACACACACACAAATACATAAATAAAATTGAATGAAATTACCATACAATTTACTATGTTTTTTTGTTTTTTTTCTATTGTTATTGTGTACGTTGTTTGTGTTGTTTTTCCTCATGAACAGAAGCCCAAATTTTTTACTTCTATGTTGTGAGTGAATACCACCACAAATTATGGTAACAACCGACGTGCACAAGAAAAAAATACGAAAACCTCCACAAATTATGGTGACTCCGTGAAGGATTTCACTGCAGTCGTAATAAAAATAAAATTTCTCACTGACGTTATATCTGCTATTGTCATCGTCATCATTATCTGTGACAGAAGCATTCTTTTGTCCTTTTTGGTATGTTTTGCTCTCAGATAATCACTTCTTTTATCTGTTGGTGTCAACGATTAACTTTCTGGCAATTTACAGGACAAAGGTTTTCAAGTTAGATAAACCGCCATAAATATCATTTATCTTAACGAAATACTTTGTTTTTGTGGTTTTCTTTTTTCCATCGACTTCGCTAAACAGGTCACGCTTTACTAAATAGGTCATATTCATGTAGAATATAGACAAGAACGAACCCATTGTCAATGTTTACTAGATGAGTATGATAAAGAGAGCCACCGTGAACAGCAGTGGGCCCGCGGTTGATGCCGCCTGGGGCTCGCACGGAATCGATGCACTGTAGGGGCGAACGAATCTGTGTGTATGTAAAGTTATAAATTAGATTTTCATATAATATATCAGAAGTAGTTCTAGAGTTTGAGGTCCTTGAAAGCTGGTGAAGGAGACCGTACGTCGGGGTTACCATTATGTAGAGTTTCGGACGTCGGGGTTACCATTATGGAGAAGAATCGTGTCGGCGATGTTGAGTAGAAATAGATGAATACATGTGGGTAGAAATTTCCGGCTAGCCGGTCCAACTACATGAGAAATCTGGACTTTAATAAAGTCCAAAGAAGGCAAAGAAAAACAAACACAAGACCGATAAATATATGTAAACAAATATATCTATTTATAACAACAAGAAAGGTACAAGTTACATGGACAGAGTGCGTGTGGTGAATATTATGCGTGTGTGTGTTGTGGTGAGTGTTCGTACGTACGTGTATTGTGCTCAGCGTGTTCCCAATGACGAAGAAGTTCGTAGAAGATATTGAACGGGAAAGATTTGTCGTCTCGATTAGCGAGACGGTGAATTGTAGTCGTCACATTTTTAAGCTTGAGTAAGCGGCCGAAAATGGTCTGTTGCTGATTTGCCCAGGTCTGGGTCTGCGTCTGCCTCTCCGTGGGTCACACGTGCTTTGGGTTCTTTTTAAGAGGTCATGATCACGTGGGGTGGCTCCAGAGCGATTTTGCGCCAAAACTTCGAAGTGCACGTGCGGGCGACCTTATTGGTAGAAATGAACCAAACAGAGGGCTAGATTTACGAATGAAAGTTGCGAATAGTGCATTACTCGAAGAAGGTAAGATTGGGCTAATAGACGAGCCCAGTACTGGTTCGAGTGGCAGAAATAGAGAGTAATCTTATGTCAGCCAAGATACTGAATTTATATTAATTTCTTTATGGATTTTTGACGTGAACACAGCCTGGGTTACTCGCTCCTGCTACAGGCCTTCTCGGTTCGTCTGATAAGAACAATTGCATGATGACTGTTCAACCTTTGCCCTCTGTTGAATGCGCTTCTTTATACACGCATTTCACCCATTCTCCATGCTTTGCTTTAATTTTAAGACACACGCCTGTTATTTAACTTTTTCGATCCTATATAATGCTACCTAAAATCGTTGAAATATAATATCGGCCTGGACGGACGATCCCAGTATGCGGCATCCTTGGGAAGTGACTGAAAACCAGGAGACCCAAATCCTGTGAGTGAATTTTGGTAGACAAAACTGGTCGGAGCCTGTCGATGGTTCTACTAGCACGAAGTAACAAATCATCGTGACTGAGTGTGTGAGCGTACTGGCTTTGTTCAAATATTTAACAAACCAGATTATGCGCTCTCTCCTAGAAAGAGTATGGTAAACTACTTCCGGTAGCAAGGCTTTTGATCGAGAGACTGGAAGTCTTGAGGAGCGTAGATCCTCCTCTTAATTGCTGTTATTCTCAGGTCCACTCTGACCCTGGGTGGCAGCGTCTGTAAGGGTTCCAGCTATGGGTAAATAGTGAACTTCCAAACAAAAACAAAACATTATGAAAGTATAAAAATACATTTTTGTATTAAAAACGCCAAGAATACATATTTTTTTAAAAATGCTAATACGCACATACTAACAAATTGTAGCAACGTCATCCAAATTCGTTTAAAATACTACCAAACAACCAACATGAAATACCTTTTTCATGACATTAATCAATATAATATCCTAAAATTTTTATAAAGAAATCTATCTGTATTCCAAAACATAACTTCAACAAAACTACAACATAAAAACACACATCACCTCTAGTCCACACAAACATGTATATGCACAAAAGCTGAGTATCATCTACCATGTATTCAATTGTGAAAGCAGAATAACATTTTTTATTACTTCTCTAAAGAAAATTAAATTTCGGTATTAAATGACCCATAAGGAGCTGATGTACCGTTAAATATACAAATCAGCCAATCTGCCTCTCCTACAAACGAGACGTTAACTATCCGCTCAGCATACCGGCAGAATCAGGCATAAGTTGGCGCTGTGGGTGTTATACGAATACATCTGTGCCTGAACAGGCGTCCGTTGAACAGTCAATGTTCCCTAGCAGACGTTTGTACTCGGAAACGAGCTGCCAACCACACACACACAAATTGCTGACACCCCCTGAAGAGTGCACGGAGTAACTCCCGGAGGGTCTGTCTACGAAACTCTGGAGTCGGGATGCTGAAGTTAACATCATTCAGCTAAGTGCCAAACGTTTTACTTGTATTATATTTTTATATATGAAGAACAATTTTAGCGGAAAGAAGTATGAATAAGTGGGAAATTTTTTCGAATTTAATAATTTAAAAAAAAAAATTTTTTCAGTCTATAATCTAACCGATTTCATATAGATTCTTTTTGTTTCCATCACTTTTGTTATAAAATGTCCCACATTTTGATAATAGAAAGTGATTTAATCGGTTTATTTATATTTACATATACATTATATTTGCAGCCAAGTTCTTACAACTTTTCACCATTCTTGGTAGATTTTCTATAATCACGATGTGGCGTATTTAATAACAAAAGTGAAGGAAACAAAAAGAAAAAGAACCTAAATTAAATCGGTTAGATTATAGAAGCAAAATACATTGAAAACAATTATTTAAAATTCCCAGCGTCTCTCGTTTGTGCGCATGTGTAGTTGCGTCAATGTAAACAAACTTAGTCCGATTAAGTGCTAAAAGGCGAATCACACGAAAACTATTTTTTATACTACTTTCCCCTAATATAGGTACTACTACAGTATGATATCTACCGAGGCATTTGCGCCCCCCCTTAAATGACGATGCAGGAAAAACGATGACCTGTTTACTGTTTTTTTGAATAACATCAAATCAGTTTACCAACATTAAATCACTATTTGATGATTTTTTTGCATTTTTAATACATAACCAGTTCAAGGTTCGCTGCCTTTAACCCTAGACTCCAAATATTTAATACTTCCAGTAGTCGATAACTATCATACCATAGTAGAAACTGAATAGTAGATATCATAATAGAGTAGCGCCCTAAGATAGATAGATAGATAGATACACACACACATATTCAATTTTGTAAGATAATTATGTAGCGTTTTTGTGGGTATTTTTTTTTTTTTTTTTTAAATAAAGTGTTAAAGTGGTCATTTTAAAAGTATCGCCCGAAGAAGCCGTCAGGTCGAAACCATGGTTGCGTATTTAATTGAGCTCCTGATTTTTAAAGTTAAAAGCTCTACAAGTTATTTTTATTTATATATATTTTTTCTCGCGTGTTTCCTGGTCTGATTCAACTCTGACCATTAACCTTTATATATATATATATATATATATATAGAGAGAGAGAGAGAAGGTAAATGAATGATAAACAGGAAAGAATTCTGAGTAACGCGTTTCATCTTCTAGAAGGACTTCATCGAACTAAAGTAAAGCTTTCGTTGATGCTATTATAAATTTGTAGAAGTGAGAGGGGGAGATATTAAAATACAAGCATCGGTTATTTCCACTGACAGGAAAAACTTGATGTTGGAACGCTGAAATTTTAAACTTAAATTCATTTTTTTTTTCCAGATGTGCCCGGCCATGTAGCCTAGTAGATCTCATTTAGTTTCCTTCTTTCGTTTTTGTTTTTTATTACTTTTATTATGAAGTACACCTTATTGTGATAATTCGGTATCCCCACGAGATCTCTCTTAAAAAAAAAAAAAAAAAAAAAAAAAAAAAAAAGCATAGCATGATGAAAAAGACGCCAAACTTGACGAAAACTAAATTTTATCGTCTAAATGTTTGTTATAAAGAGGAAAGATCAAAGTATTTTGGGAGTATTTGTTTTACATTTTTAATCGTTCCTAGCATGTCCGAAATTTTCGTTAAAAATTTTTTTTTTTTTATGAGCAAAATTGATCATTTTCTTCCATTTTATAAAAAACTGGAAATCTCGCTTTGAAATTCTTTTAAATATCAATTATCATTTTTTCAAAACTTATTTTAAGAAAATCAGAAATTATAATGTTTACTTAAAATATTTTGAACCAAGCTTAACTTAGCTTCTGCACCGAAAAGATGTAATTTGAAAATAAAACAAAGCCGGTCATAGACTTTCGCGTCACTTGACAGGTAATGAATGAGATATTGACGGAATCCGTGAAGATAATTTGTTCTACGGAAGGAGAAAAGTGAAATAATTTACATTTAAGTGAACAAATTATTTACTTCGTTATTCTTAAAGAAAACTTTCAGCGCTCTGATTTTTTTTTTGTACTTAGCTTTCAGCTTTACGTTTACGATACTTTATGGAAAATATATTATAAAGAAATTAAAATAAGACTTAAGAGTGAGATTAAATTTCATAAAAAAGGTATATATGTACTTTCCTTATGAAATTTTATCAGAAGTGTACATAAAATACTATAATTTTATGTACATTTATTAAATTTTACTGTGTTATTTGTATTTCCATTCATTTTTTTATTAATTTTGATATTTCATTTATGGAAAAATGTCATAACTAAGATTAATATAAAAATAAGATCATATAAATTTCATAAGATGATACTGATACTTGTAGGTACCCTTTTCAGTTGAAATTGAAAAATCAAATTAACTTCTCCACACGTGTTTCGCAAAAGTAAAGGCCTTAACAGCGGAGAACAATGCTTAACTCAAATAACGTAACTTAATTGTATTCTGGTTGGTCTTCCGTACTTTATAATTACAGCCCGATTATAAACACAAAATTACATTTTTTAATTACTGCGGATCTTCTGATTAGTCAAAATGACACAATTTACAATGCGCTACAAAAAGATCTCATAAGGAGACTTAGGAAACCCGATGCGTCTTTTAACTAATTTTATAATATTTTAACAACTTAAATCTAAAAATCTATTATAATTAAGAAATAACAAATAACTGCTTTCAGAAAATATTGTCCATATTCATAAAAACAACTAAAAGGAAATAAAAATATCATTTAATTTCAAATGTTTTTATTGAGTTTTGTATGTTACAATTCAGAGCTTATTTATATTCCTCAAAGTCTTGTGCTTTTAACTATTGTAACCACTAAACCTGATGCGATCGAATCTTTAGCGTTTTCATAAAAATTAGTTATGGGGGGGGGTAATAAATATAAAAAAAATATTTCTGCCATGACTTTAATAAAAAAACATTTATAATAATTTCGATCATCTGTGAATAGTTTCTGAAAGTTTCATTAACATCAGACAATTATTTTTATTTTTGCAAGATTTTTCAAATTAATGTGTGTCATACCAAAAAAACGTGCTAAAAATTGTCTATGTTATTTTACTAGTTCCGGTGATACAAAGAGAAACAAGGGTTTTTTTATCAAAATTTAGTATGTTCTAAAAAGAAGGAGAAATTTTAGGAAATAATTTAAAAAAAAACTTTGGTCTTTCCTCTTAATAATAACAGAAGCATTTAGACGATAGAGTTTTGTTTTCGGCAAGGTTGGCGTCTTTTTCATCAAGCTATGCTCTTTTTTTAGCGATTGCGTGGAGGTACCTCTTTATGATAATAGATCACCAACAAAAGCGAAATATTGTAAACATGGAGCCTGGTCGACTGGAGAGACGCTCCCATAGGGTACTGTTATTAGGAAGTTTTTGCAAACCATACAATGGGTTGATCCAAATGTTGTGAGTGAAACTGGGAAGATGAACCTGGTCAGATGCTGTGGTCGCACAAAGTCACAAGTCATCGTGATTGACGGTTTGAGGCTACTTTGTTCAGCAACTGAACCCGCCGGATCACAGGCTATCTCCTAGATGTACCTAAGGTGCGCTTAGCATAGTTTCACTATCACCCACAGGTCGTCTCTGTAGGTGTTGAAAAAACACAAATGGGCCTTAGCAAGAAGTACCCTGGCTAGAAGAATGTATTTGGAAACGAACAGTCAAACATTACATACTACGCCAAATATATTTATATATTTTTGTCTGTTACGTATGTAACATTTCATATAAAAGTTTACCCACGCGGTAAAAAATTACGGCAGATTTTTTTCAAATCTTTAATCTCTCCCCAAGCAATGTTATAAAGCCACTAAGACGCAAGTGGAGGGGCGGGTACCGAGAGACAAGGAAACTAAAAAAAAGTTACTGAAGAGAACGAACAATAATAAGAATCAGATTCAAGAGGAAATGACGATTGACACTGCATTTATATTTTTGTGGATTGTAGTTGACAGGAAAGTAAGAAGCCGAAAGAGAATTCCACAGGGGAGAAGTACGAGAGAATAAACTATTAGTATAGAAGTTACATTTAGTATAGAAATTACATTTAACAATTTCACTAGTAAAATGATGAGACCTGGCTGCCAGTCTAGCACTACGCTTAATTTTATGAAGTAGAGATGCCAAAGAGGAAAGTAATATTTATTTTGAAAATACAAAAAATGTGGCACAAGGCCAAAAGGGGACTAGGAGAAGGCTGGTCTTCAGTCTGTCTTATTTTAAACTTAGCTAGCCACAATTACTGACGCAAACATACCACAATATTCCTTTTACCAATAAAATACACAACTTACTACAGCCATCATAATACCACAAAGTCTCAATGAAGTCCTAACTTGTTCCTATATGTACAATCTGTCTGTATGGGTTAGGGAATAAAAAATAAAAACTTAAAAAAAAAAAACAAAGAGGAAAGTGCATCAGATCAATTGCCATGAACAAAAAAAAAATGCATGAGCAATCTACATTACGGCGGAAAGTAATTGAGGCCACGTCAGGTCCATTGATATTGCTAATTCTTCTTTAAAAGGTGACTCAGTATGGGGCAATGCAGGTAACACCAGGTGTCAGCGTCTATTTTTTATGGCAATGCTCGACTGTTTGAAGATGCTCATGAGACCGGGAACGAAAAACAAAACTCCATAAAAAGAGGAGAATTAATCTATAATGATAGGAAAATATATTTCAAGTCTTACATTGATTGGTTGGTTGATTTTACGATATGTCAACCTGTGTTGGTTTGTTTTATACCGGATTTTTGCATGGAGAAACACACTGGAAGTTAAACTCACAGCGTAACTAGCCTCGCTGACCATTAAGCATTTTATTAATTTTTACGAATATATAGGAAGAAGAAGAATATATTAACATACCATTTTAAACTAACTTCAAGTAAATTCTTGGCTTACGAGCAAAGTAATCCATAATTTTGCCGTCAAAAAAAGCTTCACCGACTTAAAAGCAGTTACTAACCAAAATAATAATTGTTAAAAGGACAATGACTAACGAACTTGTTGGTGGGGGTGATGATATTAGTTCTAGAACTTTCGAAATATCTAGAGTATTCCATGTCTGTCTGTCTCTCTGCCTTCGGTAGGTGGAACATACCATTTCTCATATATACAGGTTGGCACAGAGAATATAAAAAAAAAACAAAAAAAAAAACTTACACACACACCACAACACCATCACCACTACAACCACCACGCAAAAAAGTAACTTTGATGCCCAATTAAAGAAGCGGACCGACCAGAAGAAATTACAAGCGACAGCCATTATATATACGCTATGCGTACTGCGTGATTTTAGTTTCTCCCAAAATTTACTCTGTATTTCGTTTCATATCATTGTTATTATGGAAAGGGTTTATTGCAAATTTAATTTTGCCTATCAGAGGTACAGATATTTTTTAATTTTATACGGAATAATTTTTATAGAGTTAGCACTGTGTATCTTGTTCTTGATTGATTTGTTTGTTTAACGGCATATTAACAGCTTATGTGTCATTTAATGCCGAAATTTAATTTTCTTGAGAGTTTTGAAGTAATAAACTCATATCATTCTACTTTCACAATTGAATACATGGTAGATGATACTCAGCTTTTGTGCATATACATGTTTGTATGGACAGAATTACTAGAGGGGGTCATATGTGTGTTTATGGTGTAGTTTTGTTAAAGTTATATTTTTGAATACTGTTTGATTTCTTTAAGAAATTGTAGGACATTAAACGGACTAATGACATGAAAGAGTTCTTTCATATTGGCTGTTTCATTTTTATTTGGTGACATATCAAACTCTATGGGTTATTTGATGCCGAAATCTAAATATTTTATATGTAATTTTATGCTTTCAGGGTAAAGGTACTTTATTATAAAAATGTACTGTTGATTTTTGATTGGGGTTCACTATTTGCTCATAGCTGGGACCCTAACAGGTTCGACCATCATGGTTTATTGTGGACCTGGGAACAACAGCCATTAAGAGGTGGTTCCACGTTCCTCAAAACCTACAATCTCTGTTCAGAGACCTTGCTGCCGAATGTAGTTTATCGTCAGGACTACATGCATCAATCTATCTATCTTCATATATGGGTATGATAAAAATATATACATATACTCACATATATATGCACGTGCACACACACACACACATATATATATATATATATATATATATATATATATATATATATATATATATATATATATTCTATCTGAGGTGTTATAAATACAACCGATAGCACAACTCGGAGTTTCATGGAAATCTAACTCGAACTTCATAACGTTCAGATCGTATTCGACATCTGAAGATTGCAGATTTGCATGAAACTCCAAGTCGGGTTATCGACATTGGATATTATGTATATTCACTAATATATATATATTTATATATATATATATATATATATATATATATATATATATATATATATATATACGCACACATATATATACACAGAAATATATATATATATATACACGCACACACATACATATATAGGCACATACACACCACACACATATATTTATGCACACACACACATACATTTATATATATATATATATATATATACACAAACAAACACACACATATATATATACATATATATATATATATATATATATATATATATACGTACACACACACTCATATATTTATATATATGTATATATATATATATATATATATTAGGTTGGTGCAAAAATAATGACGTAATAATGTCGTTTTTTGACGTATAACGTCAAAAAACGACATTATTACGTCATTATTACGTCATTATTTTTGCACCAACCTAATATATATATATATATATATGAGAGAGAGTGATCTAAATAAGCTTTATTAAATTCAAACAATAATCTCATTTTGTTGAATGTTTTTATTGCACTTTTCCAATTCTCAAATCGTTGTACACCAAATAAAAAAAAAAGACTGTGAATCAAGTTCATCTTTTTGTTCAGCTTTGTGCGAGTATTTTCAACTGTCTCAGTCATTATCAAGAATTGAATGTTGTCAATTTAGTAGACAATATTTCGTTGGCATTTCTTTAGCAGTGGTTATGGTGGTGGTGGTGGTGGTTTTGGGGTTGGGGCTACAATTCAGATTCAAATAAAATATGCGTTCGGTCTTCTTGCGTGGAAACGAAAATCCGACGAGCGCGGAGTACACCTCTGTATTCTAGGCGTAACAACCAGGAAGTGACGCAGCCTACCGCCGCAAAAATTTTTCACGTATGGAGGGGAAGGGTGGCGTCACCTCTCACCCAAAGGATTTTAGCCACGTGGCATTAGTTTTGGCGAAAAACAATATCCTGGATAGAGCGTATATAAATGTAAAAGTGGACATTGAAATAAATACCCAGAGGGGACAGACTGTTTCATGCTAAACGCAGTCGTCAGGCCATGTGCGCTGTGTTTTTGCTCGATTTTTTTTATATATACAGGTCAGTAATGTATTGTAAGTAGTCTATTATTATTCTAATGGTTATTTTGGTGGGCATGGTTTGTTTATTTATTCTTTAATTTGTTTTAATTTAAAGTTTGCTTTAATTTATTTTATTTGTTTTTGTTTATTTTATTATTTGCATTTATTCTTGTTCGTTTTCCGTTTTCATTTTGTAATTAGCGTAGTAAAAATTTGTTTTCGTGTGTACGTTTTGAGATGAGTTTTGATCTGGGAAGGTAATTATGACTATTCTCTCCTACAAGCAGAGTTTACAGTTTTCGGATTAACTGTTGCAGGCTGATGTTCATCTTATTTTCCATGATATTTTTGGAGTGTTTTTTTTTTGTTTTTAATCTCTCAGATATATTTAGAAAGCATTATGCTATTCGTGTATTTACTATTTGTAAAGGATGTTTTGTGTGCGTAGTTTCTTTGTTTCCAGGATCCTTCAGTTATTCCTATGTATATTTTTCCACGTTACAGTCGCTTGATATATTGCATTGTTCTGTAAACAACTGCCGTTTAAAGGACATTCGTTCTTTATTCTGCAGCTACACGTGGGTTTAATTTGCTCAGGTGGTTTATTGATTGTTTTCCTATTGTGCTTTTTTAGTATTTGTGTCCTGTTCTCGGTGCAACTGTAACTGATTTTTACTGTGTTTTTGTTGAATATCTTGTGAAGAGTGCTTTATGCGGGGAGTTTAATGAATATTTTCCCTATATTTGTTTTTTACGTTTTTGTTGTACGGTGGTTTAAACCATATTATGTTTATCTTCCAGTTGGCTTTATATCGTTAAGTTTTCAAAATGTTTAAATTTAAGAAGGCTCTAAAATATTCTTAAAGTTAAGTGAACTGTAAAAGTTTAGGTAAACTATGGAGGACGTTAAGTGATATAATTCAATGCCTCAATAAAGGAAAACGAGTAAATGCTGTTGTTGAATTTTATCTTATATATATATATATATATGTGTGTGTATGTATAAGAATATATATATATATATATATATATATATATATATATATATATATATATGTTTTTGTGTGTGTGTGTGTATGTATAAGAAGATATATATATATATATATATATATATGTATAATATATATATATATATATGTATGTAAGCAAATATATGGATATAGATCCGACAGTATGAAGAAAATATACGGAAAAAACAAACAAAAATTCTTATATGCAATTATGCTGTTTTAATGTTAATATGTCTTTGTCATGTTGAATTAATAATGTTAATTATATTTTATGAATATGTCCTGAAGATGGTTTATTAGACCGAAACGTCCGACGTTGACATATTAACATTAAAACAGCATAATTGCATATAAGGATTTTTGTTTGTTTTTTCCGTATATTTTCTTCATATATATGAAGATATATATATATATATATATATATATATATATATATATATAATTGAATAAAAGGAGGTGGGCTCTTTCTTATAGGCTAGTTTATGAGTGCTGTATTCAAGTTGAACGCTCGCTACACTCAATCTTTTGTTTCGAATAAAAACAATTTGTGAGATTCAGACTAGTATCCGCGTCTTTGATGCATTTATTGCAATGTTTCAGCCTTCGTAAGCATACACAGGAAGAAACCAGGAAAATACACTTGCGGAAATGTTGTGATAAAAACAACAAATATAACGAAGTTTGCAAGTATCATTGAATAGTAACAATCGTCTCCATGACTCAAATCGAAATTCTCTTCAAATGAAATATTGTTGATTGCTTGTTGTTATGAACAACTAACCATAGTCTAATTTAACACAAGGCCACAAGCATGAGGCACTCAGTGAAGATCAAACATTAGATTACCATTGTAGATTATCAGATCTTCTAATACCTTAGACCAGAATGTTACATATAAACGTGGGTGGGTTGATTTGTCAGGGAGGTGATGTTATCGGCCTAGGGAGGCAATCCCAGCGTGCGGCACTATCGGGGCGTGCTTGAAAACCAGTCCACGTGTTGGCCCAAACCCGGTGAGTAAAATTTGGGTGGACGAAACTGTTTGGAAGTCGTCAATAGTTGTGCTAGCACAAAATCGCAAGTCATCGTGACTGAGGTTTTGAGCCAACTGGCCTTGTTCAGACATGCTGATCACTCCAGTCTCTCTCAGAAACTGTAATTAAGATCCACATAGTTGCAGTATAAACTACAGGTGCGCTCTGTAGGCGTTGAACAAACACCGATGTGCCTGAGTAGGTATCTGCAATGGGGATTAGTTAGACGCCCTAGCAGAAGGATGTGCTCGAAAAACAAGAGCAGACGGCCATGCTATCAACGGCTTCCAACAGTTCCCGTTTCTTTTATATGTATAACCTGATATGTCTATTTTGGAAAAATAGTAGATTCGTTTCTCGTTGCCATCTCCAAGATTGTTTTTTTTTTTCAGTACAAAGGATACCTTCTTGACTGGCTGCCACTCAATGCTAGAGAGGATCGTCTAAGCTGAAATTTAACCCGTAGCTAGGGGAGATACAAAAAATGGATTCATGCCTTTGGAAACAGCATTTGCGCGAAGTAAATGTGAAAGACTTGTTCAGTATTTGAATACTGCTCTCGATAACCGTTACTCTATCCGCACATCCATTTTCATCAAGTGAATATGTTTCCTATATTTTAGCGGTCAGTCTAGCACTTGAAAAATGTGCGATACTTATTTGGTGTAAATACCCGCTCCTTACCAGTAGTCACCGGAGTGGATTTCCGGAAGAAACATGACGTGTTGAAAGATAAATCAACCAAGGAATGTTGTTCTAAGGGGAAAAGGTTCCTAAAAGTGGCCCTCGAGAACGAGGAAAGAGGTTATATTATGACTCTCTGACTGGTAGGACTCCTCATCTATTCCAGCTATAATTTATTATGGGGTGGGGTATGTGCCGGGAGGGGGATCTACTTCCAGCTTTAAGAGGGCTTATTCATCATCACAGTAAAAGATAAGCGTGGCGCTTAGATAAACAGGTTGTTGACCGTCAACGAATGGAGCACGCACCACTGGATCATGGTCGTGACCAGACCAATCCCAGTCAAGATCACTGAGTTGGTGAGGTGTAAACGGAGGACCTATGACAGCAAGTAAGGGCGATTATAAATATCGGAATGCGAGGAGGAAAAAGAGCTTTTTATGTATGCGATGAGATGGTTAAGACGCTAGAGTTTCCTAATTGGAAGTTGGAAGGATATTTGGCATGAACCAAGCTCATAATGTACCATAAATAATTACTAATCGGGTTGAGGCGATATTGGATAGATAAATTTGTGTGTGTGTGTGTGTGTGTGTGTGTGTGTGTGTGTGTGTGTGTGTGTGTGTGTGTGTGTTTACAACGACGTTCACAGTGTACAAGACCCAAGGGCCACTCGAGGTAGAGAGTTACATTGTAACAGGCAAATTTTATGGGGTTATGTGGGGAAGATAACGGTTAACCCTAGATTTCAATAGGTTAAGTGTGTAGTGATTGGGAAAGCATCTTCTTGGGAGTCGGTTCCACAAAGCAATGGTTCGTAAGAAGAAGCTGCTTGAGTGGAATTTGCATCTCACTATTGAAATACAAAAGGATTAAGGGTGGTTCTCTTCAGTGTGCATGGCAAGGCGGAAGTTTATAACTTGTGAAACTAAGGAATGTAGTCCGTCTGAACACTTTCAATGGAAATAAAGGCTTACGACATTTCGTTTGTGGGAAAGGGGCTGTAGGGTGGGAAACAATTCGTCACCGACAAGCCGAATACAAGGGAGAATTTTTATAACTGAGGAACCGGAAAATCATTTAAAGGGTAAAAAAAAAATGAATTTGAATAAAGAAACTGTTTTTCATGTGTTAATTAATCTCTGAAAATAAACAACAACGCAGATTATACAGCTTCATGATCTAGAAATCCGAGAGAAAAACATTTATTTTATGCACGACAATATATATTTTAAAACGATTTTGATACCAAAGGATACCTGAAAGGTGCGTTTACCGCTGCTCAGTGTTAAATTTCTTTTAAACTTCTTATTATATGAAAAGGCGCATTGAGATAGCGGAAGATCCCTTCCAAAATCTAAGCAAAGTATTATGAAACATAAAAAATTTCGTTAGAAACAAAGAAAAGAAATGTTATGTAATATCAACTCAACTATATGTCAGTGAGTGCTAAACAATCTCCTCACAGATGAAGAAGAGACTTGAAGATGTGGTTCTACAGAAGGATGCTGAGAATACCATGAACCGAACATGTAATCAACGACGAAGTTTTAGAGAAAATGGAAACAAAAAGGACACTTATATTAACATCAGAGAGATGCAGTTGGAATTTCTTGGGCACATAATGAGGAAAGAGAACTTGGAGAATTTGATACCCGCAGGACAAACTGAAGGCAAGGGAAAAAGAGTGAAGCAACGAATAACATACCTAGCGAACTTGAGTAAATGGATGACGAGACAAAGTTTAGAAAAAGAGATTTATCAAGAGCTACACAGTACAGGAAATTGTGGAGAGCCATGATCGTCAACGCCTCGAAGGAACACGGCACATAGAAAAAAAAAGATCAAGAAAGTGATGCCTAACTCCCTAAAAAAAAAATGATTAATTTTACGAAAGAATTGAACGTAACAATTCTGGAAAGAATTTAAAAAAAAGAACAATGGGACACCATTTTCTTAAATAATACAATGGAACGGTTATGAAATATTAGCCGTTTCCTTATAAGGAAACATTCGGAATCCACTGACCGAGCAGTTAGTGCCACTGTCGGTTAAAATTTATAAACTTAAAACATTCTTAAAACATTTTTTCAGGAAAACAGGTTTCTCAAGTGCTGAATTTCCAGCATTGATATTTTTTTTTTATTGGTTGATTTGTTTTCTAAGACTTATCAACCCTTTTTAGGTTATTTAAAGCCAGAAAATATTTTTATATTATAAGAATTTTTTTTAAATAATAATGTTTTAGTGATACGTCTTACTAATTCACCCATAGCTGGGGGAGAATATATTGATTCATACCTTTCTCATAGAGTACTTGCGGGAATTGAAATTTAGTTCTCCGATTAACAATTCCCAGCCTTTACCCAATTACACCACCCGCACATCCAAGCTTACATCACCTGATATTCCCAAACGGTCACTCATCTAGGTACTGACCAGGCTTAATATTGCTTTACTTCAGCGATCGTACGGTAAGCAGTGTTTCAGTGTAATGTGGCCGTAAGCTAACGTATTGATGGGGGTTTCCTTCCTAACCTTTTGCTTGACATAGTGTGGAATGTCAACACCTGGATGGATTATGTTATTATTTTCTCTTCTAGTTACATGTGATGTTCATTTTAGTTGTTGCTACTGCTGTAGTGAGTTTTCTCGTGATGTCGTTCTTTCAATACACGCTCCATGTCATAAAGTTTCGCGTATCATAAAAGCATGTGAGTAAAATCCTGAACCAATGATAATAATTATTGTTTAAGTAATATTTGTTTGCATCTAAAATAAAAAAATATCTGGTAAAAATGCTCCCCCCGATCACTACAATGCTACCTTCTTCAAGTCCGTTATCTATCCTACATATCCTCATAATCTTCATCTCTTACTTCCTCCTCTTAAAGCCTTAAAACATTCTGTAATCACCTATCTTAAATGATTCTAGAGCCTTATGTTGGATTGACAATAGCATAAAATAATCAATGACCTAATCCCGCAAATAATTTTAGTGACCAAAACATCATATTTGCACTTGTTACAGACACCAGTTTCTCTATGAAGACTTGACTAATCACATAGGTAGAATTTCTTTTTCTTTTTTTGTGAGGAGGATGATGATAACTACATTGAAATTTTTACCCAAGTGAATGTTTATAACGAATTAAAATATTTACAGAATAATTACTGTTTCCTGTTTGAGATCTGAAGAAGAGTCCGGTTGGAAAAATTTCCTCAAAACAAAAAATTAATTGTAGCAGACAATTAAAAGTGATAAAAAGAAAGAAGAAGAAAAAAGAAACAAGTACAGTATTGTGCAATACTAAATTGGAAAAAGACATAATAAAAGATAACCACACAATGAGTTAAGCTGTTATTGCTCATCAATCATCAGAACTCGAGGAAAGTAATTTTTTGTGTACAGCCGACAAAATGAAAACATGAAAAAGAAAATAGAAGCGTTTTATATATATATATATATATATGGAGTTATATATATATATATATATATATATATATATATATATATATATATATATATATATATATGGAGTTATAGTAATGTTTTATTTTCCAAACACGGTCAGTACATTGTGGCCGTGTTCATAGTTGATTTTATTGAGGGTTGTTGTTTGTTGCTTCTATTATTTTTAACCTTTTTGTTATATGTGGATGGCACTATGTTGCGGATAGAGATTGGTAGGTCTCCATGTGTATTTAAATGAGACCAAATTAACCTAATTAAACTATGGTCAAAGAGATGTAACGTGGATCTTCTTGTTATATATTGAAATGAATGTGCGGATCATGTCCTAACTATTATTTAAAATTCTTCGAAACTATTTTCATTTAATCGAAACAACAGGAGTAGAGGTTTATCCCTCCTTTCCTGCTTAGGATTGGGTTTACAGTTCTTTTTAATGTCGACTTCAACTCTATCCTTCTAACGTCTTCGCCTAAAGCTCTAAACTTATTTTTTACTACTTATTTACCTTTTTTGCTCGATGGGAGTAGATAGGTTCGTTTGTCGTCCGGTTCACACTCCTCACCAGTCTTTTGAACCTAAGTAGATGTTTATTGTTTCCTGTTTAGGATTACATTTCCAGTTCTTTCTAAAAAAATTTTTCTTTTTCACTTCCGGTGCCCCACCTTGCTTACTGGTGGGATTATAACCTTGCTTGGGGCAGTGCCTCTTACTATGTAACCCTCTTTCTCAAATGGCTCTTGGAACTTTTACAGGGTAAGCATCATTGCAAATAAAAACAAATCAGAAGGAATGGTTTAGATCTGAATGTAAATTGTTTATTAAAAAAAATATTCTCATGTCAATATATTATTGATATGGGTGTATTTTGGTATCTGTCTATATTTCTGAGATGAGGTATTATGTACACTATTTACATAATGTAAATAGCGTGTATTTTGTTTTTCATGTTTCTTTTTTAGTTGGTGTGCACAAAAAATGTGCTTTCTTCGATCGAGTTCTGATGAGTGATGAGCGATAATCGGTTACTTCATTTTGTTGTACTCTTTCAAAATTTGTTTTCTAATTTCGTATTACCAACTACTGTAATTGATTTCCCTTTTTTCTCTTTTTCTTTTTCTTTTGTTTTGATCAAAAATAAATAAATAAAATAAAAAATAAAAATGTGAGACACATAAGAGTGGAATTTGCCGTCAAGTTCCTGTCACCAGTCTTTCGCGTTGTTGACTTAATCTCATTCTAGCCTTTCGTGTAGTTTATCATTCTAAGACTTTCTTTTTTTTAAATTCCGTGTTCGTTGAGGCGAAATGTCTTAACCAGTGAAGATATCCCCACATGGCCACAGTATCAAAACAAAACCTCTTTCCTCAAATGATCAGTACTGGTAAATAAATAAATTTGATTTACTGCCGTTGTAATTTTAAAAGCGATGGAAAACATAAAGCATTTCCTCATACAAATTGGAAATTTCTGCCATCTCCTCGCAACATAACACGTGGGTATCGTTCCAAATTAACTCACTCGCACGGGGAGGACATCATTGGCCTTGATACCGAAAACTTAAGGACCAGCGTAAAAAAATTAAGCTCGCCGTAGAGAAAGTTTTGCTGATCATTTTCACTGGCTTCCTTACATTTGTCGCGTTGTACTGACGATTTTCGCCGAGGAAAATAAATTCAAGCCGCAGTAGGTGCCTCAACGTATTAAGTGGATACACATGTTTGAGTAAACGTCTGTTTTTCAAAAAGTATAATTTTCGTTTGCCGGCCTGGACTATTCGATAGTTTTTTAATAAAGAGTACGAGTGTTATGAACCTGTGTTTCCCTTGTCTAGGGGAAACCACCGTTTAACACCATGTGCTTTTAAAACACTCAGCCACATAGGACTTCATATAAAGCAGGGGTCTATTACTCTAATGAAGGAAAACATATCTCCTAAATATATATACATATATGTGTGTGTGAGTGTGTGTGTGTTATGCATTTGGGTAGCAATCCTTCTTTTATACAAATTTCATTAAAAACGACTGACAAGTTACTGCGATTAAGCCTTTTATTCAATTTTTCTGTGATTTTTTCTGGACATATAGTGTGTAAAAACTCTCCATTATAGCCATTATCAACGATGATTTTATTTTTAGCTGTATGTATGGATTATATATATATATATATATATATATATAGAGAGAGAGAGAGAGAGAGTTATAGGAATGTTTTATTTTCTAAACACGGTCAGCACGTTGTGGCCTTGTTCATAGTTGATATTATTGAGGGTTGTTGCTTTTTCTTTTTATTAATAATGCTGCCATTATTTTTAACCTTTTTGTTACATGTGAATGACACTATTATTTTTGTAGTATCAACAAGTATGTTGCAGATAGAGATTGGTAGGTTTTCATGTGTATCCAAATAAGACCTAACTGAACTATGGTCAAAGACATGTAACGTGAGTCTTCTTGTTAGGCATGTTGTAGTATATCCAATATAATTATTTATGAATATGGATTGATCAGAAACACAACGAGACATGTGAATATGTAAATAATAATGGTTCTCTGTAATTTAGATATGTTATTGTTGAAAATGAGGTTAGCAGTTTTAAATTTTTATAGCAGTTAATTAATTGAATTTTCTTGTTTATGTCAACTGGAGTTGTTTATTTCTTGATAATGTTTTTAAAAGAAGTTTTATCTTGCTTATAGTCACTATGCATTTGATTTTTATAGAAAATGTTAATGTTACAGTTTCGAACCTGCGTTCGCTTTTGTAGACGAAACCACTGTTTTATATGTGTGTGTGTGTGTGTGTGTGTGTGTGTGTGTGTGTTAGCACGCGCGTGTGATAGGTAAATTGTCGCCATTTTATTTTTTTTAATTTCGCGCATGCGCGTTGTTATTCTTTTTTTTTGTTTTGTTTTTAATTTGTCGAATGTACACTACCTTGAGGAAGTAGTGCCACCCTAGGTGAAGAGGTTAGCTGCTGGAAGACCCTATGTCTAACAACAGCATCATGTCACACAAGCAAGAGAACCTGCAACCACATCACCCTCTTAGATCTGGGCAGCTAACTCTCCAGACTGTAAACCTCTTGATTATCATGTTTAGGGCGCATTCCTTGTAACACAAAAGATGAAATGAAGTCAAGGATTATGGCAACATTCATCAACTTACACAGGGAGACCGTCCAAAACAGTTGCAGGAGATTCCGAAGTATATTAAAATTTCTCAAACGGGCAAGCCGATAGACGTAATACACACTGTTTAAAGTTAAATTGAAATGGTATGTGTATTTCGTATACGAGTATCCACTATAACAACATCTGAAATAATATATATACACTTTTTATGTTGACCTCATATGCTATTAGGTTGGTGCAAAAATAATGTCGTTTTCTCACATATGTTAATATGTGAGAACACGACATTATATTTGCACCAACCTAATACAAACGAAATTTCTATTTCAAATACGAGTATCCACTATTATAACGTTTGAAGATATATATATATATATATATATATATATATATATATATATATATATATTTCCTCACACAGAGCACATATACTAGATCTTGACTCTGAATTTATCTACCACACCTAAATGATCAGTTTCGTGTGCGGTACCTATATGCGAATATATAAGCTAAGAGCAGAAACTCCCCAATGTTTGTGACCATTGTACCGCAAAGTTCTCCGACCATGCCTCTTTGGGTGAAGGGTTGGAATAAACAGTTCAGGCTTCCCGCTCATCATGCCGCAATATGGGAAAATGGTAGAGGAGATACTACGCTTTGATCCTGATGTTCGATATGACACATGGTCGATTTAACACCGGGTACTTCCTATACGCGTAGATAGAACAAAACTGACCAGGCCACACGATCACTGCCATGTTGGCGACGGTCTCTACCATCCGCTTCTTTAGTGCAATGGGAGATGTGCTGTTGTATGGTTGGAATAGCCGGGACTAGGCTACTTTCATTACAAAACCACGATCTATCCGGAGCGGAACAGATACTACACTTTGATAATTTTACCCTCCTCTCTATGATGGTAGGTTGTGACACGAGGTTATTTTTAATGATGGACGCACATACGCATGCATATGAGGCAAAGACAAAAATTGTCCAGCCCCCGCAAACACTGTCAAGCTGGCGTCGTTATTCCACCAAGCCTTCATCTTTATTACAATAACAATGTCGCCGGTTTGAATCACCATATTAAACTTACTTCAGAATAAGCGAGATCAGACCTACCTCAGAATAACCTAGATCAGACCTACCTCAGAATAAACGAGATCAGACATACCTCAGAATAAGCGAGATCAGACCTACCTCAGAATAACATAGATCAGACCTACCTCAGAATAAGCAAGATCAGACCTACCTCAGAATAACCGAGATCAAACCTACCTCAGAATAACCGAGATCAGACTTTTTCCATATTTTTATAGGAAGAGAGAAGAGATATAAAACTTAGATCCCAACCCAAAGAACGGAAAATATACATTCTCGTGGTATTTACCTACCCATCCTCTATGGTGATAGGATGTGACACAAGATCGGTTTAACGTGGGGTCCCGTGCATAAAGACCAAGGATAAAAATTGCCCAGTCTCCGTGGCCACTGTCACAGTGGCGTTGGTATTCATCAGTAGCTACCTTTTTTGTTCAATAAGGCCGATGCTTCTGCAGGGTTGGAACCCCTTGGACTAAGAATCATAAGAAAAACAATACAAAAAGAAAATAACGTAGACAAATAGAAATTAGTAGAAGTTGAAATACACAAGAAAAAGAAAGAATCATTTATTAGTGTTGTAACCTAGGGAAGGTTACTGAATAGAATAATTACACGAATGTTGGTAATACTTAGGACAAGAAAAACACATATAAGATTCGCCAGCGGCGCGTGGAAGAAGTAGTCAACTGCTAGAAGTAAGTCATGTGAATTCCACAGTGAATCTTCAACTGCAGTATATCTACGAACCGACCCACGCGGTCACAAGGCTGAATTTAACGTGGAGTCTCCGAGCCCGTAGGCTCGGTCAAAAATTCCTCGTAGACCTCGTATAAAACGGGGTCAGGCAGCTGCTTCCCGAGGCGAGTCTATTCCCCTTGACACAGCCCTGTCTGGGGATCCTCTCCGCCCGGACGCAGAGAGCCTCACCAGCCCAGCTGAAGACGAATCTCTAACTGCAGACCAAGATGCAGTATTTACCACTGTATTTATGTGAATAGCGACATGCTCATTATCGTCCGTAGGTATGTCACAACAATTAGTGAGAAATTGGAAGTCGCAATAAAATAGCTAATGACGCCTTTCAAAAGATGAGGAAAGTATTAAGAAACAGGAAAATTATGCAGACAAATAAAATCTGGAATACACAAGAAAAAGTAAGAATCTTTTTTCGTGAAAAAATGGAAAATGTTACAAAGAAATCCGAAAGCGCATTGAAAGAGAGAAAGACAGCTGGAAAAAGTATTAAGAAACAGGAAAATTTCGTTAAAAACAAAAAGAGAGCTGAATTGATATATATATATATATATATATATATATATATATATATATATATATATATCCCTATACGGTAGTAAAGGTTGGACGATTTATTTACAGATGAAGAGATTTTAGGTAACAGAGATGAAAGGATGCTGAGAATAACATGGACGGATCATGTGAGCAATGGGGAAGTTTTAAAGGATATGGAAATAAAGAGGATACTTATACATAGAATCAGAAAGACACACGTTGAAATTTCTGGGACACATAACGAGGAAACAGCAAAGAGATTCGACATTCACAGAACATAATGAAGGCAAGAGGGAAAAAGTGAACTAACCAACCTAAAGAGCTCGGATGGCGGAACAAGGAGTGCGAAGGGATTGTAAAATGGCAAATAATGCTAAGAGTTATAAATAACAGGAAATTGTGGAGAACCATTATCGCCCACGTACTAAAGGAACATGTCGCATAAAAGAAACAGGATAACAACAATAGTGAGCGTAGCGCAGTGGTTATCGACGCGGATGGTTGGAGTATCCTGACAAATCCCATTGGAAAAAGCATGAATGCATCTCTTCTCCTGCTCGATGTCAATAGCAGTGTAGACTGTTCTCTCTAGCTTTGGGTGGTAACCAGTCAGGAGAAGGAAAATTCTGAATACAATCGCTACTATCTTGCCCTAGACACACCACTGCTTCTACGGCTACAGTACATGTTGTATCTTTAGGATACGAATAGATTACAGGTATGGCGATCTATATTTAAGGCCAACTCATAGTGTAAGTCGGTGCAAGAACTAGAGGCCTATCTCAAATCTAATCGTTCTTTATTTACTTGGAAGAAAAATGATGCAATTGTTTGTCTCTTCTGAGAATTTTATTTTCAGCCACACATTTCTTTCTGATACAGTAAAACAGTGCTTGACATTGTTAAATGTTGCATTAAAAACTTATGTCTAATTCAGAACATTCCCTGCAGACAGAATTTACAATCTTATTAATTTTATAAAGAACTAAATCTCTTGTATATATAATCGACTTATAAGAAAAAATGCCTCAGTCGCCAGGCTGTACAAATGACTGCATACTTTTAACAATGAAATGTTCAAATTAATGTAAACTTTTAACCAACCAGGTTCAAATTAACGTAACCTTTTAACCATCCGCGGCATGGCAATCTTTATTTAAGGCCAAGTCATAGTCCAAGTCAAAGCCAGAACTGGAGGCATATCTCAAATCTCGTTGTTTCACTGGAAGTGGAGATATTTAGTTTCGGTTTTGGATTGTGGTTTGTTTTAGAAAGTAAAGTAGAAATTAAGCGCATAATTAATTTGGCTCAAAAAGTTAATCCTTTTTATCTTGGTGTATCTTTTCTTTACTAAGGTCTTATTACAAATAATATATAATATGGCGGAACTGAAGTATTTATGGATAATGACGAGGAAATACACAAGTTATATTTAACGAATCAAGATAAGGAATTTATTTACAAATTTACACATTTGAAGTTGTCAGTAGCTTGTTTCAGGAAAAGGAATCAAATATTTAAAGTTCGCAGTTTCGATGAATTGTCAAGAAGAGAAAATGTCCATATTAAATGATCTGGCACAAAGTAATATTCTACAATGTTTAAAACAAATTGAGGAAGTTCGTTTTTATCTATAGATATAGATGCACAATAGAAAAAGTAAATAGACATACAGACAAACGGACTAATATATCAACAGACTAATAGGGGGGATGGGATGGTCCATTAAAGCTGATTGTCCATAGATGGGAAGGGATTATTTTTTGTTATAAAACCGCTACAGTAACTACTGCTGGTTATGATCATAATGTAAATACTATAAACATGTATATATGGCATAAATAAATATATACTTAATATAGATATATTAATCAAAGCAACCAAAATAATAGATTTCTCACAGCTACTTTCTCACGCACGCGCTAATGTATCGTACTCTATATACTGTACACCGGTTTACAACAGAAAAAAGACCGCTAACCACCACCAAGTGGTCTCTTTGAGAAATAATAAGAATCGTTCCGCTAAGCCCGCGAATTTTGAAATACATCACTGACGATTTGGAAGTTTTTTCCTGGAGATTTTTTTTTATTTTGCTTGCAGATTTTGTCTTTTGCATCCAAAGTTAGTTGATGCGGGGTGGGGGGATCCGTAGATGAGAGATTTGTCTGTAAAATAAAAAATATAAATCGAAACAAATACAAAAAAAATGAAACGAATCAGACGACAACGAAGAACTGAAGAGTGACTTTCGTCTTTCAGCATTTTTCATTTTTTTTTTTGTTCCGTTCTTGGCGTACACTTTTTTTTAGAAATGTATTAAGAATAGTCAAATAATTTTTAAATTGTTCCTTTTATTATGACAGTCTCAATCGGCAACAATCGCCGAGCGTATCTGATAAATAAAGTCGATTCATTTTTTCTTTTTTTTTCTTTTTTTTTTTTTTGTAGGCGTCCTTTCTTTGTGATAAACATTTTTTACACTTCGGCGCCATATTTTGTGACTTTACTTTTTTTTTCCCCTCATTTCCACTTCTGTCATCACCTAAACATCGACCACGTTTCAATTCTCATCCTTATCCGCTTTCTCAACTCTCTACATATGCCTAGAAATGTCTCCTTTATAACAAGAGAATGCAAATTACCTGTGTATAAGTCTTTTCGCGTGTAGATACTCTATTTTATGCTATATAACGTACACTTATTTTATAAAATTTATCCAATACGCGTTATACGCAAGAGGTAAATTTGGGGCGGTATCTGAAGCAAGCATTTGTCGCGTTGTTATGGCGCAGGCTCGTCACCAGAGAGTGTTTTGTGTGAGTCGGTGACCTTTAATTCAGAGGGTTCGCCAGTAATAATTTGTACGTTAAAATTCACATCATTTTGATTGATTCGGAGGTGGAGGTGGCAAGTGATATATCAGGGAAGGAGGAATGTCACCCAGCTCCTTTTGCGATGTGTACCTGCTGTCTAAAGCACGCCGGATTAAGATAGATAGATATGAAGAGACTGAGATAGATAGATAGATACGAATAGAAATAGATAGATAGATATGAAGAGACTGAGATAGATAGATACGAATAGAGATAGATAGATAGATAGATAGATAGATAGATATGAAGAGACTGAGATAGATAGATACGAATAGAGATAGATAGATAGATAGATAGATAGATATGAAGAGACTGAGATAGATAGATACGAATAGAGATAGATAGATAGATAGATAGATAGATATGAAAAGACTGAGATAGATAGATAGATAGATAGATAGATAGATAGATAGATAGATAGATAGATAGATATGAAAAGACTGAGATAGATATGAAGAGACTGAGATATATAGATATGAAAAGACTGAGATAGATATGAAGAGACTTAGATAGATAGATATGAAGAGACTGAGATAGATATGAATAGATTGAGATAGATAGATATGAAGAGACTGAGATAGATATGAAGAGACTGAGATAGATAGATAGATATAGATAGATAGATAGATATGAAGAGACTGAGATAGATAGATAGATATGAATAGATTGAGATAGATAGATATGAAGAGACTGAGATAGATAGATAGATAGATAGATAGATAGATAGATATGAAGAGACTGAGGTAGATAGATATGAAGAGACTGAGATAGATAGATAGATAGATAGATAAATAGATAGATAGATAGATATGAAGAGACTGAGATAGATAGATAGATAGAATGATATGAAGAGACTGAGGTAGATAGATAGATAGATATGAAGAGACTGAGATAGATAGATAGATAGATATGAAGAGACTGAGGTAGATAGATAGATAGATAGATAGATAGATATGAAGAGACTGAGATAGATAGATAGATAGATAGATAGATATGAAGAGACTGAGATAGATAGATAGATAGATAGATATGAAGAGACTGAGGTAGATAGATAGATAGATAGATATGAAGAGACTGAGATAGATAGATAGATAGATATGAAGAGACTTAGATAGATAGATAGATAGATAGATAGATAGATAGATATGAAGAGACTTAGATAGATAGATAGATAGATAGATAGATAGATATGAAGAGACTGAGATAGATAGATATGAAGAGACTGAGATAGATAGATAGATATGAAGAGACTTAGATAGATAGATATGAAGAGACTTAGATAGATAGATATGAAGAGACTGAGATAGATAGATAGATATGAAAAGACTGAGATAGATAGATAGATTCGCTAGAAAATGAGCATACATAATGAAAAATGCCCCAAACTTAATAAAAACAAAGTTTTATTGTCAAAATCTTATGTTATTATTAAAAGGAAAGTCCAAAGAATTTTTTAGTAATAAAATTATATTTTTTATCCTTTTTAGAACACGAAATATTAGTTAAAAATTTTGTTTTTTTTCCGACATCGCAAGACCAAAGATTAGTATAGGAAACTTTAACGTCTTTTTTTTTTGCGGTGAAAAACAGATTGATTTGGAAATTCTTGAAAAATCAAATAATTTTAATGAAACGTTCTGGACTTATTCACAAATGAATAAAATTATTTTAGAAATGTTTCTTTTTTTTAGAAAATCTTGGTAAAAACATTTTTGTACATCTGTTAGCCTCCCCACCCTGAGCTAATTTCATGTAAAGTAGAGAAATTCATTTTTTTATAGCTTAATGTTTATATTAGTTATGCTAATTAAAGAATTTAATTCATCATATTTGTTTATAAACAAATATGATGAATTAAATTCTTCACAAAAAAATTTAACACAGAAAATGAAAAAAAAAAAAAAATGAAAAAACTAAGACATTATTTAATTAGAAAAGCTTTTAATTGCTGAATAAGATATATTATTGACACTACTGTCTAAAAAGAAAAACAAATTGGATGAATAATGAATTTTAACAAGTATTACTTTTATTATTTTTTAAATTTTAATTAGAATAATTTATAAAATTTTATATCTTTTAAATTTCTGTAGTAATTTGTACTGGTTAGGTGATATTGTTAAAATTACTTTAAAAAATTTTGGTTCATTGTACCGCTCCAGTAAGTATCTGATCCCATCCCTATCATACTTTTTCTTTACAAGAGCCAGATCAGACGATATCTGACTGGAACTGCCCAGTCCTCACTTGCTTGTCTTGATAGAGTTCAAAAGCGTCTACGCGGCCTTATGCGTGATGAATTATTTTTCCACCATACAAACTCTTTCTCCGTCGCTGTTTCCATGGCATGTGTTCTGATGAGCTACATTCTTCGGTCCCACCAGTCCAGATCTCTAATGCTGGGACCCACCATGCCCCGTACATAAGAGTGAATCATCCCCATTTCCTTCGTATTCCCATAGTAATAAGTAAGTTCCACTAGGACAGCTTCTTCTCAAGAACTGCTGCTTTGAGGGACAGACACCTGGCAGGAATGTTTTCTCAATCACTACAATCTTGACCTATTAAGCTTAACCGTTATATATTAAAGACATTTTTTTTATGTTTAACGTTCTTTTTTTTTTTTTTTTATATAGATACAATTATTTAAGTAAATGCTCTGTTTATAATAAACAGTATTTAATAACATTTACCGGCCTGAATGTCCGAGAAATTTTCATAGAAAATATTCGTTCTTTGACAGGATTCGAACCTGCATCCTATACGGAACCGTCATTTACGCTGACGTGCCTTACCGCTAGGCTACACGTCAGCGTAAATGACGGTTCCGTATAGGATGCAGGTTCGAATCCTGTCAAAGAACGAATATTTTCTATGAAAATTTCTCGGACATTCAGGCCGGTAAATGTTATTTAATACTGTTTATTATAAACAGAGCATTTACTTAAATACTTGTATCTATAAAAAAAAGAACGTTAAACATAAAAAAATGTCTTTAATAAATAAAAATTGTCGGACTTTGTCCATTTCGTAATATATGACGTCACTTAACCTTTATGTTTCCTGCATAATCCTATCAACTTCACTTCTTACCTTTTCTTTTGCTCATACAATACCCTCTACCTTGAGTGGCTCTTGGGTCTTGTATTGAATGAACATCAGAATAAAATATGATCGGTCTACGTATCACCATTCATATACAGACAAACACAATCTTATATATTTAGCTATGGGAAGACTAGAAATAGACACTATTTGTCTATGTCTCTGAGATGAGGTATAATGATTATTTTCATTATTTCCATTATTCGGATTGTTATTCTCACCTTCATTGTCATATTCACAATGTTTCGGCCGTTGTACACACCGGCCTTCTTTCGGTTCGAAATTCTAATCACCTGAGGAAGGCTAGAGCGTACAACGGCCGAAACTGTGTAAATATGGCAATGAAGATGAGGATAACAGTCCGAATAATGGAAATATTAGAAATAGATACGTTCACTATTTTATCTATTTATGTAGACATTTAAAATAAATCAGTTTCGTCTATTTCTATCAAGGCACCAAATTTATACAAACGCGCTCGTATATTTTTCAAGCCTTGCAATTTTGGGGCGGCTTATCTTTGTCTAGAATCAAAACTTCTTCGCTTTCCTATTTCTAATATATTTTCACGGCGTCTTTTTGTTTTTATGTTTTTTTCGTTTTTGTTTTTGGGGATTTTTTGGGCTTAAAAAAAAAACTTCCTTGGACAATCCCCAGAGAAATGTCAATCACAAAAACTGTTCCGAATGCGATGTAATGTTTACACAAGCTAAAGACGTGAAATATGGACACTACCCTAAGAATCTTCCCATGAAAGTCGAATAAAAAAAGACCAAAATAACCGAGCAAAAGTGTATATTTCAAACTGGCATTTGGTTGTCATGGTAACAGGAATACAGGAGTCTGCAAAGAGTGCCGTGACTCGTTTAGGAAATATATTGATTATTTTCTCTTCAACTTGGTATAAATATGGTTGTCTCAGAATTGAAGCAACAAGTATGCATCTGAAATCTTATAATCAACCAATTTATGTACTTGAAAAATCGTACTTGGTAAACTATTACAAAAAATAAACCAATAATGAATTTCAATCTATACATATGTTTTTTCTGCAACATGTATTTATAAACAAAAGTAAAAAATATTCTTATGTTTTCAAAATGTTTAAATTTAAGAAGGCTCTAAAATATTCTTAACGCTAACTGAACTGTGTAAGTAAAGGTAAACTATGGAGGACGGTAAGTGATATAATTCAATCCCTCAATAAAGGAAAATGAGTAAATGTTGTTGAATTTTATCTTATATATATATGAAGAAATATAGTCTTAAGGTGTGCTATATTTATGGGATAAAGTGTTCAATATCAGAGATAGAGCGTGTGTAAATATAAAAGTGAACATAGAAGTCAACACTTAGAGGCGACAGTCGGTTTCATGCTATATGCAATCGTCAGGCCACATGTGCTGTTATTTTTCTCGGCTATTTATATATATTCGGGTCAGTGGTGCATTGTGGGAAGTCTATGGCGGTTGTTTTACCGGAAGTCGTTTATTTATTTATTTGGCTTAAATTATTTTGCTTGTTTTTAGTTTTTGTTTCTTATTTTATTTATTTATTTATTTTTTTAATCGATGTTTTTATTACCGTAGTAAAAATTTGTTTATATCACTTATTTAATAGTTTTGTTTTGGTTTGAGAATTTAATTAAAGCTATTTATTCGATTTTGGGGTTGATTGTTGTAGTTTGTTCTAACTATTATTTTGGCAGGAACAGTTTTTACTTTGTGTTTATTTGGGTTGATTATTTTTATTTGTTTTTTTCTAACGGTAACTTTATCGGGATTGGTTTGTTTATTTATTTACTTGGATTAATTTAGGTTAATTTATTTTACTTGTATATTTTCTCTTTTTCGGTTTTTCGATTTTTAAGTAACGTAGTATTTATTTATTTATTTATTATTATTATTTTTTTTTTTATCGTTATATAACAGTTATAGGTATTTTTTTCGTCCGATTTTTTTAGTTCGATTTTTTAGTCTAACTAATATTTTGGTGATAATGGTTTGCTAATTTGTTCATTATTTACTTTATTTGGGTTCGTTTTTATTTTTTTTTTTTTTGTTATTATTATTATTCTTTTTCGTCTATTCTAACAGGTGTGATTTGATAATTTGTTTGGATTAATTAATTTAGCTTATTTTATTGTTATTTTGTTTATTTGTTTATTTATTTGTTTTTATTTTGTTTTTTTTCGTTTTCAATTTTTTTAGTAACGTAGTAAAAATTTGTTTTTATGTCTGCCTTTTGAGATGAGCTCGGATCTTTTATTTAATAATTTATTTTGGTCTGGGAAAGTAATGATAGATATTTTTTCCTCCAAGCAAAGTTTGCAAGTTTTTGATTGATTGTTGAAGGCTGATGAAACAGACTGTCGCCTCTAAGTGTTGACTTCTACGTTCACTTTTATATATATATATATATATATATATATATATATATATAAAGTCATCCACAGAAAGACTGTTTCGGTGTTTCTCATCAGTATGGCTAGACGTTCGATTGTTTCAAGCCGGGGTCGAAAATCGACCGATTTGGCATCCTATCCCTAAGCCGTTACCGCACGGCAGAGAGAAAGGTGAATTTTAGCGTTTTTTATACAAAATACGCCATCAGCTAAGAGAACTTAATTTGTACTTGAAGAGTAATGCATATAATTTATTCGAAAATTATAACATAAATATGTTATAAAATCACTACGAAAATAGCCATTTTGTTTCAAAAATTCTGGTGTCGTATCAAGTGATGATTTTGAGAATAGTATTTTTGGTTATTGGAATTTATTCCTTATACACAAATCCTATGCTTGGTTTTATATATATATATATATATATATATATCACTGTTGCCCTGATAAAGTCCCTCAAGGGACGAAAAACGTCGGTAAGGAAGAGTTTTCCTTGATTACTTTCATATTTATGATTACATTATTAGTCTCTCGGTAGCCTACCGGGTTGCTAGTTAATCCCTGTTTGAAATGCCTGCTCGGGTACATTTTGTGTTTCTTCAACACACACAACCTGTGATTTATACTGCAACTATACCTAGCGGACCTTAAGTAATGTTTCTGGGAATATAGTGCATAACCGGGTGTAGTCAGTAATTGAACAAGGCCAGCATGGTCAAACCCTCAGTCACGATGTCTTGTGACTTCCTTCGTTTCCGAACAGTTTCGACTACCCAAATTTCATTCACGAGGTTTAGGTCAGCTCATGGTATGGTTTTTCAGATACTTCCCCTAAAAGATGTTGATATTAACAACAACAACAATAACTACAACGGTAATAAAGACATTGAGTGTGTTTTTAATTTTTCCATATATTTTTGTTCTTGAAAAGCTATGTTTGTATTTAACTTCTTTTTTTTTTTTTTTTTTGTATTTGTGATTTATCGGTTGGAATCTCATTCAGTTATGTGCCATGCCTGATACACGCTTAGGCGATCATGCATCTTTCAATACATGACTGACGAGGCAGATTTTTTCCCGCACTAGGTAGCCATTTCTTTCTGCGGTAGACCAAGGCTACAGAACCCGGTCTGTCCTGCTATTTATCCATAGTGTGGGAGAGAAGTAGAGGATTAATATATTTACGTAAGTGAATGTAATGGATTCGACTGGAATTCGAACTCGGCTCTCTAATTCCTCAACCCGAGCCGCTATCCATTACTCCACCGTGACTCCTTGGAATCTACAAAATCCAAAAGTGAGGATTTCCAAACCTGGGCGATATCGCCCACTGGTGGACGATTTCAACTGTTGGATGGACCAGAAGCACCTGAACAAAAAATGGTAGGTGACTGGAATTTTTGACGGGCGAAATAGGATTTTGAGTATTAAAAAGTTATTTCAACATACCCGATAAAAATATTGAAAGGAGATATGCAAAGAACCTGTATAAAATAAGGGATGCTAAATGGAAATAACTGGGTCTCATTTCTAGATATGATATAAACATCTCCGTCAACAAGGAATATTTTGGTATTTTCTAGAATTTTTTTTTAGAATTTTATGAACGGCCATTAACATTGAAATAGTCCTTCAGTATTAGACATAACAAAAAATATTCGCTGAATTTTTATTAGTTGCTAACAGTGTATATTATTTTTAATGTTATAATTATGAACAAAAATTGTTTAAATTTGTTAACCCTAACCATAAAATTAACGTTGACCATAAAACTAAATTAAATATATAGTTTTCAATGGTCAAGTTTGCTTTCATTTGTTCTTTACTACGGTAGTAGCAGTAGCAAACGCCGCATATGTCAATTTATTTGTTACCTCCCTTTGATATTTTTTTATTACATCATAAAGTCAGTTTACGAACTAGTAACAAACCTTTTACCAAACAATTTTGGTATTCTTTTGAACATTTATTATACAAGTGGGTGGTGGAAAATTTCTTCAAGAACAAGTGGGCGAACATATGAGCAACGAAGAGGTTTTGGAGAGACTGAAAAAAAAGGAAACTTATACTTAACACCAGGAAGAGGCAGATGAAATTTCTGGAGCACGTCATGAGGAAGGAGGGCTTGGAAAATCTGATACTCACAAGACAGATTGAGGGAAAGAGGGATAGAGAAAAGCAACGCGTGACATACTTGATCTGCTTGAGCAAATGGATAACAGAACAGAGTTTGCGATAAATAACAAAAAGACAAAGCATTAAACGCTACAAGGGAGAGGAAGATATGTTAGGCCATGATCGTCTACGTCCAAAAGGGACACATCACATAAAAGAAAATACCCTTAGTAGGCTGCGTGTCATGAGTGGTATATCGGGAATTGAATATTTATTTGTAGGCCAGCTTTATTTGCTGACTCAAATTTAATGAATTTGATTGAACTCGTTGAGTTTTCTTACTCGAACTGATGTCGCTCATAAGGTCACAGCAAATATTCCACTTGGTTGTAGTAATGTTAAATGAATTGCATCAATTATTGTACGGGTTTCCATTTTCAAGCATTTTAATAAGAATGAGTATAACTGTCAGCTTCATGATTCGCAGTTTATTTCTCACTTCTTTCCCAAGGCTGAGATGCATTCATCTTACTTTCAATTTTATTCTATACTCTTCAAGAAACGGTTAAATCCACTTATGAATGGACTTTTTTTTTTCTTTGCTTCTGATGGCGAACAGGACTCGGTGATTGGTCTAAATTTCCAGCCTCCTCACCACCACCATTTTTTCAATTCTTATTGACAGCGTCTTATTTGTAACAATCTTAAAACCCGCACGCTGCGCACACTTTTAAGCTAGCTCTTGTCCTGAATTCTGAAAGTTGTTTTTCATCCTGGCATGGTAGCATCTTTGGCTCCATTGCAAACCAGTTATTGTAGCTTCTGATGTGCTAGGTGAAGTGTTTTGATTCATCTAATTTACCACCCAGAAGTGATATCAATGAGTGTGGAGTAACTGGTAGATCTCCCATTTGTATTTATCTATGAGAGCATTACAATGCTTATATTGAATGTCTATTGATCCAATTGATATCCATGGATGATCTGAATAATCATTGTCACAGTTGTATTGAAAATATATGTTGGAGAGGCTCAATAAAGAAGCTGTACTCCTTTTAGCCTGATTGTGATTATCACTAACCTGTCCATCATCGGGTGTTTCCAAAGATCTTGCTCTTCAGACGCTTGTAAGTGAAATCAACGTTGGCTTTTATAGTCAGCCAGTAGCTTCGAAGCGGCTAGTGTGAAAATCGCATTGGCCTAGGAGGCTCGGATTGAGGAAACGGAGAGCCGAGTTCGAATTCCAGTCAAATCCATTATATTCACTTAAGTGCTAATATCCTTGGGAAAGGTATGAATCCTCAAGCTATGGGTAAATAGCAGGACAGACCGGGTTTTGTAGCCTTGGATGGCAACTGGTCTACCGCAGAAAGAAATGTCAACATACTGCGGGGGGAAAAAAATCTGCCTCGTCAGTCATGTATTGAAAGATGCATGATCGCCTAAGCGTGTATCACGCATGACACATAACTGACTGATCCTGGAAGTCAGTTCACCGAGCCGGATAAAATTAAGGAATTTTTTGGGGAATGACTTATTTCTGAACTCGTAAATTTCAGAAATAAGTCATTCCCCAAAAATTTCGCTTGAAGATGGAACAGAGCCTACTTTAACTCAAGTTAATTCAAATATTATTTTGAAGTTTTCGGCTCTTGTTTTGAAACATGAGACCTCTTATGTAGCGTGTTGGAATCATATTTTTAAATAAATAATTATATATATATATATATATATATATATATATATATATATATATAAAATACTGATGCTGTGTGGTGTTTAAACATTAAATCTAAGCAGAGAAAGGGTTAAGCCCAAAATGAAATATAAACTGTAAGATAGAGAGATACAAAGAGAGAATGGAAGACATTTTCCCTGGTAATGTGGAAGTGAAGAAAGGACCACATGGGTTGCCTCACCCCCACAAATTGGAATGATGCACCATGAGTTTACTTTTTTGTCTATTGAAAATCTGGCTTGCGGTAAAAGCAAATTGGGAAATGATTTTATCTCTTTCTTGGGAAATTAGAACAACATATGTCATTGGCGAAAAGAGTAGACGGAAATTATATTTTCATTAGCGAAAAAGAATTGAGAACTAAAAACAGAATATGAACCCGATGCCTGCGTTAGGATTATGAAAATCGATCCGTCATAACATGCAGGTTATCTGGTTTATGTTTTCGCTAAGACGGTGACCGGCCCAAGCATGGAAAAAGCGTGTCTCTTTGTTGAGAATTTACGTAAACAAATATATTTTCATTGACGAAAACAAATTGGAAAATAATTTTTATCTATCGATCGGAAGGTTAAATGAGAAGGTCATCTGGTTTGTGTCTTTTCGCTGGACAATTGGATCCAGGAAAGGAGTCAACTAATTGAAATTAATGAAAAGAATAAACCACGCCCTTTCTCCTGCGCACTTTAAAAATTAAGATTTGTCACAAAGACAGTTACGCCAGCCCTGATAAGTGGGCACAGTTAGAATAGCAAGAAGGGAGGAATTTATCTCCACCTGTGTGGAGTAGCGATGCGAGATGTGAAGTGAAGCATGATGTAGCTAAAGGAGAAGCAATTCCTCTGACTACTCCCACGGAAGGTGAATAATTCTCCAAATTTAGAAAGTTGATTAAGAAAACAGAATTAGTAAACAAAGAAAACCTTTATTGGAATTAATGAAAATTGGATAATCACCGAATCCCCCAGAACCTTTCGGCGCCACGCCGGTTTTGCACCGAAGGAGATGACTTTGGGGAGCTCGGAGATTTTGGGCTCAAATCCCGCATTGATTTCCTCTGAAATCCACAGCCAACAAGATCTTCTGATTCAGTCACTATAGAGATTGGTGCGGGAAGGTTTAATTTTTGTTGTACCAATAGCTTTATAAGCCAATTAAAGATTAACTCCATGAATCTCTTGCTTTATTTTTCGCCGTGAAGATAATTTTCTTCCTTAATATAGCACCCGCCACGGCTTGAACCAGCGATGCGATTACGACGACCTTCAATCTTCCATTGCTCTGAGATCAAGGACTCGCCGTGGGCAGATTTGGTGTGCATCGAATCGGCCAGTGACCAACAAACAGCTTGGACCAGCGTCAGATTTGACCAGTGCAGAGTTAGTCCCGTGGTTAAAACGTTGTCCTAAGAACCTGAGGACCGAGCCACTAGGCGTGGTTACATCACCGGGTGTAGGCGTCGGCAAAAAGTGTTATATTATTTGCTGCAGTGACCAGGATTTGGCCCTGGGTTGCTGATGTTATATTAATTGTTGTCTTGATCAAAGTGCCCAGCTCAACCTACCCCGGAAGAAGAGAATAAAAAAAAAAGTAGAAAAATAGACAATTCTTTTCAGGAGTAAGAACCAACGGACTTTAGTCAATTGACTATAAGGTTCTGAAACTACATGAGCGTATTTTCCTGTTTTATGACACTTTTCGATTTCTTGTATATTTTGTCTCGTATTGATTTTTTTGCACCTCACTAATAATTTTTTTTTTGGTGGGTGGGGGAGGGTTTTAACTCGATTTTATAGGATTGTCTCTTTTTCCCTTGTTGGTTGATTAGATAAATTGGGATGAGAAAGTACGGTTCTGATCTTGGATCTGACCGGTCTATGAATGGGGACGAGGTGAACAGACTTCAAGTGTCGAGTAACTTCAGAGATCTGCTGGGGGAGGGGGGTCCAGATTACCACTGTATAGAGAAAACGCGGGGGAGTAAAAAAAAAATGCTGGCTTACGGCGATTGAGAAAAAAACGGCGCATCTGCAAACTGTCTGAGGTGGAAACGGCTATTTTAATGTATAATGCAGCCGAGGGCCCGGTTTTCGATTTGGGAGAGCACCTAGCAAGGGACCCTGATTTAACGTGGGTGGACCTAGAGAAACTGCTAATAGACGAATACGCATATGAGGGAAGGCGATAGAAGGCATGAGAAGCCTCACGAGACTCACCGAGGCAAGAGGTGAGATTTCAGAAGAATTGGGGGCAAGAGCGACAAAATTGTCAGCCTTGGCCTTCTATGAAGAAGTAAGAGAAAATGCTGCCATTCAGGCCCAGTTGGTGGATTTGTTTGTTGATGCGCTGGAGAACGAGCGCATCAGACATGATGTAATTAGAGAAGCTCCAACCAGGTTGGCGTAGCCATAGGTTTGGCCAAAGGCAGTGAGAAAGCGTGGAAGATGAGATGAGGTGGAGTTCAGGAAGGTGTCAGCCAGAGTAAAGAGAAGAAAGCCCCTGTCGTATAGAAGTTGAAGGCGCGTCCGAAGAATTGGGAGACCGACCACAATAGAAGAGAGTGGTTCCTGAAGCATGCACCAAACCCGGACGATATGGGTTGGTTTGTTGGACTTGCAATATGAAGGTCATAGAGCGATCGATTTTCCAACAAGGTGATGGTTGCCTCCGGAAAGCGCGGGATCAAATTGCAGTAAGTGCAGCCGGTTTGGCCATGAAACCAAGTGGTGTAGGGTTCCTAAAATGAAACCCCTAAGACTTCCCTTCAATAGAATGTCCCCAGGAAAGAGAACCAGGGAAACGCCCAGGGTCCACCCCAGCACAAGAACTAAGAGGTAAGGTGGCCCATATGACAACAAGTAAAAGTAGGTTATGCGATGTTGAATATGTGGACACTTTTGGTCACTTTTCTGCCGACTGTCCCCGGAGAAGTAGATGGTCTTGTCGTGAACCAGGTAATCTGAAAAGGAATTACCCCCTTAGAAGTAGAGAGAACAAACCTCTGCAAAGTAATAATGGACAGTGAAGAACTCCATTCTATGTAGAAGTTTTTGTTGCCTGCACTCATATCAAGAAGCGGATGGATGACAGAGGAAGAATGTTGGAGAAAGTCAAATGGACACTACCCCAAGAAAAGGAGAGATTGAGTATTTTCTTTGTTAACCAAGGAGGGGGAGTTACTATGTGAAGCATTAATAAAAGGGAAGCGATAAGGGCACTGATAGACACGGAGTCATCTGTGTACTTGATTAGAGAAGATCAGTATAAGAGGTTGAGATTACGAGCCTGGTTGAGAAACCCTGACATTATGATTAGCCAGGCGAACGGAAAAGAAATGACGACAACTGGAATCGTGTGGCTCTCGAGAAGGATAAGAGTTAACAAATGTTGTCCACAAGATATATATGGCCCCTCTGTAGAGACACGATATTGGATGAGGATTGGCTGGGCCAATATGGGGCCCAGCTGAAATTCAACCCTGCAATATTGCTGCTTGATGAACCAGTGTCAGTGATGGTTGACACTGACATAAAATTGCTTCCTAGAACGGCGGTGTCTGGTAGATGTAGGTTTTCGACGAAGAGGAAATTGGAAGGTAAACTTTTTCAAATAGCCTTTGCTGGGAAATACAGACCTGAAGAAGTCGAAGTAACCTTTGTTGAGTCAGTAGTGGTGGGGGCAGAGATTGTGTCTATAATTTTGATCAATCAAGCTAACAAGACTGTGAGAATATCAAAGGGAGAAGAGGTTGTGAAGGCCCTACCGGTAAGGGCTATTGAGCATGTAAGGTATGATCAGTACAGAAAATGGTGACAGAATCGATTGGGGGAACTGAAAGAGGAAGAGATAATAGCCACTAAGAATTTTAAGGCTCGACTAGGGCAGATGCTAAGAGACAACAGAGATGTGGTGGCTAACTCGGTTATGGAGTTGGGGCAAGATGAAAATCGATACCGGCGATCATGCATCGATTAAATTAAAACCATACAGAACTTCCCTACATGAATGACCACTGGTAGAAGAGGCTGTCAGGAAAAATGTTAGAGCTAGGGATAGTTGAGAGGTTTGAAAGATAATAATGAAAACTGAGATTTGCATTTAACACAGGCCTGTACGGCAAAGGGATTCTTTATACATGAAACTTCTAGGTGCTTGCCATATGCTTTTCGGACATGAGTGGTTTGGCCGGTAGATAACCTCATGGGAAATACATAGGAGTAGACCGCCATATGCTAATAATAGAACAGCAACATAAGATATTCACAGAGGCCAGAATGAGGATTAGACGTGGGTACAAAAGAAGAGAAACGACAGGGTGGATAAAGGAACAAACGAGGTAGAGTTAAGAGTTGGAGATCGTGTACTCTACAAAATCCACTTGAGGGAAGGAAAACTGGATCCGAGGTGGTAACCCTATTACAGAATAGCAAAGCAGACGGGGCCAGTGTTGTTTGCAATCTGAAGGCGGGAAAAGTTAAGATGACTCATGCTAACGATCTAAAATTAACTGAGGTGCATGATTAAGAAGGAGCTGAATCGGAAGAGAAGGATGAGAACAACTCTGGTGGAACCAGAGAAGATGGAAACAGATGAGGAACCTGAAGAAGACAGAAGGAGGTTGATGAATCAACCGCTAATTGATAAAGACGAGAAAAACAGGGAAACCGTCCATTGATGAGCATGATGCAGAGGGTCCAGAAGATGAAGTCCAGGCTTCTAATCCGAAACCTCCAGAGAAGGAAGAGAAGCTATTAGAAGAGGAGGGTGAAATACCTCCGTCCCAACTCCAGAAAAAGTTAAGAGAGAAGAGTCAGAGGTTGAGCCAGAATTACCTGTCAAGCAAAGATTGAGTGTGGGGTCACGAACACCCTAAATCCCAATAAGAGTAAATGCAAGTAAGGAGGATGGGATGGGATTTGGTGTCGGCATGTCGTCATGGGGAAGGGCACACCTGGGTGCGTGACGGCGTTGGGTTCAGTTGAATAACCGGTCCAGTAAGGTTTGTTTTCAATATTCTTGCCAGGATGGGTTGTCAGTTTTCACGTTTTGGCTGGGTTAGTCTTCACACCTGGATGGGTTGTCAGTATTCTTGCTTGGATGGGTTGTTAGTTTTCACGTTTGGATAGATTGCACGTATTCATGTCTAGATATTTTCGTCAGTATTTTCGCCTGGATGGGTCGTCAGTATTCACGTTTGGATAGGTTGTCAGTATTCACGTTTAGATAGGTTGTCAGTATTCACGTTTGGATAGTTTGTTAGTATTCACGTCTGAATGGGTTGTCAGTATTTTTGCCTAGATGGTTTGTCTATTGTCGAGTTGTCAGTATTCTTGCTTGGATGGCTTGTCCGTCTTTCGAGATGGATGTTTCTACATGGTCGAAACCAAGACATTTGCACAGTTCACAATGTATGGTTGTTTCTACTCTGTCATGTCTGTTTTATATTCCTTTTGTACCAACTTGCTGCATCCAGGTATCACACAGTTTACTGCCTCAACTTTTCTCTGCAAGAGAAGCATTAGTGTTTCGCTAGGTTTGGTCTATTTTTGAATGATTTGTTTTTTTTAACCTGGTGATTTTATTCAGGACGAAACAAAAGTTCCATTTCTCTTTATTCATGATTGTTCGTCTGCTATCGCTTTTATCTGCCTTTTAAATTCTCTTAGAGGAGTTTGCTAGAATCAATCGTATATTTCGTGCTCACACCATATGTATGGTGGTTTTCGCTGGAATTGAATGAAAGCAAATATCTTCAAATATCTAGCACTTTTCCTAGTATCTTCACAGACCTTAACAGTAATATGTTCTGGAAATGTATTCTTCCTGGAATTTCTATTTTATCCAATTTCTATTCTAGTGATTTGGGCACGATTCCAAGTGCACCAACCATTATCGACAAGACCCCAATCTTCAGTTATAATAATTGTACTTGTTGCTGTTTTTGATGGATTTGGCAGTGTTGGTCCTGTTTCCATGAGGTGTATTATTAGCATTATAATAGGGTTAATGATGTTGATAATAATGTTTTATATTTTGGTTTTTATTTTTATTCTGATATTAGATTTCTTTTCGTGTGTCAGGTTTTGGGCTTTATTGCTTTAGAGAAATATCAGAATATCGAAATATTATTGTGGAGCAGTTGGAGAGTTCCATGAACTTGGCACAGAGTCAGATTTAGTGAAATGTCTAATGGGGAAATATATTAGACGTTTATCTTCGAGCGGCAAGTGGAGTCTTTGACATGAAAAAATAATTCTACGAAAGTGAAAAGTCGCAAAAAACGGCTGAAAAAATAAATGGCTAGCAGGAGCAGTAAAAAAAAAGATGAAAGGTGTCAAAGGATAAAGAATTTATTAAGAAAAGCCATGAACCATTCATAAGAGTGGGCAGTGACGGGTATCCAAACAGAGGAGAAATGAATGAGACGGTATGAGAAGAGGGGTGGAAAGGAGAAGAGGGAGAGAAAGAGAGAGAGAAATGGAAGAGTAAAAGTCATCTAAAGATGAGGAAACTACTGCGATAAGGAAGAGAAAGAAGAAAAAAGGAGACTAATAAAAACAAATGGAGGGTGAGTAATAGAAAGTGGAAGAAAGAAAGAAAGAAAGAAAGAGAGGGAGATGAGTGAGACAAGCATATATAGGGGGGCGATAGGTGCAGATAGATAGATAGATAGATAGATAGATATGGATAAGGAGGCAGATGAGAGAGACTGAGAGAGAGAAACAAAGGGAATGGGAGAGGCTGAGATGGATAGATAGATAGATAAAGAAACACAGATACAGAGATGAGACAGGCTGAGATAGATAGAGAGAAAGAAATAGACAGAAACATAGATAGATAGATAGATAGATAGATAGATAGATAGATAGATAGATAACACTGAAATTTATAAGAACAGACTGAGATATATATGTGTACACGAATGCATTCGCCACGAAAGTATTAATGAATTGCGTTTCGAGGCTGATTTGCCTTCTAAGATCAGCATCGGAAAAACCGCTCTTCGACCCAAAGTATTACAACTTTTAACGTTGTTCGGCGAAGCTACAAATCCTACCACCAAAAGCAGCATTCTTACAGTGAGAGAGGGGGGAGATAGTGAGGGAGAGAGATGAAGAGATGAGGGGGAGAAAGTGTTTGAACGAGATGCTATTTTTTAAAGCAATAAATAAATGGAGAAATATGTATAGAGATAAAGAGACAAACTGAGATTCACGCATTCCGATAGAAATATTGCCTTGATCTGCACTCATAAAATGTTCAGTTTCAATATATGATTCATAAATCTATAATTCCTTTCAACTGAACTTTTATTGATGCATCATCGTCATCATCATCATCATTTGATATGCAAAAGCAAATATTGACAAGAATGTTTGGAGAGCGGATATTGTAGTTCTCAAAGTAGTTCCCAAAAGGTGCCACACGCCTCACCTCGGTCCGGCAGAAGAGGATAGCAGGTGAGGCGGAATGATTGAAAGATAACCAAAGATTTACAGTTTCAAAAAAGTCATATGTCAAAAATAAATATGATTTCAAAATTTAAAATATTATTATAGATTACTTGTAATTACATGCATGAGTCCCAGTATAATTATTGACCGATTTTATCATTGTGATATTTTTGCATTATATCAAGTACTAGCAGCATGGCCCGGCGTTGCCCGTGCTTGATTCAAAAATCGTACGACTCATACAGCAATCGCTATCACTTGACTTAAAATATTTTTGCCCTTCCTTGCCTTTAAACCTATACCGCGCTGATATTGCGACATGCCTTACTTCACACTCTATCTCAATTTACCTTTTATCACATAAAATTTGGTAAGGCGTGAGCAAATTTTCATCTCGAAAATACAGCCCAGAGAAAAAAGCAATGACGATTATCTCCCTTTCCGGAAAAAGACGATTGACGGAGAAATAGAAAGAAAAAAAAAACAGTAATTCACTAAATCGATTTTCGAACAGTTTGCAGTAAATTTCGAAAATAACACGGAAATATCTGTGTTTATTAAAAAGTGAAATTAATGTCATCCCGTCCAGAAATCGAAAGTCTTAATAAAGAAAATGTGTCACAGCCGACAAACATTAATTTCACTGTTAAATTGGTAAAATATGAATTGATTAATAATATATAGGAAATACAATATTTAGAGAACCAACCTTCTTGCTAACGCAGTTTCGACCAATTAGGTATCGTCAGGCAGCAATTTTAAACAAACCACAGTAACAGGAAAGTTGCTTTCCTAAATATTTTAACTTAAATTGCTCTACATTTCCTATTTTTGAAAACTGTAATGAGCCCTTTTTTCATTAATTTAACTTTTTGGTTTTTTTTTTGTTTGTTTTTTGTTTTTTTTTTACAAATACTGATTTGTCCAAATTTTGATTTTTTGAATTGCAACTGCCAGATTCATGCTTAGCCATTGAAAGAATGCTTCGGTGTGAGTATAGTTATATTTTTTACTCATTATATATATATATATATATATATATATATATATATATATATATAATGGCATCTCGGCTAAAGTGACTTTCATAACGTAGCTTCCTGTGCAATGAACTTTCTGTTGCATTTCTAGCTTGTCGAAGTTTTTTTCACTTTCTTGTGTCCCAAGTATATATATATTTGTGTTAATTATTTAAATATATGTATATAATATATATTATATACATATATTTAAATATATATCTATATACGAAAAATAAATTTTATATATATATATTATATACATAAATTTAAATATATATATGTGTGTGTTAATTATTTAAATATATGTATGTAATATATATATATATTATATACATATATTTTTATATATCTATATACGAAATATAAATATTATATATATATATATATATATATATATTTTATAGACAAATTTAAATATATATATTTGTGTTATTTAAATATATGTATAATATATATATATATATATATATATATTATATACATATATTTAAATAAATATCTATATACGAAATATAAATATATATATATTATATACATAAATGTAAATATATATATATATATATATATATTATATACATATATTTAAATAAATATCTATATACGAAATATAAATATATATATATTATATACATAAATGAAAATATATATATATATATGTGTTAATTAATTAAACATATGTATATAATATATATATATATATATATATATTATATACATATATTTAAATAAATATCTATATACGAAATATAAATATATATATATTATATACATAAATGTAAATATATATATATATATGTTAATTATTTAAACATATGTATATAATATATATATATATATATATATATATATATATATATATATATATATATATATTGATGCATGTCTCATTAAATAATATAGACAAGTTTTGTATTTTAAGTAAGTCCCTTTCAAATTGTCTGATAAGCTTAATAACATTATCATTGAAAGAAAATCACCACATTGATCCATGTTTAAATCCAATCTAAGCTTTCGGCTTACATAAGCGATTATCAAAGATGACAATTAATTTTCCATATACCAACCAATACGCGGACGAAACGATAATGATAGTCTGTTGTTGTTGCATTAAAAATTTCAAAGCAACGACTAACTCGTGTAGACGAATTGCGGATGCGAAAATCGCGCCGCGGCTCGTGACGTCACACATGACCACGCGAGAGTGAAAACGAGAAATATTAAGTATGGGAAGCCGTAGGTATAAACCAATCGCTTCTGTTATCAATTACAGGCATTTAAGAATATTTGTGGAGATTTCGTAGTTTATTTTGTTCAGGTTACGTTTCAACTGTTTTATGTAAATAGGTTCAAGAATTTTTAGTTTTTGTTTATTATTTTCATGTTTAAGTATAGTTGTGTTTTCAACGAGGATTTTCCGGGAAGCATTTTATTTGGTCATCAACTAGTTTGGAAAGCTATTATTCATAAGTGTTTGTTTTATATACTTTAGTTCACTGTAAAAAAATGTAATACATCGTGCAGAAACTAATTCGTCTGCAAAACTATTTTTTTCTTTGAAATCTTAATACTAAGCAAATAGAACATAATACTGCTTCAACTAATCCCAAACATATTAATCTCTTATATCGTAGTCAAATGCATACTAATTATAAACAAAATGAAAATATACTAAAAAATTAGTAAACACTAATATATCTACAACAGATCCTAGCAAAAAAAAATAGGTTAATGATATACTACACTAAATCTAGTCTATCCAACTTATTCGCAATGATTCTTCCCCCTTCCCCGTTAACGATTTGCAAAAAACCAACATAGTTTACAAATTCAAGTGCCCTTTGGGAGATTGTATCTCCAACGGATTAAATAATATTTATGTTGGACACACCACAACCTCGCTTTCACGACGCTTGACTCTACATTTCAATGATAACTCTAACATTTTTAGGCATTTAAAACAACATGCCTGGCCGCGTAATTCTGGAAAATTCTTGTTGGAAACACAACTATACTTTTCTTAATCATTTTAATCATTTTAATAACAACATTATTGAAATTGATGAAATTGACCTGTGAATTTGAGAGGGTTAAAATAAAAATAGATATACATGCATATACATAGATATTATACATATATTTAAATATATATATACATATTATATATATACATTTAAATATATATATATATACGTACATGTATACAGATATTATACATATATTTAAATATATATTATATACATATTATATATATACATTTAAATATATACATACATGCATATATATAGATATTATACATATATTTAAATATATATTATATACATATTATATATATACATTTAAATATATACATACATGCATATATATAGATATTATACATATATTTAAATATATATTATATACATATTATATATATACATTTAAATATATACATACATGCATATATATAGATATTATACATATATTTAAATATATATTATATACATATTATATATATACATTTAAATATATACATACATGCATATATATAGATATTATACATATATTTAAATATATATTATATACATATTATATATATATATATATATATATATATATATATATATATATATATGTGTGTGTGTGTGTGGACATTGAAAAGAGCACCCAAAGGTGACAGTCGGTCTCATGCTAAACTCAATCGTCAGGCCATGTGAGTTGTGTTCTTACTCAACTATTTATATATACAGAGCAGTGATGCATTGTGGGTAGACTACTGTATGATATTGTGGTTAGTTTATTGTATTATTCTAACAATTATTTTGGTGGGCTGTAATGGTTGTGTTTCAAATTATTCTAGTGACGATTGAGGGGGGATAATTGTGGTTCCGAATGCAGTTTTTTGGTAATTCATAGAGTTGTTAGTTAACTTCTTTTTTTTATTTATTATTGCTTATTTTATTGCTGGTTGTTATTACAACGTCTTCATGTGTTCATATATGCGTACGTGGTTGATTAATTTGTTAATTATTTATTAGTTTCTCTATTTATTTGGATTAATTTATTTGTTTTTGTTACTTATTTTATTCATTCATTCATTTTCATTTATTCTTGTTCGTTTACAGTTTTCGGTTTTTAAGTAACGTTGTAAAAATTTGCTTTCGTGCCTGCATTTTTATATGAGTTCTAATCGTTTATTTAGTAGTTTGTTTTGGTCTAGGAAGGTAATTCTAGCTACTTTTACAATTTTTGGATTGATTATTTTGGCTGGTGTTATTTTCTTATTTTCCATATTTTTAATGTGATTTGGTTTTGCTTTTCATTTTGTTTTACCAGATGTTTAGAAAACATTGTGCTGTTTGTGTATTTAATATTTTAATGGATGTTTTATGTACGTAGCTTCTTTGTTTCCAGGATCCTACGGTTACCCCTTTGTGTAGTGAAGTGATGACAAGAGACATGAGACATTTAAGAGTCTCCTAATTAAGAGACTACAATAAAGGTACATTTTTAATAGTAAGTGAAAAGAGAGATTACTAGGAAAAAACCTGTTCCCGAAAAGAACAGTCAGGTATTCTGAACACTACATTCTCCCACTTTCCTTAAAGGCTTATTGCTGATAACGAACAGGCTTATGGCGTTCTGTTATAGATCTTTGTGGCTCCGACATAACAAAAGCAGAAGTAGTGGGTTCAGTTGATGACTGGAATTTGGAGTGATTATAAGATTGCTTGGGAGGAGAACCATTACCCCTTGAGTCATGAATTCCATCTGTAGTGTTCTGCTGCTGTTCAGTAATATGAAAATCTTCCGAGTCAGTAAGTGGAATCACAGATTCAATCGAACCAGCTTCTACATTAATGTTAAATGTCTTCCTGCCTTGTGGCATATCATCAGTTGGGGCTAAGTCACGTTTTGAGACTCTCAATTCATGTCCATCCGTGTATCGTCTGTGGGCGTATAATGGATTCGCTTCTAACAAATCTACTTCGCCAATCAGAAGATAATATTTACTGGCACGGACACGGCGACGCACTAATACCTGTTCTAGCACAGAGAGCCGGCTCGGTAAAAAGTGGTCACTGCGGGGAACGGCGCTGGTATGAAAAAAGTCTTTCGTGAGAGTTGAGATCTAATAAAGTGTAACACTTCGGGTAATACTCACTCCCATTGAGATTCTCTAAGTTTCTTGGATGTCAGGGTCAACCTAATGTGTCTTCAGATAATGCCATTGTCCATTGCATTGTGGATTATAAGGTGTTGTTCTGTGGATGCAATTCTTAATTCGTCAGGTACTCTCGCACTTCCTGTGGCTACATCTTTTATTGAAAAGTCCACAACAAAGGGAGGTTATTAATAGTAAGTCAAAGGAGAGATTATTAGGAAAAGACCTGTTCCCGAAATGAACAGGCAAGTGTTATGAATACCACATTCTCCACTTCCTTACGGTGTTCTCTTACAGGTCTTTGTGGCACCGACATAACAGAAGCAGAAGTGAAGATTTCAGTTGATGATTAGAATTCGGAGTGATTATAAGATTCCTTGGTGGAAAGAGAACCATTACCCCTTGGGGCATGAATTGCATCTGTAGTGTTCTGATGCAGTTCAGAAACATGAAAGTCTTCCTAAACAGTAAGTGGAATCACAGATTCAATCGAACAACGAATGTTAAATGTCTTCTTACCTTGTGACGTTGGGGCTAAGTCACGTTTTGAGTCTCAGGTCGATTCATGTCCATTCGTGTATCGTCTGTGGGCGTATAGTGGATTCGCTTCTAACAAATCCACTTCCCCAATCGGAAGATAGTATTTACTGGCACGGGCACGGCGACGTACTAATACCTGTCCTGGTACAGAAAGCCACCTAGGTAAAGAGTGGCTACTGAGGGAACGGCGCTGGTATGAAAAGAGTCTTTCGTGAGGCGTAACATTCGTGGCGGTGCAGAGTAGAGTTCCAGTAGAATGTAACACTTCGTTTAATACTTGCTCTCATTAAGATTCTCTAAGTTTCTTGGATGCCAGGGACAGCGTAAAGCGTCTTCAGATTGTCCATTCCATTGTGAATTATAAGACGTTCTGCTGGCTGCAATTCATAATTTTGTCAGGTACTCTCTCAGCTCCCGTGACAGAAACGAAAGTCCCCGATCAGAATGGAAGTATGCAGGCATTCCAAACACGTAAAAGATCTGATTCGGACATCGGATAATGGCTCCCGCTTTCATGTTTGGCTAAGGGAATGCGAATGGAAAACGAGAATACTCATCTATTACTGTAAGTAAGTAGTAATTCCTGGAGGCAGAGGATAAGGACCGTTTGAAATCCATGATGATTCGTTCCATGGGTTGTGTGGCCCTGATAAGATGGTATGTCCCGGGAATGTTAAATCGTGGTTTCAGCCGAGCACATATGGGGCACTCGGTCCATAGCCTTCTTACGTCCTTAGTAAAGTAAGGAAAGTTTCTTATCCTAACAAAATGAGCTAATCTCATTATTCCGGGATAACAAAGACGAATGTGGATGTCCGATAATTTTTCTTTGTTGATAGCAGCCTCACAATGCGCTTTTGAGAGTGTATCTGCGGGGATATTATCTTTGCCGGGTCGGTACGTTATATCGTACCCGTAGCATTCCAGTTCTATCCTCCATCGGTGAATTTTGTGGTTTTTAATTTTTCCCAGTCTTTTCAAATGGAACAAATTTTACAGCTTGCTGATCGGTAGTTATTGTAAACTTTCGTTCCGACAATTAGCGAGTCTATTTTTTTTCACAGTCTTTACGATGGCACAGGCCTTCTTTTCAACAGAAGTATATTTGCGTTCCGTGGTGGGTGAGTGTACGGGAAAAGAAGACAACCTGACGACAAGCTTGGTTCAGAGTAGCTGCTACGGCATTGTCAGAAGCATCGGTTTCTACTATAAGTGGTATTGTCTCACCGATGAAGTGCAACAATGCTTTCCCAATTTCCTCTTTAAGGTCACTGAAGGCCTTTACTGCCTCTTGATTGAGAGCAAATATTTCAGCAGCAACCAGTGATCTAATCTTATCGGACTGGTAGCTTTTTAGGGAGTCTCAATCTCTCTGCATCAGGTCTTAGTGAACCATCGGTTATGGTATATCCGAAAAAGTCAATTGATTCGGTTGTTATGACCGACTTCTTTTTATTAAAGGTGAGATTGTAAAGTTGTGCAGTCTCACTCAATCTTTGCAGATCTTGGTCGTGTTTTTGCTGTGTCCTTCCAGTAATGATCTCATTATGTACATAGCCGTAAGTTCCAAGGAAATGAAGTTGTTTTCTTATAGCATCAATAGTTCTTTGAAAACAGACCACGCCAATTCTGATTCCAAATGGAATTCTGCAAAACTGGTAAAGCTTGCTGTTAGCCTCAAAGCCAGTGTATGGTTTATCCTCACTTCGGATGGTTATTTGGCGGTAAGCACTTTTCAAGTCTAAAGAACTATAATACTTGAACCGAGAAATCTCATAGACAAGATCATCAATCCTCGGGAGAGGGTAAGCAGCAAGGTGGTCAAAGCAGCTGATAATCTGTTGATAGTCTGGCCGTAGGCAACAAGTCACTTTCGATGACGTTCGTTGGTTACGATAAGGACTTGAGCCCTCCAAGATGTATTTCCTTCCTGTAGAATCTTATCAATCTCCGACTGTACAAACCTCATGTCATCATTTCCAAGTCTTCTTGATTTAGTTGCAATAGGTTTGGAGACAAGTTGAAAAATAGAGAAGGCATGTCCACTGAAGTAGATGGCACACAACAAGAAGAAAAATTAGAAATGTGAAGACTTTTCTTAGTGTCGCCAAAGGCGAACGATACTTCTGAGTGTAAGCCCATGAAATCTTGACCTACAACCACAACTTAGCAAAAATCGGCTAAAACTGAAAGCCTTGTGTTACGGTATGATTCGCCTAATAAATTTATCCTGACTGTTCAGAGTCCCTTTAATAGAGAGTTCACTGATGAAGAAGCCATGGATAGATTCCCAGTTGCAGAAACTTCAGCCTATGCTTCTTGACATAGTCATAAGCAATGAAAGACCCAGTACTTCCAGTGTCGACGAGAGCCGTAGCTTCCTTATTATTGATTAGTTTTGAAGAAGCTGAAAATGTAGAAGCCAGAGTTGCAGATGTTGTAGAAGATACAAGTGACTTAACCGACCGACAAACGTTAGAAAAGTGTCCCTTTGTGACACGTGGCCTCTTTCGCCAAGCAGTGATTATGGTTGGGACGAGCGCCTCCACAAAAATGGCACCTATTTTTTGTAGCTGTAATGGCAAAATTCGAGCTGCAGAAAAATGATGGTCCAATTCCACTTCAGCGATAGCATTTATACCAGTGTAAAGGGACGAGCGCACAACTTAGGGCACTCCTGAGCCACATCAAGCGCCCTAGTTTGATCGACTGCCGTACTTAAGTCGAGAGTTTTATTTTCCAGCAAGCGCTGCCTAATAGTACGCGAGTGTAAGCCACTAATAAAAGCGTCACTAATAAAAATCATCTCAATTTTGTGAAGCGTTTACAGCTTTAAAATTGCAGTCTTTACCGAGTAGTTGAAGCTGTTGCAGATACTCGTCTACTGTCTCTCTTTCCTTTTGTTCTCGAGTGGCTAAAATATGTCACTTCATTTTTTGGTTTTATATAAAGCGCCTTTGGAGTGTCTATAGCTGACTCGTAATGATCACATTCCGCAATAAACTCATATACTGTGGAAGAAACAAAGTTAAGAAAAGCGTCGAGTCTGATAGAATCGTTAGCTTGAATGGAACGTTTCAAAACATTCAAAGTACACAGTACTAGTACGCAAAATCATTGTCCACTGAGGGAAAGTTCGTTGATACATCCAAAAGTTCTGGTTTGAGGAATTTATCCATATTTGGTTGATTGCCAGCATATGCTTTGTGGGTTCATTAAATTGAAGTGATAAGAAGAAGTGAGACGAGAGACATGAGAAGGCTTCAATGACCTATCAAGATGGCTACATCTTCTATTGAAGAATCCACAAAAAAGGGAGGTTATTAATAGTAAGTCAAAAGGGAGATTACAAGGAAAAGACATATTCCCGAAAGGAACAGGCAAGTGTCTTGAATACCACATATATATTTCTTTTTCTTCACAATCTAGTGATTTTACACTGGCATTGTCCCGCAAGAAATAGCTGTTTAAGAAGCATCCGTTCTTTGTTCTGCAGTTTCTTAATTGTTTTCTTGGTGTGTCTTTTTTTTTTTTTTTTTTCTATCATGTTTTCAGTGCAACTGAAACTTATTTTTACTGTAATTTTATTGAATATCTTGGGGAGAGTGATTAATGCAGGGAACTGATTCTATATGACTTTAATATTTTTCCTACGTTTGTTTTTACGTCTTTGTTGTGTATATAGCGGTTGAGTTTTCTATATGGTTGATAAGTATATTTTGTTAAGTTGAAGCTGACATCGAGAAATTCTGTTTTGTTTCGGTTAGTTTTTATATCTATGTCGAATCCGATATTTTTTAAATATTTCATGATTGCTTTTCTAGTTTTGTCTATATATATATATATATATTATATACATATTTTTAAATATTTATTATAACTTTGTCACATAGACAAAAACAGTCTACTCACTACAAAGATGCAACTTCGTTTCGGTGCATTTCAATTGCACCTCGAAGGGTGATAAACGAAAATGGTTATGAACAGTTCTGCTAGTAGGCAAACTGTATGTAAAACGTCACTTCCTTTTTTTTCTATTCACATGAGAAAAAATATACATAAAACAAAAAGGTGACGGAGTGAAACATTAGTGCTTGTTGATAGCAGTTTCGTGAGGGATGGATGGGGTGTTGAATGCTGGCTAGTCAAGGAAGATTCCTTATTCATATATATATATATATATATATATATATATATATATATATATATATATATATATATTCTATACATATTTTAATATATATATATTATATATGTATTATATATGTATATTCTATACAAATTTTTAAATATATATATATATGTGTATGTGTGTGTATTATATGTATATTCTAAATATATATATATATATATATATATATATATATATATATATACTTACACGGTAACTGCTACGATGAGGTATTTTCGCTCAATTTTCCAAATTGCATGAATTTAAACGTAGCACTAGGTACATCTGAGTTCCAACCTTTCACTGACGAAACTGTTAATGTAGCCGTCTCCAATGGCGTCATGTCTCGCACTTCCCGTCCGTGAAACTGAATACCTTTTACATAGTTCCCGGATATATATAATCTCCAACAATCCAACTCAAATATATATTATATACATATATTGTATTATATAAATATAATATATATGTAT
>OZ010573.1:58324693-58414693 GCA_963932145.1 Acanthosepion lycidas
AGTAATAAACAAATTAAAAATTCTTCCCGCCAAAATAATAGTTAGAATAAACTACAACAATCAACTCCAAAATTGAATAAATAGCTTTATCTTCCCAAACCAAAACTATTAAATAAACGATATAAGCAAATCCCCGATTAAAATAAAAAAATAATAGGAAAAAATATATATAAAAACAAGTAAAATAGTTTAACCCAAATAAACAAATAAACGACTTCCAGTAAAATAACCGCCAAAATAGGCTACCCACAATACACCACTGACCGTATATATAAATAGCCGAGAAAAATAACAGCACTCGTGGCCTCTAAGTGTTGACTTCTATGTTCACTTTTATATTTATACACGCTCTGTCTCTGATATTGAGCGCTTTATCCCATAAATATAGCACATCTTAAGACTATATTTCTTGATATATATATATATATATATATATATATATATATGTGTGTGTGTGTGTGTGTAGAGAGAGAGATCGCACCAGTGATTCGCTAAAAAATTAGCATACCTTGATGAAAAAAAAAAAAGCCCCAAACCTTAGAAAAGCAAAGTTTCATTGTCAAAATCTTTCTTGTTAAGAACTTGATATATATATATATATATATATATATATATATATATACACACACACACATTCATTCATTTCTGTAGTTCACTGCGAGCAGAAATATTTCTCCTCCCGATGATGGCCATTTTGGTCGAAACTAGTCGAGGAATCTAAATGGAATAATAATAAAAAAAACGAAAGAATATTAATCTACATTAGATCTATTAATCTACAACCCCGTGTGTCTAAAGATTTTAATTTTTTTATTGTTCTATATATATATATATATATATATATGATTTTTCTTCCGTAATTAATCTTGTTTATACACACTTGTGTCTGCAGCCTGTAGCACATATAAAACAATATATTCGCATACTGCATCTTTATATATGTGTGGCGGGGATTTGGGGAATGGGCCGATCCGATAACTTTCAACTTGAGTTCTTATGTATATTGTGTAATTGTGTATGTGTATATGTACATATTTACATACTTATCTAATATATAAAACACAGATTCTGTTCGTGTGGTCCTTCACGACGAAAATAAATATTGAATTAATTATCTGTTCGTGTGTGTGCAAATATTACATAAAACTGTTACATCACAAATATATATATATATATATATATTAGGCTGGTAACGCTAAAAAAGTAGTATACCCTGGAGAAAAAAGATTCCCAAATTGATACAAAAAAATTTTAACGTGTAAATGTTTATGTTAAAATTAAAGAGGGAAGACCAAAGTATTTTTTGAATATTTTTTCAGATTTTTAATCCTTCCTATAAATTTTAAAAAATTTATTTAAAAATCACGTTTTTCTTGAATCAAAAAAAAAAATTAGTAAATTCGATTTATCGGCCATTTCTGCTCGAGTTTGTAAACAAAAAAAAAATCAAAATTAGTTCAAAAATCAATTAAAATTCATTTACACCTTTTTTTTGTTATCTTACAAAATTTAGAATGATTAAAGTATACTTAATGTAATTTGAAAGAAACGTTACTTACTTTTTTAGCAGAAAATTTTTTAATTTTTTTTTTGTTGTTAACTGAATGAATGCAAAGTAATTTCTGAAGTAAAAACTTGCTTCTATCTAGGGAAACAACTCTACCTCACGTGACGTTATTTCAAAGCTGTGCATCCATACTTTCGTTGGAGACGATTTTAAATACAATTTTGGAATATCAAAAAATTATTTTAAAAATATTAACGGTTATCAGATTTTAATAAGCTTTCAAATTTATGATCTATAAGAAGTAGAGAACATAATGTCATTTCCATAAAGCTTCATAAAGAAACTTAATTTTAAAATATATAACATTTTGTCATATTGTGTATTTAAAATAGAAAAAAAAAAGAAAAAATTATTGTAAAAATTCATTTTTCATCAATTTTTTTTTTTTTTTTTTTTCAGATAAGAATTACCTTAGTATATGTTATTCAGAAAAGTCATAAAAAGTTTTTTTAAATTAAATATTGTCTTAGTTTTATTGGCTTTTGTATTTTTACAATTGAGGTAAAAGTCTGAACAATTTTGCACATTTTTTTACCAAAAAAAATTCGATGATTTAAAATCTTCAGAGCCTTGTGCATTTAATTGAAAAAAAATTCAGGCTTTGAAAATAATTTTTTGAAGTTTTCATAAAATTAAGTTCGAGGGGTGTAACAGATATAAAAAAAAAATATTTATACCATGACTTTCAAAAAGACAAACATTTCTAAAATAATTTCATTCATTTGTGAATAAGTTCTGAAAGTTTCATTAAAATCCAACAAGTACTTGATTTTTGCAAGATTTTCCAAATCAATGTTTTTTTCAACTGAAAACAGTGAAAAACAAGTAATGTTAATATTACCTAATTTTCCTAAAAAAAACAAAAAAAAACAAGATTTTCAACCTAAATTTAAAATATGCTGCAAATGAAAAAAAAAAAAAATTAATTAATTAAAAAATACCTTGGTCTTTCCTCTTTAATTTTAACAAACATTTACACGTTACAATTTTTTTTATCAATTTGGGGGCCTTTTTTCTTCAGGGTATACCACTTTTTTTAGCGTTACCAGGGACAATATTATGACTTTAAATTCCTTGAGGAACATAAGGACGCAAGATATCGTTGCGGTTTCTATGACAAGCCAGTTTTTAAGTGGGTAGGTTGTTAGCCTACCGCACAACCCCCAGTCTGGAGGATCAGATTTTGAATTCAGGTTTACATCACAAAGGCGGTTTTATATTTTTCTCGGTACCAGGATGTGTCATTACTCCTAATTTGTTTCACTTAATTGTAGATGTATATAAAATTGTTGATGCAGAAAAATAAGTAAAATTTAGGGTAGCTGTAACGTCAGAGAAGACGAGTTCCAAATGCACTTAACGATAAAATACATTGTCATTATTTGTCATTATCGATTTGTAGGCTACAAACTCGTATGCCCTCACAAGGAACTACGTTCACACCCTCGATTTTGTAAATTTCAAAATGAGTTTCACTGAATCAGTTCCACGCGGAGGTAGTATAGAATTGTACCATATGACAAAAGAGAAAGAATAATGGACCAGTTGAAAAGTCCTGTTTTATTAGGTGACTGCAAAAAGTAATGTCGTTTTCTCACATATGTTACTATCTTGGAAAACGACATTATTTTTGCACCAACCTAATATTTAAAAAAGTTCTAAGCTCGGAGCCTCTTGAAAGAAGTATAAAGTCGGCAATCCCAAATCCAGTAAACGCACTAACACTTCTTAAACTGACTGTTCGGCTCATAGTATAAGGTTGGTGCAAAAATAATGTCGTTTTCTCACGTATTAACATATGTTAGAAAACGACATTATTTTTGCACAAACCTAATTTTTTTTTTTTTTTTTTTTTTTTAGAGGTTAGCATTCATTAGCTCTCCTTTAACCACGGCATTTGTTAAATACGAAAAATATTGTTATTTTTTTAAGAATTATCTTAGAAGTAGATGAACTTGTTCTGAATTTAAATACAATGCTAGATCTAATACTTATCCGGCGGAAGAGTTCGCAAATACCAGACAAGTTGAAAAATAACAGTTCAAGCCCCAGGGAGCCCTCACTTCAGGGTGAAACTGGGTTTATTGCCCGGCGTCTGAGGCGCTTCCAAAAGGGGAACTTCCAAGGCTGCTTGAGAATCTTTCTACAGCATTGCCGGTAAACCCACATTAAACTCAACCTTGTGTCACATTCAGTTGCAACGTAGACGCACTGATAAATACTTACTACAATGTTAAATCTATCCCTGACTTCTTAAAGAGTTATCTGCACTTTGATTTTATTTACAAATGTTAAGTCTGAGACTTGTGCCTATGTCATTGATAACTGCGGAGTAGTTATTTACCCCGTCTTCCCACAGAGACGTGATGTAACACAAGGTCGGGTTTAAATGTGATATAAAAATTACTCAGCTTCACCGTTGGTTGCGCTGGCATCGGTATGACTAACAATCCCCCGTCTCTAGTGGAACGAGGAAAGTGGGTAATGCCGTGGATAGTTGTTTTCCGGGACATGGAACTTCTCAGTATTTTTCCCCAGCTCCGTCTCTGTCCGCGGACAGAAATGAAACTAAGTTGTACTTTGCCCGAAGGCAGAAGGTCAACTGATAACTGCGTAGTAGTTATATTATCTTTTTCTCCCCAATTCGTTGACCTTTAGCACTCTACATTATTTTATATTACTTCCCTTTCCACTGCATTCTTTTTCAAGACCTCTCAATTGCAGTAACCTTATTGTTAATTTCACCCAAAAGTGTTTTCTGTTGTCATAGCAGGATATGACGACACAACTATGAAATTCAAATAAATATTAGGTTGGTGCAAAAATAATGTCGTTTTCTCACATAGTAACATATGTGGGAAAACGACATTATTTTTGCACCAACCTAATACAAATTCAGGGATCAGAGTCACCTTCAGGAACAGGATAAACTTTTTGCTCAGCAAATGAAGTGGCATACAGAGTGATAAAGGTTAAGTACGCAGTTGTCAATGAGGTGGACACAATTTCAAACTTGACATTTGCAAACAGAAAAAAGGCACAGATAACTCTTGAAAAAATCTGAGATCAATTTACCACTGCATTTAATGAACACATAGTGACTGATCCGTTTTTAGGGATTATCAACATTTTGTAGGTTATCTGAAAATATGTTTAGATTGTAATAATTAATTTTTAGATAATAATAATTTACAGATACAAGTCCTACTAATTAACGACCAAGGCTAAACTCTTTCCTGCTATTTAGCTCATAGCCGTGGGAGAAGATATGGATCCATACCTTTCCCAAAGCTACTTACACGTACGTAAATATTACGAACCTGACTGTCATTGAAACTCGGCTGTTATTCAATTACACCACTTGCATCGTGCAAGCTTAAAGCATCTGGAATGCCTAAACAGTCATCTATCCAGTATAATACACACACACATTGATTGATTCGTTTTTACGGATTATCAACATTTTGTATGTCATGTAAAGCCAGAAAATATTTTTAGTTTGTAAGAATTTTTTTTTTTAGATAATAATGATTTACTGATACAAGTCCTGCTAATTAACGACAAAGGCTAAAGGACAAAGTCTTTCCTGTTATTTAACTCATAGATGGGGGGAGGAGAAGAGATGGACTCATACCTTTCTCAAGGGTAGATGCGCATACGTAAATATTACGAACCCGGCTGGAATTGAATCCCGGCTCTTATTCACTACACCACTCGCACAATCTAAGCTTAAAGCACCTGGTATGCCCAAGCGGTCACCAGGCTTGACGTTGCTTAACTGCGGTGATCCCCGGTGTTTTTAACGTGATATGTCTGTATGACTTTATTGGCCTTAAATACAATCTATTATCTTCAAACGCGTATATTTCTATAAGTCATCAACACTATCCGATTCACTTTCATCATTATTATTATTTGCAATAATAACAACAATGCAGAAAAACTGTTCTTAAAATAAAGCGATTTTTAAAAAAAATAGCATGCAATCTTTTTCTATTCAACAATTTTGGCTACCATGGCGTTTATTGTCCAAGGGAAGTAACTTAAAGATGACAAAGTTCAGAATAATTTTTAAGAAGTAGAGTTAGTTCCCTTAAAAGTGAAACTAATAATTTTATATCTGAATCTCACTTTATAATTATTTAATTATCTAATTTGTGGAGTAAGCAAAACTTCACGTTGTCAGTACGCGAGTGAGTGACCACATCTGTGGATTTAATTTGTTTTATATTTAACATTAATTGTAATAATTACAAATGTAATGATTTTGAATTATATCAACCTTGTGTTGTAATGAGTCAGTCAGTTATATGTGCCATGCGTTATACACGTTTATTGATAATGTACCTTTCGATATATGACTGACGAGGCAGATTTTTCCGCATTAGGTTGCCTTTTCTTTCTGCGGTAGATCAGCAGCCATCCAAGACTATAGAACCCAGTCTGACCTGCTATTTTTACGCATAGATGGGGGAGTGGGGAGAAGAGGATTCATACATTTCCCAGGGGTATTAGGTGTTGTAATCAGTGGTTGGTTGGTGGTTGTGCCCTCCGGAGACCCCCTTTCATCAAAATGAAATATAATTATCCAAGTACACTGGCTTATGTAGTTTAAGAATATATATGGTTATGGGGGGTGTCTATCTCGAAAACCCTAGGAGGAGTTCTATAAACAAACAGAGGCTATAACTTTATATATATATATATATATATATATATATATATATATATATATATATATATATATATATATATATATATATATAAAGATGAATAATAATTGTAGACTTATATGTCTAGCGTTCGTGATTTCTTGTATCTCGTGAGTAGGCTTCTACAACTTGACCTTTCAGTGCTCAGATGCAGGGTGATGTTTGAGGGCATTTTTCAGGAAAAGTGCGGCTTAGCATACCTGAAATGTGGTATTTTAAGATTTTGTTTTAACCCATTAATACTCACCGTAAAATCCAGTAATAAGTATCAAACTTAAATAAAAATCCCGGCGTTAATTATAAGTTTTTATCTATTAGGTTGTTCGGAAAATAATGTCCGCTCTGAGAATCAACTTTGATTCCTGAATGAATCTATTTAAACAGTGTTCAAATCAACCAGTACAGGAAAGCTGAACATCTATACCAGGGGTGGCCAACCTTTTGATTCTATGCGCCAATATTTTGTACGATTAATTTAAATGCGCCACACAAACATTCACTTCCTTTCAGTACGTGTTGTAATATGGACATATTTTAAAGTTATAATAAAATCTATTTATTTGAAAAATATATGCTTATGACCAGAGGCGTATCCTTTTAGCACTTTCGCAAAGGACGTGCAATAAATATAAAATCACTGAAATGAATGAGTAGAAGTGGCTTAGTTTCTTTTCATCAAAAGAATGCAATGCGCCACTTGTAAGCATCCAATGCGCTACTTAGGAGGCATGCGCCACAGGTTGGCCATCCTTGATCTATACCTTTCTGCTATTGAGTTCCAAGATTATTTATGCCTTTACGATAAATCTCTAAAGGTTCGGACGCCAAGAAATCTTAGAAATGAAGTTTCTACATCTTTGTAATGGGATGTCTTTTGGTTTAAAATTATCAAGATTCTTGAAAAAAATGGTATAGGCGAGAGATGAGAGGAATATTGAGGATTTGGTAAAGTCTCTTATCCCAAGTCGGTGAGCGTCTGCAGCGTCATCCTGGTAAAAAGTGTCCGAGCATTTTGTTTAACTAAAGGTGCATTTTATCCAGTTGCTGGCAGCAAACTTCGGCAGTGATGTTCTGGTTAGATTTCCAGATACCATTAATGAGTAACGTCAATGGCGGACTACCAGACAGTCACTATAATCTTCTGTTGGTGCAATGTCGGTTTTGGAAAGTGTTTAGGTCCATCATGATCAAGCCACCGGGCCGGTAGTTTATGATTATTATAAAGGGTCCGTTTCTTATCACAAGTCACAATTCGATAAAGAAATGAATCATTCGAATTTCACAGATGTAGCATCTTCAAAATGTCGAATTCTGACATTCACTGAGTTCATGTAGAATCCATTTATGGAATTTTGTTGCCTTGCCAATTTTCTTGAGATGGTTCGATATTGTTGAAATGCTGACACCCATTATCTGAGATATTTCTCTGGCATTTTGACGTGGGCTTTGTTCAGCTAGTCTTTTCAAATGTCGATTGTTAATTGCAGATGGATGTTCTCTACCATCTTGATCTTCAAGACTAGTATTTCCTCTGCGGTACTTCACAAATGAATCCCTCACTCTTTTAGTTTCAGAAGTATTATGACCAAGCCTGATCTCATGCAAAAAAGATCAACGCATTATTCATGTTCAAGATTATATAATGTTTCCAGTTGAAATCTGAAAGAGATTGATAGAAAATTAAAAAAGAGGACGCTTTACCTGTTAGAAATGAGTAATGTATTTTTGTGCAACTATTATAATAATATATTAGAAAACAATTAAAATATTTATTATAAAAATAGGACATTATTTTTCGAACAACCTAATATAATGATATATTAAAACACAATTAAAAGTTTTATTCTAAAATAGGACAATACAAGTTACCAATTATAATGACATTCGATACAATAATTCAACATTTTCAAAATGGAATTCAATATATACTTATATACAAAACTAAATGTAACAGCCCACAAAAGGAGAGAAACTTTAATTCTTCAACAAACTACTAACCTTTTACTGTGAGAGTGAAAGTGACTGACAATGTTTCTTACAGGAGTCATCCGTTTGCGGCGGTGTTGTCTCGTTTGTTGATCTGGGATATTTTCTTGTATTGAAAAAAAAAAAACATATCTATGTGTTTCGTTGTAGCGGAGATGTTATTATGGCCGTATGATTTTATTTTAAGGGGATACTGCCGTGTGTTGTATTCGTCACGTACTACGTCTGGAGGATAAGAAGTCTCCCCGGAGAGTAATAAAAAAACATGGCCTGTCATAATGGCATCCTGTGGTTGAAGAAAGATAAGGAGGGCTTGTGGCTGTTTGCCTTTATACTGCTTTATATTACGCCACCTAGCGGATGTTATGAAAAGTCACCTAACAAACTAGGTAGGGTAATTCCACATCATTAATGCCTACCGTTCTATTTTTGGGGGTGATGGGTATTAATGGGTTAATGAAAATATTTTTTTTTTATCTTTTGCAACTTATTAATGGACGTAGATTTGCTAAAACAATCTGGAAACAAAAGAAATACAATTATTTTTTTTGTTTCTTCAAAAGGTTAACTACTTCTTGATCTTTGTCTGAATCATGTTATACTATCTCTCTTATCAAACAACATTCATTTCTTATTTAACATAATATTTGGGGTTTGTCCCTAGGGTGACGCAATTTGTTTTGTTTTTCATTGTGATAACATTTGAATAAGAGTGTGTCTTCTCCAATTAAAAATAAAAAAAGAGATTTCGTTAAGAGTAAAATAAAAATTCAACATGAGTTTTAAGTTTTTACATTTTCTTAACGTATTAACTTAATATTTTAAAGTGTCGTCGTCGTCGTCATTATTATTATTATTATTATTCTCATGACTGAGTGTAATCGTAGGATCGTTGCACAGCTAAGCACCTGACCAGCTCCCTCTATATGACTCAGTTGCGTGTCAGTGTCTGAGTGTCTGCGAGAGATCTTCATGCCTACTCAGTGACGTTATGAGGTGTTTTGCTTCTGCCTGCCTCTTCTTTTGCTCAATGTGATGCCTCGAAATATAGCAACGAAAATAATGTAGGTCTTTCGACGTCTCCATACAACTACAACTTTCTTTCTTGACGATGGTTATGAGGTCTTTCAACAGGCCTGTTTCTTGTTTGAAGTTGCCTTGCCCTGCTTCATTCGGGGTGCGGTCTACGTAGGATGGTGTGACATCAGTTCCTTTCTAATGCTTCTAAGCTGAGCAGCTGACCACTTCCCTCCACATATCAGGGTTGAAAGCATGTCTTGGGTAAGTAGACCTGGTGAAGTCCATCCCTCTCCTGCCACAGACGTTGCAAACGAACATGACTCACCTTGTTTTCGGAGTCGTGGTCTTTGATTCCATCAGTAGAGCCATCCTCTCTGGCAGTTGATTTCAGTCTAGGAAACTCTCCACCGAGCGATGCTGTATCCTCATTGCATTGGTTGCATACATAACAATGAAGCCTAGTCTCCCTCACTGTGCTAGATGGTCGCTGACCCTACAAGAAGGTTCATCATTTGATAGGTTTTGTTTTGAATTCTGCTAGTTGTCTAGCAACCTACCACACCAGAAAAGCTTAGTGGGGGTTGGGGAATTGGTTGTCGACGACTCAATAATGAAGCTGATAACACAGGGTTACATAGTATCAATAACACATAAATTGATATTTTACAGCAAGAATATAATTGTAAAATGGGAATGAGAGGAATATTCTTTGTATTTTCAGTTCTTTCATTTTTCTTGGTAAATCTGATAATTCATGGTTGGGGATTTTTTTTCTTTTAAATCGTTGAACACAAACTTTCAGACAAGCAGTATGGCTTTCCCTTCTCTAGGGTAGCTGCTGATAACGATTACTGATGAAATAGTCTATAAAGCTTTAGATTAGAATGGTAAAGCTTGGGCTGTTGCTTTGGACATCTCGAAAGCAATTGACAGGTTTTTTGGGTATACTGGTCTTCATAAGTTGAAATGTTATGGAATTTATGGGCGAATTTGTGAACTGATTCAGTCTTCCTTTTCAAATCCCGAAATGAAAGTTATCTTGAATGGCCACTCTTTTAGATCTTTTTTGCATTAATGCAGATGTCCCCCAGGGCTCTATCTTTGAACTTATTTTGTTCTTAATTTTCATCAATGACCTACCTGATGGCATCAGTTTTCAACTCGGTATCTATACTGATGACAACTCTTTACTCCTGTCTCAATAGTAAGTCTGATCGGTCCGATAAGGTCAAATTGCAGTTGATCAAAAAATAAAAAGAAAGAAAAAAGAAAAATCTACAAACTGTTGTTAATCGGGGCAAAGGATGGCTTGTTAATTTTAACGCCTCATAAGAAAAACTTTTCTTTATTAATCATCAGAGAGATACCTTTCTGCTTTCCATCAGCATGGCTGATGTTAACCTGCGCCTTCTCGAACTAAGATTCTCTTCTGACATGAGGTGAAAAGATTATATTAAATCAATTGTTAGGCCGTCTGCTAAGAAACGTTGTTTCACTGTGTCGTGCTAGATATCTTTTCTCTCCTGAATCTATCTTGCATATTTATACGTTTACCATTCGTCCATGCTTTGAATATTGCTGCCACATATGGTCCGGTGCTTCTGCTATATATTTAAATATTCTTGATAAAATCCAGAGAAGAATCCGCAATGTTATTGGTACTGACCTGACATCTCGGCTTCAGTCAATTTCCCACCGCCGTAATGTAGCTTCCCTGTGGCTTTTCTATAAATATTTTCATGGTAATTATTCTGATGAACTTTCCGCTATGGTACCTAGACTTTATGAAGCGCAGTACTAGATTGGCGGAAAAGTCTCATCATTTTACAATTGGTATCGCTAGACGAAACCATAAGCTCTATATTAATAATTTTTTTCTTACACTACTCGGTTGTGGAACTCTCTTTCGGTTTCATGCTTTCCTGTCAACTTTGGACTTTTAAAAATTTTAAATGCAATGTCAATCGTTATCTTCTTAAATCTGTTTTTTTTTTTTTTGTCATCGCTCCTTAAAAATGTTTTTTCTTATTCTTTCACACTCAGTAACCTTTTGTGTCCCAGTTGATATACTGCTTTGCCTGGGGTGCATTGATAAAAATGGTAGATTTTGCTTAAAAATAATAATTTATACTTTTTTTCTCATTAAATCGGTACGTTTTGATGTTTTCTCTTCGAACTAAAAGAAGAAAGACGAATAATTAATTTAAAATTGAAAAAAAACTTTATAAAATTTGTTTACTTGTGAGAAATTGGAACATCATATTTTTAACATTTTTTTTTTTTTTAGGATAATGTCATTTTTAAACATTTAACTTTTTAGGATAACAGCTTTTAAAAAGATTTGACACCATAAATAAAAAAAAACTTGAAAATGTTTCATTTAGTCGTGTATCTTTGTACATACACATACACGTCCCCTATATAAGCTTATTTCTTTTTAGAGACGACTGATAACTTACTGCACTTAAGTGTTTTTTTTTACAGCTTTTCTTGAATTCTTGCCAAAACTGTCCAAATGTTCTATAAATCCAAACGCTATTCTATGTCGCCATTAACAAGGATGTTTTTAAAACTGAATATGTAGATTTTTATATATGAGTATCTATACTGATATTACTGAATATCGACCATTTCCTTTTTTTTTTTTTTTTTTTTTCTTTTTTTAAACAATAAATGCTTCCATTATCTTTACTTTAACCGTATTTTTTGGCGGGGGTGAGGCTATTATGGTCGTGTTAACCACAAGTATGTTGCGGGGGTAATTTGGTAGGGTTAGGGTCGCGTGTGTTTAAATGGGCCATAGATGAGCTATTAGGATTCACGTGCTGACCGTGTTTCGAAAATAAAAAAAGACATTCGCATTACTATAGATACACATATAGAAATGTCTATATCTTCAGTTAAAATTTAAAAAAAAACCTTGATAATAGCTAATAATATTCGTCAAATAATTGTTACAGTTATGCCTCTCTTATAAAAACTTCCCAAATATAAGTCAATTGAGAGAATTGTCAACACCACACAAAACACCTTCCAACGTATTAACTATGTTTTCTGCGATATTTTAAACTAAAAGTAAGTAATTATAATATTTGTTTCAAATCAGATTAATTGAACTTTTAATCAGCTAATCTTCCTCAAATAAAGTTTCAGAAAATTATATTTATTTTTGAAATATTTTTTTATTGAAAGGGAATCATGTTGTGTTGTCAGATTTGTCCATATGGATTATTTTATTGATTCTACCAATTAAAAAATATTTCAATCAATTAAAATTCAGTTTGAAATACAGCATTGGAAATATTAAATATAATCTATTAGCATTTTAATATATTTTAATTTTTCAAAATGCATTTGTATTATATATCACTTTAAACGTTATTTTTAGTGAATAAATCATATTTGAGTAGAGCGTCCATTTATTTATTAAACAGTATATTTATTTATTTATTTTTGTCTACCGGCCTGGATATTCGAGAAATCTTATTAAAGAAAGATATGCTCTATTTAATAAGATTTCTTGAATATTCAGGTCGCTATACGAAAATAAATATACTGTTTAATAAATAGATGAGGCGTCTACTCAAATATGAGCAACCACTAAAAATAACGTTTCAGTGATAACAATTTATTGGGTTGATAAATAAAATCCATTACGTGAGAATGTGTGTGTATATATATATATATATATATATATATATATATATATATATATATATATAATGACACGCATAAGTATTGGATACATGTTATTTTCTGTTATACTTATAACTCTAGTTTATGTTCGCCATTTTGCCTGATATTTGGTAAGTAATATCTCGTAAAGTTGTTTTAGTTGTATGTGGAAGGAAAATTAAAAACTAAATAAAAACTAAAAACTCATGGTTGAATCCATTTTTTTTTATCAAAGTTCAAAATTACCCCATGCAAAAGTATTGGATACATGACACTTTTTTCAAATTTCCAATCGAAACTAAATATTCAAATTTAAATATTCAAATTTTCGATAGTATTGGAATATTATCTCTGACCAATCAGAGAAGCACCCAATTGTTTACAAGATAGTGCTACTAATCATCTGACTCTTTGATGTGCATTCTGCAAATGGCAAAAACTAAAGAATTATGCAGAGATATGCGAGATAGAATCTGTGGGGTCCAGCGTACCCGGATTAAAGGAGAATTTAATACGGGATACCCTGCCCACAAAATACCACGCAAATTTCAAGAAGAAACAATATACGATAAGGAACGTTTGTAGAAAATAGAACATTGTATATTTATTATCTTGTGAATAGGGTAAAAAAGATTAATGCTTTAGTTCGTTTAAGCAAAGTGTGATTTTTATAAAAATGTCTGTGTTTGCTGTCTTTCAACAGAGTAGCAGAGTAATGTCTGTTTCTTTTGTTTTTGTATGTGTAAAGGAAAATGGGGCGATCAATTTAAGTTGAAAAAGAGAGTGTGAATGAGGAATAAAAGATAAAAGGAAAATGTACTTATGAATTGTTTTGGAGTCAGTTGTAAATTTGTTGTTGTTGTTGTTCTTTCCTAATCCACCTTCGGCTCTTAGAGTCGGGTTGAGTCAGCGATGAAAATTACTGCCAGTTTTCTGTGATCTCGGCGCTCTTCTCACTCTACTGACTTGAAACTCTGTATTTATTGTTGACTTTTTTTCACACTGGCTCGTTATCTTTTTTTTGGTTTAGCAAATCGCCTCCTTTCATTGGTCAGAAAATTAATTTCACACCTTATTGCAAAATCTGTTTTTAATCGTTTTGATCCGATTTTGCGGGTGTGCAAATCTACTTTGTGTTTTTTAGTCATTTGTTGGAATTATATAGGATTTGTATCCTATAAACCCCCCCCCCCTGCAGATTGATAAATATTGAAAATATTTTTCAATATCTAATATATGTTTTAAAATGAGTAGGCCAGTGTACGTGTCTACCCGATCTTGTGGTAATGTTTTTAGGTGTGTTTGGAGGTGTAGAAAATGTTTCACTTCCGTTGGTATTTGTCTCGGCTGTAGAATGTTCCAACGTACTTTCCTTTGTAGGTAAATCCAAGTACGCTGGTTTTAGTTTGTCTATAGAGACAGTGTCTTGCTTGCCTTTTGCTACAATTGTGAAATATTTGGGTTTTCTGTTGACTACTTGGAAAGGTCCCGTATAAGTAGGGCAAAGAGGCCTTTTTACTGTGTCGTTTCGTACGAAAACATATTCACAATTGTGGAGGTCTTTTGGAGTATAAAGGTCTTTTGTTTGTGTTCTACTGGGTGTGAAAACTAGTTCATTCATTCTTTGCTTAAATCTTTGTGCAAAAGATGTAGTTGGTTGGAGTTGACTGGATTTATCACTAAAACTGCCCTGGTAACGTCAAGGACGTTCCAAAAACCATTTCAGATGCTGTACATCCTAAATCTTTGATTACATTCCGGATGGATAGTAATATTAGCGGTAGATTTTCTAACCACGTCTTGGAATCATTATTTGCAGTTAATGCTGTCTTAAGTTGCCTGTGGAAACGTTCAATTAAGTCATTGGCACAAGGTTGATAAGCCGTTGTTGTTATATAGTTTTGTGAACTCATCAAAGAGCGTAGATTGGAATTGAGAACCTCGGTATGTAGTTATTACTGAGGGACAACCAAAAACGGCAATCCACTCATGTAATATACTTTTAGAGATCGTTTCTGCAGATATATCCCTTAGAGGAACAACGACAGGCCATCTTGTGAATCAGTCGATAATAGTGAGTAGGTAATTATGTCCGTTTGCTTCTGGTAAGGGACCCACTATGTCCATGTGAAGATTCGTGAATCTACCATTTGGTTTTAGAAAATCGCCTCCTTTCATTAGTCAGAAAATTAATTTCACACTTTATTGCGAAATCTGTTTTTAATCGTTTTGATCCGATTTTGCGGGTGTGCAAATCTACTTTGTGTTTTTCAGTCATTTGTTGGAATGATATAGGATTTGTATCCTATAAATCATTGAACGTCACAAAGAAGAACAAGGTTACCGAAAAATTAGCAAAGAAATGAATCTAACGCTAAGTACGGTAGGAAATATCATCAGAAAGTATAAGTATGGCGACGGTACATACATACACACACACACATATATATATATATATATATATATATATATATATATCTCGTAATAAAAAAGATATTCTTCGTATATTTTATTTGTTTTTTCTTATCTAATTGACATGTGTAAGACCAGAAAAGTTTTTGAAATGACAAAATTTCGTCAGTGTTTGATTATATATATATATATATATATATATATATATATATATATATATATATATATAACTGCACTAAATTTCAAATGCAACGGATTTAATGGATCCTTTGGTTGCAGTATTTGATAAAGATATTTATTGCCTCTACCCGAACCTTTTCTCTTTTGTCGAGTTCCCCAGATGACGACAATCCTAAGTAGAAAGGTGTGGTGAGAACTCTTTTTCATTTTGTCTTATTAGTGTGTTAACAGAAGTGTATGTACGAGAATTTATGCGAGAATATAGGATGAAGATTGAAGAGTGTTAAATAATGATTATAACTATAATAATAATAATAATAATTTATCCACTATGCCATGTGTCCTTAACTGACATCCATTAGACATGGCACGTGGAACTAGAACAGTCTATCCCAGCGAGCGAAATAAAGGGTTCACTTCGACATTCCAACCACCTGAAGAAGGCCGGAAAATGTTGTGATAAATATGGCAACAAAGATGAGGACAATGGTCCGAAAAATGTAAATAGTGTACATAATACCTCATCTCAGAAATATAGAGAGATAGTGTGTGGTTGTCGTCATGCATTAATTGGGGGTTCGTTAAATGCATTATTAATTATGGGATCTAGTTGAAGATTTAGGAAGTCTCCTTTGAGGAAATGAAACTTTTTTTTTATATTATAACGAAAATCAAATGCCATAGGGGTCTTCGTGGTGTTCTTTTTCATTCCTACTGATACTATTTCTATTCTTTGAGGAATCTTTTTTATTTTATATTCTTTATTTTTAGTGGGTACTTCTGACTGCGAAAGTGGTTAATGGGCGTATGTCGTAGTCCTTAGCACTGGATGCTCGGTCAATGAATGACAAATATATCCTTATAAGGAAACAGCTAATATTACCATTAAGATCCGACCAAATTCTTTTTAATGCGCAAGCTATAGATTATGGTTTCTTTAGATTAGTTGAATGGTTGCTATCAAATTTAAATAATTATTTAAATAAATTTAACTCACTGATGAGTGGACGGAGCGATTGCTGGAGGGCCCGTCTACGAAACTCGCTGGAGGTAACATCAATCAGTTTGTGACAAATTTTATCTTATTATCAGTATTAATCTTAATATATATATATATATATATATATATATATATATATATATATATAGTACTTAAATCTGATAGGACATTCTGAAACACATTTAGTTATTTGATGCACTGCGTATCATAGTACCATGACCGGTCCAATGGTCTCCTGCTCCCCCACTCCGAATCTATTATATGAGGCCTCCAGTTCTAGTACATCACAATTTTCATATGGTAGTATTCATATAAAATACAAATTTTATTGTAACCTAATTATGTACAATGAATGGATCATATGCAATATAGGTCAATAATTCAACTAGAAAAATTGAAAATAAATAGAATGTATCACTGTAAATAAGGCGCACTTATTTTTACATAAAATATCTTTTAAAATTTCCCTGCGTCTTATATGCCATATGTAGGTTTAAAATTCGCGATAGTCGTCCGAAATTAACTACCTGGCAACTCCTATTATCTTAGACTTAAACATGAAGGAGCAATGGAACACGTGAATGACAATGCCTGATCACATGACCTTATACTTATAGGAAGAATTAAAAAAAAAAAAAAAAAAAACTGTATTGCACAAGTCTGTGAATGGGTAAAGCAAGCTTCGGATGATAGACCAGAAAATTTAAAAAGAATGGCATTAGCAATGCTCTCAATGGAATGGATAGTAATATTGAAAATGAATTTTATGGATTTGAAGATGAATAAAATTTTAATGGGAACTGTACTGTTTTGTTTAATTGTAGTAATTGCTTGATTTTTTTTTCCTTGATATAATAACGATTTTATAGGCTCGTGTTCTTTTTTTATTATTTTTCGTTTTAATCATGGCTTGTTTAACCAAAATACACCCGTGCTTCAAATACGGTAAATACAAATTTGAGACATGTCGTAACAAATCATTCCATCTTAAATAAATCAACAATATTTTGCAGCAATTTTTAACATGAACTTGAGATTTTTCTTGTGAATAATAATTTAACACATTCAACATTATGGATAAAAAATAGAGAATTTTATATAGTGCTTTTTGAAAACTTCACGAATTCAGACGAAAAAAAAAAAAAAAAGACCCCAGAAGGACGTCAAAATTTGCAAAAAATATTTAATCCTTTAATAGTAAATTGTGCTTAGTTTAATTTGTAACATATCATAAATGTAGGTAGAAAAAGCTAATGTTGATAAGATAGCGAGGGTCAAAAGCACTGTCCAGGGCCTCCAATCAGAACCCCCGGGTTCCAGGGTCGTACGTACCGGCCCTGCATAGCACTAACAAATTTTTCTCTCGATCTGAAAAATTGAGAATATTTGTTGAATAAAAAGCGTCGCACTTGAAGGGTATACGTGCTGTTTGTATAAACACAAGGACCAGGGCATACATTTTTTTGCGATGATATTGGAGGAATTCAAGATCTTATTCAAGATAACTGACGACCACCTTGAAGCTTTTACATCAGAAACATCTGGTACCAAATGACAGTGTCGCGCATGCGCATCACTCATCAAAAGCGGAAACTATATTCAACAAACGGTGACTCATGGAATCTTTTCCCAACAAGTTACTTAATGATGATTAAAATTGTTATAAATATTTTATTATAATTATTTTTGATTCTATAATTAATTTCTATTTATTTTTAATGACACTGACACCATGGCAGTATAATTAACTTTTTATTTATTTATTTCTTTATGGACACGACAGGAGTTTGGGATTTTTTGTTTTTCCTTATACAAGTAGCTATTTTCAAAAAGGAAATTTTCTAATTAACATGCCCTCAAGAATGCAAGAATGTTAATGAGATGTTAACGTGATAAGTTGGTGATATGTTTCAGGGTATTTAAGATTATTTTATTTTATTTATTGATCTTTGCCAACAACTACAATAACTTCACTTAAAACTGCTTCTAATGATTCATTTTTATTGCAAGAAAAAGTATATTTTCCCCCCAAAATATCTGCTATGAATTTAACACTGATCTCAATGACTGAATAAGTATTTTTTTTCAATTACTTCATTTTCTTTTCTTTTCTCTAAATATTGTTTTATTCGAATTCAGTTCTGCCTGGCTCTCAAAGACGATAAAAATCTTTTTTCTTCAAATAACAGCATTCTTGGACATTTAGCAATGATTTTAATACTGCCATATTGCTTTAATATTGAAGTTTTACATTTCAGCGTTTATAGTTCTCAAGCTGTTTTTTTTTTTTTTTTTTTTTATCGGCATATTTTTCAGGATGACTTTTTCATTTGTTGTGAATCTTTGTGATCTTCACTTTTCTTTGCACTTTTCATCTTTCTATTGTCTTTTTCATGTTTTTTTCCCCAAATCTGTTTCCCATTCATTCTGCTTCTTTCTTTTTTATAGTCCTGGGTATGACGATAAACTACATCCGGCAGCAAGGTCTCTCATCGGAGATTGTAGATTTTCAGGAACATGGAACCACCTCTTAATTGCTGTCGTTCTCAAGTCCACCCTAACCAAGGGGTGGTTGCACCTGTTAAGGTCCTAGCTATGGGAAAATAGTGCCCCCACACCCCCAAAAAAAAAAAAAAAAATACTATGAAAGTATAAAAATACATTTTTATAATAAAAATACCAACAATACATTTTTATATAAAAAAATTTCCCAACAATACGCACATATTAACCAATTGTAGCGACTTCACCCAAATCAGTTTAAATTCCAACCAAACAACCAACATAAAAGAACTTACATCACATTAAGCGACATAATATCCTTCTTTTCTTTTTATGTGTCATATCCTTTCAGGACGTCGGCGATCATGGCTCTCCACCTCCCTCGATCCCTTGCAGCACTCACTCAGTTCCTTCCCTCTGCTTCCTCCCCCAGACCACGTTCTGTCATCCACTTGCTTAAGCCCGCCATGTATTTCACGCGATGTTTTCCCTTCTCTTTCCCCCTATTCGACCCGTGACTATCAGATTCCCCAGGCCCTTCTTCCTCATTATGTGTCCCAGAAACTTCAGCTGTCTCTTCTTAGATGTTAAGTATAAGCTCCCCTCCTTCTTTGCAACCTCTCTAAGATCTCATCATTGCTCACACGCTCGGTCCATGATATCCTTAGCATCCTTCTGTAGAACTACATCTCTGTCGCCTGGAGTCTCTTCTTTATCTTTGAGGAAATCGTCCAACATTCGTTGCCGTAAAGAAGGACAGATGTCCTCCTCCTTGCTTTGTTGAACGGCTTCCCTTTCAACTTCACTACCAGAGTTCTTTCGGGAAGTTGGTGGTATCCTAGAACGCATTTCTTAAATGCACTATCTAGTATTAGTCCTACTCCTTTGTTGTTCTTCTCGCCCGCCGCCTGCATAAATTATCCTGTGTTTGTCGCTGACAAAGTCACCGTTGTTTGGCCATCTGGTTTCACATACACCCAGAATGTAGACGTTAAGTCTGTACATCTCTTATTTAACATTATTAAACTGGCTCCAGTTGTTCAATGTTCGGACGTTCCATGTCCCGAGAGTTATTTTGTGTTTGATGCGAGCAGTCGCAGGATAACGGTCCGGTGATACCTTTCCGGGCGAGGGATAGCTTCCGCTTAAATCAAACTGTATACCAAAATATAACTTCAACAAAACAACAACATAAAACATACATATATCGTCGCCTCTAGTAATCATGTCCACACAAGAATGTATGTACACAAAAGCTGAGTATCATCTACCACGTACTCAGTTGCGAGAGCGGTATAACATATCATGTTTTTATTATTAGGTTGGTGCAAAAATAACGTCGGTTTTTGACGTTAAAAATTACGTCAAAAACAGACATTATTTTTGCAGAATTTCAAAGCTCCCACGAAAATTCAAATTTCATCATTAAATGACCCATAATCAGTTGATATGTCGTTAAGCAAACAAATAAATCAATCTTTCTTTTTTCTCTTTTATCATTTCTTATCTATTTCCTCTCTCCCCCTCTCTCACTTAATTATACCTCTCCCTTTCTATCTCACTTGCTTTTTTTGTTTTCTTTATTTGTTTTTGTGTTAAATCTTCTTTCCTTTACCTCCTCTGTTTTTCTATTAAAAAAAAGACTATAACTTAAAACTTGATACAAAATTCTCGAGATTATAAATTCTATATTTTTCAGTAGGAGTGATGAAAAGTTAAATATGTAGTGAAATACTTTAATGAATCTGTGGGGATTACCCAAACCTTGACTGCCAAGATGTCTGCTGGCTGGTGTTGTCCAGAACTATAAAAGGAAGGACAAAAGCTTCCTGTTTTTCGTTTTCTTTTCTGTCGGCGATGTGCGGATGGTTGTAATGGATAGCAGCACGGAATGAGCAATAGGAGAGACGAGTTCGAATTCCATTCGTGTTCGTTATATACACTTACACGCAAATATTCCTATAAAAGGCATGAATCCCTCTCATCACTCAGGGTTAAATAGCATGACTTGTGTGGAAGAATCATTGTTATCTCTCAAAAAATTGTTAATGCAATTGATATAATGGAATATGTGTACACTTGTATTCCTCTTCACTGGAATATTATTGGCTGGTGTCCGTCATAAATACCGACGGACGTGTAGGAGAGTCGAAAGCCTTAGTCTGAGAGCTAAGTCTATAACGACGCCCATTGGACTACGCCATTGATCTACACTTCTTACCTGCGACTACGACGCGTACCAGTCGATTACTGCTACTGTATTCTACTTGGTTATAGTAGCCAAAACCACTTAGCTACTTCGTTTAAATATATCCCTTTCCGGGACATATCAGCAATAAACACTCAAAAAAAAAAAAAAAAAAAAAAAAATCTTGCAATCCAAAATATGTTTCGGCTTTAAATAATCCACAAAGGGGTTGATAAACCGTAAAAAAACAAAAAAAACAATCTATTTCTAGAATGCGGCGAGTACAAGATTTCCCTAGACGACCGAATGCTAAACTTTAAACCCAGCCACGTGGCGCATGACACACATACATTTTCTAACAGCAAAGGCTATAAATATTTTACTTCCCTTTTCAGCTGTGTAATCACAAGTATATTTTCTTTCTTCTTGAATTACGTTATTCTTTACATATATATATATATATATATATATATATATATATATTTAAAATTCCTCCCCATGTGTTTCTTTTGAAATTTCTCATCCACTTCGTCATAGTTCTTAAACAACCGCCTCCGTTACAATGTAACACCGCCCGTTACAAACTGGTAACGAAGAGCAACTGCGTGAATTTCAATCGTGTAGAAAGAGACAGTTGAGAATTCTAGGGTACATAATGAGAAAAGAGGGCTTGGAAAATTTGATACACACAAGACAGATTGAAGGCAAAAGAGACAGAGGAAAACAACGCATAACCTGCCAAGAGAGTTTGTGTAAATGAATGACGGAGCAAGGTTAGGGTAGATGACAAAAAGACGACATTTATTAAGAGCTACAAAGGACAGGAAATTATGGAGAACTATGATCGCCAACATCCTGAACTCCTCGTAAAAGAGTTCTTCTTAATCTCACCATCATGTTTCTGCATTTTGCGTTATTGAAAAGTATCTATTTAGCAGTTCCACTATAATTTGTTTCAAGAACGCAATTTTTTTCATTTAAATTATGTGGCAGCTACACATCAAAACGCCTAACATAACCAAGATAGTGCAAAACGGACAGGAAATTGTGTAGGGCCATGATCGTCAACCTCCTGAAGGGGTATGATAAGACAAATAGAAGAAGAATATATCTGTTATTATGAAGTAATGATTATGACAATATCGACGAAGTTTTAGAGAAAATGGAAACAAAACGGACACTTATACCCAACATTAGGAAGAGACAGTTGAAATTTCTAGGGCACATAATGAGAAAAGAGGGCTTGGAAAATTTGATACGCACAGGACAGATTGAAAGCAAAAGGGACAGAGGAAAACAACGCAGAACCTACCTAGCGAGCTTGTGTAAATGCAAGGTTAGGAAAGATAACAAAAAGACGACATTACGAGCTACAAAGGATATGAAATTATGGAGAGCCATGATCGCCAAAATCCTGAGGGATACGGCACATAGAAGAAGAAAAAGAAGTAGAAAAGGCTCTGCTTTGGCATAAACTTTTTTTGGCTTGGACAGGACATATTTGTATTCGATTGATACTGTAACAGAATCTTCAGATTACTTGAACTGTAACACCTGTATTCTATAATATGTGTCAGCCACTAAGTGTATTGCTTTTGCCAATGCCTCCCTACTTTCGGTCATTTATACCGGCTGCTACTCAAATGAATGAGGTATCAGGAAGTGAAATCATAGTAGCAGTGAGAGTTGTATTCATTCAATAATCCAGGTTTGCTTAATTGTCCAATGCAGATCATTGTAGCTATCTTTTTAAGAATCAGATTATAAAACAGGACAAGATCGGTATTTAAAGTTGATGTCCACATGGCATTCAGTCAAACATTGTGTTTTCTAATAACCTGGTATGGATTTTGTCAAGAAACAATGTTCAAAATACTACTGTCACTACTGTCATGACCTCAATCCTCATTGGATAGTCTACACTTTTGTCTTTGTGATGTAGTGAACAAAAAATAGAACAAAGATTTTTTTAATTTAATTTCCATGTTCCTTTGTAAATTAAAAAAAAAAAAACTATTGTTCACTCAATACAGGGCCGAGAGCCACTCAAGGTATAAGATTACTGAATGTGGTTGCTTTATGGACATGATTATGAAGTGGTCAGGGAAGCATCCTCGCGGGAGTCTGTTCCACAGAACAGTAGCTCTTAGGAAGGAGCTGTCTAAGTGGAATTTCCTCCTTACCAAGGGAATATGAAGGAAATGAGGATGTCAAACGTCTATATGACTTGGGAGGTCTTAATTGTTGAGGTCTGAATTGGTGGAACCAAAGATTGTAGCTCATCAGATCATTTTCCATGGAAACAGAGATAGTGTTGTGATAGGCTTGTTACATTTTGTCTTTTGGAAACTGGTTGTAGGTTGGGAAATAATTCATTGACTACAAGGCTGCGTAAATGTTTTTGAACTCTGTCAACTGGTTGTAGGTTGGGAAATAATTCATTGACTACAAGGCTGCGTAAATGTTTTTGAACTCTGTCAAGGGTGGAAAGAGAGGATTGGGCAGTTCCAATCCTGATATGACAGAAATACTCCATTTTTGGTCTGATCTGCCTGCCTAATTGACCTATAGCTAATGGAAGAAGAGATGAATTCATACCTTTCACACATTAGTGCAAAGTGAACACAAACTGCTTCAGTCAGAATTTGAACTTCCAGATTTATAAATTATTCTCAAGAGAGGGGCCCAAATGCTACATACTACATAAATATGCATTTTTGCTGCCAATGTACAAGAACCTCCATGTCACACTCATAAAAAAAATGTACCAGTAGAAGAAAGTAATTTTTATTTTGAACATATAAACAGTTCTGAAATACATTACCTACTGTGCTCACATTTACTATTTCATCTCCACAAACGTCCGGCAAGTTTTGATGAAGGTTAGTGAAAGCAATTTTTCTGTATGCATGAATTCAATGACACACTTTGCTTCATATACACTTTCACATCAGATATCATTTTATTAGGCTGTTGCTCAGCTGTTATCTGCTACAAAAGCCCCCTCCCCCCCCAAAAAAAAAAATTACGTTTTCAGCAGAAAAATTCAGTGTCTGCTGCTATACCACAAACATGTGTTTCAGACATTGTGGGTCAATGTAATAAAATAGGAGGTGTTACTTTTTGAAACCCCTTGAACAATATCAAAGGAAAATTAAACTGCACTATTTTTTTTCCTATTTAATACTGATGAGCATTTAGCCATATGGATATTGAAATAGAAAATATGATCAGCATGCTGAGTTCAAATTCTGTTAAATTTACTTTTGTATTTGTATAAGTACCCTTGGAAAAGGTATGGTCTATTTCTTCTTCCGTTATGGATTAAATAGTAGAGCAGATTGCATTCTGTTGCCTTGGTTGGCAACCAGTCTAAGAGAAGGACAAAACCTGTGATAGCTAGCAAAGGTACAACCTGTTAGTGGGATGGTAACATTTAATGGCTAAACAGCAACATTCTGCAAACATCAGAACTGAATTGGCAGCTGTCAGTCTGGTAGGTCAAGGTTCATTTTCAGCATGGCATAAATGTACGAGTGAAAACAACAGCGTTGGTAATTAGTTATACTGTGCCTTCTTGGCCTCACATTTTCCAATGATTGAGGTGGAACATTAACATTGAATCAATAGCTGCGTCTTCTGCAAGAAAAGTCCGTTCACTGTGTCGTGCCAGCAGGTTTTTCTCATCAGAGTCCATTTTACACATCTACAAACCAACCATTCCTCCATCCAAGGAATATTGTTGCCATATCTGCTCTGGTGACTCTTCTGTTCCTTTTAAGGTTCTCAACAAAATCCCAAAAAGGATTTGCAATGTAATCTGTCCTGACTTGACATTTTGACTTCAGTCACTTTCTCTTAGACATATTATGGTTTCCACTCTTTTCTACAAATATTTTCATGGCAACTGTTCTGATGAGCTATCTTCCCTGTTACCCCGACTACATGAATTTAAGTGTGCTACTAGATTGGCATCTAGGTCCCACCCTTTTACTGTTAAAATAGTTAAATGCAACGGTCACTTCTATTCCAGCAGTTTTTCTCACACTTCCTGACAGTGGAATTTCCTTCCTCTCACTTGCTTCCCTGATAACTACAATCTTCAAAAATTTAAATGCAACACCAATTGCCATCTTCTGTTGCTTTGATTTTATCCTTTCCTCAATCCCCTCTACACACAATCTTTTCACACTGTAAACCCTGCATGCTAACTTGTAAAATGGTAAAATGCTTAAAAAAAAAAAAAAAAAAAAAAAAGAAAAGAAAAAACCCTTGATGTTTTTGTAAGAAATTGTCTGCGTAAATTTTCTGGATATGTATCCCTCCATCATAAACTGTTTTATTATTTGAAATGATCAGAGATCTTGACAGGTGTTTGATATCAAGAGGGGACGTACATTTTAATAAATGTCCTTAGGATGGTTGATATTAATTAGCATTTCAGCATTTATTTATTTATTTCTAACCAAAATTACTATTATTAAATTACTATAGGTATGATTCTATACCATGGTTCCCAGTTCCTTTTAAAAGTCTTCCCAATCTCTTTCCCTTTGGATAGCCCCCTTGCAACTTGACATTATTGCTTTGTTTGAGGTGAATTGAAAAAAAAAAAAAACATCTTTTCCTCTCTTTCTCCTCACACTTTAAAAATAATCAAAAAGTATAGTATCATTTGCATATTACATACTGATTGATAGCTTTACATCTCAGCATAAAAATAAAATGGCTGCTATGCTGTTGATAAGGAAGTTTAGTGGAAAACAAAATACAGAACAAGTAAAATTATGAATTCATTATAATATCAAAACCTCTGCATTTATTTAATTTTTTCTCCTTCAATAGGAGTAGATAGGTTTTCCTATTATCCTGTTTACACTTCTCCCCAGACTTTTGAACAGGAGTAGAGGTTTATCCATTATTTCCTGTTTGGAGTTGGATTTCTGGTTCCTTCTAAAGTCTTCCTATTATCTTTCACTCCTAGTAGCCCCTTGCTCGGGGCGAAGTGATTAAAAAGAAATATATATTAGCTTACAGCCATATCATGTTGAAACATCGGTTCTTGTACTATAACCAAAGTTTTTTTTTTCTTTTTTTTTTTTCAGTATTGTTCATCTTGTACAAGGCCGCTCAAGGTAGAGGGTTATGTTAGAAGGCTGTTTGTAAAGATAGGATAGGAAAGTAACAGTTAACTGTGGCACCATTTAATGAGGCAGAAAGGGAAAAGAAAGAAAAGAGGAAAAGGAGAGGCTAAGGACTGAATCGTCGGTGATAAGCAAGAACACACACACGGCTAAGAGACAATGGATAAAAGGATATTTTGATAAGTAACAAATGGCGAAAGAGTGTCATTACAATGACAGGGAAATTCTGAGTAAAAAGAAAGGGAAAGAAAGAAAGAATCAGATATGTTTTGGCATCGGCTGTGTTATCTAAGGATATGAAAACAAACTATTGGCACGGGAAGACATCTTATTATCAACTACAGACCGGCTGGCCAAAGAAAAACAAAATTCAAATGAAAATGTTATTTCGATAAGTGACGAAAAACAGGCAACTAAAGGGACTTTGGACAGATATGAAAAATTAAGGACCACCTACGAATGTCCGTTGACCGATTTTCCTTCGACGGAACATCCTTGGCCTGCGATAATAAAATTAATTTATCAGAAATATGTACCGAAGGAAAATGAATGGGAACCTAGAAGTGTTTTTTTTTCTTTCTTCGAGGCGACAGACTGGCTGAAACTTTGGAGATATTTCTTTTTGAGACCGTGTTAGGAAGACCACACATTCTGATAATTAGCGATAAAATACCTGACGTAAACCACATGTAGAACAAGAGTTATGACCGCCATTGTCATATTGTCCCGTTCGCGGCCAGAAAAATGATAACGGCGATTAAGAGGAAGAAAAGGGAAAGAGAAGAGATAATTTTTTTTTTAATTAAGCAAGATATATTTTTTTTCTCTTCCTGAAACAAAGCCGTGGATTCGTCCACGCCCGACTGAGACATCATTGGTCGAGTGGTGATCACGTGATGCACGAGGGAGGCTGTTGCAGCCCATATGGTGGATGAGTAAGAGAGGTTGCTACGAAGATGTGGGGAGGGCAGTTCACGCCCCTCTGAAGTATGATGAGAAGGTGGGAGTGAGGAAAGGTTCCCAAAAATGGAAAAAGGTGGAAATTCCTAACCAGAGAGGTGGATATGTATTTAGAATTATCGAGGAACCCCCCGGCACCGACAAACTCACCCCGGTTTTGGTCGGCGCCCATATAAACGAAGCCACAACGAGCAGAGTAGAGTTGAGTTCCAGCAGTTCCCAGAGTCAGTCTCCAGTTGAAGCAAGCCTCACAGATAGCTGACCAAGATTCACGCACATTCCGGACTCTTCAACCCAAGAACAATTATTTTGAAGAGTGACTTAGATCCAGATCACCGAAATAAGTTGTTTTTTTTTTACTTTCGTCCAAAGACCCACCGAAACACCAATTTCTTAGAGAGCAGACAACTTGAAGTGTTAAAACTTGCCTAGCGGAAAACGACGTGTCACAATCCATAGAACGGGTCGGGAGATAAATGCAGTCTTATGTATCGAACAACTAGACATAAAGTTTGTTACCTTTTTCTTTGATACTTTGAACTTTTGAGTTTTCATTTTATTGTCTTTTATGCATATTTGTGTGGTATCACCCGCGTTGAACTCGGTTTGCAGTACGGCCCCAACCATTGTTTGATCTCGCCTGCCTAAGATCAATTCACAACGTGGGTAGGCGGACTGGGGGATCAGTGCAGTTACCTTGGTAACCAGGCGTTGGAAGCGAGTTGGCAACGACGAGGCTGATATCAAATCTAACCAGATTCCCACCCGAATCACCAAAAGGTTAGAACGTCACATTTGGAGCAGCGACACCCGAACGGAGCAGCGAGGAGTGAACGGCTGGTGCCGCGGCGAGGACATCACAATTGGTGCTGTTTAGGGACGTCACAGTTGGTGCCGTGGTAGACTAGGATAGAACGTCACGGTTGGCGCTGCGACCAGGGGACAACGTTACATAACCCTAGACTTGAACAGGTTAAGATTGTAGTGATCAGGGAAACATCCTCTTGGGAGTCAGTTCCACAGAGCAGCAGTTCATGGGAAGAAGCTTATTTTCCACAGATGGAATGTGGGTGGTTTGCTACAATGTAAGTGACATGGTGTATCCTTGCCATGAAGGTTAGTCCTGGTAGTACCAAGGAATGTAGTTTGCCCGAGCACTTTCTGTGAAAGTAGCGGTAGAACAGTGAGAGACTTACCACATCCCACCTGTGAGAAAGAGGTTTGAGGGTGGAAAATAATTTGTCTCCAACAAGGATGCTTTCGGACTATTTGGGCTGGAAAGTGCATCTCTGTGCAGCTCCTGCCCAAATATGACAATGATACACCATTCTTGGCCTGATTTAGCTCTTGTAAAGGTAGAGGATAACATGTGCAGTCAGGTACTGAAGCAGTACAGGGAGTTGACCATTTTACCTACATCTTCAGTGATGCCTTGTATATATGAGTTCTACGAGGTCAGGTGTGAGTTTAAGACCCAATAGCCTCTTAAGACACAGCCTCTTCAAAGAGACATACATTCACTGTGAGTTAAGCAACGTCAAGCTTGATTTATACCTAGATAGATGGCTGCTTGGGTGTGGATGTGCAAGTGATATAATAGGTAAAAGCTGGGAGTTGGAAATCAGATAACTAAGTTCCAATTCTGTTATATACCATACCTTTGAACACTAATGGGTATGTCCCAATCCTCATAAATATGTTGAACACTATTGTAAGTGGGGGTAATATGCTGTCTAAGTAGTCCACCACTAGCAGTGGTTTACCTACTTCACGCCGCTGGTGAGTATTGTACTTTGTGGATGTTAAAGATTACCATTTCATTTCCAACCTGCGTTTTGGTTATTCCTCATTCAGTAACCTTTTCTACATTACAACAAATTCTAATCAGGTTTATTATATCCATTTATGCACAAATACCCTGGGGAGAGTTAAGAATTCACCTCTTCTTCCCCCAGCTATGGGCTAATTAGTAGGACTTGTATCAATAAATCATTATTATTGCCAAAAGAAAAAAATTCTTACAATCCAAAAATATTTTCTGGCTTTAAATAACCTGAAAAAAGTTGATAAGCCATAAAAAAAACCATTCAATCCTTATTTTTTTCATTTCATCCCAAGTAAGGCAATAAAGCCACTAAGACACAAGGGCTCTGTAGTATGAAAAATAAGTAAAAGAAAAACATTATTAAAGTGTGAGAACAATAACTGGAAAGCGGAGAGCTGTGTTCCTGTTCCAGTAGTGTTCATTATATTCATTTACATGCAAATACCTTTGGAAAAGGTTTGAACTCACCTCTTCTCCCACCAGCTATGGGTTAATTAGTAGGAATTGTATCAGTAAACCATTATTATCACCAAAATATATTCTTACAGTACAAAAATATTTTCTGTCTTTAAATAACCTGAAAAAGGTTGATAACGTGTAAAAAAACAAATCAATCAATCAATCAATCTATCCTGCCAAATGTTTAGAAGAATGAATATGTCTAAACATGCTGAAGGATAAGTAACTTTGGGTTTCAGTAAAGATAAGACCTGAGCTCAATTCCTTGTTATTAGACAATCAAGAAAAATATTTAATGAAATATTTGTTGAATAAAAATTACATTGTTCCAATTTCAATGGTTATAATTAATGAAAATTATCTAAAGTGACAAAGATGTGGATTACCCTATTTGGCTTTGCTAAAAATGCCTGTTAGTGCAGCACTGTTTTAGTTTATAAAAACTTAAACATTTCATTCATCTTTCTCTTTTTTTTCCCCCTCTTGCTACCAGATGTAGTTGAACACGGGTAAAGAACATTGCCAATGTGGGGGTGGGGTGCATTTGCTTCCTTGACTGAACTTTTGCACATATTCGCACATGCTCATTTCACACATGCACACACAAACAAATACATTCTCATAGTTAGTTTTAATGTTTTTTACTTTGATTTCCATTTTGTACACATGTAATTCCTTTTGTTAATAACATCCATTAATTGTTGTCCATTTTAAATTTCATGTTTTGTGTACTTATTTAACTGCCAATTTTGTTTGCGGGACAAGTGTTCCAGGAGCCCAAAAATATTTAACATACAATATCGGCAAACTCGTATCAAAAGTATTGATTCCCACAACAGAGTAGTAACTTATTTTAACCTGAACATCATAGAATCCTGCAGCAACAATTTTAAATTCAATAAAGATTATTAAACTAGATAGCTGTATTATTTATAGACAAACAATATCTTAAGTAAGAGTAATACACAAGAAAAATTGGAAAAATATATCATACCCTTTTAAAGAAAGGAAAATTATTTTAACTGATAATATAGAAATTGTGAATAAATTCAATAAATTTCCTATGTCCGGTTCTCACTCCTCCCCAGCATTTTATAACAGTAGTAGACGTTTATGCCTGAAAAGGGATTGGGTTTCTAGTTTGAAATCAACTCTATACTTCTAATGTTTCCTCTTAAAATCTGATATTTTATTTACTATTTATATATATATATATACTTATTTATTACTCAATAAGAGTAGATAGGTTTGCCTATGTCCAGTTCACATTCCTCTCCAGTCTTTTGAATAGGAGTAGAGGTTTACATGTTGTTTCCTGTTTAGGATTGATTTTTTGGTTCTATCTGAAGTCTTCTCATTCTCTTTCACTCCCAGCAGCCCCTTGTGTCTTTAGTGGCATTATTGCTTTGACTGGGATAAATTGATTACAAAAAGAAAAAAAAAAAAGGGAATTTTTTTCAAATCATACAAAGTTGCTAATAAACAATTTTTGTGTCCTTTTTTTTAAATTATTTTTTTAATTTATGTGTAGTGCACAAGATATTTAGTTAGGTTACAAAGAATTCAAAATAATTAACCACCAATGAAGAACTATGCAGCAAAGACCCTGCTAGAGATACTGAGATTTTTATTTACAGCATGTCAAAAGACAAATTTGGCATGTACTATTGTTTAAATAATGGTAATATTTATGTTATTGTTTGCAATAGCAACACCAATTATAAAACAAAGGAGTTTATTTATTAGTATTTTGAAATCTACATTGACCATATAGTTAAATGGGTTGCAACAAATTCTATAATATGAACAATTCTTGGTTTGATAATAACTTGTCAAAATTACAGGTTTTTATTCTGTATAGTTCTCAATGAACATCTGTTTTCTAAATTTTATATTTACTGATACAAAACACAATCTCTCTCTTTATATATATATATGTGTGTATGCATGTTGATTTCAATCATTAGGAATGATTGCTAAAAACATCGCTTCCCCAAATTTATAGACAAATTGTACAGATGCATGCTGGGATTTCTTCCAAGCCAATAAGATTGGCCACTTCTCAGTCTCATCTGCTATATTTTTGTTCTTTTTTGCTTTGAAGTAAAAATGCTAAAATCACTTGACCCTTTTGCATATTAACGCCATTCTTACTTGGTGAAGTTTTCGGTTTAGTATTATTTTGGCCCTGTCTTTTTCTTTCTTTACTTATCGTTTATCGCAAACTTTGCCAATTCTGTTTGTCGTGCATTTCTGCGAATTACTTTTAACAATGGTCAATTACTTTACAATTCAGTGCATATGGAAAGCAGCTTTTACATTATATAAATTTGATTAAAGACTAACAAAAGATCATTAAGGATGTTTATATTTTTCTGTATTTCAGACACTTCAAAATTCTTTGATAATGGCTTATGAAATCCCAAAGTATTCAGACATTGGACAATTTAAATTCAAGTTATCCCTGGAAAATAGGAAACTTTTCTGAAATAGAGATTTCTTAGAAAAAAAATTTCCCTAAGAAAGACCTTTTTTATATCTTAAGAGGAGTTCGTAACATGGTGATGGACCAGTTGCCAATGTCTGTATAATGAACACTTCTGAAGCAGTAAAAAAGTCACAATATATTTGTACAAGAAATATTGTGTTAAAGAAATTCTTAAAATGCATTTTGGAATGTTGATAAGCTTTCAAAATAAGACACGCTCAAGTATACCTATATATTATGAAATGGACAAAGTCTGACAATTATTTTAAGACATTTTTTTTTATTTATACATTCTTTTTATAGATACAAATGTTTAAGTAAATGCTCCGTTTATAATAAACAGTATTAAACAACATTTACCAGCCTGAATGTCCGAGAAATTTTCACAGAAAATGTTCATCCTCTGACAGGATTAGAACCTGTATCTTATACGGAACTGTCATTTAGCTTGATGTGCTTTTACCGATTTGGCCACAGAGGCGCATTCAGTTAGCAAGGTTGAAGTTTAAATATGGTAAATTTGACCTTTGTTACATGTTGATAATTGTAACAAAGGAAAAAAAAAATGATTTACCACAACACAGAGCTAAATCACAAACAAATATTTCATGTACTAAAACAGAACATAAAATATATACAGGATAAACAATTGTGGCCTACAAAACAGAAAACACAGAGTTACTGGCGAAGTGTTACGAGGGAGAAGGAAAGGGAATCAAATATCTTTATGACTTTAGGGTTAGTGAAGTAATCTAAGTGCTATATTTGGAAATCCACAAAGGTGTGTAAATAAATATTAATTTTTAGTTTGGTCAATGAAAATTAGTCAAAATTCTATTTACCAAATTTGTTCCATGAAATTCTCTTTTGGGTTTTGGTTGGTCGGCAACTTTTTATAGAGATTCTTTCAGCTGGATATAATAGTCCTTGAATCAAAATCCGGAGTTGATAACAGCAGAAATTTCCATTCATCAACTGACAACCCTTTTCCAAAATCCCATTTTTATAGGGGCTAACACCTAATTTGCATATTTCTAGATGTTTCTCAAATCATCTAGATTTTTCTCGAATATACTAGAATGATCTAGAATCTTCCAAACATTCTATTTCTAATTTCTCTATTTTACAACTACTTCATGAATGAAAAATTTTTTGTAATAACAAGTAGAACACAGTGGAATCCCTTATTATAGAAATGCATCCTTGTAACACCTTGCTAACCGAACGTGCCTCTGTGGCCAAATCGGTAAAGGCACATCAAGTTAAATGACGGTTCCGTATAGGATACAGGTTCGAATCCTGTCGGAGGACGAATATTTTCTGTGAAAATTTCTTGGACATTCAGGCCGGTAAATGCTGTTTAATACTGTTTATTATAAACAGAGCATTTACTTAAATATTTGTATCTATAAAAAGAATGTATAAACAAAAAAAAATGTCTTAAAATACCTATATATATTAGAAATTATTTCCATTTTGGTGGAATTGTACAACCAGAACTTAAACCAGAAATAATCATTTTTTTTCAACATTTTTTTTCATATCATAATAGATTAAGCACTCCAGATCATGAATATCTAATTAATTTTTTTTTATTAAAAGCTAATAAGGGGTTCAATTTTCTATGTAAATTTATCCCTCTATGCAAATAGGGTATACAATGCAATTTAAAATGCCAAAAAAAAATAAACAAAAATTTTGAGATTCTTAATCTGGTATTGATTAACAATAATAATACATGAAAAAAAGAGACCCAGATTATGAATTTGAGTTAAATAAAAATATTTAGGTTCAGATCAAAAAAAATCTTAAGACTGCACACATAATTCCAATGGTCAAAAATCAGTCATGCAATCCAATGTCAGAAAATACTGGGATGATATATTAAAAGGGTAAAAAAAAATCACATCACAACTTGCAATGTACAACTACCTCTTCACCCACGAAGAGCTAAGAACAATCTCATGGTCTAAATTAGCTTTCTTTTATTCGGGTAAGAAAGGTTGTTATTGACCAAGAGTGGTAGGGAAATGCAAATAATTACTGTATTTTGAGGTTGACTAAAGTCAAACTGATCTTGATTCTGATTTTCTTTTTTGACAGATAGCACAGAAAACTGGAATTCTTTTCTTGGGTAAGTCTTGGTTTTCTACTTCATCACCACAGAATTTTAAAATTTTAAAAATTCTTTACACTTTATGAAATCCTGTCATATATTTGTTTTTGCTTCCATACAAAATAAATTTACGTAGCAAACTGGACCCCCCTATTTTTATTAATATTTAATAATTTTTTATTTATGATCTGGTTTGCTTAATTTATTTTAAAATTAAAAACAAATTATAAAGAACAATTATTTCTGATCACAGTGTCTATTGTACCATCCTTTGTTATAATCTTTTTTTTTTCATATTTAGCTTGGTGATAATTTTGTTTCTTTTTTTCATATATAGCTTGGTGATAATTTTGTTTCTTTTTTCATATATAGCTTGGTGATAATTTTGTTTCTTTTTTTCATATATAGCTTGGTGATAATTTTGTTTCTTTTTTTCATATATAGCTTGGTGATAATTTTGTTTCTTTTTTTCATATATAGCTTGGTGATAATTTTGTTTCTTTTTTTCATATTTAGCTTGATCTGTTATCTTCCCTTAATTTTACCTTCACTGCAGTTTAATATTCGCAAAGTACTTATACCTAACATAAACCAGAAAATGCAAAACAAGATTTTGATACCAAGTACAAAGAAGTTGGAAAGTAGACCATCATTTTTTTTTTTTTAATGGTTTCAATAAACTCATAAATAAAGAACTGAAAACCAGAAATTAGGAAATGTAAACATTTTTATTGTTTTTCTCTTTTATTTTATTGTTGATTTAGAGCACCCATCTTGAAGAGACCACAGGGCCATAAGTGCAAACATGACATTTTGTCACTTCCAAATGGCAGGAAGTTACATAAAATGGATATTTCCAGCAGATTTTTTTCTTTTAACACAAATTATAAAATTAGCACATTTTGTAGAATAATAATAATAATAATAATAACCAATATATATTTTAACAATATATATTTTTTGTCCGTTAGGACTTCATCAAACTAAATTTAATTCAATGATGTCCTAAAGGACGAAACGTGGTACAAGAAAACTTTTTCCACTTTGTCATACATTTTTCCCCATATATATATATATATATATATATATATATATTAAAAAAGAGAGAAACCACAAACGTTTCTGGTTATAATGTAGATTTGTTTTAATGTATACATTATATTTTATTCTTTATATGAAGAATAAAATAAGAATAAAATATAATATATATATATATACAAAAACAAATCCACAAAAACCAAAAACGTTTGTGGTTTCTCTTTTTTTAAAATATCCTTTTAAAATTTCCCTTTTATATATATATATATATATATATATATAATACAACATTCATATTGAAGTAGAGATAATCCTTCAACCAGTTTAGTTTTTTTTTCTAATTAAACATATAACAAACAGGGAAAAAGATCAATAATTTAGTACAGTTTTTCTGCAGTCAATCCTTTTGAATATTTAAAAAATATATTAAGGTGGTTTTCAGTATGTATCTGTTAGAATGTATACATGAGCAAACATGTGATTGTTCTTTTTATATGAATTTAGTGTATATTTTTATGTGTGGGCAATGCATATATTTATTTGAATTTCACGTGCCATATTCATGCGGAAATCTTTTGTTTACTATGTGACACTGCATTGTTTTGTTTATGCTTGTATGCTTATTTTATTCATGTGCACATGCCATCTGAATAATTTTTTATAACTTCTACTGCAGCTTCCAGCAAAATCTTTATCCACAGAGTCAGCTATGATTCTGTGAGGGAAAAATTATTACCACTAACTCAGGGTGCACTGGTAATAACTTATAATATCACCCGACTTTGTTGGCCTTCTGCAACACTATTGGAGTGCCAGCTCCATGCAAATGCAGCTTCCATTCAATTTTGAATATAAATAGAATTTAATTGGATTTTTCCCTTTTCCTACACTCTCTCTTTATGCATAATTTAAAAAAAAAAAATCAATGACTGAAACAAGAAATAAATAAAAAATGGAATACACCTATATTTTTCAAACTTAAGAAAACCCCAGAATATTTGAGAAAAAATACTCAAAAAGAAAAAAAAAGTCCAGTCTATGACACCTGATATGACAATGTTACCTTTCACACTCAGAGCCGAAAAAGAGAGAACAAAGAAGGAAAAGGAATGGGGAGGGAGTAAAAGAAGACAAAAAAATTAAGAAAAGGGGAAAATAACCACATTCTACATATGTGAACATATACACACATATAGGAGTATACACACACACACACAAAGAAGAAGAAAAATCAACCTAACACTAATAAAAAATGCATGAATTATTTTTAACTTATATAAAAATAATGAAAATGATAAAACCAGTAGTGAATTGCTGATACCTCCTGATGAGTGGACCGAACAATTACAAAAAAGGTATGTCTACAAAACTCTGGAGTCAGGGTGCTGAATATAACATTAATCAAGTGACAATTTTTTTTGTATTGCTCCTATATATATATATATATATATATAATAGCAATAAAGTTCTTAAATGTTTGTAGCAGCAAAGTTATATATATGTATATAATAAAAATAATAATAATTTAAAAAATGCAAATGTTCACTCCCTTGCATGAAAAAAAATATCTTGTGATTTTGAAAAAAAATTGAAGAAATTGCTTCATGGACTCGAAAAGATTAAAACAAAAATAAACAAACATAATATGTCTAAATTATTTAACTTAAACTGTTTGTATATATATATATATATATATTACATTGTTATAGTGGATAATTGTATTTGAAATAGATGACCCATTTATTATGTTTTTTTATTTAAAACTGTATTAGGTGTATTGGCCTGCACATTTGAAAAATCTTAATAAAGGAAATGTGCTCACTGGCACGGATTGAATCTGTGTCCCCCTTTGTAAGGGAAACCACCATTTGATCTTTACAGCTTGACTACAGAGATAGTCACAGTCCAGTAAGGCTATATTTTATTTTTTAAGGAAAGCACACTTCCTCATTCAGATATTAAGAAAGCACAGTGGATCAAATAGTGGTTTCTCCTACAAAGGGGAATGCAGGTTTAAAGCCTGCTAGAGAAAACATTTTCTTTATTAAGATTTCTTTAATGCATAGGCCAATAGAGTAATACAAACTGTTTAAAAGAAAAATAAAAGTAAAAATGGAGTATCTATTTCCAATATGAGTATCCTCTATAATAACATCTGTAGTCATATAAATGTCAGGTTAAAAATGAATCTATTAATTCTTTAGAAATATCCACGCACAAATACACTATGGAAAAAAAATCCCCAAAATACTTGCAACAATGATAAATGCATATAAAAAATTAAAATTGAGAAGTATAAGCAGTCAGTTACTGATACCACCCATTGATGAGTGAACAGATGGCTCCATCTACAAAACTCTGGGGTTAAGATGCTGAAGGTAACGCAAATCAATTAAGTGACAACTTTTTACTTGTATTAATTCTCTCTCTCTCTCATATATATGCACATACATATTAAGAAATGGACAAAGTCCGACAATTTATTTTTATTAAAGCCATTTTTTATGTTTAACGTTCTTTTTATAGATACAAGTATTTAAGTAAATGCTCTGTTTATAATAAACAGTATTAAATAACATTTACCAGCCTGAATGTCCGAGAAATTTTCATAGAAAAATAAAATATTCGTCCTTTGACTAAATGGCGGTTCCGTATAGGATGCAGGTTCGAATCCTGTCAAAGGACGAATATTTTCTATGAAAATTTCTCGGACATTCAGGCCGGTAAATGTTATTTAATCCTGTTTATTATAAACAGAGCATTTACTTAAATACTTGTATCTATAAAAAGAACATTAAACATAAAAAATGGCTTTAATATATATATATATATATATATATATATATATATATATATATATATATATATATATGATAAAGTACAGTTTTAAAGTATGCTATATTTATGGGTTAAACTGCACAATATCAAAGATAGAGAATATGTAAATATAAAAGTGGACATTGAAGTCAACACCCAGAGGTGACAGTCTGTTTCATGCTAAATGCAGTCATCAGGCCTGATGATTGCATTTCGCATAAAACAGACTGTCACCTCTGGGTGTTGACTTCAATGTTCACTTATATATATATATATATATATATATTGTGTGTATTTAAACAGCATCTTTTCATTCATACACGTTTCATTCAATAATATAGACAAGTGTTGTCTATTTATTTTATGTAAATTTTTTTCATAATGTCTGATAAGTTTAATAACATTATCGTTGAACGAAGAAAGAAATTCACAATATTGATCCATATTTTTTTTAATAAGCTTTCGGCTTACTTAAGCCATTATCAAAGATGTCAATTACAACATATTAAGCAATATACGGACAAGACAGTGATGATAGTCTGTCAATTAAACTTATTAGACGTTACAAAAAAAATTTACATAAAATGAATAGACAACACTTGTCTATATTATTTAATGAAACGTGTATGAATATATATTATATAATTTATTCGAAATTTATAATGTAAACATGTTATAAAATTTATTACATGTTGTTTATGTTATAATTTTTGAATAAATTATATTTGCTCTACTCTGTATCAAACACTCTTTTAAGAATAGTATTTTTGGTTATTGTAAATTTATTTCATATACACCAATTGGAGATTATATATATATATATATAAAGATAAAAGGAAAAAAAATTTCTTTACCAATGCGTTTCATTTCATGGGACTTTATCAAGTTAATTGTAAAGATTTTATTTTGCAACTTGTATCTATAAAAAAAATGCTATAAACTATATGGAGAGATTTTCAAATTTTGAATTTAAGAATGCTCTAAAATATTTTAAATGCACATTGTATAAGAAAGGATAAACTATGGAAGACACTAAGTGATGTAATTTATTACTTAATAAATGAAAGTGCAAACATGTTTTATTAAAAAAACATGGACACTTTAACCATCTTCTTTTCTAAATTTGTCAATCATTAATATAATTGCTGTGTCTGAGCTTTCAGCTTACTGGAGTCATCATCAAGCAGTGTGTATGTAATGAATACATTTTTCAAAATCACTGTTATAAATAATAAGTATATAAATAAAATAAGTGTACAAATCATGTGGTACATCTAATGTGTTGTTATATTTTAAATTAGACTAAAAAATCCAAAACAGGACATCTTTTCTGTCACATATCATTTGATAAATTTAAACTTAATAAACATAAAATGCCTATACCTTTCAATAAAAGATCCCACACATACACATTATATATATATATATATATATATATAAATAAATAAATAAACACATAATATTAGGCAGCATATATTGTATATATAAAGAAATAATCATACATAGAATCAATCAGCAATATTAATGGTGAAATCACTTCACTAGTAGAAACATAATGTATGCATTAAAATACTGTTAATCCATTGAATGATGTGATCCTCCATTTATAAAACTGTTGTCAGATGTTTCTAGTGTAAAAAATCACTTGTAGAAAAAGAATTCGTGGATTTACCATATTACAAATTTCATATAAAAATTCTCACTTGAAATTTGGAACTTAAGCGTTGCGACTCGCACGTTCTGAGATTGTACAACAGTCAATAAATAGCACACTCTAAAGAAACATCTTTCGGTCTACAAACAATTATTTTGTCTTCAAGTTTTAACTATAAAGGAAAAAAATGACAGCCTGGTGATGGAGACATGGATCTTCGAAAGTACTTGCTTAATTTAAAAAGATATACATTAGAAACATCTGACAACAGTTTTATAAATGAGGATCACATCATTCAATGGATTAACAGTATTTTAATGCATACATTATGTTCTACTAGTGAAGTGATTTTGCCATTAATCACATTAATATTGCTGATTGATTCTATGTATGATTATTTATATATATATATATATATATTTAAAAATATGATCCCAACAGGCTACATAAGAGTTCTCATGTTTCAAAACAAGAGCCGAAAACTTCAATATAATTTTGGCTCTTGTTTTGAAACATGAGAACTCTTATGTAGCATGTTGGAATCATATTTTTAAATAAATAATTATATTTATGCTCTACTTTTGTATCGAGCACTATTTTTAAAAATAATAACAAAAATACTAAAGAACTTTGGATTATTTACCTAACCAGTTCTTTCCTATTTTCTATATATTTTCACATATATATATATATATATATATATATATAAACATTGCTTTAGTTCAATGAAGTCCAAAAGGACAAAATGCATTGCATAAAATATTTTTTTTACACAATTTTGAGAGGCAGTTGGTTGATTTTGAACTGGAGTTTTTTTTCTTTTTTCTTTGGCAATTAAGATTCCCTTAATTTTAATTAAGGAAATCATAATTGTCAGCACCACCTCCCACCACCTATTGGTTAATTAGTAGGACTTGTATGAGTAAATCATTATTATATTCAAAAAAAAAAAAAAAAAAAAAAAAAAATTCTTACATTCTTATAATGTAAAAATATTTCCTGATTTTGAATAATCTGCAAAAGCCAGATAAGTGGTAAAAATCAAATAAATCAATTGCAATAAAAAATATCAGCATTTCTTGAATTTGTTTCTTGAAATTGGCACAGGTTTGAATTCAACTTATGTCTCACTTCCACCCAAATTTATAGAGGATCTTAAAAATAGCTATCTTCAGATATTGTTTTATAAAAATTTAAAAGTACAATTATTATTTAACTTTATGGGAAGAATGTGATATATTGAACTAACAGTAGGTAAATGAATGACAAATGAAAAATGTATATATTTTGTCATCTACCAGTAATTTGATATGCACAGATTATGTATTAGATTTCTACATTTTTGCCAGTCATTTATATTTTTTTAGGAAAATCTATGACAAAGTGGAAAAATGTCTTCATCAGACATGTTTCATCCTTTTAGACTTCATCAGATGAAAGTTATGTATAGATTGATATGACTACACATGTAGAAAAGAGGACACTGAAATTTTAAATTAAATTTTTTTTTTTTTTAAGTATGTGTTTTGCGTAGTCTCCATGATTTCATTTGCTTTCTTCTTTGTTTCCATCACTTTTGTTATTAAATATCCCACATTGTGATTATACAAGATCTGCCAAAATAGGTGAAATATTGTAATAACCTGGACATAAATTTACTTTGGATCATCTAGCAATTAAGGCACTTTCTATACATTTTCACGTTAGTAAATTTCTTTCTCTTTTATTTAAAGTTACATTTTTAAATTGAAATTATGATGAGCAACTAATTCACTGAATGTGGTATTTTGTAAAATATCCCTTTTGTGTTCATATAATCTTTTATATTATTTATTTATTCTTTGAGGTGTTTCCTACGTATTCCTCATAGCAATTATTTCAGGTGATAGAGTAAATTCCTTCTTCAAGTTTTAGCTTATTATTATTTTTTGTATTAATTAAGTCTTTTACTGTTTCAGGAGGAATTGTATTTCAGCATCTCCTCACCGTCATGTGCATATTCATCATAAACATCAACTTTAGTCTGATGAAATCCTAAAAGACGAAACACATCACATGAAAAATTTTTCCACTTTGCCATAGATTTTCATGAAATTGTATACGATATACAAAAATTTATATATCATTTTCCCATTTAACTTTATATACATTATTTATAGGAATCTTAAATTATACAATCAGTAGATTTTTTTTCTTTTTTTGTTATTTACATACTAACAAATTCCAAGCTATTTTTAAGATACCCTACGAAACAAAACAATTTCTCTCAGATTGGGTGAGTAAAAAAGAAAATGGAGTTTGAGAGAAATTAGGGGATGGCGAGAACAAGGGATTTTTTTTTTTTTTTTTTTTTTTAAATGCATGATATACACAAACTAAAAACATGCAGAGAAGTGATATTCGAAAAAACATAGATTCCTTGATCTATTGTTAGCTATATACATATAAAAAAAGAATATAAAACTATAAATGCTATCAGTCAGTGGAAGTCTGAAAGAAAGGATATTTAAAATAAGCAGTTTCTGTAATAAAGTTCTCGATATCAGAGCATTAAGTAGGATTAATACAAACTTAAATTTGTCACTTAGCCAATTGATGTTATATTGTAATGTAGTGATTTCACAGTGGAGGCTTGTATTTGTACTAAGTCGGTCCTAAAAAAGATTCGACATACAAAACGTTAGGAAATTGATATAATAGGTAATGACACAGTAATCTAGTTGTGGTGGCTGATACTTTAATATCCGACTAACGGTCATCTGGCATTGACTGACTGACCAACTCCCTGCCGACTGACTTGTTACTCTTACTACTCCTACTTATTATAGGTGGGAGAGGGGTGTGTTCCACTATAAGGATATATTCAGCACTTCAACTCCAGAATTTTGTAAACAAACTTTTATGTAATTGTCCAGTCCGCTTGTCAGGAGTTTTCGGTAATTTGAATAATTGAAAAAAGGTTTGTTTATAAAACTGTGGCATCATCAAGATTCTGGATATAACATCAATCAGCTAAATGCAAGTTTTATATTTGTATTAATCATAAATATGTGTGTGTGTCTGTCCACAGACACCTTTTTAGCTGTATTGCTACACCATCAAACGTTCTTTAAATCTTTTATTATAAGCAGTATTTCGCCCTTTTTTTAAAATCTACAAATCACTATTGGTCAAAATTCTTAATCTGTTAACGCTACCACGTCATTTTAGGATGGTTGTATGCAATAGGTTATAGGTGGAAACATATAATTAATAACAATTTTTTTTTAAATCTATAATCAATATCAGATGTCTTCTAAAATTATAATACCAATTTTTTTTTTTAGAAGCCTATAAATAATACTGGATTTTTATTTTAGTTTTATAATTAATACCAGATAATTACCATGGACATTAATAGGTGAACTGAGTATTCCCTAATGTTAACATATAGATAATTCTATTCCTGAAGCTAACATTAATTCTCTCATGCTCAGTAACCCCCTTGCATCTTAGTGGCTTTGTTGCCTTGCTTGTGATGAAATGATTAAAACATACATACATACATACAATTTATTCAAAAATTATAACATAAATATGTTATAAAAACACTACAAAAATAGCCATTTTTTGAATGTAGAATAAAGAGTTTACTCTTTATTCTACATTCAACACCATCACTTGATAAGACACCAGCAGTGTTGAAACAAAATGGCTATTTTTGTAGTAATTTTATAACATATTTATGTTATAATTTTTGAATAAATAATATTTGCTCTACTCTGTATTAAGCACTCTTTTAAGAATAGTATTTTTTGGTTATTTGAATTTATTCTATATACACCATTCATATACTTGAATATATATATATATATATATATATATATATATATATATATATATAAAACCACATCAGCAAATGATATTAATGGATTCATTGTTTTTAATCATTTCACACCAAGTAAGGCCATAAAACCTTTAATATGCAAGGGGTTACTGAGTGTGAGTGTATATGATAATAAAAAAAAAGGATAAGGAGGACTAACAATAAAAGAACAGGAATTAAGAAGACAGAAAATTTTTCAAAATCACATTATCAGTTTATGAAAGAGAGTTTTCAAATATGCCTAATTATAAATTGCTTTCTATAAATCTACATTTATTATAGAAGTTCACTGGAAATAGTCGTCAGTGGATTAAAGAAAGTAATTGACTTTGATTCAAATCCTTTTAACAATTTTTTTAAAAGTCAGCTTCTGGGGGGTTGCTTTTAAAAATAAATTTGCTATTGCTACACTCTTAACATTATGCTGTAATACAAATCATATTATTATTAATTAATACAACGTAATATTTGATGATACAAAAGAATATAAAAAATAAATGAATACAAATATAAGTAATGATAAAGACGTCAGCATACTGACCAAGTATTACAGTGTATCAAGGGTTTTTCCATTTTTACAGATCTTTACTTCAAACCATATTTTTTGACCTTATGGTCACCAAACCTGTTACTAAGTCAAGGGTTATGTGTTGAACAAAAAATAAAAGTGTTGAGAATATAGACAAACAAAAGAGTAAAACAAAACAAGATAGCAATATTTATTCTATCAGGAACTTCTTTCTCATGTAAAGGGAAATTTATTGTAGTGTTCATAAGGGTTTCTATAAACAATAAAAGAAAAGTTGAACTTATTCTGCTGATGAATTAGCAAAGGGCATGAGCTGTACTTTCTATGCCATGTTGTGTCTATATCCCAGAGCACTAACTTTAGCATCCTATCACAATATCGGACTGCAATGAAAGAGAACTAGCATCTGATGTACAGTACACAGATTTCTGTATTTTTCTTTTAACACACTCCCAAAACCTGAGTTTTTTGAGAGATTGATTGATTTGCCCTACATTTGTATCCAGATGAAGGATTGGTTTTCTATTGGGGTTTTCTTTCCCTTGGACAATCTGCATGCCAACACTGATGAGTTCCATATGCTCAGGTTTGGTATTCAGAGTTGTCTTTCTCTTAAAATAGTTACCACCTAAGACTGAAGTGCCCAATCTCCTCTGCTATTTAACTGATAGGTGAATGGAGAAGAGATACATTCATACTTTTCCCAAAGGTATTTGCTTAAAAGGGAATATAAGAGTTTGTATTCAGCTCATTGATTTCATGTTTGATGCTGCTAACCATTAACCCACCTGTGCATCCATAAACTATCTACAACTCAATGAAATTATTAATATTATTATTATTATATATACCATATAATAATAAATATGAGGTCTGATCAAGAAGTATTGGGACTATTGCTAGGCTAACAGCATTAAAGTACGCAGAGCGAAGTTGCTTGGCACAGATTGACCTTAACTCTGTCGCACATGCATATTAAGTTATAACATTCTTACTTATTTCCATTGTTTACAGCAGTGCTTGGAAAGAAAGTGTGTCGAGTATGGTCATCTTACCACTCAACAAAAAACTTTTTGAAAATGGTGACGAATCATGGGTCTATGGTTATGACCCCGAAACCAAGGCTCAGTCTTCATAGTGGGAGACCCCAACCTCTCTGAGACCAAAGAAAGCACGAATGAGTTGAAGCAACGTCAAGACACTGTTGATAGTTTTCTTTGACTATAAGAGCATTGTTCATCATGAGTAGGCTTCCCCTGGGTCTGACAGTAAACAAAAAGTACTACCATCACATGTTGAGGTGTTTGCAAGATGCTGTTCATTGGAAAAGGACAGAATTGCATGCATCAAGTGAATGGCAACTCCACCATGACAACATACTTGCCCATTCAGCACATCTTGTGCAAGAATCTTTGGCTAAGCACAACATTCCTCAGGTACAACAACCACCATATTTTCCAGATCGTGCCCCTTGCGACTTTTTCCTTTTTCCAAAAATTAAATCCCATTTGAAAGGAACAAGATTTCAAGATGTCAAAGAAATCAAAGAGAATGTGACAACTTAGCTGCTTCCTATCCCCCAAAAGAAGTTCCATGAATGTTTCCATCAATGGAAATGATACTGGATAAATTGAGTGGCTTCAAAGGGGGACTACTTTGAAGGAAATTAAATACTGAATTGATATGTTGTAGTTTTCTTTTTATAACATCAGCGCAAATATTTTTTGATCAGACCTTCTGTACCATATAATATTATTACATATGCAATATAATATGTACACTGTATAATAATATAAGCCATAATATTATATACCATATAATATTATATAACATAATATTATATACCATATAATATTATATAACACAATATTATATACCATATAATATTATATATTAGGTTGGTGCAAAAATAATTTCGTTTTTTCACATAGTAACATATGTTAGAAAACGAAATTATTTTTGCACCAACCTAATAACACAATATTATATACCATATATTATATAACACAATATTATATACCATATAATATTATATAACATAATATTATATACCATATAATATTATATATACATTATAATATTATTATATATGTCATATATTATTATTATTATAATTATATATACCATATAATTATCAATTCTCTTCAGTTGTATATTTTGTTTCAGATGTTATAACAGAAGATACAAATATTAGGATTCTGCCAATTTTGTGGCATCATTTTAAAACTGGGTCTCAAAGCAACTTACAGAAATTAAGAAGTGGAAGGAAATGGAACAATATCTGATTCTAATGTCTGTGATATAGTGACATCGTTGATTACAGGAACTGGATGTTTCTTTCTAATAAAGATAGCGCAGATGTGGGCTGTATGAAACAGTAGATTTCAGATTTGTGTGTGCTAGAAGCCTTTAAATGGTCTCCATGTTTCCTTTGGATATCCCTAACCAGTGTCTGCAGCATTAGTATTTCATGAACTGTAAGACACTACACTGTCCAAAAAGTGGTTTAAAAGTTTTAAGATTGGCAACTTGTACTTTGAAATAAACCCTTAAAGTGGATGAGCATCATGAAAACACTTTTTAATGTAGGGAAGAACGTGACTACCAGAACTGAAAGACCTCTAAAAAGAGCTTGAATTATTGAAAGATATCATATGTAGAGGATTAGATAAACTTCAAAGAAATAATATATTGGTTAAAAAAAAAAAAAAAAAAATTGTTTAAGAAGAAAAATAAAAGGAAAACACTTTTGATATATATGAATCTTTACATAAGCACTGCACAATATAATTTGACAAAACAAACAGCAAGGCACAGATATTCTGCACATAATTCAACAATCTTCACAGACTAACACCATGTGGCTACTCATTTTTATATAATAAGCTGTTTTATAAGAAATAACTTGGTAATTCCACTGAATAAGTCAGTTAACTGATAATGACAAAACAAAATGATACAAAAGATGCTGTGTTTAATGAAATGAATTAGTTTAATCTGAAAAGAAACTTTGATAGACATGTACAATAAGCACAATAATCAGAAATAATAATCTTTTCAAACTTATTTTTTTATATTATTGTGAAATTAAATACTCCAGATCACGAAATTAAAAAAAAAAAAAAATTATTAAATTATCTAAAATAATAGGGGTTCAGTTTTCTATGTAAATTTATTGTAAATTGATCCCCCTTATGGAAGCCAAACTAAAATATGCTGATATGATGCAATTTCTTAAAAAGTAGAAAAAAAAAATTTTGAAATTTGTAAACTGGAGTGCTTATAAAAAAAAAAACAAAAAAACAAAAAAAAAACAAACCCCCCGATTACAAATTTCTAAACATCCTTTTACTTTTTTAGAAATCACATGAAATGAGCATATTTTATTTTGGCTTCCATAGGGAAATCAATTTATAATGAATTTACATAACTGGACCCCTTATTCACTTTTATAAAATTTAATAATTTTTTTTTTTTTTTTTTTACATTCATTATCTGGTGAACGTAATCTGAAAAAATTGCTTAATTTTGTTGCAGTGCCTATTGCCCAACTGCACTGAAACTAGGCTAAAGAAATGCAATGATAGAAAGACTGTAATTGTATGTAATGCAACAAAAATAATTCAAGGACAATTTTTTTTTTTCCAGGAAGAAAATAATCCTATCTCTTCTCCATAATATATAGATAAATAAAAGCTTAACAAATTTACCTATTTATAAATGTGATGGAGAAAATATAAAATTTAGTTATGAAATCTTGTTTTGTTCATCGTTTAAAATTGACATATTATGATTATAATTTGAGTTTAATCATCAGTCCATTGTTAAATATATTTGTAAAAAAAACAAACATGGCATATCACAGCACGTAGAAATGGCGAGAAAACAAACCAATAAAAAATCATAAATGCATTAAAAGTACAAATAGCAAATTCTATCACGATAAATGTGTTTATTTTAGAAAAAAAAATAATATTAAGTACGAAAAAAAAAAAGATAATATGACTCCGTTTAAATTACCTACCTCATAGGAGCGTACAATCCCAAAAAAAGCAATACGAATTACTTCCCCTTAATGACAAGAGAGTTACTTCCCTTTAATTTGCTCTATTCTAACTTTTTATTGGTTTTTGAAATTTATATTTATTCATTCATATCTTTGAGTGTTAGAATTTTGTAAGCTGTTTAATAGAAAAAGCATGAGATATGAAAGAGAAAAAACCACAAAGGTTTCAATGGGATTTATTATGAAGAATAAATGTCTTCCTCTGTTTCTCTCTTGGGGTCCTAAATGGATTTTAATTTAAGGCTTCTAAACACCTTAATTCTAATTTGGCAGTTTTAAGTCTCTGAGAAACATGTTTATGTATAGCTTTTGAATATTATCATAGTTCTAAGAAATTATTTGAATTAAGTTTGAGAAATATCATGTTTGATGAATGTACACGAATATCATAATAAAATACGAACAAGTATCTATTTGGAAGAAGATAGCATAATTGATTAAAATTTTGTTTAAAAAAACCTTTTCAAAAATTGTACATGAGTACAGTTCAATTCACTGAGGTATAAACACTTTCTCTCTGTTTCAATGGGGGATAACATTTTCCCAACAACTAACATTCAAGAATTAAATACTTAACCAACAAGGGGTTAAAACGTTTCATATTTTTACAAACTGAATAGGAAAGTTCATATTCCATTTGTTAGTGATATGTGGGAATGTAAGTAGCCTGTCTCATTTTCATAAAAGAGGGGTAATATAATTTTAAAAACTTTTTAAAAAGGTTCTGTGAACTCATTCTGAATCTCTTCTTTAGTATCTTTTTTCTTTTTTTTAACGATAATTTTAGTATTTTTACAAATAAAAACAGAATTTATATAAGTCTATGAAAAATACTATTTTTTTGTAAAATTTGTTATAACATAAATGATGAAGAAAGGAAAACCATACACTACATATACATATATATATATATATATATATATATATATATATATATATATATATATATATATATATATGTGTGTGTGTGTGTGTGTGTATATGTATATGTGTGTGTGGGTGCACATGTGCACGTAATAAAAATGATATTTTCATTTATTTACTCTGTTTCACACTTAGCAATTTTACAAAATGGATGCTTGTTTATTTTGAATGCTCCTGAGATTGATTGTTCTTTTCATGAAAGCTGAAATTTCAAATTATACTATGAATAATTTAATAAACAAAAGGAATTAAACTATGTTGAATTTCCTACATGCTGACAAATTCCTTTTGAGAAATGTGAAAACAACAATCAATTTCAGGTACATTTAAAATAAAGAGGCACCCATTTTGAAAAGTTGCTACATATAAAAAGTGGTATATAAATAAGACAATGTTATTTTTATATGTATTAAAAAGCTCTTGTAAAGGTATTTAAAATGAAGTACTCATATATATATATATATATATATATATATATATATATATATATATATATATAATCATGCAAATTCAGAAAATTCTTCCTGTGGTCATAAGAATGTAAGTGCTTTTTTTCTCATAAATTAAATTATTTCAAGATGTAAATATTAAATAATATTTAATAAAAGATATTATCTGGTTAATTTATTCCTATACTAGAAAAAAATATATATACAGCTCTATATATATTTATATAGAAGATATGATATATAATTTTCTTTTAGACTGATAGTTGGTAATCAAATGATGAAATGGGGGAGAAACTTGTAAGTCACATGTTTTATCCCAAGAAGGGACTTCTTCAGACTTTTCCATTTTGTCATTTGATTACCCATATATTTATGTATAATTATATTGTTTAAAATTTGTTACATTTATGGGAAAAGAGTGCTCAATATCAAAGATAGAGTGTTTAGTCATAGACAGTGTGGAGATAAGAATCAACACTTCATGATAACTGTTCTTGATATTGGTTGAATTGTGAAAAGGACAGTCACCATGCAGTGTAGATTCCTATAAATACCTATATTTATATTCACTATATTTTGGTAGCAATTGTTCTTGTAAACATATCTTATTAAAAAAAACAAAAAAAAAAAACAGACATTTTATGTCTTTTAAATTTATTGATCATTTTTTTTCTATTAGGTTGGTGCAAAAATAATGACGTTTTTTGACGTTATAAATACGTCAAAAAACGTCATTATTTTTGCACCAACCTAATAATATGCGAATAACATTTTGCAAATGTGGCTGTTGTTGATGCATAAAATAGCCAAAATATATATTTTGTCCAAACTTTTAACTCATATGAGCCATCATCAGGGCTGTGTGTAGAAAACAAGAAGAAAAGAAAATCAAGTGTATTTTAAGTAGTGCATTGTTTTAAAGTATTGTTAGTTTTTGTTTAAGATCTAAAGGCATGCCTCAGAAATGTGTAATGGTGGGGATATAATGATGTGTAATTATTTTTTATTCTTTTTTCTTACTCACACCTCTGATGATGACACATGTTCATTGAAAACTTGGACACAATACAAATTGTGGCTATTTTATATATCAGCAACAGCCACGTTTATTAGGTTGGTGCAAAACTAATATCGTTTTTTGACGCTAAAAAATACGTCAGAAAACGATATTATTTTTGCACCAACCTAATACAAAATGTTATTCCCATACTAGAAAAAAAACAATCAATAAATTTAATACATGTAAAATGCCTATTCCTTCTATTAGGTTGGTGCAAAAAATAATGACGTAATAATGTCGTTTTTTGACGTATGTTTTAACGTCAAAAAACGACATTATTACGTCATTATTTTTCTACCAACCTAATAGAACACTAAGCAAGGTATTAGGTTGGTGCAAAAATAATGACGTAATAATGTCGTTTTTTGACGTATGTTTTAACGTCAAAAAACGACATTATTACGTCATTATTTTTGCACCAACCTAATAATAAGACATCAATATTTATATTTACGAATAGGAAAATGGCTCCCAAATCATGCAGAATCAGAAAATTCTTCCTATTATTATATCATAAAAATGTAAGTGTTTTTTTTTCTTATAAGGTATATTATTTCAAGAAGTAAATGTTAAATATTATTTAATAAAAGATATTATCTAGTGACATAATTTATAAATGGAGTTTTGGTGAACACAAACTTCTCTAAAGTTACAGTTGTCCACGTTTTCTTTAAGACCAGACAAGGAAAATAAATATACATTTTAAATATTTTAAAACCCAAATATTGTGGACTTAGTACAAATTAACACAAATATATCTCTAAGGTAGATTTTAGAGCATTATTAATTTTTGCCTATGGAACAAATATACAATAAGCCAGTATGAGTTACTCATTTCAACCTACCATAAATCAAAAAAGAGGACTTTTGCATAGAATAGCTCTTAAAATAATGACCAAACATACAATACATTAGTACCAGTTGAAATTTTTCATTTAAATACAGTGTAACCCGGATATAAGAGAGTTGTCGGGACCGGAGAAGAAGTCTCTTATATCCGGGTTTGGTCTATTTTGTTTAGGTAAGTATGGATCTATTTTGGGACCAGAGAAAATCTCTCTTATATCCGGATCTCTTACATCTGGGTTACACTGTATAAATAATTTTTTTCTTCTATCCAAATTTACGATTTTATTGCTCAGTGCAGGGTAGGCGAAGTGGGATGGGAAAGTATTATTCCAATATCAGTGCCCTGACTGCCTGAATTTAAGCATGTCAACTATTACCATTTTACTGTTGAACTAGCTTACTGTTACTGACACCTCTATTCCATTTCTTGCTTCTCTGCCACCTACAATCTTCAAAAATTTAAGTGCTGCATCAATCACTATTGTATTCTTTTCTTATTACCTAGGATTGTTCTTAAGCAAGAAGGGAAATTGGTCTTCACAATACAGTACCATTCAAATTGTGTGTATATAGATTTTTCTGTGTGAATGTATATTTTAATTCAATGAGCAACCTAAAAATATTTCTACACAACTTTAAAAAATAAACTATAAAAGATAATTCTATTTATTACTGAAATATTTCTAAAAAATTAAATAAAATCTTATAATTACCTGAAATTTTTAGGGTTTAAAAAATTAACTTTTCTCTTGTCTGCAATTTTTATTTAATTGTTCAACCCAGGATAGGGATTGTTCAGACTGAGTGAGAGAGGAATGTATTATTCCAGTTTCTTATTTAAAACTTAGTCAAACTGTGTGTGGATGTGTGTGCTTGTGTATACATTAAAATAGCATAATCTCATGTAAGTCACTCATGCACAATTACAGTAGATGTGCATATGCATCAGATAAGGACAGCTGCAACTTGATTGTAAGTAATGCTATTGCTTGATTTATTCTCAAATATTGTCAGCACAAATGTGTCCTTTTAGTCTTGATACGGTCTTACACTCTTTTATGCAGTTGTGGCAATGTCGGTCACTTCTTGCAATAGTTACATTTATATTTTGGTGAATTTTCATTGTATGGCGTCTTTAATAATTTTTTAGGCTTACCCTATTTAGAAAGACGTGACCAAATTCATTATATGTTAAATCAAATTCTGTGTCAACATTCTCAAGGAAATTAACATGAAGACACTTATGAAGACTTCTCTTGTGTTTTTACATGCTCAGTACAATTCTACACAAAGTCTTTCTTTCCATTGTGCACTGCTTTTGTCCAGGATGAAGGATCTAGAAAGCTAGGTTTTAACATGTATTTTGCATGATGTTGGTCTTCTTCAGTTTGTTCTTGATGCAATCTTTATGCCTCAATTTCGGTTTGTGTCCTTGACTTATATTGCATACATACATACAGAGTCACACAGAGAGAGAATGTAACAAACATAAGAATTAGCTATTCTTTCACAATATCGATTTCTTTTATCCTATTTCTGTTGCTTTTTTTTTTTTATCACACTATTAAGATTTATCTCCCTTATGTAAACTTGGTTTTTAAATAAATACAGTAAGTACCCATGTTATGACAGTCCTGACCTACAACCAGAGCTGGTGCAAAGATCTCGTAACCCACCCAAATGTATGATACACCCCCCCACCACTCCACTACATCTCAATTTTCATAAGGTAGTATTCATATAAAATATAAATTTTATTGCAACGTAATTATGTATAATAATGGATCATATGCAATATAGATGAATAATTCAACCAGAAAAAACTGAAAATAAATACAATGTATCTAAATAGAAATTAGAGACATGTCATAACAGATCATTTCATCTTAAATATTAGGTTGGTGCAAAAATAATGACGTAATAACGTCGTTTTTTGACGTTAAAAATACGTCAAAAAACGACATTATTACGTCATTATTTTTGCACCAACCTAATAAATCAACAATGTTTTGTGGCCGTTTTTAACATCAACTTGAATTTTTTCTTATTAAAAAGTTGAATAATTTTAACACATTCAACACTATGGATAAAAAATAGTGAATTTTATATAGTGGTTTTTCGTTTTTCAAGCAAAACAAAATCATGGATTTGAACAACACCCCCCGCCCCGAAATGACATCAAAATCTGCTAAATTTCTTAATGCTTTAATAGTCAGTTGCACTTAGTTTAATTTGTGACATATATAAATGTAAGTAGAAATAAAGCAAATGTTGATAAGATAGTGAAGATTACAATCAGGCTTCCAATACCCCTCCACTCACAGGGTTTAGGGGTAGTACACACTGCCCATGACAATTTGTGGCTATGATGCAATCTCCATTAATCTTGTTTTGACTTATACCGTTTGTCTCATGCATATGACACAAATGTAAAGATAAAGAATTGTTCCCCTTGATATTTTTTACTGTATACATATTCTATGTCACTGATCTTGGTTTGTTGTGTTTTTATGTATCTTAAAACATGTATATATATATATATATATATATATATATATATATATATATATATATATATATATATATACACACACACATATTGTGTTTCTCTGTAAGAGGTGAGGGCATTTCCTTGTTAAACTATAAGTTGGTGAATTTCTGATAAAAAAGAAAAATAAATATGAGCAACTTAAAAAAAATTCATTTCATTATATGTATTATATTTATGTCCACCATGAGTTTTTTTAATCCTAATTATATTAAGATATGTCATAGAAATGTGTTGTTATATCCTAGATTATTACTTTACTATTGTGTTAACATATGGGAGTGATGTAAGTGCTTATTCATGGAAAATCACCTGTACATTACAACTTACACTGAATATAGTGTTACAATGTATGGTAATAAAATAAGTACATACCATCTTCCCTCTTGCTTATAACCATCCACTATAATAAAATAACCATTTTCAGCGCTAAAGCTGAATCAATCAAATAAAACTTCATAAGCTTCTAAGTGTTGTTGCCATATTACACAATGCATCATAGGAATGGGACTCTGTCGTAAGTTGAGGATAGCCCCTATGAAAGGAATTAACAAAAACAAAATTATTAGATTTCTAAACCCCTTTGTGAATTACTTTTATTACTTTCAAATAAAGGATCTTTCAAATCCCAGAAGGGTTTAAAAAACTTAACTGCAATCCCACTGAAAAAATGGCATCCATACAAGTTACATTATTTTTCAAATGTAATCTATCTACATTTTACAAATTTCCTTTGAAAAAATATTAGAAAATTGACTTGGAAGCAAAAATACCATTCAATTTTTAAAACTGTCTGTTACTTTTGTAGCAATTTGTAATTGTATACATATTATTTTTGTTGAGTTTTACATTGAAGCAATTAATGGCTATTTTTAATCCAACAATATTTCTTTGTACAATAAACATTATATTTACTGGGTAAACATGTTTGAGTAGACATGACTAGTTTTTAAAAAAAAGTGAAATTAATGTCTACTAGCCTAGAGATCAAGAAGTCTCACAAAAAAAATGTACCTCCTGACAGGAATCAAACATTTCTATTGCATGCTGTCCCAAGTATCAGCCTTATTTAGTGACTTAAATCAAAAATAAAGAATAAACTTCTGACCAGATTTGAACTCATATCCATTATCTTTGATGTAACAACTTTACTGGTTAGGTTAAACTCAACCGATAAGAATCATTTGAAATTAGCTATAAATCTCTTTTTTTTTTTTAATATCTGATCTAATCTGACTTCATATTGTTCTTCATCCATATTTTGTAACTGTATGATAAGTCTCCAAGTATAAGGGATAAGGACTTTCTATTATCCCTGGTGTTTATCTGTACTTAAAATATACATAAATATACATTGGCTAAGAAAAATTGATCAGCATCAGAAGAATTGCTTATTACTGAATGTAATAGCTACTGGAATGGAAACAGTGTAATCTCATGGCTAAAAATAAAGTGACTATATATATATATATATATATATATATATATATATATATATATATATATATATGGATTTATTATTAATCCAATATTTTTATTACTTCAAATGTTATAGTGGATACTCATATTTAAAATAGACATTTTTTCATTTTAAATAGTTTGTATTATGTCTATCAGCCTGTGCATTCAATAAATCTTAATAAAGTGTCAAGGAAGTGCTTTCCTTTAAAAGGGGAAAATAGAGTCTTGCTGGACTGTGATGTTATTTGTGGCTAATTGATAGAACATGCCAGACCAAATCATGTTTTTCTCTACAAAGTGTGACACAAATTTGTTTCCTGCTGGAGAAATCATTTCAATAATATTTGAAGTAAGATATATATATATATATATATATATATATATATATATTAAAAAGAAAATAAATAAATTATGGAAAATAGAGTATAATATATATTTTAAAATAAAAAATCCACATTTTAACCAAATAGTTTGCGGTATATCTTCTTTTTAAAATATACACTTTTCTCTCACTGTAACAATTATAACCTATTCCCTATATATATATATATATATATATATATATATATATATATATATATATATATATATATATATGTATATATATATGTATATATATATATATATATATATATATATATATATATATATATATATAGATAGATAGATAGATAGATAGATAGATAGATAGATAGACAGAAGTTTGATCTCTGACAGAGAACACATTTTTAATAATGTTTGAAATAATAAATAATTTTTAATAATGTTTGAAATAAGTATAAATATATATAGGAGAACAACGGCAGTCAATTGCTGAAACACCTTGATGAGTATTAATACAAGATATATATATATATATATATATATATATATATATATATATATATATATATATAATAGAACACAGTGAGTGCTAGCAGACAGAGATGAAAATAACAGACAGAGATAAAAATTTATTCTAAATATAAATATATGCTTGTTCCTCATGATTTGGTACAACTCTGCAACTCTCACCAAATAGTGAGGAGTAAATGTATATTTATTCTTAGTGTGTATATATATATATATATATATATATATATATATATATATATGTAAGCAATTAATAGATTTTTGAATCCAATATTATTTCTTATTAAAAACATAATTTTAGTGGGTAAATCTGTTTGAGTAAACATTCTCAATTTTTTATAAGCCTTGTTGAATTAATATCTACTAATCTTGATCCTAAAAGGTGTGAGGTACATTTTCTTTAATAAGACATTTGATAATCTAAATATTACTTGACTGTTAAAAAACTTAAAAAAACAGGGATGCCTACTCAAACACATGTAGCCACTAAAATAACACTTACAGTAATAGGAAATAGTTTTATCTATAGATACATAAACCTGGCATGTGTGAGAGAGATGATTTTATATAAATATGCAGTGTATTATAGATATACAAATTGTTGTGCATATTCAAAATTGTTTATCTGCATAAAAATAATTGCATCTGCATATGTATGCAACATGTCATCTATGGAAAAAACATGTATAAATACGTACATGGCCGTGTAAGGAATAGTGTACTTATATGAATGACTGTGTTTATATATGTATGTAATGTATATTTTTATATGTTTGATTTTATTTTTTTAATAGGTACAAATATACATCCATATACAATGGAAAAACATTGAGTTGGAGGAAATTTGGTACATCATGAACTGATAAAAAATATTAAAGTTTTGAAAATTTTAAATTGAAAAAAATTATGTGTATAGAAATATAAAGTATAATTGTTGCCTTTCAGTAGAGAAGAAAGAATGTTTGGTGACTTTGTTAGAACATGCATACAGAAAGGAATAGAGACAAATAAAATAGACTGAAAAAATGTTAAGACCAATAGAATCAGTCAAACAGAGACAAAGGCAGGCTAGATAGATAGATAGATAGATAGATAGATAGATAGATAGATAGATAGATAGATAGTGAACAGGTTAAGTTAGCTATCTAGTGATATAGATGGATGATTAGAAATAAAGAAACTAAGACAGATAGAAAGAAATGAATAGACTTTAACAGATAGATAAGTAGAAATGAAGAGATAGATAGATAGATAGATAGATAGATAGATAGATAGATAGATAGAAATGAACAGACAGACAGTGGACAGAATAGATAACTATCAGATAAGATAGCTTGAGATGGTAATCAAACTGAGATAGATAGATAGAAATGAACAAACTTAGAAAGGAGTAGACTTAGATAGATAGATAGACAGATAGATAGATAGAAATGAACAAACTTAGAAAGGAGTAGACTTAGATAGATAGATAGATAGATAGATAGATAGATAGAAATGAACAGACAGACAGTGAACAGAATAGATAACTATCAGATAAGATAGCTTGAGATGGTAATCAAACTGAGATAGATAGATAGATAGATAGATAGATAGATAGATAGATAGATAGAAATGAACAAACTTAGAAAGGAGTAGACTTAGATAGATAGATAGATAGATAAAAATGAACAAACTTAGAAAGGAGTAGGCTTAGATAGATAGATAGATAGATAGATAGATAGATAGATAGATAGATAGATAGATAGATAGATAGATAGATAGAAATGAACAAACTTAGAAAGGAGTAGACTTAGATAGATAGATAGATAGATAGATAGATAGTAGATAGATAAAAATGAACAAACTTAGAAAGGAGTAGACTTAGATAGATAGATAGATAGATAGATAGATAGATAGATAGATAGATAGATAGACAGACAAACAATACAGTTATATAGAAACAAATAATGACAGGGATAGTTACAAAGTATAAAAGTGTGAAAGTTAAAAATCACAAAACAGACAAAATAGAATCAAACAAATATAAACACAATGAAATATGGAAACAAATACCTAGAATAAAAGGCAACTATAAAAACACATAAATTGAACACATTAAGACCGGATAAATATGAATACAAAACGAAAAAAATAACCAAATAAGTATCTAAGTATAAAGTTATTTGACAGTTCAAAATAATTGTAATCATCTGTGCTTCCATATATATTGCTGCTTTGTTGGTGGATGTAGATTTTTAAAAAAATTTTTATTTATTTCTTGAGGAAATAAGACTTTGGTTTTGACTTGATTAGAATAAGTGTGAAGAGGCAGGTAGATTTTTCCTTTATGATTTCTATTACTTCTCTTCCCTTGGTCTTTTCTTTTTTAGCACCAAAATGAGATGGACTTGCTGAATGTGTCAAAATGGTAAGGTGGCTTTCTTCCCTCTTACAGGAACCACTAAATGAAATCTAATGACACGCACCAGAATCCCAAAAAGGAGGTTGTATTTCCAGCAGGTCCCTTAGCACAGCAAATAGAGGACTTGCTGGCTGATCAAAAAAACGAAGCGAAATGTCCTCTTTGAGTTTTTAATGCAAGTCCAACCCTGAACGAAGCAGTTGATTTAGCTTTTTCTTGAATTTTTTTTTTTGGTCATTGCTTTTTGTCATTATTAAAAAAAAAGATAAAACCAAAAAGTAAAATTCATGATAATAATGGCTTATTACGACAGAGCAACTACTGTATTTATTCATGGCTGATACCAGAAATGTCAAAATAAAAAAACTAGAAATGGTTGGTATAAAACATTGGTGTAATATTTTAGCAGTTTTATCAGTCTTAACAAGCTAGTTGCTATGGTAGCTCTTTTGTATTGTATTAAGTAAACATTAGTAAAAAAAAAAAAAAAAATAGTAATCCTATACGTAAATGTCTTCTAAGTGACCAATATGGAGTGGTTGTCATCAGTGATGGTATATAACTGTGATCATCAGGGGATTCAGGTCTTTCAACTTCAAACTCTCTTCCCTGGCAGACCTTATCAGCACCCTGATCTATCGCCCCCAAAAACTAGATACTATTTCAAACACCTCTATTTTCACATTGGTAGATTGATTGGTGGAAAACTTACTTCTCTTGATTAACCACTCCACTATACCTTTAGTGGGTACATTTTCATACAGAAAGCGCATCATTTTTACATTTCTATAAACATAACCAGTTTAAAGTATTGATGGCTGAGGTGGTGGGGACACTGGCTATCTTAACGATATAATATTACATGGTAATTTTTTAATCTGTCATCTTTTCTTATTACTATAAACATTATATTTAGTGGGTACACATATTTTCCTTTAATAAGACTTTTAATCTCTAGGCTGGTAGACATTAATTTTGATTTAAAAAAAAAAAATTGGGATGTCTACTCAAATATGTATAGTCACTAAAGATAATGTTTGCCATAATATATTGTACATTGCAAACTGATCATTTGACAAATTAGCAAAGAGGGGATCAATTATATGTGAAAATAAAATATATCCATGAGCTTTTTATTAAAAATAATGGATTGCTTTATATTCAAAATCATATATGTATGAATAAATACAGTAATTTTCTTTCCCTGCATTTTTTTTCTTTTACCTACATTTACCTGAGTCCATAATGCGAAATTTTCATTGTGTTGGTTGGGATGGTGGGAGAGATCAGGGAGGACAACATGTGAGTTATAAAGATGTCAACAAGGATCTAAGACAATTGCTTTCAGGAACCAGTTTAAGATATTGCTGTTATTTTATTTTTGGTAGAAAGCTGGCTGATGCTATTTTTCTTTTTTCTTTTACTAAATGGAATAATTTTATTGACATCTCCCAGAGTCCTGTTTTGACATTCCCATAACTGCCATGTTGCTCTCTCCGACCACAAGGTTACCAAAGTCCTTTAACTGACTGGCCAGATCATCCATTTTGTCATCTTCAAAGTTGAATGATAGCCCAAAATCATCATCAACGCGGTAGGGTAGTTCCAGTGACTCAACAAGTGAATCCTGCGCCATGTTGAACACATTAAACATGTACTGGATGTCTTTTTCCTCTTTGGCAGTTTCCAGTATCTTTATTTGGCTCATCATGTTTTCTTCCCGCTCCTTTATATGGTTCAAATTCTCCTGCAGGTCTGACCGCTTCTTCTCCACCTCTCGCTCAGACATATTCAGCAGCATCTGTTCTCGCTCTTTTATCACGTCCCGTATTATCTGGAAAGTCTTCTTGATCCCTGACGACACATTCTGTTCCATCTGACGCACATCCTCTAACCGCTTCGACACTTCCATCCGCTTTTCCTTAAACTGCTGGCGACGTGACTCCATCTCGCTGATCGAGCTGTCAATCACGGGAGTGTATTTTTTCAGGGCTTCCTCCATGCTCATCACAATATGACCATTTTTCTCCTTGTGATCCAATACAGTGCAGTCACAGCACACAGCTGTTACACATAGCTCACAAAAGAAATTCAGAGGCTGCAACTGGTGTTTTGCACAATAAGCTATATCAGTAATTCCTGTCTCTTGCACAAAGCGCAGAAGTTCCAGTATGGTGTTGTCATTGGGCAAACGTCGTAAATCATCTTCAGAGGCGATGATGCTGTCACGGCAGGTTGGGCACTGAATTTTTACAGCTCTTGGCATTCCCCTGAAAGCAGACGTTAGGGATTGACGGTATTCACCTTCAACTCGAAACATCTCCATGAAACAATGTAAGCAGAAGGTGTGTTGGCATGGCAGGGTCTTGGGGGCCCTATTTGTTTCATTGAAAACATCACGGCAAATGATGCAGCGCAGGAAAGCATCCTGGAAGTGTTCCTCATCAAAGACAAGGTTGCGTTTACGCAAGGTTTTTTGCACCGGCTCCTTTTTCTTTTCCACTTGATCCACTTCTGAAAATATAAATGAAAAAATAAAAAAATATGTTTACAAATATTTATAAAGAATGAAAAAGAAATATCTGTAAAAATTAAATAGCGTTTCAATACTATAGATATGACATGGAAACAATGATCATACAGAGAAAAAGGCATCAGTGTGTATAAGGAATTAATTTGTGACATTGTCGGATGATGATCAATGATTTTTTTATAGAAACAAAGAAAAAAATGCTGAACTGATATAAAATATCAATCCTCCTATATGTTGATAATTTCTACACAGATGAATAGAGGACTTGAAGCAGCATCAATGTGGTTCTACAGAAGGATACTGAGAATACTATGGACGGAACAAGTAATCACTGTATAAAACTTACAATTTTTCAATGTCTGCTTCTCAAATATTGTGACAACACTTTGAAGATTGACTTATACAATCAAAAATGATAATATCAGATATTTGATAGAGAATTTTTTTTCCACCTTATGATTCCATGAAAAGTTATATAATGCCATATTTAATGGTATATCAGGAGAACTGCTTCCTGAAAATTGTCCTCCTGGACAACTGCCTCCTGGACAATTTCCCTCATTAAGAGAAAGCATAACTTTGGAAGGGGGAATAATAAATACTAATAAAACAAATTAAGGTTTTATTTTCATTGTGACTTGTGACAAATACAATAATTACTAATAACATAATTTTACAGTTAATAATAATTACATAGTGCCTAGTAAAACTAATGTTTATAAAAATATAACAATCAATTCTTACATTTCATGTTATCCAATAATAAGATTTATATTTTTGTATCACTATAATTATACAACTAAAATTGTGAATTATGGGCAATACACATGGCAGTTCTTGAAGTCTTGTATGATATTTGTTATTCTGACTGCCGAATCTTGAAAATATTTCTTCTTAGGCGGTGCTGGATGTCCCGCAAGCATCTAATTGATGGTGATGCTGGTCAGTGCTTTCTCTCTTTTCAATACCTTCCATAAACTTCAAAATGGCTTTTAAAAATTTATCTTTGTTATTGAAGTAAAAGCCAAACTTTAAAAAAATTTGCCCTTTCCATTGTTTGAGGGCAGTTGTCCTATGGGAGCAATAGTCCAGGGGGCAGTTGTCCTATGGGGGCAATAGATCAGGGGGCAGTTGTCATATGGGGGCAATAGTCCAGGGGGGCAGTTGTCATATGTGGGCAATAGTCCAGGGGGGCAGTTGTCCTATGGGGGCAATAGTCCAGGGGGCAGTTGTCTTATAGCTGTATATAAAACCTAATGCCATCAATTTTTTCCACAAAAAAGGATTAAAGAGGTGTTTGCTAACATCTTATATAGAAAGTGTTAATATTTCTCAACCATTTTACCCTTGTGCCACCCTAGCTGGTTATATTAACAATAGAGTGATTGTTGTGACAGTGAGCTGGTAAGACTCTGTCAGTATCAAATTATACAAAAACATTAATTACATGTCAACTATTGTACTCATCTTTGTTGTTATCATCACAATTGTTTTGGCTGCTGTGTCCCCTGGCATTCATCAGATGCTTGTCAAACCAGGTAATCTTCAGGGAATTTTAAATGAAACCCTATTATTTAATCCACAAGTGTAGATTGTTCTTGTTCTACTGATTATGCCTAGAGATATTTTGTCTAGTTTTTATTTAGCATTGCTCAATTATTGTTTATTATTTAATAATGACCAGTACAAAATAAAAATATATTAGAATGGTTCTCCATTGCTTTCTCTATGATTTTGACTCCAGAAAAGTCCTTTACTAGACTGGCAAACAGTGATGTCTAGTGAGTCTACCCTGTTATTTAACTCAACATTAACACTGGATATGTGTAACCAATATTAATATGATTCTTGTCAAGATGAGCTAGTAAGACCCTGTCAGTGCTGAATTATGTGGAAATAACTGGAAAAAGCAATAATGACTACTGGACTTGAGAAACCTATTTTCCTGAAAAATTGTTTTTGTAGAGAAAGATTTTATAAATTTCAACTGAAAAAAGCCCCCATCAATACTGGAAAGAGCAATAATATCTACTGGACTTGAGAAACCTATTTTCCTGAAAAATTATTTTTGTAGAGAAAGATTTTATAAATTTTAACTGAAAAAAGCCCCCATCAATACTGGAAAGAGCAATAACATCTACTGAGCTTGAGAAACCTATTTTCTGGAAAAATTGTTTTAAGACAAAGATTTTATAAATTTCAACCAACAGCAATGAATATTTTCATGGCAACTGCTTTGACAACCTTTTTTTTACCTGGTGCCCTGACTGCATGAAGATGGGCGTGCTACTAGATTGGCAACTAGGTCCCACCCATTTACTGTTGAAATAGCTAAATGCAACTACCACTTCTACTCCAACAGTTTCTTTTCTTACACTTCCCGTCTTTTGAACCTCTTTCCATTTACTTGCTTCCCTGAAAAAAAATTTAAATGCAACATCCATCGCTATCTTCTGCCTTCTTGAATACTATTGATCTTTTGTCCTTTTCTCAATCCTCCCTATATGTACTTGATCCTTCATTACATGATTACATTTGCACATGCTGTATCTCAAAACAAAAAAAAAAACAATATAAAATTCATTATTTTTTATCCATAATTTTGAATGTATTAAAATTATTCAATTTTTTTCAAGAAAAATCCGAAATTGATGTTAAATTTTGCTGCAAAACATTGATGATTTATTTACGATGGAATGATCTATTATGACATGTCTTTAATTTGTATTGAGATACATCTCAATTTTCTTGTAGAATTGTTCGCCTATATTATTAGGTTGGTGCAAAAATAATTTCGTTTTCGCATATAGTAACATATGTTAAAAAACGAAAATATTTTTGCACCAACCTAATACATATGATCCATTATTGTACATAATTAGGTTACAATAAAATTTGTATTTTATATGAACACTACCTCATCAAAACTGAGACATAGTTGAGTTGCACCTACAATATCATAGATTAGGATGGGATGTGTACTATAGGTTGGGGGAGCACTAGATCCTTGTGCTGGCCCTCATTAACCTCCACAGGTTACTTCATGTTTTAATTTTTCAATGTGTGTTCAGTTTGCTATTTAGTTCATATGTTATGGTTTTTATTAAAATCTTAAAATAGCTTTTTAAAACAATAAAAATTACCAAGAGAGTACATGGTAATGTCAGTGTTAAAAGAAAAATGTTCATTTGACCCATTCTTTTTACCTGGTCTGAAGTTAAACTTTGTCAAAATAACTTCTATAATATAAAGTAACCTGATCACTCCTTCCTAGCAATGAAATATTCTGATGTTATATTAAATGAACAAGAGCTATTAATATCAATCAGTGGATATATTGTTAGAAAACAGGGGTGATCAGGCTGCTAATACATTGCCTTTTATTTCTTTTGTTAGTCTTCTTTTGATATTTGTTTTTTTATGATTTAAAAAAAATATTTCTTACATCTGACAAAAGAGTTAATCGTATATATTAAAACAGGATCTTAATCAATAAACTGAGTAAGAGCACTTAACCAAACAATAAAATATTTCCTCTAAACCTGAGGAAAAATTTCAGTAATGCTTAAAGTTTAAGTTTACTCTGCTAATGCCACTACTTAGAACACGTCCTTTAAGCTGAAGAGTGGAAGTCTAATATCTTCAGAAATTTGTTATCCAGAGATGGTGAGTTCAATCCTCAGCATAGTTAACAGCTCTCCCCCTTTTCACTTTTCATGTAGATGATAGTGGCAGCTTATTTATCACACATGTCTTAATGTACAATTTTTTTAAGGAAAAGAGATTCACATATATGACCCAGAATCTTGTTAGAGGGGAAACCTCCATTTGTCAGGCATTCTGCAATTTGGTTAAATTGTCTTGTTCAAGCATTTCACAAATAATTGCAGTTTTGATTCTCAGCCTTTTATCTTATATTTGACTAGGTGAGTGAGCAGACTCATATAGGCCTTCATTACCAGCATAGTTAACAGGATAGATAAAAATCTTAGAGTTAAAAAAAATGCCATGTCTTTTCAGGTTGTAGGCAATCATGATTCTCCACAGCTTCCTTTTCTTTATTATTTATGAATTACTATATATTCTTGGGGAAAATAGAAGAGTGGTTTCTTGTTGCCTTTTTCAGTTTTGAATTCTGTCCTTCTTTTAGACTGCCATCAAAGGCAAGATCATCTTGTCTAGCTTGCTATTTAACCCAAAGCTAGGTCATTACTCACATTGAAATTATAACCACTGCAATTACAAAATTATTTAAATATGGCTGCCATTGTTTGGTAGGATTTATCTGAGCTTTCTTTGGATATTTTTACTTTAAATGAGTTCAGATTGCAGAATCCTTTTTTCCATGTAACAATTGAACTGATTATAGAGATAAAAATCCGAGATAACTTATGCAGAAAAAATACCCAATGTAAATGCAAAATTTCTTAATTACTGCTATCATTTTTTATATTAAACTAGTATAAATATAGATGATTGGAAATTATCATCAGTCAAGCGCCATACATGATACACAGTTGGGCGATTATATCTTTTTGATTCTTGATTGACTAGATAGAAGATTTCCCACAGTAGGTTGCCATTTATTTCTGTGGTAGACTGGCTGCCAACCAAGGCTATAGGAACCAGTCCATCCTGTTATTTAACCCAGAGCTAGAAGAAGAAGAGATAGCTTCATACCTTTCCCAAGAGTATTTGCGTATAAATGAATGTAACAAACCCAACTGGAATTTGAACTCAGCTCTCCAGTTTCTCATTACAAGCTGATATCCATTACATCAGACTGCATATCCCAGGAAATTATCATATGATATTAAAAAGGGGCACAAAATGTAAAGGGCTTAAATAGAAACATATGACCCAGAGATTCTCAATTTCGAACTTCAAGTGAAAATTAATTATATCACTAACTTAATTAGCTGTTCCACATTTCCTCATACACATATATACAGGGCCATAGCAGCTGAGTGTGTTTTCATTTTAATTTGAAATTGTGGAGAGTCCAATAAAATAGAATATAAAAATAAAAATGCACAAACAAATAGAAAAGAATTCAAATTAAAACAAAGCATTTACTTTTCCTTAAAATCCTTATCTATTTTTCTATTTTTCACTCTTTTTCTCTATTTTTTTCTCTCAAATAAAACGAGGAAAAAGACAAAAGGTCTAACCCCAGCTAAAAAAACACCAGATATTGACAGTCAAGCAGCTAAATATTTTTTCACTCACCCCTTGCAGGAACATTTGTCTCTGCTACAGCACTGATACATACTGAAATATGGTATATGTGTGTGTGTGTGTATGTGTGTGTGTTTGTATACATCTAGACAGAATGTATACAGACATACAGAGTGTAACAAAATAATGATAAAATTTGCTGTTTACTTATAAGGAAACATTCTGCATTCATTGACCAAGCAGCCACTACTGTTGCTGGTTGAAATTTATAAAATCTTTCTCATAAAACAATTTTTCAGTTAAACAGGTTTCTCAAATCTAGTAGCTTTTATCACTCTTTCCAGTACTGATGAGGGCTTCCTTCCTAAACTTTTGTTTGAAGTAGTGTGGAATGTCAATACATTGATTATGTCATTTTCTCTTAGACTTAAACATGATATCCATTTTAGTTTTTGCTGCTGTTGCTCCTCTAGTGATATAGTTTTTGTTATTTGGTACAGTTCTTTGTGATTCTGTGGCGCCAGTTCACAACATTCAAAAAAGGATGGTCTTCACCAAGACCCAAAGGATTTATTCACTCAAAGGCATTTTTTAATCTGATAAAGTGATTGTATACATCTGTCAGTTTAGACATTTCTGAATGGGTTTGGCACCATGCATGACATCCACATGAAAGTCTCAATCTGATGAGGCTTATTTAAGAACACGAGTCAAGTTTTCAGGTTAATGTTTTGGGTTTGTAGTAATTTGTAGTGTCTCCAGTGCAGCCTATGCTATGTTCAATTTTCTTATCTCCCATGCTAAATATGTTATAACTGATCTATACATCCAAGGTATTTGAAATGTTTAAAATTTACTAATTCCACATTCTGAATTTTTATGGATTCAGGGTATATAGCATCACTGCTTTAATTTCAATTCCAGCTGGGAATATGTATATATATATATATATATATGTATATATATATAATTATTTATTTAAAAACATGATTCCAACATGCTACATAAGAGTTCTCATGTTTCAAAACAAGAGCTGAAAACTTCAATATAATTATTTGAATTAAATTGAATTAAATTACCAAGCTCTGTTCCATCTTCAAGCGAAATTTTTTTTGGAATAACTTATATCTGAAATTTACCTGTTTTATAAGCATATTCATTATTGAAATCAAAATTTCTATGGTAACGGCTAGAGCAATTGTTTAAAGAAAAAGGGGCGTAAGGTGTTAATAATTTGTATCAATGTCTCAGTTACATTCAGAGCTTGGTACTTTAATTCAATTTAATTCAAATAATTATATTGAAGTTTTCGGCTCTTGTTTTGAAACATGAGAACTCTTATGTAGCATTGGAATCATATTTTTAAATAAATAATTATATTTATGCTCTACTTTTGTATCAAGCACTATGTTTTTTAAAATAACAACAAAAATACTAAAGAACTTTGGATTATTTACCTAATGAGTTCTTTCCTATTTTCTATATATTCTTCACATATATATATATATATATATATATATATATATATATAAGAACACATGAACTTTGAACATATATATTTATATATATACATATATATATATATATGTTCAAAGTTCATGTGTTCTTTTTTGTCCCCACCCCAGTATAAGGGAAGTAACTTTTCTATTTTTGCTCATAGATATGTAATTTTTTTTTTATAAGCATTTAAGGACTTTGTTGCTATACTCATAATTGACTTTATTTATTTTGGGCTTTAATTGTCTTATATAAAGGGCTTCAAAGATTTTTAGTTTTTGCTTAGTATTATTTTCATGTAATATAGATGTGTTTTCAACTAATATCTGTCTAATCTGGGAGTAAGGGCATGAGTGTTCGTTTAAATGCTGAGATATTGAACTATGAAATGTAAGCCTTTTTGTTAGCATTGTCACAGTGGAGGGAAAAAACACAAAAAACACATGAACTTTGAAAAATTATTAGGTTGGTGCAAAAATAATGTCGGTTATTGACGTAATTTTTAACGTCAAAAACCGACATTATTTTTGCACCAACCTAATAGAATGCTGCATAAGCAGTAAAAATGAACAGCTGAAATGTTTTGAATTTACAGAAACACATACACATACTCACAGGCAACTTAACCCCCTGAAGATGGTCTCAGATGAGATTGAAAGTACTTGGGAAAATAAAAACTATTTGAAAGAAAATTTTGGTATTTTTATTAATCAATATTCTAAAGCTACCAAGAAATTAATGTGCAAACTTGAAAGGATCACAATGAAAACTAATCGACATGATATGTCTAAATTATTTAACTAAACCTGCTCGAATGAAAATATGCTGCCTAAATATACACAATATTAATTAATATACATATTATCCCTCACTCATAGCATGACATGGAGTTTCATGCACAATGCAATCTTCAGGTGCTGAGTTTAGACAATATATATATATATATATATATATATATATATATATATATATATACACGTTTCATTAAATAATATAGACAAGTGTTGTCTATTTATTTTATGTAAATTTTTTTCGTAACATCTGATAAGTTTAATAACATTATCGTTGAATGAAGAAAGAAATTCACAATAGTGATCCATATTTTTTTAATACAATCTAAGCTTTCGGCTTACATAAGCCATTATCAAAGATGTCAATTACAACATATTAAGCAATATACGGACAAGACAATGATGATAGTCTGTCATTGTTTACATAGATGATTTCTAAGCAACGATAAATACGCACATATAAGATGGTAGAAGCGAAAATCGCACCGCATCTCATGACGTCACACATGACCACACGAGAGTGAATTGTATATATATATATATGGTATAAAATGACAATTGGAAAAAAATCTTAGATTTTGCCAATACGTTTCGTCTTCTGACTTTTTCAAGTCAAAAATGAAATCAAAATGTCTTTGTTGTTATAGTTGCATTAAAACATCCAAATTTAAAAAGATACACACTTCTGTCTAAGCCTTTTTCTGGTTAATGTAAATTTCCTTTATACTAAGAATTTTTTTTTTTCCATGTTGACAATACAGTTAAATTCCCAAATCAATTCTGTGGACAAGACAAATTGGTATAAAATGACAATTGGAAAAAAATCTTAGATTTTGTTGACGTGTTTCGTCTTCCGACTTTTTCAAGGCAAAAATTGATTTGGGAATTTAACTGTATTGTCGACATGGAAAAAAAAATCTCTTAGTATAAAGGAAATTTACATTAACCAGAAAAAAGCTTAGACAAAAGTGTCTATCTTTTTTAAATTTGGATATTTTAATGTAACTATAACAACAAAGACATTTTGATTTCATTTGCGCCTTGTCATTTTATGCCAATTTGTCTTGTCCACAGAATTGATTTGGGAATTTAACTATATATATATATATATATATATATATATATATATATATATATATATATATATATATATATATATATACACACACACATATATATAGTTTTAAGGTATGCTATATTTATGGGTATTTCAAAGATAGAGCCTGTATAAATATAGAAGTAGGCATTGAGATCAACACCATGTGGCAACAGTCTGTTTCATGCTGGAATGCAATATTCAGCCATCATATATATATATATATATATATATATATATATATATATATATATATATATATATATGTGTGTGTGTGTATGTGTGTCTGTGTGTGTTTGTGTGTGTGTGTATATGTATATTTGATGGCAGCCACCTTGATATTTGTGTATGATCATTGTAAGACAGCATTGTAACACTCAATTTTACTTTGAACAGATATGATTCTTTAGACTGGACAAACTTTTAAATCCTCTGGCACAAAGTTAGCAGACATGAGATATATCTGTTTTGTTATCAGGTTTATTTTTGTGAATGTTTCGATGCCTTTTCTGCTCTGCAGTTGACTTTCACACTTTTCCACATATGTGACATGAATTGTTAGTAGTTAATGCCATTTCGTTTGTTGGTCAATAATCTGTCTTTTTATAAGACTTAAAATTCCTGCTTTGATATTTATATATAAACATACACACACATCTGGACTGCATGTATACAGATATGTTGAGTCTAATGGTCAGACTATACACTTATTATTGTTGGAATATGTGTGTGTGTATATATATATATATCTATATAATAAATGCAAATGTTAAAATTATTCAACTTTTTAACAAGAAAATTTCAAGTTGATGTTGAAAATTGTTGCAAAACATTGTTGATTTATATAAAATGTAATGAAAAAAAGACATTTGTATATATTGGAAAATAATTTATGTTATGCTCCTTCCTCCCCTTGAGTATATGGTATTGTGGTCTGTGTCAGATCAATGGAGATGAATGAATTCTTGTGCTGTTTGCATAAATTGTAATGAATGAATAGGTTGCGAATCAGATTAGGTAGGGTGATGACCAACCTCACCCCACTTACCATTTGGCCTTGTGTCACAAATGTATTCTTTATGCAATAAATAATAAGATATAATTGCTCTATTATGATGCATCTCTAATTTGTATTTAGATACATTTCTGAATTGTTCACCTGTATTACATATGATCCATTATTGTACATAATTAGATTACAATAAAAATTGTATTTTATATGAATACTACCTTATGAAGATTGAGAGGTAGTAGAGTGTTTTGGAGGGGCTGTATCATAGATTTGGAGTCCACAAGGGCCTTGAACTGTCTTCTCTCTCTCTCTTTCTATATATATATATTTTTTTTCCTCTCAATTCGTTGTTGGAAGTTTTTATCTGATGATCCTGAATCCTTAAAAAAGGATTTAGGTGAAATAAATTATTGTAATGGTACCTTAAAGTGGTTTGTTTTTCATTACATATTTATATATATATATATATATATATATATATATATATAATTTTATTTATTCAAAAATTATAACATAAACATGTTATAACATCACAACAAAAATAGCCTTTTTATTTCAACACTTCTGGTGTCTTCTCAAGTGATGGTGTTGAATATATATATATATATTGTCTGGTTGAATTGGATTTCTCTGTATCCTTGGAAATGTGAATTATGATTTTTGCTGTGTCTTTAAAACCCAGTAATTTTAAAAGTTACTCCAAAATCACTTGAGGATGAAATGGAACTAATGTCTTTAATTTAATTACAGAATTAAATTCGGAGCTTTCAGCTTCCATTTTTGAAACATGGTTAGAACTGTGTAGCAAAAAAAAAAAAACATATTTTAAATCAATTAATTTATAATATTAATGTTCTGTAAATTTACATTGAGCACTATTTTGTAAAAATAAAAATATCTATAAGAACACCGGATTATATATCTTACTGTTCTTTCTTTTTATTTATATATACATATATTAGATTGGTGCAAAAATAATATCGATTTTATTTTTTAACGTCAAAAAACGATATTATTTTTGCACCAACCTAATACATATATATATATATATATATATATATATATATATATATATATAATTAGTGTATATTTAGGCGGAAAACTTTCTTTTAAACATCTTTCATTAAATATGTCAGACAAGGAAGATTTACTTCATTTTTTATTTAGTTTTTCCAGCATCCTTATGGTTTTTCATTTTGTAGGAGTATGGGAATACAGAAATTCTCTGTAAATTTCATTATACTCAACGCTTTTCGCCCACTTTAGCCAAACTAACAAAACCAAAAATAAAAAAAACCTTGGAAATGGCTAAAAAGTGGGCAATAAAGTGTATGGGTCAATATTGTCTGCAATATTTAATGAAAGATATATATATATATATATATATATATATATATATATATATATATATATATATACTGGTACATACATACTGTGATATCTGGACAGCATGTATGCCGACGTGTAAAGTGTAGTAAACTAAGTACATGGGTTAACCTACCCATTTATTAACATGTAGTAATCATGAGTGTTGGGAGATCCTAAGCACAATGTAACAATTGAACTTCATCATTCAGTGGGGATATTTTAGACTGCAATTTGATTAATTACAGTCATATAGGAAGGTCAGATGAAAAGCGAAACAATGCAGAAGGCCAGCAGATCCAGCCCACATAAACAGATAAAATTCTTCAGCCGAGGATCGTCTTTTTCCTGGTGAGAAAAACATTAAGAATCTTTATTCTTGTTTCAGTTGCATTTAAACTTATGCATTCAAGAGGTCATGGTGTTATGAAAAGGAAAAGAGAATATAAAGGAAATGTACTATGAAATGGATATAGGAGGTTGTTAAACATGTGCTACTGGTTGTGAGTTCAATCCCCAGATCCGGTTATGAAACTCTAGTTCAGCAGGAATGAACAATAATGGGCAACATGGGGAAAAGGTAACACAATAATTAACAGATATACCACATCAAACAAAAAAAAAAAAAAAGAAAAAAAAGGCAATAGACCACTGTTGATAACCAGAAGGTACTTGGCTGAAACGTTGTATCTATAATAACATCTGTAACAACTGAGATGCGAAGAATAGTTTGAAATAATTAAAGTATACTTTCAGAATTAGTTTTTGCTTTTAATCTGCTATATCAATTGTAAATGTTTGTTACTTTGATCTTGAAAAAAAAAATGGTTGAGAAAATTTGTAAATTACATTCACAATATGAGGTGTGGTAATTTTTCTTTTTTACCCAAAGAAAAGAAAATTCTGCTTACTAATTTGCATTTTTCCCTCTCTCTTGGTGGCTAAAGACACACAGGAGGATTGGAAGAATTTCAGTCAATTAAATATTTGACAGTGTAAATTAGATATTCTCAAATAAACAATGATGTATATCTTTTCCATCTTGTTATTATGATATTTTTAATTCAAGTGGTAGATTTGTTTATTTTATGGCTTATCAACCCTCTGTTGGTTATTTAAAACTGAAACATATTTCAGAGTGTAAGAAATTGCTATTTAATTACTGACCAGGGTGGATGCTGCTTAACATGCTGACTGGCAGAGATCAATAACGACATCTGACTTTGAATGCCGGCTTTATAATAGCCAACTCAGAAAATAAAAAGTATTTTATGAGTTTATTTCTAGCTTCAACCAAAGTCTTAACATTGTTTTCACACTAAAAGTATCACTGTAATAATAAAGTTTGACAAAAAATGCACTTTTCTAGCATTTTTTTCATTTGTTCTTGCTACAAATTCACTAAAATAGGTTGTAAGTATCTGGATTAATATTTTTTTTTCTTGAGAACTGACAACAAAAATGTTAAACAGTATTTTTTAGACTGTTTATTTACAAATATAGTGTTTAATATATTTATTACCAATTCTCAAGAAGAAAGAAAATACATTTTTGCATGTTTGCATTTTATTAAAATTCTAAAAATAGCTTTTTAAAACAATAGAATTTACTGATGAAGTATACAGGTAATAGCAGTGTCAAGAGAAAAAATGTCCTTTTGATGTATTATTTTTTTATGGATAAGTATGTTAATGTTTGCTGAAGTGACACATATTTGTAAAACTCAGAATACTCTGTCACAGCTATGAAGATTTATATCTACACATATACAGTGTAAAATAAAAGAATGCTTTGTAGAGTGGAAAGACATGGTCTAACAGTAAGTTAAAATCCTGGACAGAACATAACATCATATAGTTCTTGCCAGCTGGAAAATGTTCTTTGTTTTTCATAGACTGGAAGGATATCCAATTAGGTTTTACCAGACTAAGTTACTGTAATTCCAGTCAAATAGCAAAGAATGACAATGATGGTACTTAAACACAACAGAAGTGACTGATAGATAGAATAGGTGGTTTCAATTAGTCACTACCAACTTAATGTCTGTGATTGCTATAGATATAGCTGAATAAACTAAAACCTGATCTATACCAATAATGAAAAGAAAGAGAGAGCGAGATCAATGATACAGAACAGGATTGAGATTTGAGCAGTAGAATGTTCCACTTGATTCTCATGACAAAAGATATTTGGTTATAAAACCAAAATTTAAAAAAAAAATACTATTATTCTTCAATGAAAACAAAGAACAATTAAGAGTATATAGTTGATGATATTATCTCAAATTTTCAATTTAAAGGTTCAGGGCAATTCAACATGGTGTAATGGTTAGCGAGGTTGTCTTGCTACATCAGTTACAACTTAGTCGTGAGTTCAAACCTCCATAGGTGCTCCATACTCTTGACCTTGTGCCACATCTAAATTATGCTTAGAAAATCATCAGGACACTCTGATGTAGCACAATGGATAGTGAGCTTGTCTTGCTAGATTAATTGCAATTGAGTAGTGAATTTTATCCTCACTGTCCTCACTTAGAAAATCACCATATTTGTAAGGTTCAAGAGGAATGAAATTGAAATTTATCTCTTATCCTCTTAATGTCAGTTTAAAATAACACGATTTTTTTTTTAATATATTATAGCCATTTTGATTAAAGTTTGTATTTTCTCGTCAGAATCCATTTTGAAAATTTATGGACCTATAATTCATCTGTGCATTGAATACTGCTGCCATATCTAGTCTGATGCTCCTGCTATTTATCTCGAGGTTCTTGACAAAATTCAAAGAATGATCTGTAATGTAATCAATCTTGACCAGGTATTTTGACTTCAGTCATTTTTTCACTGAAACAACCTGGCTTCCCTGTGTCTTTTCTACTAATATTTTCATGGCAACTTTGCGGATGAGCTTTTTTTCATAGATACATGTATTTAAGCATGCTACTAGATTAGCAACTAGGTCTCACCATTTTACTGTTGAACTATCTGGATGCAATCACCACTTCTACTCTAAAAGTTTCTTTTCTCACACTTCCCACCTGTCAAAATCCCTTCTGATTTCTTGCTTCTCTGAAAACTACAATCTTCAATTGCCATCTTCTGTCTCCTTGAACCCTGTTCCTTTTTTGTCTTTTCCTCAATCATCCCCATTCTCTTTCACTTTCACTCCCTGTAATCCCCTGCATTCTAGTGTCATTATCCCCTGGATTTGGGGAGAAATGATAAAAAAAAAGATAAAAAAATGAAAATTTTCTAACATATTTCAGTGAGAGTTTCCTTTTTAAAAATTAAGGTTTATAATTATAATTTAGATATATAAAAAATAGTGTCAGTTTAAACTGATGCCAGGAGGATATCAATTAAATGTTCATTAACTCATTTATTACGATTAATTTTTTTACTTATTAACCTAAGATTAAACAGTTTACAAAGAGAATATGAATAAAAATTAATTTCTGCTTGAAATGTCTTTAGTTTTATACTTGTAAAATCCACAATTGATATAAATGAAGCCTGCATTCAGGATTTGACAATGGCAAAATTGTTTAAAAAAAACGATTATCAAATTCCTTTTGTATGCATACAATAAGCTTTAAGTTATGGGGATACAGACTGGTGCATACTGCACCCAAACCACCTGACTTGTGGGGGGCCCCAAGTCTGATTAGGGGCTATGGGATGGGCTTTGTGACCCTGCCTATCTTATCAACATTTTTTTTTTCTACCTACATTTATATATGTTACAAATTAAACTAATTCCTGCTGAATAGTAAAGGCTGAAAATTTTTCATGGATTTTGATGTCATTTTGGGGTCCTTTTTTGTCCAAATTTGTGAATTTGTTTTATTCATGCTAAGTCTCAAAAATTCACTATTTTTCATCTATAATGTTGAATGTGTTAAAATTATTCAACTTTTCAACAAGAAAAATTTCAAGTTGATGTTAAAAATTGCTACAAAACATTGTTGATTTTTTTTAAGATGGAATGATCTATTATGACATGTCTTTAGCTTCTGTTTAGATACATTGTATTTATTTTTAATTTTTCTAGTTGAATTGTTCTCCTATACTGCATATGATCTGTTATTGTATATAATTTGGTTACAATAAAATTTGTATTTGTGAAAATTGAGAAGTAGTACAGTAGGGGGGGGGGCTATATCATGGATTTGGGTGCTATCATAGATTGTTGGGGGAGTGTTCACAAAACTCTTGAACCAGTCCTGTGAGGATGCATTTCCTTTTTAAAAAAAACTTTTCTCCAAAGCTTATTTCATGAGCATATCTTAAAAACTATATTATATAGACTCTGTAATATTTTAATTATTATATATTAGGGTATATTTTTATTCTTACAGACCTAACTCCAAAATTTATTTCATATACACTGTGGTATTCTGAACACTCCCTTACCACGTTTCAAACCATTTTTTTTATTTATCTCCCTTGACTTTTTATCAATAACCTCCCTTAGCTGTCACTCTCCTGTTGTGTAAAATGTAGCCATCTTGTTTTGTTTTTTTCATTAAAGCCATCAAAAAAGTCCCATAACTTCCTCTTAGGACTTCATAAACATTAAAAGCTTAACAATAATTTCAGTATATAATTATTATATTTATCATAGCAGCATCAGCTCTATTTAGGTGTACATTTTCTTTCAGATATTATTATATTGGTAGTCACAAGTATTGAAATTCTGGCAATTTTGAGGTATTATTTTAAAATGGGTATCTGAGCTACCAAAGCTGCTTGCACAGTTTGAAAAAATACAGGAAATAAACAAGATCTTACATTTTTTTTTGTCTCTTGAAATAAAGATAAGAAGTAGATAACCATCAGCTGTTGATTATGATATTTCAACCACAAGAAAGAGGAGAAACTGAAGTGTTTGGATCATATATAGAGAATTACATAAGTTTTTTTTTAAAAAATGTACAGGTGCTCTCAAGTGATTAAAAAGTAAAATTATTCTTGACACTCTATTAATGAGGTTGGATGTAATTAATAGAACCAAATATGAATGCACTTCCAAAATCTAGATCAGAAGGTTCTCAACCGGGATCCACATGTACCCAAGGGGTCCATGTAATATTTCTGGGGGTCCACAGACAAAATATAACAAATTGGGGATCCACAATATTTTGGTGGTCCATGAAGAAAACCAATAATATTGCTACAAAGTATCCTTTGCTCTGGGATAAAGCACAGCTCTATGTTATTGCTTTTGCAACATCTTGTTGAATCAGGATTTAGCCATGTTTTTCAGCTGCTATCAAAAGTTTGCAATAGACTCAACATTGTGACAAGAGGTGAACTTTGACTATCATTAACATCGATGGAACCAGATATAAAGAAACTCACTGAGCAGCATCAACCACAGGAATCTCACTGAATAAATATGCCTTACTTTTTTTTCTAATCACACACTTAACTTAAATTGGTTTATTAAAATTTTAGACCAGTGTGCATAAATAAATGCTGCAGTGAGTTCATTTGCCTGAAGAGCTCTGCTCCTCATGGCCTTGAACATGGAAAAATCATTGTAATATTGTAATACAAGATATTGGTCAATAAAAATTATTATTACTATTATTATTATTATTGTAGTATAATTTATTTGGATTAGTTTTCATTTAAAAATAAACCTTAATTATATAATATTTTTTTTATTATTAAAACCACATAATTTATTATTAGTGAAAAAGGAATATTGTTATTTTATGCCACATAGCTACTAAGGTGTCCACCAAGAAAAAAAGAATGGAAAAGGGGTCCTTGGGTAAAAAAAGGTTGGGAACCACTGATCTAGATGACCAGAACCTAGCCGCTGATCTCTCATCTGATCAAGCACAAACAGCCGAATAAGGACAGGGAAAATAAACTGGTTTGTAACTAGTATTTATTAACCCACCCACGAGGATTAAATGTGGCACAAGGCCGGTTTAATGTGGGTTGCCCGCGAGCCCGTAGGCTCGGCCAAAAATATGACCTTTGAACCCGTCTGGACGGGTTCAGGTCCTGTCTACCTCCCCGAAGGAAACCTTGCCCTTCGGCAAAGCTTCCTCCGAGTTCCTCCCTGCATTAGGGAGTTCGACAGAAGCCAGCCCGCATGATCACAAAGCACAGATACTACACTTTGATCCTAAAACGGGCCGGGCAGCTTTGTAACTTTCAATACTACAAAAATCAAACTAGTAGCTTTTCATCATCACTGAACTGATCCTGAATTCTCACTAGTCATGATGAATGGTTGCCCTCCTAAAGAGACTCCTTACTTTGAGTATCTATTGGGTCCCATGGTCATTCTAGACCTTGTGGAATTTATATATAGTGGTGTGCAAAACTTTTTGGCCACCTTGGTAAATTAATTACTTTTGTTGATTTTATCCTAAAATCAAGAGTGATAAACAATATGCTTTCCTCAGTACATTTTATGATCTTTGGAGGTAAGAAAACAAGTCATTGTATTTTTGTTAATGCTGTATAGTGGATGAACTTCTTTATGTGTTGTATCCCCTCAAGGTGTAGGTGATCATGGCTCTCCACAACTTCCTGTCCTTTGTATCTCTTAATAAACTTTGTCTTTCTGTTATTTCTAAGCCCTGTTCTACCATCCATTTACTCAAGCTCATTAAGTATGGCTTTCTCTGCCCCTCTTGCCCTCTATCTGTCCTTTGAGTATCAGATTTTCCAAGCCCTCCTTCCTCATTATATGCCTGAGAAACATTAACTGCCTCTTCCTGATGTTAAGTATTAGTTTCCTTTTTGCTTCCATTTTCTTCCAAACTTCATTACTCACATGTTTGGTCCACAGTATCCTCCTCCTCCTCCTGTAGAACCACATTTCTGTTGCTTCAAGTCTCCTCTTCATCTTTGAGGAGATCATCCAGCACTCACTGCCATACAGGAGGACAGATATCACATAGCAGTTTAGTACCCCTTTTCCTTGTTTCTAGCAAAATGTTCCTATTTCTTAGTACTCCGCTTAGCATTTGGAATGCTTCTTTGATTATCCTAATTCACCTTCAGATTTCAGCAAAAGACTTCCCAGATATTTAAATTTCCACACTTGTATGCTCATCCTCTTGTTAACAACCATGCAGTCTGTCTTCTTGCAGTTGATGTTTAATCCTTTTTTCTCAAGAGCTCCTTAAGTATAGTGATATGGAAAAAAAGGCCATACAAAAATATTGGGCCACCAATGAAAATTTCACTTTTCAGCTCTTAAGTCAAAAAGGACTTTTATTCACAAAAATTACTTTTATTATTACAGAAAGTACAAATGTTAAAGTATAGAGTCAGTAATTAGTGTTACTGCCTTTGGCTCGAATAACTGTCAGTTTCATATAGCATTTAATGGAACAAGATACAAATATTCCCAAAGGGAATTTTTTTTCCACCTTCTTCTTGGTAGTAATCCCAAAGCTCTTGGAGATTGTGTGGCTTTCATTGGAGCATGTGTTTCTTCAGTTCCCACCACCATGGTTCAATTATATTTAGATCAAAATCTTGTGCTGATGAGTCTCCCAATAGTTGAGCATCTTCAAGCATTAGATGTTCTTTTGATCATTTCAATCTTCTATTCTGAAGTTTTTAGGTTAATGATTGTTTTTTGTTTGCTGCTTTACACATGTTCAAGTTGTTGATTTTTTTTTATAATACTCTGCGTACTGTATCAATTGAAACTTCACTGTTAAGACTGCATTCACTCCTTACTTGCCTGGCTGTTAATTTTGGATTGCCTGCCAAGACTCTCACAATCTTTCTTTCTTTCATCAGTCTTGTCTAACTTTTGTGGTCTTCCAGTTTTCTTACCTGGCCTGCTTGTTTGAATCAATGGCAGAATGGGGATATGGCAGGTATTGCAAAAAGGTAAATGTTACTAACAGCTACAATGGATAGGATGTTGTGGAAAACCTTGATCGCCAACATCTTGAAGGGATACAACACATAGAAGAAAACTGGCTAAAAAGTTCATTCAATCTTAGCCATCAGATGGTATTAGATGTATTTAGTTAAAACTATCCATGTCTAAGGATATCTCATTTAGTTTTTATTTAGCATTGCTAAGTTATTGCTTACCCTGTTTCTGAGCAGCACAAAATAAAAAGATATTTGAGTGGTTTTTCCATTGCTTTCTCTATGGTTTTGACTCCAAAATAGTCTTTTTACGAGACTGGCAATCATTTAAGACTAGTGAGCTCAGTCTACCCTGCTATTTAACTCAATATTAATGCCAGATATGTGTAACCATTATTAGTATGGCATGTAGAATCAGAAAGTTGAGTTCATATTCCAACCAAATTTGTTGTGTTCACTTTTACATATATGCTCTTGGGAAAAAATATGAATCCATCTCTCCAGCTTCAGCTATGGGTTAAATAGCAGGGCAGGTTGAGCTATCTATTCTTGCACAGCAACCAGTCTAAGAGAAGGAACACTTTGAATTCCAAACTGTAGAGAATGCAATGAGAAACTACTCCACTATCTTTCCCAAGAAGTCAAGCAACCTCCCACAATCCAAAATATGTTTTGGCTTTAAATAACCCACAAAAGGTTGATATGTCAAAAACCAATCAATCTCAGTTGATTTGACTATAACTGTCATATCAACATGCATTTAAAAAAAATATAATTGTCAGAATTTTCATATTTTGTTTATTAATTCTAAAATTGAAGATGGAAGAAAATAAACAATATTTTTGGTTTGTTATCCTTTTTTATTTTAAGAAAGTTAAAAGGTGGACACAAATGCATAAAAAATGTGAAAGAATTACTCCCAACTTGTCAGCCAAAATCTCCGCCAGATGGTGATGTTCAGAATTATAAAAGAAAGCAACAACAAGCCCTCATTCTCTTCTTTATTTTTGCTCTGAAATGTAGAGACAACATTGTGACTTGTATCCACTAGTGAAGATTTCTTCCCCTCAGCAAATCGACTACCTAATTTCAAACAAGCCATGTGGTCATCACACACAAGCACTATGGTTAAGTACCTTAAATGTTCTTTTTCTGTTTTTTTTTAATTATCTGTATGAATATTATTTTTTGTCTCTCTTTTTCTTTTATGCATAAAATTCCTTCATACTTTGAATTTATTTCTTTCAAAAAATGTTGGATTCATTTACTTTGAAAGTTTTCCACCTTAGTAGTAACTCCTGCTACAGACTGGTGACAAAAACCTTGTTCAACACAAATTGTAGCACTATTTGCTACAAATGATTTGTGTCATTTATAGTACAAGGTACAAGTCCAATGAACTACCACATCATTTGCATAGAGTAATATTGCATTCACAGATGCCTGCTATATAGCAGAAGACATCAAGGCCAACTAAAGAAATGATACAAAGATGCAATCAAAACTAACTTCTATTGATGTAAGATCAAACCAAAGGAGTTGCTGTAGACTGATCATGTTGATGTTCTATTGTTAACCAAACCTCTGAAAACTCTGAAGAAGCCTGGCATCAAAAACTAAAAAAGAATAATGGCACCATGCATTTTTGGTATTGATCACAACTATCAGCTTCCAGTGTCTCCATTGCTCCAGACTTTACATTCTAGATTCTCTTTGAAAGCCAAAATCTTCTTCAGACCCAAATGACAACCATAATGAGTTTAAAAAATCAAACATGTCAAAAGTAGAAATTACTTGCTGATTGATGACACACCATCAGATAGACCAGTTGTGGTTGACAGCAATCAAATGAAGAAATTATGTTTTAAAGATGGATGCTAGAGAAAGTCAACTAATTTAAAATATCCAAATTAAGTGTTAAAAAAAATCTTTTGAAACCCAACAGTGTAACATAGAAAGCTTGCATCAAAATACAATGTCACGGGCTTTGCTTTCTTTTCTTTTCTTTCTTTTTATGTGCCATGTCCTTTCAGGATGTAGGTGATCATGGCTCTCCACCTCTCTCTATCTCTTGCAGTTCTCAGCAAGTTCCTTCCCTCTGCTTCCTGCCCCAGACAATGTTCTGTCATCCACCTACTCAAGCTTATCAGGTATGTCATGTGCTGCTTTTAGTTTTCATAAAAAATGGCAGAAATTTATACCAACTAAAGTTAAGGATTACTCCTTGATAAGTGAAAAATTTAGAGTAAAAATAAAATCAAACATCGTATAATGGTACCTAACCAAGGCATAATGGAGAGCTAGTATTACTGACCATTACTATTATCATATGTTTGATACTCAATTATTCAATAGATACATAAAATTCTGCCATACTAAGCAAAATATGTCAATATCAATAAGCCTACAAAAAAAAAGAAAAAGTTGGATGAGTCTAATGGTAATCACTAGTGATAATGACATTATGCCATCTTCTCACAGGGCCCCAGACTCAACATCGAGGCCTACGTTAAGTGCTTTGAGGAGGTAATGCTTCCCCAGGTCAAGGGGATGGCTGCTGGAAGAGCTTAAGTCTGCCAATGAGACCATGCTACACAAGAGAGAGAACCCAGTCATGGCTGTCAGACAATTTCTGCGACCACATCACCCCTTACATCTGACCACCTAACTCCCCAGACTGCAGTACCCTTGATTATTATGTGTGGGATGCAGTTGAGCAAGAGACCAAGAAAACTCCTTGTAACACCAAAGATTAACTGAAAGCAAGGATTCTGGCAGTATTCACCAAATTAAATAAGGAGGCCATCCAGAAGAGTTAATTTTGGTAAATACATTTGTAAAAATGAGATATCAGTGTTATTTTCATTTTTGCGTAATTTAGATGACAATCTATCTATTACACCCTGTATGTATATATATATATATATATATATATATATAAACAAATATATCTGTAAAAGGGCAATATGAATAAAGACAATGGGAAAACATTCCTTTACCAATACAGTTCATCCTCTGATGGACTTTATCTTACCTTGATAATGTCTGCCAGAAAACTAAACGCTTTAGTAAAGAAAAATTTCCCTTCTGTCTTTATTCATATTCATATATATATCATATGTGTTTCCTCCAAAACTCTTCTTGATATATAAATATTTTTATATCATTAACACACACACACAAATATATATATATATATATATATATATATATATATATATATATATATATATATATATATGTATATGTATGGGATAATTAGATGAAGATATTTATATATAAATATATATTATTTTGAATTCAAAATTTAGAATTTAAAATTTTAGATTTTAATTATTAATTTTTTTACGTTTTAGTTATGATTAATAATATTAATATTTTTTGTTTATTTTATATTCATATTATTTTTCCTTTCACCTATTTTATTTTGTTGGTAATCTTTAAAATAATGTCAAGCATTAACTATAAACTATATTAAACTGTGTTTTTGAAATTAACTGCAATATGCCTATACATGTTAATTTAATCTTCCTTTTCTCCTTTCTCCACTTTTTCCTCCCATCCCTGCTTCCTCATTTGCTTTCTTATATCTTTTTCTTTTTTTCCTTTTGTCTCTTTTCCTGTGAGATGACTTATTAAATAGGTCAATGTCTGGCACTTATCCCCTCCCTTACTTTTAATTATCATAATAAAAACAGATTTAAAATTATTGCTATGTCTCCCTTACTTCTAATTTCGACCATATCTGTTATCCTCTCTCTCATTCTCTCTCTCTGTCACCTTACATCAACTTAAAACTACCCCTCAAAAGCATATAAAAATAATATGTAAATTTTAAAACCATAATCAATAATATATATATATGCATATACATATATATACATGTATATTAATTTAATACATATATATACACATATATATACACATATATATATTATATGGAGATGTTCTCTGTCTCTGTCTCGTCACTTTTTGTGTGTGTGTATATATATATAAATATGTCTGGGTGCTTATATATTATAATCTGATTGTGTTTGTTTTACGCGTGAGTTTAGGACCCCATTCACACACTTGGGATTAAAATGTATACATATTGTCAAAGGACCGGATTATAATTAGCTAAAGTAACTTCAATGAAGAAATAAATTGAATAACATATATATTTCTTCTTTTCTCCTCAGTAATTTTATAGTTGTAAACTTAATAGCGATTAAATTTTGATTTTGAAATTAGCAGTTTTTAATTTTAATATTAAATTTTATCCTATAATTTAGTAATTATTGGTTAGAATAAATTCTTTTTTAATATTACCCATATTTTAAACATCTGAATAGCTATTATAACATGACTTCGTTGTCAAGCTTTTTGAATTTTCCTATACTTGTATTTTGATTGGTCAATATAGCTTTTGTAACAACGTTTTCCCCTTGCGAAGGATTGTTAATTAATTTGAAACTTTTAAAACCATTCATTTTACATTCAACATCATCACTTGATAAGACACATATAATACATATGTATAAACATATATATTATATATATATATAATACATGTATATATTATATATATATATATTATATACATATTATACATATATATTATGCATATATATATATTATACATATATATGTGTATATATATATATATATATATATATATATATATATATATATATATTCATGTTAGTATGATGTAGAATAGTATCTGAAGTAAAGTGAAGATAATGAGATGAAGTGGAAAAACTTTTACAGACAATGCATTTCACCTGTGTGTAATAGGTATCTTCTGGTTGTAATTAGAGAGCGCATTGGAATTTTTGAGGAAAGAGCAATAAATAAAGGCCAGAAAGTGCTTTCTTTTTTTGTATTGAAGCAGTTAACATTTGTTAGATTTGAAATTAGTCAACTCCAAGTAGATTTCTGATTTTTTCTCAATTAATTCATAAACCACATTGTGCTATTATTGCTTCTGTGATGCTTAGTGATATTATGCATGAGCCTGGTCTGATTTTGGCTGTGGAAAATTGTGAGATCAGTGCACTTTCAGTGCATTCTCTTTTTACTGAAAATATAGCTTTTCAACATGTCCTTGTTGCCACAATACTTAAAATTTTTATAACTTGACAATGACAAATATTTATAACTTCTACCTTGATGCAGGACACAGATCAATGAGATAATTTTCTAAGCCTGCATTTTCCATACTGGAGTTTATTTATTTATGCTACCATGGGCAAGCCAATAAAACACCATGAAAAATACCCATTCAACAATTTATAAATAACTCTTTTAAAATAATGAATATTGTTTAAAAATAATCTTCATCAAATCACTTTACAGTTACATAAAATTGTTTTTCCTTTTAAAAAAAAAAGATTTTACATTTTAAAATATTTAAATACTAAAAATCATTTTTTAAAAATTCATGAATATAGAACAATTTTGAAAAAAATCAAATATACCTCCTCTATGTGCCATGTCCCTTAAGGACGTGTGCGATTATGGCTCTCCCCAACTTCCTAATATTTGAAGCTCTTAGTAAGGTTTGCCTTTTCACCATTCCTCTAATTCTCTGTCATCCATTTACACAAATTTGTGAGGCAGGTTACTCATTGTTTCCTCTCTTTCTCTTGCCTTAAATATGTCCTGTGAGTGTCAAATTCTCCAAGCTCTCCTTTCTCATTATATGTCCTACAAATTTTGACTATCTCTTTCTGATTCTAAATATAAGCATCCTTAAAATAAAAAAACAAACAAACTATTTCTTAAATTGCATTTCATAACATTTAAAATCACCTTAAAGAAATGACTATATCTGAAAAACAAAAATATTTATACTGTATCCAAATTTTGTTTTATATTCTTTTGAAAATTTCTTCTGACAATTCCAAAGATCATCCACACTGTTTACTTCAGTGTTGGAGACATTCAGGATCTTCAATGAACTTCTACACAGTTTGGTAATGCCTGCTGATCATTTTTGCAATTTTCAGTGTTGTTTTACCATTTGCAATCTCTGAGGTTATTAAACCTTTAGCTTTACCTATCAAATCAACCTTTTTAATGTCTCAGACTTTCAACCAATTTTAAAGGTTCAAACTTGCAATTAGGAAGTAAGTGCAGATTATGAAGATATGTGAGATAGATAACGGTTGACCTTAGACTTGGAAAAATTAAGATTACCGTTATCAGGGAAGCATCTCCTTGGTAGTCTGTTTCACAAATTAGTAATTATCAGTCAGGAAGCTATTTGGGCAGAACTCCCTTCTTACCAATGAAATACTAATGGAATGAGAAAGATTTGACCCTGTGTATCTGGTCTGGCATATCATAGCTGTAAAGGCCTGACCTGGTGGAACTAAGGAATGTAACTCATCTGAGCATTTGACATGTAAATAACAACAGAGTAGCAATAGTCTTGTAAAATTTTGTCTGTGCTGAAGAGGCTGTAGTGTTGAAAATAATTCATCACCCACAAGGCCGTGTAAAACGCTTTTGAACATCAGTCAAGGCTGGAAAATAAGGATTAAGTAGTGGCGGCCCAGATATGGCATCAATACTCCATTTTTGGTCTTATCTGAAATCTTCACTTGTAATGACGAAACAAATTTCTCTGAATTACGTTGGAAAGTTTCTTAGTTTTCATTTGAAATCAAGAAAATACAAGATTCTTGCAAAATGATCATGGTATATGGAACAAAGAATTCATAAGTTTAAACTGACACCAGGGGAATATGAATTGCAGAAGTTTATCATTTAAATGTGTTTAATATTCTTTGATATTCCTTTTGTTATTTTCCTTGAAACCAAGAGTGAATACTTAACATAAGATAAAATATATTTAGAAATAAAATAGAATCACATGTATTGCCTTATTTGCGTTGAGACGAGGGTACAATAGATAAAGAAAAATGTAAGTAATTTCTTCATTATTAAATCAGGCAAGTAGAAAAATTAAAATATCTAGGAAGTGTCTTTACAGAGGACAGAAAATGCAACACAGAAATCCCAAGGCACATTGGAATAGTGAAAGATACCTTCCAAAAGTTAAGCAAAGTATTAAGAAACAAGAAAATTTTGTTATAAACAAACAAAAGTGTACTGAAATGTTATGTAATATTAGTCTTCCTATATGGTAGTGGATGCTGGAAAATCTCTTTGCAAATGCAGAAGTGACTTGAGGCAACAGAAATGTAGTTCTACAGAAGGATGCTGGTTCAAACATTTGAGCAACAACAAAGTTTTAGAGAAAATCAAAACTAAAAGGAAAATTATGCATAGAATCAGAAAAAGACAATTGAAATTTCTAGGATTTATAATGAGGAAAGAGGGCTTGGAAAATTTGACACTTACAAGATATGTTGAAGGCAAGAGGGACAGCGGAAAACAGTGAACAGACTACTTAACGAGCTTGGTAAATGTCTACCAGAACAGATATTAGGAGAGATAGCAAAAGGACAAATTATACTTAGAGTTACAAAGGACAATAAGTTGTGGAGAGCCATGATTGCTCACATCTTGAATGGACATGACACATACAAAAAAATCATTTATTATAATCTTTTTCTCTTTCAATAAACATTCTTTTTTGAAGTTATTTTTTATTTGATATACAAAAGTTGGATGAAAAGTTCACAAATTGACCAATATATATATATATATATATATCACACCTGGTCAGCCAGCAGTTGTATTCTGGTATACTTATGTGGCTTTTAGTTTAGTCTACCAAATGGTGTGTCTGTTTACATTTATACAGGGTGCGATGAATAAATTGTCGTCTAAAATACACAATAATGAAAATAACACTAACATCTCATTTTAACAGATATATTTACCAGAAATTACAAACAAATATCTTAAAATAGTAAATTTATTCAATAAAATTGCCAGTGTCAAGATGACTTTGGAATCTCCTGCATCTCTTTTGGATGTTCTCTTTGTTTAAGTTGGTGAATGCTGTCATAATCCTTGCTTTCAGTTAATCTTTGGTGTTACAAGGAGTTTTGTTGGTCTTTCACTCAACTGTACCACACACATAATAATCAAGGAGATTGTAGTCTGGGGAGTTAGGTGGCCAGATGCAAGGTGTAATGTACTTGCAGAAATTGTCTGACAGCCATGACTGGGTTCTCCTGCTTGTGTGGCAGAGTGCAGATTCTCATTGCTAGACATAGGCTCTTCCGGCAGTCACCCTCTTGACCCAAGGCAGCACTACCTACTCAAGGCACTTGATATAGGCTGCCATGTTGTGTCTGAGGCCCTGTTAGAAGATGAATGAAGGTATAATGTCGCCATCACTAGTGATCATGCCAAACACCTTGTGTTAATAATATATAAAATTTCACCACCTCTGAAGTTTCATAACTACAATCTTTTATATATGTAAATCAAGTAAGATTTTGTTTGGATTGTTGAAGGTTTATACACATAGGTTAGTTTTAATTCAAAATGCAAAAATTATCTACCAAATAACTGGAAGGAAAAAATTAAGAGTAATTTTAAAAATATTATGGCACGATACTTATATTACCAGAATAATTTTTTAAATAAAAGATATTGTATATATGCAGGTTAATTTTCTTCTATATGCTGGTCTCTTTAGGGTTTGTTCTACCATGGCTCTTCCTGCCCTTTGCAGCTCTTAACATTATTTGTTTTTATCCTATCCACCCCATTCCCTGTTCAGTCATCTATTTACACATGTTCATTCGATATGTTTAGTCAGTTTTCCACTGTGTGTCATGCCTTCAATATGCCCTGTGAATGTCAAATTCTACAAGCTCTCTTTTCTAAAAATTTCAACTATCACTTTCTGATTCTAAATTTATGTGCTTTTTTTTATTTCCATTTTCCTTAAACTTCTTTATTGCTTACATTTTTTTAATCATTTCACCCCAGGCAAGGCGATAATGCCACTAGGACACAGGCAGTTACTGGAAATGAAAATGAATGAGAAGACTTTAGTAAGGAGAAAGGATAATAAAAAAACAAAATTCAGGAAGACAGAAGATGGCATTTGGTATTGAATTCTTCATTTAATTTATTTTCAACATGTCTGTGGAACTACATTTCTGTTACCTCAAGTTGCTTCTCCATCTGTGAGGAGATTGTCCAGCATCCATTACCATATAGGAAGACTAATATTACATAATATTTCAGTACTCTTTTGTTTGCTTCTAACAAAATTTTCCTGTTACTTAATACTTTGCTTAGCTTTTGCAAGGTATCTTTCGCTGTTCTAATGTGCCTTTGGATTTCAGTGTCGCATTTTCTGTCCTCTGTAAAGACACTTCCTAGTCATTTTAATTTTTTTACCTGCCTGATTTATTAATGAATAATGAAGTGTTTGTAAAACATCTTTTATCATTATAATGTGCTTTCAGATAATGCAACATTTATGATCAGAATATCAAGGAGAGGTTTATTTTACTTGTGCAAAATGAAACTAAAGAAACGAAGGTAAATCTCTTAAGACGCTAAAAGAAGAATAGTATTAATGTGTTTGAAATCAGTTGGCTGTTTAATTTTTTTTGTTTTTTTTATTAAAAAGGAGAATAAGTAATGCTTAATAAAAGCAAAGTTTGGATCGATGGAACAAGTTTTGATTACAAAGAGTCAATTTTATTACACTGATGCAGCAATTAAAAAACAAATTGTTGTAAATATCCATAGTTTGATCATCAAATTGGTCTTTCATATGACAAGCAACTTTTGAATTTGAGATTAAACAAAGAAATGAAACTACAAATGAAAAGTACTTTGGTATGAATAATGTTTTTTTTAAATTAAGTAATAAATAAAGAATTTTGGCAATGTTTAGCCTTCATGCTTGCAAAAAAAAACAAAAAAACTGTGCATCAAAAGGACGCTTTTTCCCTTAACACCACTATTATTTTAACTACCTTCACTCCTTGGCAAT
>OZ010573.1:58419693-58434693 GCA_963932145.1 Acanthosepion lycidas
ATGTGTTACATAGAACTTTTTTCCAGTTTGTCATTCATTTACCCACAAATAAGTAAATTAGTAATTAAATCAATTTTTAATTAATTATTAAATTAATTATTAATTTAATAAAAAATGACATTTGTCCAGAATTATAAGAAATACTCCAAATTATAAAATCCAATAAAAATAGTTTTTAATATTCAAGAAATATTTGACCCTAAATTCAATAAAATAATGTCTGTAGTGCAGATAATATACTCTGTGTGTGTGTGTGTGTGTAAGACTTCAAATTACAAAATTCAGTAAAAATATTTTTTAAATTTCAAGAAGTGCTTGACTCCTAAATTTAATAAAGTAATGTCTGTAGCACAGATAACATACTGTGTGTGTATGTGTTTGAACATGATGTCCGGAATTCTACATTCTTTAGCATTTAATTGAATCTTTGTATATAAGCACGAGTGTTCCTCCATAATAAGGCATTTGTCAAAGAAAAGACAAAGTACATGAGGCAGTCTTGAGCAATAAGATAAAAGTTTTATTATCAAAAAAAAAAATAAAAATAAAAAAAAAATGCATCCCTTCTACCCCAAAGAGACAAAAGAATCTAACTCTTCCTTTGTTTACAAGTCAAGTCTGGACAAAAGACTCAACTGTATGGACGACAACAGAGTCGAAAACAGAGAGAGGATGTGAAGCAAAGAAGGTGAACACATTTTTGGCCATGCATACCCTCATCTAAGTCATAGATGGGCACATTCTGGGGCAGGGAATAAAGGAATGGTGACAGTTAGCTGTCTACCCAGGTTTGATTTAACTAGTTATGCTTCAGGAAGACACAATAAGTAGAAATCTGATGTTTGTGAATGCAAAGATTGTTTGGTATAACTTAAAATTTATTCTTATTATGATGCACTTAGGTATTATATGATGATTCCTTTCTGTAAATTCTGTAAATGGGATTTGCATTTGTTGTCTGAGGTTTTGTCTGAGTCGAAGATCAGTTTCAGTACACAGGTAATAGTTTGTAAACATCCATGTACACTCAGTGCTGAGGTATACACATATATATGTATATATATTTTCTGTTTATACATCATTATTATCGATAAAATTTATCTAAGTAAATGCTCTGTTTTTTTTTAGTTCTTGAACATTCAAGCTGGTGGATGTAATTAATACTGTTTAATTAAAAAAAAAACAGAGCATTTACTTAAATAAGTTGTATTTATAAAAAATTGTATAAACAGAAAATATATTACATAATTGACTTACTCCATTTCATTATATATGTATGTATGTGTATATTTCAACATATATCTATATTATGGACAAAACTATTACATTGTATATAAAAGAAGTCTGATTTTTAAAATTTTACTAATTTAGTTTTCTGTTTTAATAAAAATGATGATGTTTATAAATAAATAGATTTAACTGAAACTTTTATATATAAAAATCAGAAAACTGAGAAATTTCTCTTATTTTTATATGTATATGGGAGATGTGATTTAGCATGGATATATGTATAATATTTAGCATGGATATATGTATAACATTAGATTAGAATATATATATATATATATATATATATATATATATATATATATATATATATATATATATGGAAAACGATATATAAATTTTTGTTTCAGAACAATTTTAGGAAAATTTATGATAAAGTGGAAAAAAACTTTTGTGTGGCACATTTTGTCATTTAGGACATCATTGGACTAAAGTGATGTTTACACTGATATGAAGGAGAGGGGATGCTAAAATTAAAGAAAAACTTAATTTAAATATCAACGTCACCTCTCCTTCATGCACATGTGTAATCATGCCAATGTAAAATTCACTTTAGTCCAATTCTAAAGGATGAAATGTGTTACACAAAAAGCTTTTTTTCCAATTTGTGGGAGATTTTCGGTAAAAACTATATATATCATAGTGTGCTAGTGTTAATAAAATAGTGCTCAATGTAATATAACAGAGCTATTAAGTATATATTAATAAATATACATATTATCCCTAACCAGTAGCATGACTCAGAGTTTTCCAATGCAAACTTCAGGCACTGGATTACATTAACCAGATATTTTTATAAAAATTTAAATTATGCGATGGTCAGTCTCTACCCAGCACCTGAAGATTTTGTTGTGCATGAAACTCAAAGTCATGCTACTGGTGGGGGATAATATATATATATATATTAATATATACTTAATAGCTATATATATTTATTAATATAGGTATTAATATGGATAAATCAAATAACTTGATATTAGCACCTGTATATACATGTGTTAGTGTGCATACATAGGTAAGCAAATAAATATTTACTCAATTTGATTTAAGTTGTAAAACAAAACAGTGCTCAATATGGTTAGACAGAGCTAAGAAGTATATATTAATATACATATACCTATGTTCGAAGTGCAACTTAAAGTTTGTTCTTCTACCAACTCATGCATGAATTAATTCATGCCAAAACAACAAATCTTTAAGTTGCACTTTGAACATATGTATGTGTATATTTATTAATATATATTTAGTAATGTATATATATATATATATATATATATATATATATATATAAGTTTTAAATGTATATGTAATTCTGTAAATGTTTGTATACAAGAGAAGGATAGATGATATGTGTATAGTCTTTAAAGTTTATAAATGGCTGTTTTCTATATGATTTCATGCACATGTGTGTATATAAATGTGCATGGGTGTGTAAATTCATGTGTCTGTTTTATGTGTAAATATATGTGTATGTGTATATGCATGTGCTTATTTTATGTGTATATATATATATATATATATATATATATATATATTTAACTCTCTTCCTCTTTCTCTCTCTATATATATGTATATATATTTAATCCTCTCCTTCACTCTCTCCATATATATATACATATATATATATATATATATATATAATACCAATTGGTAGAGATAATTCCAAGGAGGACATTAATCCCAAAAGAGCTCAATGTAAGTAACAAAGTAAAAATCCTTTGGTCTGAAGATATGAATATGTAAATATATTCATGAAATAAATTATAACCAAGATGTATTTTTAAGGATTTTCTTGAGTTATTATATATATATATATATATATGTTTATGTATATATGTATGTATATGCATGGGTGTGCGTATGTGTATATGTGTTTCATGTGTAAATATATATATGCATGTGTGTATTTTATGTGTAAACATATATATATATATATGCATGTGTGAATTTTATGTGTAAATATATATATATGTGTATATGTGTATATGTATGTGTTTGTTTTATGTATAAATATATATATATATATATATATATATATATATGCATGTATGCGCATATGCATGTGTTTGTTTTATGTGTAAATATATATATATATATGTGTGTATGTGTATATGCATGTGTGTGTTTTATCTGTAAATATATGTGTATATGCATGTATGTGTTTTATGTGTGAAAATATATATATTTATGAGTAAATATGTATATATTGCACATTTTTGCATGTACATGTAATAATGAATGTTTAATTGAAATTGTCGGTGCATATTTTCTTCTTTTGTCTCTTCTCTTTGAGTTAAATGTTTTCATCTCCCTGAATATATGAAAAAAAGAAAAACTGAAAAAACAAAAGGAAATAGATCCCCATAGCTTATCAAGAAATTAAAGGAGTCCCCATCAGACAATATACATACACAACCTCTCTCTTCAAATAGTCCCAATCCTCTAAAAGTCCTAAAAGAATGTCTTTTTCACTTATTTGTTTCCAAACAACAAAGTGGGTAAGGATGAATCAAACTTCTTCCTGCCCCCACCCCCACAACTTTTAAATCTACAATATCATATCAGCCAGAAACAACCATGCTATAAGCAACTGTATTTCTTTTATCTCAACTTCAAGATTTGTTTTTTCTTCATTCTGCAGAGCCAACTAACAAATTTCGGCAACAGCAAGGATACAACATTTCTCAAAAGCCCTTAACAAAATAAAATTATCAGCCATCTTTGTGTTCTTATCTGTTTTAATAATGTTTTGAGCAATGTGGCACCCTCAGCCACAATCATCAGTACATTCTGTGTACTTGTAAAATCTAAAAAAAAAGAAAAGAAAATGACACAAGCAATATAAGCAAAGGAGTTGTGCCACTTTGGACAAGGAAACCATTCTTCCACTGACCATTTTAGCAGAATGACTAGTTATGGAACTAGACTAAAGGTAATCACTTAAGGCTTGAAAAAATTTGTTTTGTATTCCTGGTTTGATGCTCATGGTACATTCTAAATTCTTGTAAAATCCACAATTTCCATATTTATAAATATATGTATATATTTAATCATAGCATTCAGTATCTTTCTAGTACAGATTTTGTACTGGGAGTGCTGAAAATTTTTTTTTTTCTATTTCAAGGTGAGAAGAATCTTGGATCACCAATTTTTATGAGAAACCTGTTTCCATTGATTCTAATTTGAATCAAGCAAACAAAAGATTAAAAACAAGAAGTTGGGTTAGTGTTGCCTTCGATGACCCTTAATCTATTCTGCTTTCTTCCTGTGCTATTTTTTTTCATTCCCCTACCTAACTGGGCACAGGAGGTGATGTCAAGTATACCAGCCATATATCATTTCCAGGGAGATAATAAAATCTGTGACTGCAGTTACCATGTGTGGTGATCAGTCTATGGGAGAGGAAACTGGCTTGTCCCGAGAAGACAAAGTAAAAATACCACCAACATTTGAACAAGCTGACCCACATTTCGTGTCCTGTGTTATCTACTGACATTATTAATTCTGCATACTATACAAAAGCACTTTTCAATAAGTTTTGATTGTACTTTCTAAACATTTAGCTTCACTTTAGGTTTTAGCAACAAGGAATGGACTTTCTTTTTTAATTACAACAAAAGAATAACTTATGTCTAAATACAAATGAAAAGACAATAAATCTGATAACAGGCATGAAACCAATAAAAGTTTACTTTTTTTCTCTTGTTAAAAGTTGTGCTTCAACATTCTGTATTGATTTCACAGTTCATTCATAATGTTTTAATATGATAGTTCACACAAAGGATGATAATATCTTTGGTTTTCAATGAAATTAATATGCTTATCTTTACTGAATATCTCTTTATTTAATAATAATAATAATAATAATAATAATTCCTAGAGAATATTAAAATGTACTTGGTAGTTTTAATATCATTGTTAAACTTTCAAGTAAGTAAACTGTATACATATATATATATGTATATATATATATATATATATATAAAATGTATGTGTATATAACTTATTCACTTATATTGTAAATGTCTGTTGGCAAAAAAAAATATGTGTGTGTGTTTGTGTGTGTGTGTAAATACCTATCACTTAAAAAGATGAACCTGTGTGCCAATGCTTTGATATGTTAAAGATAATACATAAAAAAAAATAATTAAATTTCCCAATATATTTTGTGAAATGTGAAAACTATCTTGCCATCAAATGTGGAGGTAAATGCAGTGAGAACGAATAAAAACAAGCAGTTTTTGTTTGTTTGTCTGTTTGTTTTTGTTTTTTTTATCTACGAAGACTGGACCATAAGATGTCCAAAGTTCGTTAGATCCTGTATCACTCTTTTCTGTTTGTAGATTTCATAGTGAAAGGACACACCAAAGTCATCATTGGTGATGTGTGGTAAGTGCAACGGTGAGGAGAGGGTGTCCTGGGCTGATTGGTGTGAATTGAACATTTGGCTGATGTCGTTCTCCTGTCGGGCTGTCTCCAAGATCTTCATCTGACTCAAAATACATTCTTCACGCTCAATGATCTTCCTGAAGTTCTCCATCAAATTCCGACGCTTCCTTTCCATCTCCTGTTCAGACATGGACAGGATCTCTCGTTCCCGCTCATCTATAACCTCACGAAGTTTCTGGAAAGTAAGCTTAATCTCATCTGTCACTTGCGTCTCCATCTCGGCCAGCTTTTCCATTGCCTGTTCAATATGGGTGCGTCTCATCAGGTGTTCTTCCTTTCGACGTTCCATCTCATTAATTGTCTCATTGATAATGGGTGTATACTTGTTGAGAGCCTCCTCCATGTTCATCACCTGGTGTCCGTTGAGCTCTTTATGGTCAAGAACTGTACAGTCACTGCATACAGGTATGGCACAAGGCTCACAGAAGAAGTTAAGGGGTTGAAGTTGATGCTTAGTACAATAGGCAATATCAGTGATGCCAGTCTCATGTACAAAGCTCAACAGTTCCAAGACAGTATGGTCATTGGGCAGACGTCGTAGATCCTCCTCTGAGGCGATGATGCTGTCCCGGCAAGTAGGGCATTGGATCTTCACGGCCCTTGGCATACCTCGAAAGGCTGAGCTGAGGGACTGACGATACTCGCCCTCTACGCGGAACATCTCCAGGAAGCATTGCAGACAGAATGAGTGGTGGCAAGGTAGTGTCTTAGGCAGCTTCTCACTTTCATTGAACACATCTCTGCAGATGAGGCATCGTAGAAAGACATCCTCAAAATGTTCTTCGTCAAAGATTAGGTTTCGTCTACGAAGCTTTTCTGCACTTTCAACCTTTTTGGGAACCATTTCTGGAATCTTCTCTGGAAGGAGAGTTAAGAGAAGAAAGGAAATGTCAATTTCCTGCAAGAGAAACCAAGAGAGGCAAGAGCAATTGCATTGGCCACTGCTTCCAAAAGCCTAAATTAAGAATAAAGCACTGGATAGACAGACAAGCTTGGCCTATGAAATTAAAGTCCTTTAGATATGAAAGGGCAGAGTATGCCAAAGTAGTTTAAATCTGGCTGGATATTAATGCTCAAGGGAGATAAACCTGAAAGTTTTAGAGATAATGACCAGATTAATCCAAGGGATAAATAAAAACTCCAAAGGATTTTAGGCAATGTTTAACCTATAGGTCCACAAAAAAAATGCTGTGTTAAAAGGATGGTTAGTCACTTGATACCACTGTTATTCTATACAATTTTGATTCACCCAGCAATGTTTATTTACAAAATTATAAAAAATATGTGAACTATGTATAATGCGATATTTATTATTTAGCTTTTATAAAGATTTATTATTTACCATTTTATAAAGAAACAAATTTGAAAAAAAATCTTTTTAATCAAAAATTTATAAAAAATTACAAAATTATCGAAATATGTAAACCAACTATAATGCAATATTTATTATTTACCATTTTATAAATAATTATACAACTTTTTTATTCAATCTAATAAATAAATGGTTTTTAATATCTTTGTTGTCGATTATCAAGAATAAAGAAAATGTATATATCCACTTTCATGTTTGAATTTTATTAAAATTTTAATCATCGTTTTTAAAACAATAAACATTGCTGAAGGAATCAAAAATGTATACAATAATAGTGGTGTTAAGGGAACAACTGTCCTTTTGACAAACAGTTCATTTAGGGTGGGGGCATGAAGGTTAAACATTGACAGATTTTATATGAGCAGAATGTTCAGATCTGAAGATTAAAAAAAAAAGCAAAGTTGAAAGTCAAGAAATAAAGAGGCTTTTACTTGCTTTTTTTTAAAGGCCTGAGTTTTTTGTAAGCCAAGGCCAGAAGAAATCATGAGAATTGGAAAGAAAGCAAGAATGAGTAGAAAATCAAGGACAAAAACAGGAGTTAAGGGCCAAATGCTAAAAACCTATTGAGACATTTATATCAGACCTATGTAAACAAAAGCCTAGAAAAGATAAGGTTAAATTATCTGCTTGAGAAAGACCATTGAGGCAGTTGAAGCTATATTAAAGCAATGGGGTTGCTAAAATATGTGTCGAAGGAAAGCAAGAAAAAAAAGGATCAAGAAAGCGAAGTTACCGAAAAAAAAAAAAAGCTCAAGTATTATTTTATGTAATAAGATACGTCAAGTCACTCTACAAGTACTACTGGTATCATATAAGTCACTACTACCTTCTGCATGGCTGGGTCATTGGTGATTAAACTTGTTCCCTCGCCAGGCTTTTTTGGTGAGAAGGGTTAGGATTAAACTCAAGACTTGTCAAAAAGCTGATAAACCTTCTTGTAGGGTCAATGGCCATATAGTGCCAACTAGGGTAAGTTGAGTTCTATAGCTGTGTATGCAGCCAGTGTAGTGATGACACGGTATTGCTGGGCTGAAGGCTGCCTAGAGTGAAGTCAATGGACAGGGTAGACAGTTCTCCCAACAAAATCAACAGTCACATGTCCATGATCAAGGTGAGCCTTCAAGATGGAGGATATCAGCTGTGGTCTGACCTGGAGAGGGATGGACTCCGCCAAGTCTACTTGCCCAAGAGATGCTACACATCAACTCAGATCTGTGCAGGGAACTGGTCAGGTCCATGTGCTCAGCTGTAGTGACCCTAAAAGGAAACTTCTTCGTGGGATGGATGATGAATAATTTGATAAATAATGAGGATAAATAAAGCATGATAATTGTAATATGAGATAGGCAAAAAACATATAAATGGACAAAGATAAGTCTTTTAAAGGTTTGTAATTAAGGTGTCAGTTCAGTTAAACCAATATGAATACATAATGAGAAAAGATGAAAGTATATGGAGAGAAGTGAAATGAAATTGTTCAATATGATGTAGCAGTCAAGTTCAAATTATTCATAAACTGCATTGTATCCATTTTAAAAAAAAAATCTGATGTGTTTTTTTTTTTTATTTACAAACCCTCTTTTTATTTCTGTTATATTTTTAACTAAAAATAATTTGTATGCTTTTTTAAAAATTTCATATAAGTATATTTTTAATTTAGTTACCCTATTTTTTATTTTGGGTATATTTAAAAAAAATACTTTGCATTTTTTAAAAATATGATATATGTATATTTTTTCTAAGTTAGGAACTCTCCTTTTTATTTCAATTATATTTTGAATTAAAAATATGTTGTATACTTTTTTTAAAAATCTGATATAGGTATACAAGCTCAGATCAAAAGGTATTGGTACTTGTGCTATAAAAAGAAAACTACAGTACATGTCAATTTGGCATTTATTCTCTTTTGAAATAGTCTCCTGCTGAAGCCACACATTACTTCGATTTCTTTGACATCATGAAATTTTGTCCCTTTCAAATGGGATTTGATTTCTGAAGGGAAAAATGTCACAAGGAGCCAGATCTGGGGAATATGATGGTTGCCATATTATGGAATGTCATGCGTAGCTAAAAACTACTGCACAAGACATGGTCACTAATAGAAACGCTGTGTTATGGTGAAACAACCATACTCTACAGACTTTCCATCTAAGGAATGCTATAAACAACAGAAGAGAGCAAGAACATTATATCTTATTGCATATGTATATGCAACAGAGTTCAAGGTTGATCTTATTGAATAATATACAAAATTTATATTCTTGACATTATGTTTGATGGTATTGAAAAATTGTCAAACTAGGATTTCCTGGCAGAATCCATAAGTGATTTCAATTATATAATAGACTTCATGGATGATTCAGTGATAGCCCTAATCAATAGGTTTATAAATTTTTTCCATATTTTTGGGTATTTGGCTGGTTATTGGCCTGAACACCCATCACCTTGAACCAACACTTAATAAGCCTTGATACACATGTGCCACATAAGACATTAGTTGGCTTATTGCCATATATTGCTACACCAGTTCCTCGAAAATTAGGCAACATTGAGTCTTGTTAGTTCGTAAATGGGTGACTACTTGGAAATGCCAGGTGCTGTAAGCTTGGATGTGTGGATGGTGCAATGGATAACTGCAGAGAATTAGAAATTGGAGAGTCGAGTTCCGATGCCAGTTGAGTTTGTTATATTTGCTTATGAGCAAATATCCTTGGAAAAGGTATGAATCCATGTCATCTCTCCACCAGTTATGGTTTATTTAGTAGGACTTGTATGAATAAATCTATTATCGCTGAGAAATTCTTACAATATAAAAATATTTTCTGGCTTTAAATAACCTGTAAAAGATTGTTCAACCATTAGCTTCAAATTTAGGTCTTCAAAAGTCATATGATATATGAATATATACAGTACATGTAGATAAAGTGCTGCAGATTTTGGAAGCATACAAATGAACTTCAAAAGTCCCATGATATGTGAATATATACAGTATATGTAGATATGGTGCTACAGATTTTACAAGCATACAAATGAAATGATAACAAAAAAATTGCTGAGCTCATGGCTGTCAGTTTGAAACCTAAACTAAACTACTAATTCATTAAGAATAATTTTAAAAAGTTGTTAATTATCCTAGATTTAACAATAGGAATTTATTTACTATTGTAATGAAAATGAAAATGTGGAGAAGATATGACAATATAATTTTAAGCCATACTTTAAAGATGACACTACATGGATGTATGCTGTACGAATTAAAAAAAAAACAAAAAACTAATGATCAATTCTATGATTCTATCATATCTGCTTATACTCTGAAATTTCATTTACTTTTATTTATTTTTTCCTCAATAGGAGTAGATAGGTTTGCCCAATGTCCAGTTCACACTCTTTCCCAGTATTTTGATTTTGGTTTATCTCTTGTTTCTTGTTTAGGATTGGGTTTTCAGTTCCCTCTAAAGTCTACTTCAACTCTATACTCCTAACATCTCCGCCTAAACTCTGAAATTTTATTTACTATTCATTATTTTTTTTATTCCTCAATAGCAGTAGATAGTGTCACCTATCACCCAGTTCACAATCCTCCACTGTCTTTGGAACAAATGTAGAAATTTATCCCTTGTTTCCTGTTAAGGATTGGGTTTCTGGTTCTTTCTCCTAATGTCGACTTCAACTCTATACTCATAATGTCTCTGCTGAAACTCTGAAATTTGATTTACTATTTTCTTTCTTCCTCAATAGAAGTAGATCAGTATTCCTATCATCCAGTTCACCCCCACCCCCCAGTCTTTTCAACAGGAGTTGTAGTTTATCCCTTGTTTCCTGTTTAGGATTGGGTTTCTGATTACTTCTAAAGTCTTTTTCATTCTCTTTCATTCTCAGTAGCCACTTGCATCTTAGTGACATTATTGCCTTGCCTGGGGTGAATTGATTTAAAAAAAATGTTATCAATACTATGTGAATACTTATATGTAAACTTTCAGAATAGCTTTCTTTCATTATAGTGTGCATACATATGACTTAAAAGAATTAGTATCAGGAGTTATCATTATTTACACTGTTTACACTTGGACAATTGTCCTCATCTTTGTTGTTGTGATTGCAATTTTTCATTCTTTGTGCCCTCCATCTTACATCAGATGCTCGTCAATCCCAGTGACTTTCAGGATATTTTGAACTGAACACTTTATTTAATCTATGGAGGTAGATTGTTCTCATTGCACTGCCCAAGCCCAGGTTTATCTTGTCTAATTCTTATTTCTCATTTATTGCTTGTTCTGTTTGAACCTAAATCTGCATTACTTAGTCTGGGGTTTGAACTCACAATCACTGTCAACAACTTCACAAACCAACACTAATTCACGAGTCTATTGTCCTATGCAGACTTAGTTTCAGTGAAAACAGAGTGGGCAAAATGAGAAAAATATACTCCTGTAGATTAAGTAAAGGGTTCAATGTGAAATTCTCTGAAGATTACCTGATTCGACACCCATCTGGTCAAGGCTGGAAAGCTTAATGTCAGAAACATTTTAATAATATGGACAAATATGAAGACAATACTCCCAGTGTAAATAATGTAAATTATTAATGGAATTTCCTTTCTATTTTATCAGTCCAACACTAGTTGTTTATCTCACATACTGAGAACTGTTCTACACTTACTATTTGGGCATTTATATAGTCTATGCCTTCAGTCAGTTATGTGCCATGTGTGATACACACTTAGGCAATCATGTCTCTTTCAATACATGACCGATGAGGCAGATTTTTTCCCACAGATTTTTTGCGGTAAACCAGTTACTATCCAAGACTACAGAACCTGGTCTGTCCTGTTATTTACCCATAGCTAGAGGGAGAAGATGAGGATTCATACCTTTCCCAAGGGTATTAGCACGTAAGTGAATGTAATGGATTTAACTGGAATTTGAACTTAGTTCTCCGATTCCTCAATCTGAGCCGCTATCCATTACTCCACCATGCTTCCTATGTTAAATAGGTAGTCATTTCCATAGTGCTACAAAAAATACAGGAGATTGTTTTTTGATTAATTGGTATATGTATATGATGTTTTAACATAAGATAGAAAATTTGACACCGAAACCCAAACATGCATTGGAGTAGCAAAAGGAACAAAGAAAAAAGTGCTGAACTGTTATATAATATCCATTCCATGACAGTGAATGATGAGGAGATCACTGGCAACAACAGAAATGTAGGTTTAGAGAAGGATATTGAGAATACTGTTGCATGCAAGCAACAAAGAAGTGTGAATGAAAATGGAAACAAATACGACACTTAGAATCAGAAAGAGAGAGCTGAAATTTCTTGGATGAATAATGAGGAAGGGGGACTCAGATAATTTGACACTCACAGGGCATATTGAATGTGAAAAGGATAGGTAGAGGTAGTGGGTCCCCTCACTGACCAGCGTGTGTGAATGGAGGGTGGAACAGTAAATTGGAGATATGGTAAAAAGACAAATGTCACTAAGATCTTCAAGGGATAGGAAGTTGTAGGGAGCCATGATCTTTCACATCCCGAATGCTCATGGCACATAAAAGAAGAAGATAGAAATGTACAGATATAGTAATTCTAGATGGAAACTATTCAATGTGGCAATCATAGTGGTATATGAATCCATATAAGACAGTATTGAAGAAGAAATAGATGAGTCTTAAGACACATCACAGGGAAAGTCACAAAAAATTATCATAATTCTAGATGGCCTAAATGCAAAGGTAGGAAAGGAAAAAGATAGTAACATGGTCAATAAATATACATTTGGTGTTATTCTAGGTGTAGCTTAGATGTGGCACAAAGCCAAAAGTATGGGGCACCTAGTGAGGACTGAACTCATTATTCAGTCATAATTGATCTAGCGTGACAATCTTGCTAACCATTACACCATGCCAAAGAAGTTCAAGTGAATACAGATTTGAATCACGTATTGATTGCATAAAAAATAAGTTCAAAAGTGAATGACCAAATAATAACTAACATTTAGTTTGAAGAACATCCAAGAATCATGTGCATGTGTAAAACTCAAGGAAGAGACACTGAAAACTAGATAATCCTCTTGACAACAAAGGATTTAGAAAACTAATAATATTACATCATCACTGACTAGACCCTGAACCTGCATCAATCCTGATGAGTGATCATAAGCCCAAAAAGGATCCTTCCCTCAGACACCTTCTTCTTTTATGTGTCGTGTCCCTTCAGGACATAGGCGATCATGACCCTCCACATTTTCCTTATAGATCTTAGTAAGAACTTTTGTCTTTTTGCTATTTTCCCCAAACCCTGTTCTACCATCCATTTACTAAAGCCCATCAAGTATGTTACATGCTGCTTTGTTCCTCTTTCCCTCATTCTGTCTTATGAGTATCAGATTTTCCAAGCCCTCCTTCCTCATTATTTGTCCCATGGAATTTCAACTATCTCTTCCTGATGTTAAGTATAAGTTTCCTTTTTGTTTCCATTTTCTTGTTGCTCACATGTTCAGTCCATGGTATTCACAGCATCTGTAGAACCACATTTCTGTTTCTTCAAGTCTCTTCTTCATAGATTGTCCAGCATTCACTGCCATATAGGAGACATACATCTAAGGACAGATGAGTTTACTTGACGGAACATTTTACCAAATTTAAAGAACTACATCCAGAATATTCTATTCAAAGTTACTGAGTTGGATTTAAATTTCTCTGGGCAGGTCAAGATCACACTTCCACTCCGGCAGCAGTAGGGTGGGACAGGATGGGGCATGGTGGCAGCTTTGGATTTCTTTGTTTTTTTCAGTTTTCCATTTTCCATTTTGACAAAGGTAAAAAGCCAAATATCTACTCTTTGGAAATGCATCGGAATATTCACAGTCCATTTTCCATCCACTGGGTCTAAAGGTCACTGCTAACCTCAAATAGAATCTATATATTTGTGCCATCACAGAAGAGGCTGAAAGAAGGATTGTTTCCTTGTATTGCTCTAGAAAATGCCAAACTTCTACTACCATACTCTATCTTTACAAGAGTCAGATCAGACCTAGAATGGAGTACTGCTGCTATATATGGGATGGTGGTCCCCAGTCCTTACTATCCAGCCTTGACAGTATTTAAAAGTGATTACATAGCTTTGTGGGTCCCACAGACAATAATGTTGCTCACCTCTCACTACTGATTGCTATTATTATGGCAGATGTTCTGATGAGTTCTACCAGCTAGGGGAAACCGTGCCATATTCCCAGTGGAAAAGGAGTAAGTTCCACTTAGACAGCTTTGTGAAACTTCCCAAGAGCTCCCAGTTATGGGTTAAATAGTAGGTCTTCAATCAGTAAATTGTTATTATCTCCCAAAACTTCTTATAATCTAAAAATATTTTCTGGCATTAAATAATCCGTGAAAGGTTGATTCTTGGTATTATTAAATTGATAATATTATATTCAGGCTCTGTTGACTTTGGCAGTGAACCTTTATTTTATTTTATACTTTAATCTTCCAGCTTATTTTAAGCTTTAGGTTTTATTATTGCTATATATATATATATATATATATATATATATATATATATATATATATATATATGCATGTATTCGTGCCATCATAAAAAGATGCTGGAAGAATGGTTGGTTCCTTGTATTGCTGCAAAAAATACCAAACTCTTGCTGCCATGCTAATCCAACTCTGGTAAAGAATCAGATCACAACTAGAATGAAGTATTGCTGCCATAACTCGGCTGGTGTTGCCCAGTCCTTACTGTCCAGCCTGAAAAGTGCTCAAAAGTGATTATGCAGACTTTGTGATGAATTATTCTCTCTCAAGCAACCTGTAACAAAACATTGCAAACCTATTGCTACCCTATCACTATTATGATGGCTGATGTTACCTTCCTTAGTTCCA
>OZ010573.1:58437193-58592193 GCA_963932145.1 Acanthosepion lycidas
CAGGAATGACGATGAAATTTAATTATGCAGTGAAAGAAACCCAAAATCTGTGCCGAAACACCACAGTGACTCCATTTACAATCAAGCAGATGTAATACACAGCTTCTGTACATGACAGAGATTTTAAGTGGAACCACTTAAGTGACCCACTAGTGACAAGAACAAAATAAGTTATCCAGTGGAAGGTAAAAACCAAAGAAAAAAGTTGAAGCTAAGTCAAATTTTCAGCTTAATGGAGTAGAGACAACAAATAATGCCAAGAAATGATGTAGGGTAAATAAGACTAAAGAAAACTAGTTGCAAGCAGGTTAAGGAAGAATAGTTGAATAGGAGATTGAATACAGAGATTGAAAAACTAAAGGACACAGATAAAGCAGGCAGGCATAAGGAGATCAATGAAATAGAGGGATAAAAACATGCTCTTTGCAAGAATGAATAAATACCCAAAGAACGAATGAACATTAAAGAAAAAGTACTGCAATTGTGGAGTGAATAAATAGGCAAACTTTTCTATGACACAACGGAAGAGAACAAAAAAACCTACAATACGTAAAATCATGATAGGACCTGAGATAATAAACTTGAACAGTAATGGTCAAGATGAAGGAAAACAAAACAGCAGGACCAAATGAGGTTGTCATAGAGATGCTATCAGTTTTAGAAGACTGTTAAGATTAACAAGATTTTTACAATGATAACTAAAATATACAATAGTGGTGAAATACTGAAAGATCAGTTTTCATAATATTGCCAAAGAAACCAGCTGTAAATGAATGCAAGCTTTACCAAACAATATAATGAGCTATATAACACTGCTTATAATTAGAATACTAATGAAGATAGTTTGGTACAGAATCAATCTAGAAACATGGGAAGATCAGTGTTTTTCACAAATCACTGGAATAAGAAATGCTATATTCAGAACTTGAATGTTATCAGAAGATACAATAGAAATGCAGAAAGACGTGTATTTGTGTTTCATAAATTACAAAAAGGTATTCAATAAAGTACAAAACAAAGAACTTCTTGAAATATGAGAAAAGCTTGATTCCAGTGAAAATAATATGCAAATAATTGGTAGTTTATTGCTAATAAACAACTTGTCTGCAAATTGACAATGAACTGAGTACACCAGAAAGGGAAGTACAGCAAGTAAATGTTTTCTGCAAAAATGGATCTTTGCGTTATGAATAATCAAGAGTGGTCTACCCTTGTTTTGTTACTCTCCTCTTTGAGAGACCTATTTCTGTTTACTGGGACTATAAAAGGACACTATATGTGAATCTTGTATTCTCAGCTGAATAAAGCTTTCTTAAAGCCTACACCTGTGTACTTTTGTCATTACACTTTATATCCACAAAAATTCTATGTTCCTTCAGGATAAAGGTGATTTCAGTGTTCCGAAAGGACAGTTTTTCCATCGACACTGTTATCATTTTAACCACATTCACTCTCCAAAAATGTTTATTGACAAGGTTATAAAAATGTTTTACCTTTTATAAAGAAATAAATGTGAAAAAGAATTTTGAAATAATGGAAAGACTATAAATACTTAATCATCTAAGATTAATAAAAAAATTACAAGTGCTCAATGGGCAACCTAAATCTTCTGAGATTAATAGAAAATATTATAAATACCCAATGGGAAAACCAAATCTTTTGAGATTAATAGGAAAGAATTATAAATGCTCAAATGGCTACCTTAATCTTCTGAGAGTAATAAAAAAGATTATAAATACTCAATTGGCTACTTTTATCATCTGAGATTAATAGAAAAGATTAAACTCGATGAGCTAACTAAATTATCTGAGAATAATAAAAAAAAGATTATAAATACTCAGTGGACTATGCAAATCATCCGCACTTAATAGAAAAATTATAATTACTTAATGCACTACCTAAATGTTCTACCTGTTAAAGTACATCTAACTATAAGTTATCGAAATGGTCCTATTTATTTACTTGTAGGGTTAATCAAATTTATCTTACATTCAAGCATATTTTCCATAATTGGTTTTATTTTTAAAAACCTTAAATTGTCAAACAATAACGGTTTTGTTTGTATATTTATTCCCTGACCATATTTTATTTTAGCTACAGATGGTTGAGTCATAATATTGAGGTAGTGCTAAGTTCTATATTGCATCTAATTGTTGAGTGAAATGTCTTGATAAAACGACTATACATAAGCTTACAGCTTTTAATGAGTCTTGAAATTTATAACATAATTTATAATATAACTGCAACAAAAGAAACCCTAATTGATATACAACCAAGTATAACATGCAGTATGTACACTATATACATGGCTTATATGATATAAACAGTATGATATTTTCTTTATAAGCCATACAGGAATTGTAATTATTGTGTTATACTTGGTCTATACTTTGGTGCATGGATTAGTTATAACAAATTTAGTATAGAAGATAAGGAAATTGAACCTCAAATAGGATTTTCTAAGAGTAGTTTTACCCAAATATGCAAATTGCTACAAAACTAAAACATTAACTTAAAAATTGTGTCATGTTCTTAAACAGCCTTGTCAGATCAAAACTTTCATATGGATATCATGCTTGATGCCAAACTTGTCCAGAAATATGTAAACTGTCAGTTGAATACAATCACTTTCTTATATCAATGGTTAAAAATGGCTTTGAGATAATGAAGCATTTATGTCTTACCAAAGGACCATCCTCCTTCAAAACTCATGGACTGATATCCCAGAATCACAAGAACTGTTCCAAATAACAGAAACCTTATCTCACTTGAGGACTTGAGCATCAATGGCTAAAATGGATAGCCCATGTAACTTGAAGAGAGAATAATGATATAATCAAGATGCTGACATTCCACACTACTTTAAACAAAAGATTAGGAGGGAAACTTTTCTAATATTACCATTACTATTTGTTACATTTATATTATAAATTATGTTTGTATAAATTCCAAGAGTTATTCAAAGTTGTAAGCCCATTCATGTATTTGTTCTTAAGTTTGTATTTCAGGTGATAGTAATAGTAATATTAGCTGTTTCCTTATAAGGAAACATTTGGCATTCATTGACCAAGCAGCCATTACCAGTGTCAGTTGAAATTTATATAATCTTTCTCTTAAAATAATTTTTTCAGGAAAATAAGTTTCATAAGTCCAGTATCTATTATCACACTTTCATGTATTGATTGGGGTTACCCTCTTAACTTTCTTTGTCAAGAATAAGTATTTATTAATAAGCCCAATTTTGAAGAACAGTCTTAGTACATTAATACATTGTTGTAGCACCTTTTGCATTTACTATTTCTTTCATCTTTTGTGGTAAAGAATCAGTTACCCTCATTTAATATTCACAGTACATTGAGAGCAAGAGAAGAAGAGTGGGGAAGAGAAAATAGTCTACAATAGTGATTAAGGTAGTAAAAGAAAACAAGAAGAAAGTACTATTAACTGCAAGAAAACAGAATGTATGTCAGTAAAAGAGACAGCTCACAGTGTAAGCGCTATATATTGGGGATGTCAAAATCTAGCAGGAGCAGAAATTTAACCGTCAGTGTAGTGTAGTAACAGATGATGTAAAGTGTGATACAGAAATCTGAAAATGCAGAGGAATAGTGAAAGATGCCTTCCAAAAACAAAACAAAGTAATAGGAGATAGAAAACTGTCTTTAGAAACAAAGAAAAGTGTTCTGAACTACTATGTAATATCTTGTTAAATATATAGCAATGAATACTTTGTAATGTGCTCAGAGATGAAGAAGAGGCTTGAAGGAACAGAGATGTGATTCTACTGATGAATACAAAGAATACCATGGACAGAACATGTGAGCAATGATGAAGTAAAGAAAATAAGAACCATACAGAAACTGATACTTACAATTAAAAAGAGAGTTGGGAGACATTGTGAGGAAAGAAAGCCTAGAGAATTTAATACTCACAGTACATTGAAAGCAAAAGTAGCAGGGTTGGGAACAGAAAATGGACTACAACAGTGATTAAGAAAAATGGAATATTCTGGGGGAGGGTTGTGAATAACTTTCATATTTTTTGCTTGAATTCATTTAAAATTAGATAGCTTATTCTTAAGAGTATATCAATTTGATATGCAAAATAATCTAGAAGTATTTCATTGACAAACCAGGTTTTCTTTGAAATGTGAGTTTTTCCAAAATTTGAAGATTGTTATAGCTAGAAACAGAAAGACAAAAAAAAATGCTGTCTGTTCTGTCATGACAAAGTATTTATTAATGAACAAAATTTTGAAGCACTTTATTAGTACATTAATACATTATTGTAGCACCTTTTACATTTACTATATCTTTCATTTGTTGTGGTAATGCACCGATTAACCCATGACAATACCCCAGTGTCATCAATACCCCCATTTTAGTAAGCACTCGCTTCAATTCTTAAAAATTTGAAAGATAGAATTTTCTTCATTTACTCTTGACCACATAAATTTTTTTATTGGATTTGTATCTAAGCTATTTGTAGGCTAATCAAGAACAGTTATCTTCTTCTCTCTAAAATATTCTTTTGCAGATTTTAGGGTGGGGCAAGATCATGTTGGAAGATAAAACTTGTTGTTGATTAAATAAGTGGTCGAAAGTGCGAGGGACAATGAAAATTATGGAAAATTTCTGTACTCCATTACTCCTACAAAATGTAAGGATGCTTGTAAAAACTAAATAAAAAAATAATTAAATCTTCTTTTTCTTCCATGTTTAATGAAGGATATATACAGTGATATCTTGACTTAAGTCGTTTTGAGTTTAGTCATTTTCAAAGATACATCGGTCTTCCTTAAATATTATATGGAAAAATAAAACTCACCATAGGTTGTTTTACTAGAGCTTATGTTGACCTTTAAAAATATTAGAAATGTCAAAACACTAAAATAACAATAAAAGTATATAAAATTATATTCAAATAAATTTAAAAATAATATTATGTATACTATATATATATATATATATATATATATATATATATATATATATGAAAAGTGTTTGTATATAAATATAAATCTATCAGAGATAAAGCTAACATATTTGGTTGGATTGATTGCTCTGATTGCTGACATATATACATTCACAAGAAATTTTTGCTGTACTTCCAATCTTTGAATTTCAACATACTAATGCGTATGTATAGAGACAACAGCACCCATATACATACATATGTCAAATCTCATACTGTCCACATATGTTTATATCTGTATGAGCCCCAGCAGGTGAGCAAGTGTGTATGTGTGTCTGCGTACCTCATCGGGTGTACGGACATGCATCTATGTTTGTGTTAGCATGTGTGACATCACGACGATGATTCCTCCCCACTCCCATAATAACACCAATACACGCAGAATTTTTAAAAACTTAATCAATTTGTCTGACGATTGCAAAAGCATGAAACTCAGGGTCACAAATTCATATCAATCCAACCAAATATATATATATATATTTTAAGACATTTTTATGTTTATACATTCTTTTTATAAATACAAATATTTAAGTAAATGCTTTGTTTTTATAATAAATAGTATTAATAACATTTACCAGCCTGAATGTATGAGAAATTTTCATAGAAAATATTTGTTCTCCGACAGGAATTGAACCTGTATCCTATACAGAACCGTCATTTAGCCTGATGTGCCTTAACTGATTGAGCCACAGAGAATCGTTCAATTAGCAAAGTCGATTTTACTGTTTTTTAACTTCAATCTTCCATGAATCTCTCATGTACATTCATATCTGATCAAAGCATATCCAAATGTAAACAAATGACGAGCAGGTAAAAAATGCCAGATTAATAAGTCTGGTTATGTTGGAATTTTGATGTTTTAAAGTTTTCCTGACAAATATATATTTTTAACATTGTAACTTTTGTTTTTCTTTGTTTTGTTTTTTTTTATAAAAAATTGATAAAAATAAAACTTCTTCATTGTATGTTCAAAATGGTTTGGTTTTCATACAAATCAGTTATGTGCAACTGAATATCTTGTAAATGTTATATCTACATACTCATAAGTCTGGAATAAAAGGGTAGGTTGGTAAAGAATGGTAGGATGGAATATAAGAGTAGGTTGGAATAGAAAAGTTGGTTGGAATAAAAGAGTAGGTTGGAATAGAAGGTTAGGTTGGAATAGATGGTTAGGTTGAAGTAGGTTAATTGAAATCAGAGTCGGTTGGAATAGAAGGTTAGGTTGGAATAAAAAGGTAGGTTGGAATAGAGGGTGAGGTTGGAATAGATGGTTAGTGTGAAATAGAAAGGTAAATTGAAATAAGAGTAGGTTAGAATAAAAGAGTAGGTTAGAAGAAAAAGGTAGGCTGAAATAAAAAGGTACATTCGAATAAAAGGGTAGGTTGGAAATATTTAAAATTAGTTTGTTCTCAGAACAAAAAAGGAGCCAGAGGAAATTGGTATAGCTTGATTGCATAGAAAAAAAATATGGAAAATAAAATAAACAGGTGTATTTTGAAAAATCAAAACTTAAATAGCCAGACAGGATCATCTATTTTGAATGCAAGAGTAAATGCATTAAAATACTTTGATAATTTAAATGAACATAAGATATCTTAAATCAAGGATGCATGGTGGAGTAATGAGGAATTGGAGAGCCAAGTTCAAATTTCAGTCAAATCCATTACATTTGCTCATGTGCTAATACCCTTGGAAAGGTATGAATCCTCTTCTCCCCCCAGCTATGGGTAAATAGCAGGACAGACCGGGTTCTAAAGCCTTGGATGGCAACTGTTCTACCACAGAAAGAAATGGCAACCTACTGCGGGAAAAAAAATCTGAAATTGAAAGATACATGATCGCCTAAACATGTATTACGCATGGCACATAAATGATTGACTGACATATGAGGTACATAAGATGTGGAAAATTGTGCTATTTGTCCTCTCACCAAAGTAAATATACAAAAAAGTTATTTGTTTGCACAATAGAATGCAGCTATTTTGCAAGAGAGCAAATAACACAATACTATAAACCAAGTTCTCTTGTCTACAAGATTAAACCAAGGATGCATGGTGGAGTAATGAGAAATAACAACTTACTAAATGTGTTATCTTGTTTGTGCCACTAAATGGATGTTTCGTAAGTTATCTCACCATTAGGAGCAAATAAGTTCATTTTTACTTAATTCAATAGTAATATAAGAAAAACTTATTCCAGATAATGAAATGTTTTATCTATAAATAAAATTCTGTGACTTTCATTAGTCTGTCCGTACATCACATCCTCTAAAATCACCATACATTGTTCGATAGAAACCAGATTTTTGGAAGTAGTGTTAACAGATAATGTGGTACAAAGTACAGGTGGTTTTACAATGGCTTAGTACAATAAATTTTCATTATCTTTTAGGGGAAAAATTAAGTTTTATTATTTAACATACAAAATACTCCCACTATTTTAAAAACAATTTAATGATTAAAATAACAAATATTTATTTAATAAAAATGTAATATTGTTTTTTGTATATTTATATTTCATTGATTGGCTTGCAAAAGTGAATGAAACATAGAGTTTATAAATTTCAACAAAAAATGTCAGTAATAACTTCAACAATACCATGAGGATTTCAACAAAATTCTATTTTTTTAAATTTCAAAAAAATCACACAATATGAACTCATATTTTTTCAGCTTCTATAGAGGGATCCACTTACAATGAATTTACATAGTAAAGTGGCCCCTTTTAATAAAATTTAATTAAATTTTTTTTTTTACTCATGTTCACCCAATACGAGGTCCAAGTGCCACTCAAGGTAGAGGATTACTGTGTGGAGTTGTATTAGTGTAAGAAAGGGCAAAAAGTGAATTTCTTGGGGCTATGCAGGTAAGACTTGAAGTCAAGTTAAAGTAGACTTTGGAATGAACTGAAAACCCAGTCCTGAACAGGAAACAAGGGATAACACTGTACTCCTGTTCAAAAAATTGGGAAGGAATGTGAATTACAGGGTGCAATGGATAAATTGTCGTCTAAATTATGCAAAAATGAAAATAACACTGACATCTCATTTTAATGGATACATTTACCAAAATTACACAAAAATATCTTGAAATACTGAAGATAAAAGATTCAATAAAATTGCCATTGGCTTCAACCATGGCCTCCAGATGGCTTAATCCTTGCTTTCAGTTCACCTTTGGTGTTATATAGAGTTTTGTTGGTCTCTCACTCAATTGCATCCCACACATAATATTCAAGGGGGTTGCAGTCTGGGGAGTTAGGTGGCCAGATGTAAGGAGTGATGGGGTCACAAAAATTGTCTGACAGCCATGACTGGGTTCTCCTGCTTGTGTGGCATGGTTCAGAGTTCTGTTGCCAGACATAGGGTCTTCCAGCAGTTACCCTCTTGACCCAGGGCAGCACTCCCTCTTCAAGGCACTTGATGAAGGCACAAAAGTAAAAATATGCATATGCAAAATTAAAATATTAAATGATGACAATTTACCCATCACATCCTGTATTTTCATATTCATGACCTAGCATGTTTAATCTATAGTAATATAAAAAATCGTAAAAAAAATTGATGATTTCTATTCACAGTGCCTATTGCACAGCTCTAAAATTTCTTCCTTCTATGTACCCCACTCATCTTCATTTTTGTGTGTTACCCTATACTCCTTGTTGAAGAAGAATTATTTTCCACCTTCCAAACTGTCTCTCACAGACAGGATGTGGTGAGTCTCTCAATCTTGTCATTACTTCCATGGAAAGTGCTTGGATGAATTACATTACTCATCCTACCTTGATCTCAGCATGAAGTGAAAGAGAGCTAGTCTCTTAGGATTCATACTAGCATGTTTCCTGGTTTTTTTTACATGTGCCCAAAAGCTGGAAAAGGGTTGCTGCTGACAGGGTTTTCAACACATGTGTTTTCTAGTGAAAGATTTTTAATGTCGGCTACACATCTAAAGATTCACTATGAGTCCAGTATATTATTACAATATACATATTATACATATCTTATCACGTACACATCTAAAGACTCTGTAATGTCACTATATTATTGTTATATATATTATGTATGTATATACTGTATATATTTGCGTATCATGTAACTTTTGAAGACCTATCTTTGAAGTTAATTTTAGCAAGGGGTCACATCATACACAAGATATAAAATTACTGTATGTACTACTTGCTCTAGTTATGCCATTGACCAACTATATGTCCATCTGATGGACACTCCCATTGTATTTGATGTATGAGGGTCAAGCAGCTCAGTTCCTACGAACCAACAGCCAGACACCAGCACATATGATTTGATTATAGTGGTGAAGGTTTTGTGCAGAACCAACCACACTTTTTGAATGGCCAGATACAGAGACCTGGTGCACTACCTGCCACAAGATCCCCAAACGACCCTCTGCAGGTTTTGAATTCAGAGTTGTTCTTCTCCTAGACCAGTTGCTATCCAAGGCTATAGAACCCAGTCTGTCCTGCTATTTACCCATAGCTGGAAGAAGATTAATACCTTTCCCAAAGGTATTAGCATGTAAGTGAAAGTAATGGATTTGACTGGAATTCGAACTTGGATCACTGATTCCTTAATCCAAGCCACTACCCACTACTCCACCATGCTTCTGTATCCATTTCCTGTTGTCAAATTAGCTTCAAAATTAGATTTTCAAAGGTCACATGATACATGAGTATATAAAGTATATAGGTTATCAACTTTAGGAAAATCTCTGGCAAAGTTTTTCATGTGACGCATTTTGTCCTTTAGGACTTCATCGGACTAAAGTGATGTTTGTGTTGATGTCATTAAACATGCACCTGAAGGAGGGTGGATGCTGAAATTTCAAAGTTAAATTTAAAAACAAATTTAAATGAAAAAAATTCAATTTAAATTTAAAATTAAATTTAAAACTGTTTTTAATTTAAATGAAAAAGTTTAAAATTAAATCTAAAAAAAATTCAGTGTCCCCTCTCCTTTATGTACATGTTAATCAGATCAACATAAACATCACTTTAGTCTGATAAAATCCTAAAGGACAAAATGTGGCATGCAAAAAGCTTTTTCCACTTTGTTATAGATTTTTCCTAAAATTGTTCTGATATATAAAAATATATATATATATTATTTTCCCATATATTCTCATATATAGATCTAAAGACTCACTATGACTTTGCTATATTATTGTAATATATATTGTATCATTATTTAGATATTGTTTTTTGTCCAATATTATAATGGGAGAAAAGAAAGAGGAGAGAAATTATTTTAAGTCATAAAGTCACAGAATCTACTTGCAGAATTCAGGAAATGAAAGAAAACAACAATTGACTATATTACCTCAGTCTCAAAATTTTACAAGTATTTTAAGGGTGGAAACATGTTCCTTGAAATAAAGCCTAGATTAGGACAACCATTAGTTGTTGATGACTTTCTTTAAAACACAAGAATCTGACTAGAATCACCAAAAATTTTTCAGATCAGATGTATCATAGAAAGATAAAAGTACATACATAAGTTTTGAGAATATACAGGAATTTTTGAGAGGGCAACAAAATGAAAATACTTTGGATACACCCTAAATTGGTGCGATTACATATGCAAATGAAGAAGAGATGATGTTAAAATTTAATATATATATATATATATATATATATATATATATATATATTATATATATATATATATATATATATATATATATATATATATATATATATGTATGTATATATATCAGAATAAGGTCAGAATAATTGTAATTGTAGAAATCCTAACAACTGTCTACTACAAAATAGATGTCTAACTGATTCAGTTGTTTAACTAAGTACTATTTCATCTAGAGAAAATCCAACAGATAAAACATTTTATATAGGTAGTACTAAAAATTCTGACCTTATGCACACCCCCTCACACTTTAACTTATGATTAGAAGTAAAGATTTGTTTTTTAAGTTTCCCTAATAGATCATTTTTATCATGAGTTACCTACTATCGCCTGATGAGGTACCATCTTAATACTGAAACATGAATGTTTTTGCATAGCAATGTAAAATGTTTTTATTGTAATTTATTATAATAAAAATATTATAATAATATTTTGCTCTACTTTGTATTGAGCACTTTTTTTTAAAAATAAATATTACAAACTGTGGATTTTTATGCCATCTGTTCTTTCTCTCATTTGGTTATATATATATATATATATATATATATATATATATATATAAAGAGAGAAAGAGAGAGAGAGTCTATCTGATTTAATTCATTTTTCTTTTGTTTATGTTTTTATCACTTTTGTTAAGTATCCCACATTGTGATAATACAAAATCAGCCAAGAAAGGCGAAATGTTGTAAAAACCTAGATGCAAATTTACTGTGGATGATTTAGTAATTAAATCACTTTCTATACACTTCTGTCTTAGTAAATTGCTTCCCCTTTTAATTAAAGTAACATTTTTAAAACCAAAATTATGGTCAAACTGATTACAGTGAGTAACTAATGTACTGGGCATATTGTTTTGTAAAAGATTCCTTTTGTGTTTATATAATCCTATATTTGGATTCCTTGAGGTTTCACCTATGTATTATTTGTTGTAATTATTACAGGTGATAGAGTAAATTCCTTTTCAATTTTTTTTTTAAGGCCAGTTTTAACTTTATAACAATTATATATATTCTCAACTTGCTGGATAAAAATTTTCCTGAACAGCAAACAAATAAATATATGCACAAATAAAATTTTTATAAATTATCAGTGAATGAGGTAGATTCCAAGACCTTATGCCATGCCTAAATCTAATGAAAATTACTTCAAGCATTTAAGAAATGCATGTATCATACAAATGGCAAACTCTACATTACAGTTACAACGATAGATAATGATAGATAAAGTGTAAATAATAGTGGTAGTAGTTGTATTGTTCACGAAAAACCCTCCTCTTCTTTTATACCTATTATATCCAAACTTGATTTAAGAAGAAAAGAGAGACTGAAATAGAGAAAGAAAAGAGGAGTATCAAAAAAGAGGAAGAGAGAGATGAAACAGAATGTAATTGAGAAAGACTAGTATGAAAATAGACTGAAAATAATAAATAGATAGACAGATAAATAAGATCAGTTCAGTGGGGGCCCCTGTACGTGTACACGTAGGTAAAGATTAAAGAAAGATAAAAGATTGCCTAGTCATTACAACCTATATCACAAAGACATTAGGGTAATTAATAACTGTACCCTTTTAGTGAAATGGGGGTTGTTGCTCTCCTCTGGTCAAATTATCCTGGAAAAACTGGCTAAAAATAGGGGACCAAGAAGAATGACTAAGCAGATTTAACTAGATAGATAGAAAGTTGATAGATAGATAGATAATGAACTGATTGAGATAGATAGATAATGAACTGATTGAGATAGATAGATAGATAGATAGATAGATAGATAGATAGATAGATAGATAATGAACTGATTGAGATAGATAGAGAGATAGATAGATAATGAACTGATTGAGATAGATAGATAGATAGATCGATAGATAATGAACTGATTGAGATAGATAGATAGATAGATAGATAGATAGATAGATAATGAACTGATTGAGATAGATAATGAACTGAGATAGATAGATAGATAGATAATGAACTGATTGAGATAGCTAGATAGATAGATTGAATTGACAGATTGTGATAGATATAAAAATAATGGGATAGATATGAAAAGAACGAGATAAATAGGTCAAATTAAGATAAATTAATTACAGATAGATAGATCAAATTAAGGCAGATCAAATTAAGAAGATAGATCAAATTAAGAAGATATATAGAAGCAGAAAGAATAACAAGTCAGACAAGGAGGTGTTCAAACATTTTACATAGTAGCAAGTGACATCCAAGGCAGGAATTATGTCTGTTTTGTTTGGTAAAGTCAATCATTAAAGATGACAAATACTACACAATACCTTCAGAGTGTCTCAGTAGAATTTCATAAACACATGTGTCCTAGTCACAGACTACTATAGTGGCCCACAATAGTACAAATAGTGCTCTTTCAAAAATCTTTATACAACATAATATTCATTTTATGTTACAACATGAGCTTTAATCAAAACTAAGGTATTTTAAAAATTAGTTCCTTTAATAATTCAATCCTTCTTTCTTACTGAGTTTATAGAAAGCAATCATAATTTCTTAACTAACTTGCTTTTGACTTCAATGTGTCCTGTGAGTGTTAAATTTTCCAAGCACTCTTTCCTCATTATGTATCCTAGAAATCTCAGTTGTCTCTTTCTTATTCTAAGTATAAGTTTCCTTTTTGCTTCCATTTTTTCTAAAACTTTGACATTGCTCACATGTCCAGTCCATGGTATTCTCAGTATCCTTCTGTAGAACAACCTTTTTTTTTTGCCTCAAGTCTCCTCATTTTCTGTAATGAGATTGTTAGGCATTCACTGTTAAATATGCTTTAACTCAGGAATTTATATAACATGGCTCAGCAAGGTGAGATATTAGTAGTAATATCCAATGAGTGTAGGGATTACAGACTTATAGCATTGAAAAATCAGTTCTCTTACAATAGCTGAAGTTAAGCAACTAGATGTTGTAACTGGTCAGTAACTAGATGTGTAACTGTTTGGAAATACCAGGTGCAGTAAGCTTAGATGCGGATGTGGATGTGGATGTGGTATAATGGATAATGGTTCAAAATTGTTAATTGGAGTGCCAGGTTCCAATTCCAGGTGGGTTTGTATATTCACTTACATGCTCATATCCTTGGGAAAGGCACAAATCCATTCTTCTCCCTCAGCTATGGGTTAATTAGTAAGACTTCTATCACTAAATCATTATTATCTTTAAAAAAAAGTTCTTACAATCTAAAAATAAATTCTGGCTGCAAAGTGTTGATAAACTGTAGAAAACAAATCAATCAATCAATTAATGATTGTAATTTTTTTTAGTTTCCTTCCCAAGATAAATGTCGAAGTTGAGGAATATTCTAATAGCATGACTGAATTGAATAGATTGAAGTTCAAGTCTTAACCTCACCACAAAGAATTGTAGTTTTTTATTTTTTTCTTATACTAAGGAGTTATTGACACATTTATCTAAAATCTACAGCAATCAGTCATAGTAATAGAGCATCTGTAATATCATCAAACATACACTTTCATCTCAAGTTGACAGCTTGATTAGAAAATTAATCAATATTCTACAATATTTGAAATTCAGTCTCTAGGTAAGTGAATTTTTATTTCTTTTAAGATTATTACAAAAGATCCAAGAGCCACTCAATATAGAGGGTAAATGAATAAGGTTGTTTTAAAGGCCATAAAGACAAAAGGTGAGAAGTGCATATTATGGAGATATGTTGGCTAGATAAGAGCTGACCCTAAACTAGTTTAGGTTAAGATTGTGATCAGGAAAGGACCCTTTCATGAGTCGGTTGTAAAACAGAAGATCTGAGGAAGAATAGAATATGAAGAGCATGAGGAGGATTTGACCCTGTGTATGTGGCATGGTCGGTTCCAGATGTGGAGTTTTGAATTGGTAGAACCAAGATGCATTATATTTGCTATCTTATGTTTCAAAGCAAAATAAAGGGAATTACAACCTCGAATCTTAATCCTGAAATAATCAGATGAGACATACAGAATGGGAATTATAAAATGCTATTTAAATTTGAACTGTAATAACTTTGATTATAAAACTTGATTTTCTCACCATCTATGTCTCTCTCTGTCTGTCTGTCTCTCTCTCTCTATATATATATATATATATATACACACACATTCAAACACACAAACACATATATATGTGTGTGTATATATATATATATATATATATATACATATATATATATATATATATATATATATATATATATATATATATATTTACCTATATATACACACATATATATATACACATATACATACATATATATACACACACATATATGATTAATATAAATATAAAAATTATCACATAGATGATTGATGTTATGTTTAGCCTCCCAACTACAGAGCTTTGTCAGGAGATTTCAGTATATATATATAACTGAACACTAAGGTCAGCATGAAGCAGTGACAGTATGTTTCATGCTTAAACGTCATCTTCAGATCATGAAACAGACTGTTGCCATCTGATGTTCACCTCAGTGTCCACTTTTATATTACATACACTATCACTTTAATAGAACAATCTTACCATAAATATACTATACATTACAACTATATTTTTATCACATACACACACACACACACACATATATATATATATAGATATATAGATATATGCAGGGGTTAGACAAAATAATGTGAACACCTGCCTTAAACATTTATTTATTGACTAATAAGGTGTTGGATGTCCATTAACTTCTAAAACTGCTTTGATTCTATGTGAAATGGAATCAAATAAGTTTTGAATTTTTTCCAGTGGAATTTTATCCCATCCTTCAATCAAAATCTCAGAAAATGACGATAAGGGAGGAAATCTGTTCCTCACACTCTAGAAGTCCCCATAATTGTTCAATTACGTTGAGATCAGGTGATTGTGCTGGCCAGGGAACATTTTAAATTTTTGTTATGATACTCATGAAACTGGCCAGGGAACATTTTAAATTTTTGTTATGATACTCATGAAACCATGACTTCACTTTTTTTGCTGTGTGTATAGGTGAATTATCATCTTGGAATATGGCACTTTCTAGCAACAACAGCCATTGTAAGGAAATTGTCATTGACAATGTCGTTTGATGTTTATAAATACCTGGAAATTAAAAAATTGCTATTTTTGCAAGCTGTTCACATTATTTTGTCTAACTCTTGTGTATATATATATATAATGTATTTGGTAAACTCTGTCATCATATTGTTCTTTCTCCTCACTAAATTCTTCTCATTCCCGTTCACTCCCTGTAACCCCTTGCATCCTAGTGGCATTATTGCCTTGCTTGGAGTGAAATGATTAAAAACAAGAAAATAACCATTGATGCATGAACATGAATTTGAATGTAATTGTCATTAAAAGTAATTGCCATTTAAATTGCTATTTTAATTTAATTTTGGAACTTAGACTGTTAGATGTGGTTAAGTGGTAAGGAAGCTGTGGTTAGGGTTGAAAAATTTTTGTTTGAAATGTTTTGATACTAATTTAAACTAGTATATACTCAATTCAGGGAAGTAATGTTAATTTGAAATCAAAATAAAAGTGCCTTTCAGACAATTTTAAATTAATTTATATATGAATATGATTCAGATATTCATTGCTTGGCAATAACAATGAAAAAGATTCCTTATTGGCAGGCACAATCATAACAACATAAAATATGCAGATGACACTGTGTTGATAGCTGACAGAGAAAGGGTACTACAAGAACTCCTACAAAAGGTAGTGAAAGAAAGCAAGAAGAAAGGACTAAACCTCAATTGCAAGAAAACTGAATGCATGGTTGTTAGCAAAATGGAAGTGCCCAACATGAAAAATACAGATTAGAGATACTGACATCAAACAGGTGCAACAATTTAGATATTGGGGAAGTGTTTTAACAGAGGATGTGACAGAAAAATTGGGATAGCAAAAGATGCCTTTCAAAAGCTGAGCAAAGTATTAAGAAACAAAAAAAAATATCATTAGAAACAAAGAAAAGAGTACTGAGCTGTTATGTAGTATCAGTCCTTCTATATAGCTGTGAATGCTGGACAATCTCCTCACAGATAAAGAAGAGACTTAAAGCAACAAAAATGTGCTTCTACAGAAGGATGCTGAGAATACCATGGACCAATCATCTGAGCATCGATGAAGTTCTTGAGAAAATGGCAACAAAAAGGACACATATGATTAACATCAGAGAGAGACAGTTGAAATTTCTCAGGCACATAAATGAGGAAAGAGGGCCTGGAAAATTTGATACTCACAGGAAAGATTGAAGGTAATCAGGCCAGAGGAAAGCAACGCAAAACCTACCTGGTGAGCTTGAGCAAATAGATGGCAGAGCAGGGTTTGGGAATGATGGCAAAAAGGACAGAAGATTGTAGAGGGCCATGAACGTCAATGTACCAAAGGGGCACCGCACAAAGAAGAAGATGGTAAGGACATGCAAACAAAATTCTGAAGTCATATATTGCCATCGTTCTAATTAATTCTATAAAACATCGATCGCAGGAGTTTAGATGACTGGTCATAAATGTCGACCATCATTGATCTACGGATCTGAACTTGTTAATTGAGAAAATGCTTCCAGAGATGCCATAGCTGGGAGTTTGTGTAGCAGCTCCCAATGACCCATCTTGTCAAATGCCTTTGGGATATCTAAGGTGATCGCTATTCTGATGAGGGTATTATCAAGAGCTTTGCTTATCTATGCCTAATTAAAATAATATAGTTCTACAGGATGATACAAATACCATGAACTGAACATGTGAACAACAAGGAAGTTCAAGGGGAAAATGATGAGGAAAGAGGGTTTGGAAAATTTGATACTCACAGGATAGATTGAAGGTAAGATGGTCAGAGGAAAGCAATACACAACCTAACTGGTGAGCTTGAGTGAATGGATGGCAGGGTTTGGGAGTGATGGCAAAAAGACAAAAGTTCTTAAGAGCTACAAAAGAACAGGAAATTGTAGAGAGCCATGTTCACCAACATCCTGAAGTGATACGACACATAGAAGAAGAATCCTCTGAACATGGAGAACAAATCACACCAGACAAAATGTGATCAAACACTCATAAATTCATATTCTGATAATGTTTACATTGTGTAATGATGTCATGTAATAAATCACATACTGTTATGTGATGCTTACAATATGTAACAGTATTTACTGAGGCATTCATTAAATTATGGTAAAAAAATAATCTTGAATGAAAATAAAGAGACACTAATATAACAAAAATAAAAAATAGAGTGAGTGGTAAAATACCATTGAGAAAGGCATGAACCTATATTTCTCTATGCACTATAATATTGCCTATTATGGTCTTATACATTATAGCTGTTGTGGAATGCAGTTAAGTTAATATATGGAAAAATCTATGCTCCTATAGCAATAAGCTGTTAGATTCATTTTCAGTTTTGACAGATGTAGCTAAAATAACAGAATTATAATTTCTGATGAACTACATAAAATTACTTGGGACATTTTAAGACAGCAAAGCACAGGAGAAAGCAGAATCACTTCTACCACTTTTGCAAACAAACGCTGAATGAATCCAATATTGAAAGCTCAAATAGATACTAATATCTACTATTGAGATAAGATTTACTGTCAGTGTCAATGTATTATGCACATATCTCAAAAACTCGACATGCTAGGATAATTCTAAGTTGAGATTTGGAATCCGTATGCTTGAGTTTATTTTGTGCAGCACCATTTCTCTGGATGGCAGACAAAAATACTTTTTTTTTGCCCAATGTTATACAGCCGCAAAGAAGAAAGAATGAATAATGGAATTTCTATGTAGATATGTAAATGAAATTAATTGCCATTGGTTTAAAAATTAATAAGTATGATTTAAGCATTTTCTTGTAAATAAATAAATAATAAAGCAAATATTTACAGTAAACAAAGCCCTGCAGAGAAATGAAAACACATTATATATATATATATATATATATATATATATATATATATATATAGAGAGAGAGAGAGAGAGAGAGAGAGAGAGAGAGAGAGAGAAATATGCAAAAGCATACAAAGATTATAAAATATACATATATATATATATGTAAATTATAAAATACATATATACACAGAAACCATAAAATGTGTCTCTCTCACACACGCACACAGATATATACACAAAAGCATATGCACAAAACTTGAAAATACACGTATACATATACTCTTAAAAACATAGTCATAGAAACTAGAAAATACACATGCACACAAACATATATATCAAATATGGGATAATGATATATAACATTTTTATATATCAAGAACAATTTTAGAGGAAAGAATTAACACATTTCATTCTTTAGGCCAAAAAACATCACATAAAAACTTTTCCCACTTTGTCATACTTTCCTCAAATATATATATATATATATATATATATATATATATATATATATATAGGAAAATATATAAATATTTCTATTTATCAGAACAAGGTTAGGCAACTGAATAACAAAGTGTTTTATTCTCTAAAAGTTCCTTTTAGAAGATGAAACACATTACAGAGAATTTTTCTACATTGTTATTTAGTTGCCTAATACACACACATGTATATCTATCTATCTATCTATCTATCTATCTATCTATCTATATATATATATATATATATATGTATCAACACACACACGTTTGATTAAAGACGAATGCAAATCTTCATTTATGATTTTGGATTTTGGACAGTTTCCTTTGCTTCCAATGCATGTTTAAATATAATTGTCTGAGTAATTTCCAGTAAGCAAAGTTGAAGATGTGTGTTTATAAGCAGTAATTTGAACTTTGCTTCCCAGAAAGTTCTCTGTGACTTAATGATTAACAGCATGTCAGGTTATATAATGGCTTCCCTATGGGTTTGATTCCTGTTGGAGAACACAAATTTTCTACAAAATTTCTCGAACATTCATAAATGTAATTAATATTGTTTAATTAAAAGAAAGCATTAACCCAGGTAAGTTGTATTCATAAAAATAATGGATAAACAGAAAAATATATTCAAATATGTGTTGGATTTAATCCATTTTATCTAATAAGCTGTCATTGTTTATATTAGGTTATGTTTCGAAGTAGAAATGAATTATCGAGAGAGATATATTTTAAGCAGTAATATATATGTGTGTGTGTATATAAACATATATATATATACATATGTACATCCATATATACATATATATGTATATATATATATATGTATACATATATACATACATGTTTATATATATATAGCACATTTCATTGAATACTACAGACAAAGTGCTTTGATTTAGTTTTTTATACAATTTCTCATGCTATCTAATATTTTTTTCTTTTCAGATGATAAATTATATAAAAACTGTCCAAATGTTCTTTTTATCCGTGCGCTTTCGGCTATATATTTAGCCATTTTCAAGGATGAAATATTTTAACAGTTAAATAAGAAATAGTTTGTGGCATGTATGTATTTATATAATGTTTTCATTTTTCAAAACATGGTCAAGATATTGTGTCCATGTTCATAGTTGATATTAAGTGTTAGTTTATATAGACATATACATACACACACACACACACGCACACACATATATATATATATATATATATGTATAAAAGTGAACATAGAAGTCAACACTTAGAGGCAACAGTCTGTTTCATGCTAGATGCAATCGTCAGGCACTCGTGGCCTGACGATTACATCTAGCATGAAACAGACTGTTACCTCTAAGTGTTGACTTCTATGTTCACTTTTATATTTACACATGCTCTATCTCTGATACTGCGCACTTTCTCCCATAAATATAGCACATCTTAAGACTATATTTCTTCATATATATATATACATATACATATATATATGAGTCATCTTCAGGGTGGTTATATGGACATTTAAACAAAGATATTTACCATCAAAGATGATATTCTGTTATGTTTACATAGAAGTTTGTTATGTAATGATAACAGTTGTGGATATATATATATATATATATATGCAAAACAGAAACTTTTGAAGTTCATCCAAAATTTGATTTGGATGTACATTAAAATGAATGGTTTTCTGTTTAAATAGATCATATATATTTCCGTGTGTGTGTGTGTGTGTGTGTGTGCACTTAAAAATACACTTAACCAAAGAAAGAATATTATTGATCAGTTTCAATCACTTCCTCACCACCACAGGCAACATTCCTGCACCTTTTCCACAAATATATTCTAATGCATTTTCCTCTTTGGTACCTTGACTTTGTGTATTTAAGTGTAGTACTAGATTGGCAGCTAGGTCTCACCATTTTACTATTTAAATTACTAAATTTTAACTTTAAGTTCTGTTCTAATAATTTTGTCTCTCACACTTGTTGCCTATGGAACTCTCAATAAGCTTCTTGCTTTCTTGTCGACTACAATCTATAAAAATTCAAATGCAACATCAATCATTATCTTCTGTCCCATTGAATCCTGTTCTTTTTATTACAAATGAAAAGCATCAGTTAAAATTATGCTTCCACTTTTATATTTTCCCATCCCACATGCATATAATTCCATAAAAAAAAAAAAAAAAATTACTTTATTCTGATAAAGTCTTTCTAGAGGACAACACATAGAATTTTTTTTTCACTTTGGCATTCATTTGCCTAAAATTTATTTATCATATTCTTGCATATTGCAGATTTTTGGGCTGCTGCCTGAATACATATACAAAATTATATTCATGCACTGCACATACACACTTATGGGATTGCAAACTTATGTTGCATGTACATATGCATATGTATAGGTATCTATATATATATGTATATATATATATATATATATATATATATATATACACGTTTCATTCAATAATATAGACAAGTGTTGTCTATTTATTTTATGTAAATTTTTTTCATAATGTCTGATAAGTTTAATAACATTATCGTTGAACGAAGAAAGAAATTCACAATATTGATCCATATTTTTTTTTTTATACAATCTAAGCTTTCGGCTTACATAAGCCATAATCAAAGATGTCAATTACAACATATTAAGCAATATATGGACAAGACAGTGATGATAGTCTGTCATTGTTTACATAGAGGATTTCTAAGCAACGATAAACACGTGCATATAAGACGCTAGAAGCGAAAATCGCACCGCATCTCATGACGTCACACATGACCATACAAGAGTGAATTGGAGAAGTATAAAGTATATTATTTAATGAAATGTGTATGAATGAAAAGATGCTGCCTAAATACACACAATATATATATATATATATAGATATAGATATAGATATATATATATATATATGAAGAAATATACCGTATATACTCGCGGATACGTCGCCCCACTGGATAGGTTGCACCCCTACTTTATGGCTTAATAATTAATAATTTACTGTTGACTCGCACTATAATCTGAGGAGTTACATGGCCCTTTTTAAGCATAAGAATTGTCAGATATTTACCTTTGTTTCTACCTTTATTTCAAAACTTACAATTATTAATACACTTTTGCAGATCGATTTCCTTGTTCTGCATAATTTAGTTCTTCTAATTTAAAACCTGCTTCATAACTATTTCTTTTAATCATGATTAAGGTTTGCAAAAAATTAAAATTATAAACTATACATTTGGCTACTAACTATATCGCTGCACAATGCAAAATAATGCAAACATTTTGGGTACTAGAGTCATGCACTTTGTTATTTGTAAATAAAACTTAAGAACGCCTTTTGATGTTATATAAAACAACCATTAAAGCAGATTATCTCATAAAGTATATATTTCATTTCTTTAAGTCATATTTTCTAACATATTTTTGACACAATATGTATATTTTGCAGAATGAATCATAGGATAATTTTTTCTTTGTCAACATCAACACGTGGTTCCTTAACTTATGTGTGCATATTCAGGGTTTCTATATCAGACCCATAAAGAAGTGTGGTTAGAATGACTGCATGATAGACACTGATTTTTATTTTCAGTGAAATCCCATGAACATCTCATGGGCGATGCTTAAGCTTCCCAAAGGCATTAGTTGCCTTTGATATTCGGTTAACTATTTCGTCATCCAAAGAGGCACTTGAATTGACTTTTGCTTCATAAGTACATTTTTACTCTATTTCAGATCATTTTGTATTTATTTTATATATATATATATATATATATATATATATATATATATATATATATATATATATATATATATTTTGACTAAAAATTGTTCAATATGTGAGTATTTTCCAAAACAACTCAACAACAATAAAACTTCATCCAATTTAAAAACAAACTTACTAATTAGATTTTATAACTAGAAAAATTAAAATAAAAAGACAATATAATTTTGATGCAAACTGATGTGACAAAATAAAACAGAAAAAAAATGTTGAATAAAAAACATTCAAAACATTACTCTTGTTTATGTTTCCGGTACAAAACTGAAGCTAGCGGACATAGATTCATAGATGTCCCAACAAGAAAAATGGTCTTTTGTTAATAGGTTTATTCAAACCTTGCCCTGTCAGGCCAGCTCCATGGCTGAACTTGTAGAGGCACACTTTATCTCAAAAAGTGGTTTCCCCGATGGAAAAAAAAAGGATGCAGGTTTGATTCATGTTGCAGACACAATTTTTCTTTAATAGCACTTCTCAATTCTATGCCAGTTGTTATTAATTACACTGTCTAATTAAATAAAAAACAGAGCTTGCAATAGAAACGTGTACCCAATAAAAAAAAATTTATAGGACTAAGAAACAATATGTTTTGTTGAATGTGACAGAGAAAGAAAATTTTGTATGATTTTCATTCAGTTTTTCTCGTATCTTACAGCTTTTTCTTTAATGAGGAAGAGTGTGTAGAATTTGTCCATGGAGATTATTGTCCTAAGTGCTTCTAGTTAATTCTTTTTCTAATTGGGGGACACGGCGAATTTTTGTTGTTACTATATTTTTGCTGTCGGAGTAGTAAGAGTACAATGCACCATAGAATACAAGCACGAAAATATGCTAATAATGAGAATTAACCAAAACCCCACCACCCTGAAAATGGCTAAAGAATTAGCTGAAAGTTCTCAGGGGAATAATTACTATAGACAGGTTCTACACATGTCCTCACTAAAGAAAAACTGCACAGACACTAGAAAAACTAAATAAAAACTTTCCTTATACAACACATTCAACAAATTGGATATAAAGTAAGAATTACAGCACAAATACACCATATATATATATATATATATATATATATATATATATATATATATATTCAGTATGAATAGAAAACTCAGTTCACACTCCTCCATGTTCTTTTGAAAAGGACTAGAGGTTCATCTGTTGTTTCTTATTTAGGACTGGGTTTCTGGTACCTTTTAAATCTTTTTCATTCTCTTTTACTCCCAGTAGATCCTTGCTTCTTAGTGACATTATCACCTTGTTTGGGGTGAATTTATTAAAATATATATATATATATATATATATATATATATATATATATATATATGATAAGATAAGCTACATTTATAAGTAAAAGTACTCAATATCCAGGATAAAGTGTGCGTAATTATCAGGGTGGACACTGAGGTCAATACCAAGCAACAGCAGTCTGTGTCATGCTTGAATACAATCTTCAATCCTGAGGATTGCATTCAAGCAGGAAACAAATTGTCACCTCATGGTGTTCACCTCAGTGACCACTCTTTTATTTAGTTTTTTATACAATTTCTCATGCGATCTAATAATTTTTTTCTTTTTGGCTGATAAATTATATAAAAACTGTCCGAATATTCATGGAGACCTACTGGACACTATTTGTAACATACTTGTTGACAACACAAATATAATAGCATCATCTACATGCAAGAAAAAAGGCTAAAAATAATGGAAGCCTTTTTAATAAAAACAAAAAAAAACAATACTCAATAAAATCAACTTTGAACATGGACATAATATCTTGGCTGTGCTTTGAAAAATGAAAACATTTTATGAAACATACATACAACAAACTATTTCTTATTTAACAGTTAAAATATTTAGTCCTTGAAAATCACTGAATCTATAGCTGAAAGCACTCAAAAAATAAGAACATTCAGACAGTTTTTAAAAAATTTATCATCCGGAAAAAAGTTATTAGATCGCATGAGAAATTGTATAAAAAACTAAATAAAAGCACTTTGTCTGTCATGTTTAATGAAATGTATATATATATATATATATATATATATATATATACATGACATTAAACATGACAGACAGATATATATATATACATATATATATATATATATATATATATACACATTTCATGTCTGTCATGTTTAATGAAATGTATATATATATATATATATATATATATATATATATATATATATATATATGTATATATATATATATATATATATATATATATACATTTCATTAAACATGACAGACAGATATATATATATATATATATAGATAGATAGATAGATAGATAGATTGGAGCAGTATGTACTCACAAAAATTTTCAAATTTGGTCTATGTCAGTAAAATTCTGTGTTTATGTCTGTTAATATCTATCCCAGTTTTATTTATATATCAACTAGTCTATTAGTCTATTTTGGTGACAGTTATAAGCATTAGTTATGTAGCCCTGCATTTATATTTCAACATATTTAGCGTGTGTGTGTGTGTGTGTGCATGCACATGTGTGTCTGTGTTTGAAGAGTTATAATATTATGTTGGGTTTGGTGTAATGCAAATGAATTTATTTTTTGGTAAATGAGGTTGGATATGTGAAGCCTTATTCTTTCTGGCCTAAGGAAAAATAAAACTCTTCAGCCAAACACACACACACTTCAATGCCCTGACATATATCTTTGTATACTTGTTTGTATGTAAGCATATAAACACACCAATTGAAACATAATATCACTCTCTCAGTAATATATATACATATGTATGGCCCAGTTAATATAAATAGAATATATCTGTAACAAGACATGAACAAATTGAAAGGGGCAATTTTTTTTGCCAACATGTTTTGTTGCCTGATGAACATTATCTTGATAGGTCAAAACTCATTGGTAAAGAAAAGTTTTCCTTTTAACTTTTTTTCGTATTTTATTCACACACATATATATATATATATATATATCTTTTTTTAATCTTTTAACCCTAAGGAAGGCAACAAAACCAATAAGACACAAGTCATTACTGAGTGTTAGAAATGTAAGAAAAATATAATATTAAGGAGAGAGGACAAAAGAACAAGAATTAAGAAGGCAGAAGATAATGATTGACATTGCATTTAAATTTTTGAAGACATAAGTTGCTTGGGTAGCAAAAAGCCAGAAGAGAGTTCCATTATATTATATATATATATATATATATATATATATATATATATATATATATATATATGTTTTATATTTGAGCACATCAACTGCTAATGGTCAATTACAAAATCTGACTTCAAATGACAACTTTATAATATCCAACTTAAGCTATAAAATATTTTATGAGTTGATTTAAACTTTAACTGAAATCATAACATTATTGTCACACTAAGAATATGACTGGGAATAGAATAAACTGGTTGTTGGTATGAGATAACTCGCTGTAGGTGTCATAGTAGAAACTGCTAACAGTAAGTTAGCAGTCAATGTGTTAATATATGGTTCACTGATCAAGACTGATAAGGTATGTTTGTTTAGTTTTTTTACTATGTTTTTCTTGTATCCATAAAAGAGCCTCCTATTCAGGACTTAGCTTAGAACCAAAAAAAAACATTAATCAAATACTGAAAAGATGACACTTGTAGGTAATAGACAAAAGCATAATAAAAAAATTAAACAAATATACCTTGTGAGTCTTCTTCAATGAACAGTGTATTAAAGAAAGATTCCTGTGTAAATAGACACACACACACGTATATATATATATTAAAGACAACAGACATTTTGTGTATTAGTGAGAAAGATATATTGTGTTTCTATTGGTGAATTTAAATGCTTAATAAAAAACTAAACAAAAGTATCTTATCAGTTTTGTTCAATGAAATATATATGTATATATATATATATATATATATATATATATATATATAGAGAGAGAGAGAGAGAGAGAGAGAGATAGATATTAAGACAGATCTTTATACATATTGGCTTGTATATGCATATAGAAATAAATATATACAAGCTATCTCACACACACATATATATTTACACAAGCTATAAATTACGCATACATGCATATATACACAAACTGATATATATATGTGTGTGTATATATGCTAAAACTATCATTTATAGATATATGTTTATATATACACACATATAAATATATATGCACAATCAATACACACATATATATATATACAATTAACAGAAATACATACATATATATGATTAACAGACACACACACAAACACACACACACACATATATATACACACAAACTAAATATGCATTTATTATTGAGTGCATATGCACATATAATTGCATGTATACATATGTATATTGATAGATACATAGAAGGATGCATACATAGATTTAATTATACACACTTTGATTGGCAAAGCAAAAAACATTTTGGTTTTTATCCTGGGGCAGTCCAAAGTAAAGTTGTTTTACCTTCGAAGATATCTCCTTTTGGCAAATGACAATCTCCTGTCCATGGACAATTCTGCAGAATCTCCATTGTTATCAGTTCTCAGGGAATCAACAACTAAACCAAATGCAAGAATAATATAATCGTAATCGAAAATGCAAGTTTTTACCAAGTGAGACCACAAACACTTTCTCTTTCTGGGGGTCTGTGCTTTATTGCCAGTGCAAATCTTTTTCTTTTTCTTTTCTTTTTTTTTTTTTTTTATTTCTCCTTTAGAAAAGCTTGCTAGCACTGACCAAAAAAATAATCACCAGTCGTGGCTGACAAAGACTCAAGCCAAAAAAGATGAGATGAATAAAAGGGGACAGCAGTAATTGGTAGATGTAAATCTGTTCTAGACTACATTTGGTAGGAATGTGGATTTGGTTGTGTTTTTTTATCAGCAAATATTGCCTAATCATGTGACCTTTTCCTTGGACTGTGATGAAATTAAGAAAAAGAAAAAAAGAGTGAACATCAAACAAAAAAAATAAAAGAAAAATTGTAAACTGCTTTGGTAAGAGAATGGCTACTTAAGTATATGATGTCAGAGTGTGTATGTCCTTTAGTGGTCAGTTGGTTCACAATCGGCTTTTGATTGAGCAACCGGTCAATTTTGTTGTCTCTTGCAAATAAATATCCCAAGCTTTGCTTTGTGCATTTTTTCTTTGTTTTTCTTTGTTTCAGTATTTTGGCCAGGTGGTAGTGGATGGGAGTAACAGACGTTCCAATAGTCCCACTCTTGGTAACTTGCAGGCTAACAGCAGCGAAAGTAAATAGCTTGAGTCCCCTAAGTGATGCCCAGAGATGTAGTGGACAGTGTCTGGCAGTGAGCTAGCTTTTCATCAGTATTCGCTCGCCAGGTGGCAGGACAGTCAAGGCTTGGTGTGAGAGATTGACCAATAACAAATATAACAACATGAACAATTGTACGACAGCATACCACAAAGACATTTCTCACTGGCTAAGTATAGAGCAGGTTCGTCCATTGGACTGGAGCTCACAGCTAGAGGTGACAGACAACAAGCAACTAACAGTTGGGTGAGGTTTGTTACTGGGAAAGGTGGTTAAATAATTTGGTTGATGATAGGTCAAAGGTAACAGTCCAGGAGGCAGGTAAGTGGGAGTAGTGGTTTAGTTTAAGGTACAGGTATTAACTGCAAGTTATCAGAACTGTGGTTGTAACAAGAGAAAAAAAAAACAAACAAAAACAAAACAAACAAAAAAATGACACGTACATACATTTGTATGGCAATATATATATATATATATATTATGCTTAAATAAAATATACATGTACGTATATGAATATTATATGTATATTATAACATACAATATATATATATATATATATATATATATATATATATATATACCCATATACATAGCAAAAAGTGTGTGTGTATATATATATATATATATATATATATATATATACATATATGTATATATATATTATGCTTAAATAAAATATACATGTATGTATATGAATATTATATATATAACATACAATATATATATATACCCATATACATAGCTAAAGGTGTGTGTATATATATATATATATATATATATATATATATACTATGCTTAAATAAAATATACATGTATGTATATGAATATTATATATATTATAACATACAATATATATATACCCATATACATAGCTAAAGGTGTGTGTCTATATATATATATATATATATATATATATATAATGCTTAAATAAAATATACATGTATGTATATGAATATTATATATATATTATAACATATAATATATATATATACCCATATGCATAGCTAAATGTGTGTATATATATATATATATATATATATATATATATATATATGCCTCCATAACGATTAAGCACAAATTATATAGATTAAAAATATTTGATTCATCAGTGCATTCTACAAACACAAGTAAATACAACCACACACACAACTAACCAAAAAATAAAAACAAAACAAAAAAACAAAAGCAAACATAAAGTGAGAAAAATAATTAAAGACAGATACCTACCTAAACAGTACAAAAAATTTATTATGTCTAAATTAACCTTGTATATATATATATACATACATATGTATATTTATTATGCAGTTTTACAGTAGAACATGCACATACCCACTACAAAATTGTACATCTTGTTTCAACGTTAAAATTTTTTTTAATTAGGTAGCATCATGATTTCCCACCTGATGAAACATTAAAAAAATATTTGATGTTGAAACAAGATGTACAATTTTGTAGTGTGTATGTGCATGTTCTACTGTAAAACTGCATAATAAATAAATATTTATTGCTCTACATTTGTATTGAGTCCTGTTTTAAATTAATGTTTTGAATGTTGAAATCTTACTCTTCATTCTTTTACATTTGGACATATATATATATATATATATATATATATATATATATATATATATATAGTGTAATATCGTATTTTAGGGCTTATTAAAACATGACAAGCATATATCTTACTAAAAGTTATGATTAGTTCTGTCAAAGCACATATGGATAACTTTGCATATGTTTGTAACATTTTAATAAAATAAAAAATATATCATTACATTATTTGCAGCTTTATCCTCTGGATATTGAGCACTGTATGTAATTTCACTTAATTAATTGTTTGAAATATACATACATATATATATATATATATATATATATATATATATATATATATATTATAGTAAAAAAAGGAAGAACAGTAAGATATGTAATCCGGTGTTGTTATTGATATTTTTATTTTTACAAAATAGTGCTCAATGTAAATTTACAGAGCATAAATATAAAATAAAAATGTGTAGCTGATAATATACATACTTATATGTAATAATAATTTTTAAATAATTCTATTACATTTATTTGTTTTAAAAAGAAATATAATCTATTATAATTAAAAGTAAAAATAATATTTTAAAATTGTAGATCAATACAACAGATTCTAATCCAAACCCCACTTTTAGAAAGGATCTGTATGTATACAAGTAGAAATTTATTGAATAAAGTGCCGAAAAACTTTATGCCTTTGAAAAAAAAAAGGCGACATGCGTTGAACTGATGTCATAATTCATTGGAAAAAGACACCCCTACCCTACCTAGACATAACCCGTTTTCAAACATAACTCATAATTGATACAATAATTGTTAATAAAAAAGAATACACTACTGCCCCTGTCTAAATGATTGAATTTCTCTGTATCCTTGGAAACAAAAATTACATGTATGTACTTTTAAAACTCAGTAAATTTTAAAATAAGTTATTCCAAAATTCACTTGATGATGAAACAGAACAAATGCTTTTAAATTAATATAATTGAATTTGAAGTTTTTGTTTTCTGTTTTTGAAACATGGTAATTCCTTTGTAGCGATGAAACCATATTTTTAAATCAGTTAATTTATAATATATTAGGTTGGTGCAAAAATAATATCGTTTTTTGAGGTAAAAAATACGTCAAAAAACAATATTATTTTTGCACCAACCTAATATATATATATATATATATATATATATTTCTGTATTTAGGCAGCAATCCTTCTTTCATGCACATTTCTTTGAATCTGACAGGCTAGGTGCTTTAATTTTGTTTTTTATACAATTTCTCATGTGATCTAATGATTTTTTCTTTTCAGATGATAAATTATATAAAAACTGCCCAATTGTTCTTTTTATCCAAGTGCTTTCGACTATACATTTAGCCATTTTCAATTTTCATTTTGATCAACACCATCACTTGACAAGACACCAGAAGTGTTGAAACAAAATGGCTATATTTGTAGTGATGTTATAACAAGTTTATGTTGTAATTTTTGAATATATATATATATATATATATATATATATATATATATATATATATATAAGATATATATATACTGGACTCTTTGATCATTTTTCGATGTATAAAGCAATTCAGTTCCTAGGAACCAACAGCCAGACACCTGTACATATGATTTGATTATTAACCAAACACACTTTTTGCAAGAGCCAAATACAGAGACCTGGTGCAATGTATATCACAAGGTTTTGATATTAGAGTTGTCTTTCTCTTAGACAGGTTGCCACCATTTACCCATAGCTGGTGGCGAAGAACAGGATTCATACCTCTCTGAAGGACATTAGAACATAAGTGAATGTCATGGATTCAACTGTAATTTGAACTCGGCTCTTTGATTTCTCAAGCTGCTATCCATTACTCCACCATGCCTCTCCATATATATATATATATATATATATATGTGCGCATGTGTGTGTGTGTGTGTGCACACACACAAACACACACAAGGAGAAATTTGATCAAATGAGTGAATATTAGAGTTTTTGTGGAGTCTTTTTGCCAAGCCAACTAGAATATTTCAGGACAATATATATAAGTGGACACTGAAGTCAACACCCAGAGATAGGCAACATTCTGTCTCATGCTCAATTAATATGAAACAGACTGTCACCTTCAGTGTCCACTTTTATATTTATATATACTATCCCTGAAATTGAGAACTTTAACCCATAAATATAACATTCCATAAACTATATTTTATATATATATATATATATATATATATATATATGTATGTATGAATTGTGTATTTGTGCAGTAATCCCTCTTTTAAACAAGTTTCATTAAACAGGAGTGAGAAGGTAGTGCAGTTAAGCTTTTCATTCAATTTTTGAATATCAAATATAATTCTTCATGAAATTGGTTTACTGATCAAATCAAATTTATGAATGATTTTATTGGACATATCACTAAATGCTTATCAAGAAAGCTCACATATCTCAGGCCATAGCTTAGTTAGGACTAATTCAAAGACACGGAGACCTACTGAATACCGTCTGCAATATATTTGTACAAAATATGACCAATAATAAACTGATCCAGATGTAAAAAATAGCTAAAAATAATGGAAGAATTAATGATAACAAAGAAAATTCCAACAATCAATGATATTAACTATGAAAATGGCCACAAAAATAAAAACATTAGTGTCACTACAGATACATATATATAAATATCTATATATTAAGTTAAAAAAAGAAAAAAAAAATCCTTTAAAGAAGAATTTTTTAATTAATTATGCCAAAGACCTTTTTCATTAGTTGTTCTGTTGGTGAAGATCAATTATTTAATATATTTAAAGGAGTTGTTCTTAAAGCTAGTATAGCTAAGTAGGTGGGGTCTTGCTAACTTTCAAATGCTTTCTTAAGTGTCTTTTTGATGGTCTGTATGTTCCTTTCTGTTAATCCATTTGACTTTGATAAATTTGGAATTGTCATGTCTTTGAAATCCCATTCTTTTGCAAATTTTAAAAAATCTGCTGACTTGTATTCTGGAAAGCTGTCACTGTTGACTATTTGGGAAATGTGGAATCTAGCGAAAGTATTCTTCATCATTTGATTATTGAAGTTGACTCACAGTTTTTTAGTTGATGTATATCGAAATATCTGCTTGTATATTCAATAATTATGATGTATGGTATATTATTATATTTATGGAAGATGCCTGTTGCTACTTTGACCCATGGGATTATCAGGATATCATGGTCAATCAATGGTTCAGCTGCTTACTGGTAACAACGGTCTATGCAATGTGTGTATGCGCTTACAATTTCCTTGATCTAGCTGTTTATATTTCACCAATATATCATTTCCTTTGCATTTTTTCCTATGCATTTTTCCATTCCTAAGTGTTCAGTGTGGACCTTTTGTAATGCTTTCTTTCGTAAAGAGTGAGGAACTTTTATTCTTATACCTTTCAATACTAGCCCCTTTACAACTGATATTTCATCATGAATTGGCATGTATGGTGAAATTGAGTTGGGTACGTCTTTATTTTTCGTAGGCCATAATGCGTATTGCATTAGAGTTTGTAAGAATTGGTCTTTACTTGTTTCTTCTCTATATATATTGAGTTTGTAATCACTCATTGGATATTGCTTTAATATACACATGTCTATTTCTGTTTCTGTTATTTCTTGAGTGTCATCTGATAGAGAATGCACATGATAATGTGCTGGCTATTACTCATTCATAGCCTGGTATATAATTTTGATCAAACTAGTATTTCTGTAATGCTAATAGAAATCTTTGAATTCTCAGGGGACATTTTGTAACTTATGATCATTTTCAATGATAAAATGTGTTCCATATATAAATTGGTGAAATTTATTACAAGCAAATGCTATACTTAATGTCTTAGTTTCAATAGGACAATAATTTTGTCCCATCATCATTGTCACCCTTGATGCATATGATATTAGTAGCCATGTGTTACCATGTTTTTTGTTGTACTACTGCACCTAATCCTTTTTTTACTTGCGTCTGTAGTAATTTTTTGTTTGTAATTTTGGATCATAGAATCGCAAGATTGGGGTGTTTGTAACAATTTGCTTCAGTTTTTCTATAGCTTCTTTATGTACTTCATTATGAAGGTGCTCTCATAATGGTGTAGTTATTTCTAAGTATTTAGGTATAAATTTGTATAGGTAGTTTGTCATCACTAAGAATCTTTGTAGATCTTTTTTATTTTGAGGGTTTGGCATTTGCGTAATTGCTTTTACTTTTGATCAGTCTTATTTTATTCCTTCATGTGTCATTAAGTGATCTAGGTGTATCATTTTTTTACTTGCAAACTTGCATTTTGATCTATTTAGTTTTAAGCTTGACATTGTAATCAACTGAAGACTTGATTTAATATTTTGATGTGCTCTTCAAGTGTGACTGACCATATTATTATGTAATCTTGGGAATTCCTTGTTCCTTGTATTCCTTCTGTTATTTTCTGTATTTGGACTTGGAATACCTCACTTGTGACACGTATCCCATATGTTAAATGAGTAAAAGATTATCTTCCTAATGGTGAATTGAATGTTAGGAGTTTTGAGCTTTCTTCATTCATGTGCCAATATCCATTCAATGTGTCTAATTTTGTAAAGTACTTTGGACTATTCATTTCCACAGATATCTCTTCTTCTGTAGGTAGCTTGAAGAACTCTCATTTTATTGCTTTATTCAAGTCTCTTGGGTCTAAGCATAATCATAGCTTTCCATTTGATTTTTCTACTATTACTAAAGAGTTTACCCAGTTTGTAGGTTCCTGTAGAGGTTTTATTATTCTCATTTTTGTCATGTTTTACAATTCCTTTTCAGTTTTGGTTCCATGCCAAATGGAATGTTTCTTGGAAGATTTACAACAGGTGTTTTGTTATGTGGTGTGTAAACAGTAATTTGCCTTTCTCCCCAAAACAGTATTTTTATTCCTCTAATAAATTCAATATTCTTTTTATTAGTTGTAGCTTTCCAGATGTTTTCATGCTGAGGATTGTGTTTGAATTAGTTTTTGCCACTATGAAGTGTATTAATAATTCAGAATTTTTGTTGTGTAGTGTAGCTGTGAAACTTCCTACAACTGGAATGTTCATATTATTATAATCATTTAGTTTTTACTGATATTCTATATAATTTGGGTTTTGGAGTAATATTTTTATATATTCTCACAGGTAATACATTCACTTCCACACCTGTGTCTATTTTAAATGTTACCAATGCTTCATTCACTCCAAGATTGATTGTCCATCGATTCTGTTCTACTGAATTTATGTTCTTCTTTCGAATGGCGTCCATGTCATTAACCTTGTGGTCTGACATTTCTCTGCTGATGGATGTTTTTATTTTATGCAAATTCTTTTTCTTAGATCTGCACATTTTAGCAAAGTATCCCTTTTTTTTCTGAAATTCTTATAGTTTTTATAAAATGCTGGACAATTTTTTTTATTGTGTGAACCTGAGCAGTATCCAGTTATATTTTTTTTGTGGGTTTTTTGTCTTCTTGATTTTTTAGTAGACATGTTTTTATTTTTTAATCTGGTTTTGGTTCAGGCACCATCTTTTTTTAGTTGTATATTGCACAGATATTTTCTGTTCCTGATGAAGTATTTATTATTTTTGACTGTCTTCTGTTTTCTTCCAAATTTTAAATAGCCTGTACTGCTTTTTCTAAATTTAATTTCAGTTCTCCCAGCATGCACTTTCATGTAATGCACTGTTTCTTAAGATGCATACTAACATTTCTTTTATTAATCTGTTTGAGATTGGCCGAAATTCTCATTGATTCCCTTTATGGTGTAATTCTGTTACATAATTCTCAAATCTCTGTTCTTCTTTTTGTTGGTATGTAAAGAACTTAAGCATGAAGAATATTAGGTTCTTCCTTGGTTAGCAGTACATATTAAGTTTTTTCTATCATCACTTGTAGATCATTCTTCTGGTCTTCATTCTCAAATACAAACATTGAATATATGTCTCAGCCTCTTGATACTATACATATTAATAGAATTGAGGTATTTTTTGAGTTATTTTTGCAACCTTCGTATTTGATTTTGTATCTTGTAGGTATAGTTTGAATTGATTGTGCCATTTTATCGACGTTTGTGCTAAGTTTTCTGCAGTAAAATTCAATTCTTTAGCATGAGGTAGAAATTCCATCTCTTTACTTTTGTGTATCCTGAATTGTAGGAATTATTAGTTCTGTGCTTCTAACACCATTTTGTATTTTGCTATTTTGTTAATAACCAATGAACATGAATAAGAATGATATAAAACAATGAGGTAAATTAATAGGTTTGGACAATGCAGTATCTTTATTGATGCTACCCATAGCTTACTAATATATAGTAATGATATTAGGAGGTGGGAGTTTGCCTGTCTTGTAACTTATAAGGAGGATGTCTTGAGTGTTAGTGAGAGGTAATGTTTGTGGTGAGTATTAGTAAGAGGTAATGATAGTATACAACAGTAATATGAGTTTATATATATATATATATATATATATATATATATAGTGTGTATTTAGGCAGCATCTTTTCATTCATAAAATAAATAGACAACACTTGTCTATATTATTTAATGAAACGTGAAATATATTTTATATATAAAGAAATAATCATTGCTGATTGATCCTATGTATGATTATTTCTTTATATATATATATATATATATATATATATATGAATATATATATATATATATATATATGACAAAATGACTGCAGTGAAATATCCAAAGAAAGTATGTAAGAATTCTGTTCTTTTATTGCCTTTTCCTCACTTACCCTCACTAAAGTCTTCTCATTCTCTTTCACTCCCTGTAATGTCCTAGTGCCATTATCATATTGCTTGATGTGTATATATATCATATGTGATGTGAATATATTATCATATTGCTTGATGTGTATATATATATGTGATGTGAATATATTATCATATTGCTTGATGTGAATATATATATTTATATATATAATGATGAAGTCTGTTGATGATCTGCTCCACCAAATGTGAAGAATATATATGAGAAATGAGAAATGAAGATATCATTGATTGATAACATTATGTTGATATCGAAGACTAAACTGAGATGTACATTGCTATCCAAATGTTGGACACTGAATGCCAACACCTGGTGGATTGGTCAGGTTATCAGGTTGTCCAAAGATCATCTCCTAAACTTGATCCCATATGGAGAACACTTGGAAGACCAGTGGTATGTTGGAGGACAGAAATTTTTTTTCCAAAAACCACTAGCGTATTAATGCTGCAGAACTGGAAGTTAAAGTAGCCAATTGCAACAGCAGGAGGACACTATGCAGTCATTTGAAACTAGCTGAATTCAATTCAATATATATATATATATATATATATATATATATATATATATATAATGAAATGCAATAGTAGTTGATAAGATCAAACTGTAGTCATACTGGTAAGAAAAAGTGCTCAGTACTAAGTACACACACACACATATGTAAATTACTGATACCCTATGAAGAGTGGAAGGATATGTCCGCCTATGAAACTCTAGAGTCGAGATGTTGAAGGTAACATCAGTCAGCTAAGTGACAAACTTTTACTTATATTAATTTTATATATATATTATATATATTAATTATATATATATATATATATATATATATATATATATATATATATATATATGTATATATATATATATATATATATATATATATATATATATATATATATATATATATATATATATATAGTAAAAGTAACAGATCTGTTGGTATATAATCCAAGTGGATCCTAATAATATAAAATATTAAAACTGATCCACAAAAAGAGCTCAATGTATTTATTAATACAGAGCAATATAAACCCTTATAAATAACACAGAAATATCTAAAGTGAAATGTAGACACAGAAAAAAAACCATATGGTTAAACCCTCCTTCTGCAAATTATCAAATATTGACATCGGACAGTATTTTCTAAAGTTAATAATTAAACACTTCGAAAAAATAACCCTCTAAGTAAGATCTTCAATAGGAAAATGATTAAGATTATCTACACCTGTACCAACAACATGTATAAAATTATTAACTCACACAATAACCATATCTTAAGAAATTTCTATGCAACAAGCAACAAACCTGGTATTGAACCCTCCTGTAACTGTAGATCTAAAGAAAATTGTCCAGTAGAGGACAAATGCAAATCCACAAGAGTTATATATCAGGCAATCATTTCCTCCAAAGAAAATATGAAAAATTATAATGTTTACATTGGAATTTCCATGGGGGGAATAGAAACAGAGATTTTATACCTATAGTCACTTATTTTCGGGGGACTGAAGGAGAAAGGCTTGAGCCCACAGACAGTTTGGAAAATTATAATTTCTGTACATAGTCTTAGAGACAGGTGTGACTTATGTTTAGAAGAAATAATTAGAATAATGAAATACAATAATCAAAGCCAACTATTGAATCAGAAGAATGAATTAGAGTGAAAATGTTGACATAAAAACAAATTGAAATTTCTGTAATATAAATTTAACCTAATTAGCTACTATATTTCCATAATACTCACTCCCCTCTAATTCTTCAAATGTCCAAAGTATAACTAATTATAATTTCTATATTTTTGTATTTCCCTCCCCTCTATAACCTCTTTATACTATATTAATTATAATTTATAAACTTTCCCCTACTTTAATATCTCTCCAACTCTTTTTTGATTAATCCCCTACATCCTTTTATCTATATATTTTAAATTTGTTTTTAAACACCTTTTTATTCTTCTTTTAATTTTAAATTAATATTTCGTTCTTCATATAAGCACAAATTAATGTCATAAGGTTAATATTCAGGTTTAATTTTATAAAACTCCTTCCCTTTAAGACAAATACCTTCCAGCCCCCCCTGAACCCTGTTTCATGCTTTTTGTCTGACTGAAACTTTTTGCTTTCAGCTAAATTCATTTCCCCCACCCACTAACTGTATAGACATGATCTCAGTCCACACAGTGATAAGATAGATGGCTGATATCTTTGTCTGCCAAAATAGGCTATTCTTCATATGAGCTAATTTTGGATTTATTGTTCATTATATATATATATATATATATATATATATATATATATATATATATATATATATATGTATATATATATATATATATATATATGTATATATATATATATATATTGTTAGGTGGCCTTGTATGCCTATCTACTAGGCTGGTTAACCAATCCCTGTTGCAGATGCCTTGCTCAGGCACACTTGTGTTTATTCAACACCTACAGAGCCAGCCCCTGGTTTATACTGTAACTATGCTGATTGGACCTTAGTTACAGTTTCTGGGAGAGAGTGCCTTATCTGGCATGACCAACAGTCTGAACAAGTCCAGTACACTCAAACTCTCGGTCACTATGACTTGAGACTTCATGCTAGTACAACCATCGACGGCTCTCAAATAGTTTCATCTACACACTTCAAATCGTAATACTTGGATCAAGCTTTGTGTGTTTTTTCCAAAAACTGTCACATGCTGGAATCACCTACCCAAGTCGGTAACATCAAGAAGTTACCTTCCTAACAAATTGACTATAGTCTTCTGGTCAGAAATTTGATTTTGATGATATTTATCTATTCAATTAGTGTTAGTGAAACATTTTAATGTGCAAATTGATAAAAACATAAGAAAGATCCAATATTGTTTTGTTCCTACAATTAGTTGTATATTTGGTATAATCATTTGGGAACTACTTAAGCAGACTAGTACACTTGTAAAGCATTCTTTAGAATTTTCTGAAGTTGTGACACTTGTCAGAATAAAAAAAATATTAATTTTTATCATTTTAGAAGGGAGGTTATTTTCATAATATCCATATAGTATAAAATTGATCTCTGACTTTTTACAGTTATCAGATTCTCACTGTTTACAAAAGTCAGTTTGAAAATCTACTTATACCATTGATATCTGTGTAGTATGAAAAAAGATATCAATGATGTAAATGTTTTATGGTACTACTTAAATAGGTTCACTTATAAAAAATAGGGAACATTTTTGTTTTAGAAATAACTTTTGTAGATTAGCATTCTTTAGAACTTCCTTAAGCTGTGGCACTTGTCAATATAAAAAAAAAATGATTTTTATCGATTTAAAAGTAAGGTCCTGCTGATAATATTGATATGTTGTTAAATCACTCCCTGACATTTACAAGGTGATCTGAATGTAGCTGTTTGTTTACAAATGTCAAGTTTGAAACTGTGCCTACAGCATTGATATCTCCATATGAAAGCAGACTTTTTTCGGGTTTTTTTTTTTTCTTTTTTTTTACAAAAAGGTTTCTTTTAAATAAAAGACAAATGAGTATATACATTTTTATGCATTTTATCTTAAGAAAATATTTTAAACAGGCCATTGATTGGTGAAATAGATTTATTTTTTCCTTTTTTCACAAAAAAGATTTTTTGTCATTAAAGAACCAACAGATGTAAACATTTTTAAAGTAGAGCTATATTTTAAATTAAAAACAAAAATATACGTAAATTAACAAAAATATGCAGATATCAATGACATAAGCATATTTTCAAGGCACAACATTCATAAATAAAAAAAAAAACTAAGTGCAGAAAACTCTGTAAAAGTCAGGAATCAACTTGACACTGTATTGATATGAACAGGGTTCCATTCTAAATCGATAAAAAAAAATTTGATATTTTTCTAATCTGACAAATGTTGTAACTTGGGGAAAGTTTTTCAGAATGCTAATCTACAAAAATTATTCCCTCAGAAATTTTTTCCTATTTTTTTATATGAGTGGACCAGTCCACTTAAGTAGTTCCAGCATTTGACCTCCCTATTTTCAGTGAAAAATTTTTTTGGTGGTAAATTAGATCATAGCAAGAGTTAAAATGGAGTCATTCTTTTACTGTTGTAATGCTCAACAGAAGTTTTATATGAAGTTATTTTGCAAATTAAACATTCATTTATTTTGAAATCATGACCAAAATCAAAGGCTACTCAAAGTACCTGAAAAAGAAATTAATTGAAATTTATCAATCCATGGAAGACTATGAGAAAAATTTCTAAATGGTTTGACATACCCTGTTCCACTGTTTTTTCCATCATTCATGAATGGAAATAAATTGGTACAATATCAACGCTTGTAAGATTGGTTTGTCCAAATAAGATTTTAAAATCGCAAGTGAAGTTTCAGTCAACCAGAAATCGAATGTAAAGGACATCCAAACAGATCTGAAGAACACTGGAACAGATGTACACGTCTCAACAATTTGCAGAACATTGAACCAACAAGGATTTCACGGATGGGTTGCACGAAAAAGCCACTAAAGAAAACACATAAAAAGGTTTGTTTAGCACTCGTTAAAAAGTTTTGTTTTCGGATTAGTTGAATGATTACTGGAATATAGTTATTTGGTCAGTAGAAACAAACATTAAACCTTTTGGTTATAACCAGTAACGTTACATTTGAAGAAAAAAAATGTATCACATTTTAAGAGCATAGCAGGTTGAGAGGAAAATAAATTTCTTAAGATATCAATTTGCTATTGTGAAAAATCTTTTACCCTCAGCTCCCCAGTTTAGAGGGTGATTGATCTTTCAAGAAAATTACCCAAAATATACTTAAAAAACTGCTTAGTACTGATGCCATATATGGGCAAGTGCTGCCCAGTTCTCCTGACGGAGTACAAAAGTGTCTCCATGTCCTTGTAGGTAACACCTTACAACCCCTCTATCACAGACAAAAAGTCACAAGCCTCTCACTGATCTGTCACTATTTCCAGGGAAAGTCTCCTGACGAACTACATTCTTTAGTTCCACTAATTCTAACCTTCACAGCTAAGACCTGCTATGTAATGCACATTGTAGCGATCCACCCTCATTCCCTTTCTATTCCATTTTACAGTTGTAGAACCTGCAAGGAACTTATTCAATTATTAATTTAAGAATTAAGATTCATCAGAAAATTCAAATAGGAATAGTGAACACTTTACATTATTCAGACTATTGTCCTCATCTTTGTTGCCATATTTATTACTACATTTTGGCTGTTGTATGCTCCGGCCTCCTGAGGGACACATGGCACAGTGGATAAAGGCATTGGTTAGATCCAGTGACAAGACCCAAAGAATGTGAGTACAATACTTGGTTAAGGCAGTGGAGAACTTGGAGGGGGGAATTAACAGGAGATAACTGATAACTGACATCTATTAAACATGGCGCATCGAACTAGAACACTCTACCCCAGTGAGCGAAATAAAGGGTTCAGTTCGACATTCAAACCACCTGAAGAAGGCCAAAAGGTAGTAATAAATATGGTGACAAAAATGAGGACAATAGTTCGAATAATGTAAATAGTGTACATAATACCTCATCTCAGAAATCTAACCAGTTTTAGATCTTATAAGTGATCAGTTCTGAAGTAAAGGAAGTAACTCTGTTCTGAAGTGTGTTAATTAAAATTGAAAATTATACAATATAAAAACTTATGGTATATGGTTTCAATTACCTACTTCAGAGTGAAGATACAACTTCATGGCAGAATTCTACAAGTACTGTCGAAGAAAACTTTATATCTATATATAACATATAGATAATTCTTCACATAATATAATTCACATAATGTAATTCTATATAATATTTATATAATATAATTCTCTTTATAATTCTGTTCACTTCACACACACACACACACATATACATACATATATATATATATATACATATATAATGTTCAGGGGTATAGTATATTCTATATAATTCTATTCACATAATATGGTAATGGCAATATTAGATATTTCCTTATAATTACACATATGCTAGGTCACAAATATCTCCTGAGCTGACCAAACATAGAAATGAATACAATATTGAAACCAGTAATAAGGAGTGCCAGAGAAAAGCAATAATAACAATAAAAAATTGCAATATGAGCTCTGGTAAAAAACATAAAATGATAATAGCAAAAATTGCAATATGAACACTGATAAAAATGGTTGCTGAAGACATTAAGTCTCAGAAATTCATACACAGATGTCCTTAATGGCACAGTGGATAAAGGTGTTGGTGAGATCCCAAAGAGTTGTGAGTTCAATACCTGCTTAAGGCAGTGGAGAACTTGGAGAGGGGAATTAACAGAAGATAACTGATAACTGACATCCATTAGACATCGCATGTGGAACTAGAACAGTCTATCCCAGTGAGCAAAATAAAGGGTTCGGTTTGACATTTCAATCACCTGAAGAAGGTTGGAGCTTATAATGGCCAAAATGTTGTGATAAATATGGCAACAAAGATGAGGACAATAGTCCGAATAATGTAAATAGTGTCCAGTAATTTTTATTGCTCTTTTCAGTATTGATGGGGGTTTCCTTTCTAACTCTTTGTTTGAAGTAGTAAGGAATGTCAACATCTTGATTGTGTCATTATTTCCTCTTCAAGTTACATGTGCAATCCATTTTAGTTGTTGCTGTTGTTGAAAGTCCTCAAGTGATGGAGTTTTTGTTATTTGGTACAGTTCTTTGTGATTCCCTGTAGTGTCACTCCATGAAGTTTGAATGTGGATGGTCACTGGTATGACCTACAGGCTTCACTCATTTAGGGTAATATTTAACCATTGATCTGAGAAAGCCGTTGTATGCAGCTGACAGTTTAGATATTTCTGAATGAGTTTGGCGCCATGCATGACGTCCATATGAAAGTCTCAATCTGACGAGGCTATTTAAGAACAGGACTCAAGTTTTTAGGTTAATGTTTTGGTTTTGTAGCCAAATTTCTCTATAATATAATTCTTCATAACAACAAAAATGTAAAGAAAGTCTTCGGTAGTTTAAATACATTTGAAATTGTTCAGCACATGAAAACAAACGATATAGTGCCTTGTGTTCTAAGATTGATTATATTGAAACCTCCCAGAAAATGCTGTGATTTGTGGTAGGTTAGAAGCACAAAGCTGTCATTATTATAATAGAATAGAGAAGAAACATCAGGTGTATTTCATTGGAACGCCAAGAACTGCAAGACTGATTGCTGACAAAATTAGGAAATAATTCTGAGGTCATATTTCCGATAGAAAGGATTGTGATAACAATGGAAACATCCATTGGCATCAAAAGAAGAAGAAATTTTATATCAATGATAAAATTGAAATCTACATTGCAAGAAAGCAAAAACATGAATTGTTTTTAAAATAGAATACACCCATAGGTGTGTTGGTTGATTTTGTTTAGTGGCATATCAATATCTGTATGGGTTATTTCATGCCAAAATCTAAATATTTTGAACACAATTTTATGACTTCAACTAAATAAATATATTTTGAATGCAACTGCATGCCTTCAACTACAGATAAAATATATTGTTAGTAATTCTATTATAAAATGTATTGCTGGTCATTTTGCTTTAAAAATGTATTGCTGATCATTTATAAATATTTATTGTTGATAATTTTTCTGTAAATAGTAATTTTACAATAAAAATCAGGTCAGAACCAATAATATTGCTGATTCTTCTTTGGATTTTATGAAGAATCTGTAAATATACAGCAGGAACACCAGACTATATGTGGCAGCTATATTCAAAGCATAAACGAATGATAGACTTATAGATATATAAGATATGTACGGAAAGAAAAATTATCTAGCATGACACAGTGAACCAACTTTCTTAGGAGCTGACCCTAGCAATGGATTCAATATAGTAGTTCTATGTCAACTGAGATTGTTAATCCAAAAAGGCACAATGAGTCACTCAGATGGAGGTTAGTATCAGCCATGCTGATGGGAGGCAGGAAAGGGTCTTTCAGGTGATTAGTAGAGAGAAGTTTTGTTTGGGAGGGATTAAAATTAACAAGTGAGGTCATTTTTACATCAGCTACCAGTTTGATTTATTTATTAATTTATAAATGAAAAAGAAATGCTTTTAATCTAATCAATTTTTTACATTTAAGTTTACAAGACTCAAAAGCCACTCATAGTAGAGAATTACTGAAAAATGTGTGTGATATGAATGTGATGTAATGAATATGCATACACCTGGGTTCCCTCTCACAGTAATATGATTGGCTGGTGTCAGCCATAAATACAGACTGATGTGGAGGACGCCTATTGACGACACCTATTGGCTACACCTATAGTCTTTGCCTATTGCCTACGCCTATCGCCTACCACTACAATGAGAACCGGTCAATTACAGTTACCTGCTAGATTGTGCTTCTTGGTTACAGCAGTCCAAAACCACTTTGCTACTTCGAACAAATATATCCCTTTCCAGGACATATCAGAATGTAAAAGTATTAGGTTGGTGCAATAATAATGACGTAATAATGTTGTTTTTTGACGTATTTTTAACGTCAAAAAACGACATTATTACGCCATTATTTTTGCACCAACCTAATAAGTAAAATTTATCAGGATAAAGAGGATAGATAGCAGTTGACACTTGACTTGAAAAGAGTAAGATTGTAGTGTTCAGAGAAGTGTCTATGTAGAAATTAACAGTTTTTGGCATGTGTGTGTGTGTGTGTGTGTGTTGGGTACTCGACTGCTATTTAACTTTATTTTTTTTACTAAATTTCACCCAATACAAGGCTCAAGAGCCACTCCTTGCAATAGGATAGACAGCAACTGACTCTTGACTTGAAGATAGTTATAACTTTAGAATTATTACTACCTGGATAGTAGTTATGGGAGAGTGATTTGCCTACATAGTCACTTTTTCATTCTGTATCAAACATTCCTCTTGCCTTCAATATACCCTGTGAGTGTCAGATTTTCCAATCCATCTTTCTTCATTATATATCCATTCATGACATGGATGATCATGGCTCCCCTTAACTTCCTGCCCTTTCTAGCTCTTAGAAATGTTTGCTTCTTCATTCTCTTTCCCTCTCACTGATTTGACATTGATTTACTTGTTAGGTAGGATTAGATTAATAAATTGCCCTCAGTCTTTTTTAATATACCATGTCAGTAAGTATGTAATCAATAAGTCTGAGCAAATTTTTCCCTCACCCGGTAAGATTTACTTTAGGAGTTCTGAAACATGACACTACGATTTGCCCTTGACTTGGCCACCTTTTCCTCCACTGCCATGTGCTTATATGTCACACTGACTTACATAAGTAACTATAACATTAATTAAATAATGACAATCACACCTACCTGTCAATCCTCAACAAAAGGACAATCAAAAACAGTGACAGTAGTAATATTAACAATAACAGTGGTATTCATCAGGAACTCTCATAGCTTAATAGAGTTTATAGCTGCTAGAGTCTACGCAGGTTTGAACTGAGCTAAATCTCTCAGATTTAGGTACTTAAAGCTAACCTTAGTGAGTTTTGTCAGTGGTCTCCACTAAACTTTTTTGTAAGGAGGTCACATGGTACATTTTAAACATTTTTGAGGGACAAAGAAAAAAAACATTTTTGAGGGACAAAGAAAAAAAACATCTTTGAGCGACAAAAAAAAAAATGACGGTTTTATAAAATAATGAATAAATTTTAATTGGGTCATATTTTTTATGATCAATTGGATATGATTCTGAAACAAAGATAAAAGCAGAAAACAAAGAAAATTTTGTTGAGCTCTCATGAGGATCCCTGATGATTTCTTTCCCAATAATAGCTACACACACAAACTATAGAAATGAGTGCTGCTTGACAGGACAAGTACATGTGAGGTTTGCTTAACCAATGAAAAATAAACAATACAAAAAAAAAATAATACAATAATAATTTTTTTTCTCATCCATATTTCATTTTCTGATGAAACTTAAACAAAAGTGAAACAAATTGATGAACAGTACCTATTTGTTCCTTATCCTATCCTATCCTCTCTCTCTCTCGCTCTCTCTCTCTCTCTCTCTCTCTCTCTCTCTCTCTATATATATATATATATATATATATATATATATATATATATATATATATATATATATGTATATATTACAGCAAAACAACAAAAATTATCTAAACATGGGGATAGTCTATTTCAAGCTGATGATGGCCACATATAGAATGGCTTGAAATAGACTATCCTCTATGTTGAGGTAATTTTTGTTTTTTGCTGTAAGAAACACATATGCTCTGTTACAATAATTACATTGAGCTCTCTGTGGATCAGTTTTAATAATTAATATTATTAGGTTCCACCCGGATTATATAACAATGGACTGGTTAACTGTACTACATACATACATACATACATATATATACATACATATATATATATATATATATATATATATATATATATATATATATATATATATATATATATTTTAGGTGTAACATCATAACTGTCCATTCCACAAAATGTTTATCTAAAAAACCACTGAACTAATTGAGTTTCTTTTTTCCTACATATGATCATGACTTACCACTGATTTTCAATGGGCTGGATACCTTGCCTGAATGCCAGACATCAGCCTACCCAAACAAATCCTCTTCTCAGAGCTCTCATCTGGCATGATACCACATGGAGCTCTACACTGTTGAATCAAGGATCAGCTCAAAAACACCTTTCTGAGGACCAAAATCAATCCGTTCAACTGGGAGACAGAAGCTGCAGTCAGAACTAATTAGAGAAGAGCAGTCCACAAAATAAAAAACAAGTAAAATCAGCAGATAATGAAGAAAAATATACATAGGAGTAACTGATGACCCTAAAAACAGAGAAGCTACACACACAAAACATCCTTTATAATATTCAAACAGCACAACCCTTTCTAAACATATATGGGAAATTAAAAGTAAAAATCAAAATATACCAAAATATCATGGAAAATGAGGAAAATAGTGCCAGCTAACAGCAATAGATGCCAACTCTGGAGGAGAAAATAGCTATAATCCCCTTCACAGATGAACACAAATTACTAAATAAACAATCAGATCTTATCTTGAAATATAAACATGGGAACAAATTTTTATTAAATTATTTAAAAATCAAAAACTAAAAATGAATACCTTGTGAAATACCACCATGTAAAATGTAAATATATACACTATATGCAATGCAAATCATGTAATATATGTTAGACAAAGCCAGCACTTTAAACTAAACAAATTAGTGAGTCAGCCTTGAAAGGAATAATAATAATAATAATAATAATAATAAATAAACAAAAAATAATAAATCTAAATAAACAAATAAAATAAATAATAAACAACTACACACATAAATATGACTAAATGTAATAATAATAATAATAATAATAATAATCAACAACAAATAATTAAGTAATCAATAATAAATACTAAGTAAAAAGTTGTCAAACAACAATATTTAATAGCTACAAATTATTTACATTCAAATCCACAATAATTTCTACTCAATAGCTTCTAAAATTATTTCAAACATAACTGTTATAGTCTACACAATAAACCTTAGGATAACACAATAGATCTTGCTATGCATAATGCACAATTGACCTGCATATAAAAATAGTTGACACAACACACATGGCTTGAAGATTATATTCAAGCATGAAACAGTCTGTCACCTCTTGGTGTTGACCTCACTGTCATAATAATGTAATAATGGTGGATTAAAAAATCCATTAATCTATATATATATATATATATATATATATATATATGTGTGTGTGTGTGTGTGTGTATTATTATTTTAGTGAATATAGCTGACAATAAAAAACATTTTTAATCAATATATCGTGGTTTCAAATGAAATGCTTTATATTAAATGAGTTACCTTGATCTACACACTATCCTTCCCTTCATCCTTTCTTCTATCACTCCTATCTGCTCTTGCTCCAAATCTTCTGCAACCCCCCCCCTGCATCCTAGTGGCTTCATGCCTTGCTCGAGGGGCAATACTTAAAAAAAAAAAAAAAAATCCTCTAGCCCAAAGATTGCACTCAACAGACAGTTGAACCTTGTTAGTGACCTCAATGTTCACTTTTATAATTACATACACACAGTTACTGTTATTGAGCACTTTTACCTATAAGTATAGCATAATGTAAAGGTATATTTTATCATATATATATATATATATATGTCAACAACTATATAATATATTATGTGCTGTCAGTGTCCTAGTAAAGATTTTGTTGGTTATATCCCAGTATTTTATAGAGAGCTGAAAGTTTGAATTGATCTAAAGTGATGTCATGTGTAATAGTTAAAGTGAACAAGACCAAACGAATAAATGCATGTATCAAATATTATACATATTATTAATTTTTATGCATATTATATATTTTATACCCTCTTCAAGACACTACCTCCTGTGGTGAAAGATATTTTAATTAATATAGATTGTTTGTTTTGTATAATAATAGCTTCTAAGGTTTTGAGCCTTTCCTTGTATTAAGTAGTGTATAGCATTTTGGCATTATCCACTAATATTTGTCTTATGTTGATCATTGTATTTTGATTGTTTTTTATGTAATGACCAATATGTGCCCAATGTGCACTATGTTTTGACAAGTGACAAGTCAACCTATGAGTGAGTGTGGTGCATGTGTAGCAATCCTTCTTTCATGCACATTTCACTGAATATGACAGACTAGGTGCTTTAATTTTGATTTTTATACAATTTCTCATGTGATCTAATAATTTTTTTCTTTTCAGATGATAAATTATATAAAAACTGCCCAATTGTTCTTTTTATCCAAGTGCTTTCGACTATACATTTAGCTATTTTCAATTTTCATTTTGATCAACACCATCACTTGACAAGACACCAGAAGTGTTGAAACAAAATGGCTATATTTGTAGTGATGATATAACAAGTTTATGTTGTAATTTTTGAATATATATATATATATATATATATATATATAAGAAAAGACAAAAGTTAAACTTCAGGATGAGTGTAAATGGAACCTCTCCAGTTAAAATTAGTAAGTTGAAAATTAGACTGGAAATTGATTAATTCTCTGATTTACAGCATTTTACAGGTATTGTGTTAATAAAAATTTTGCTATGATGTGCCCTTGCTGCTGTTTTACAACAAGCATTCAGAAATTGGCACATTATAATGCAAAAAATAATTTGCCAATAAATAAGGTGAACTGCACTATAATTGATATACCTTGGGTTATCTTCCTTGAAAAATCCAATCATTATGATACATATTATTGATATGACTATCTATATATACTGCACATTATTACTGTTAATTAAAGCTGAAAATTACTTCATATTCCATTTTAGTGGTCTTACACTTACAAATATTTCACTATAATGTGATATTTTTGCTGTATTATGGTATATATGATGGCTGTCAATTGGATTTCAAGCATGACTACTTCTTAAACTAACTGTTGTTTCGGCTCTTTCATGAGTGCTCACAAGGCTCCCTAGACCTGCAATTGCTTTGGCAAAAAAATAGGAAAATTTGACATACAGGTTCAATGTTTTCCCTAGGTATATCTGCAGAATGTGTCTACTGTAGGGAATGTAGATATTTTTCAAAAATATATATATATATATATATATTTCAAAAATACATATGTGAAATCTAATCAAATCTAGATTATTACAATATCTTACTTCATTTCACCAACCCACACAGAGTCAATGACCACAGACTTTCCGCACACACAAACACTTATACCAGTGTATAAGAATCAAACCAAATATAAAATTACTTTGTTACATATCATTACATTTCACAGAAAAACTACAAGGGTGACATCTGCAGACTTCCCTCTAATACATATTTATACACTTACATGAATAAACATTACTTTCCCACATAAATCTATATACACAACTTCTTCTTTACTTACACACTCTTACATTGTCATGCACTTTAACATCCAAACTGTTCCTAATACATATTTATATATTATCTATTGCATTTATACATGTGACGCATCTCTGACCAATGAGAACTACCAAAAATCATAACATTGCAGTACTCTGTTTTCATTTTTATTTTCAATCTCTGACGAAGCCTTAATAAAGTTGAAACATGTTAGATTGAGATTCATTTCCTACTTTGTTCTTTATTTCATTTTATCATATATATATATATATATATATATATATATATATATATATATAATTATTTATTTAAAAATGATTCCAACACGCTACATAAGAGTTCTCATGTTTCTAGAGTTACGTCGACGAAGTTTACCCTTTTCAATTTAGTACAGACTGTTATCTTTAAGTTTAGATTTGTATTTAGTACAGAATGTAGCATGTTGGAATCATATTTTTAAATAAATAATTATATTTATGCTCTACTTTTGTATCGAGCACTATTTTTTAAAAATAATAACAAAAATACTAAAGAACTTTGGATTATTTACCTAACCAGTTCTTTCCTATTTTCTATATATTTTCACACACACACACATATATATATATATATATATATATATATATATATATATATATATATATATATATATATAACTACAGGCAAAATGTTTGAGGCCACCCTGCATCTCTTTAAAAAAACACCTTAAAATGAAATATTTCTGTATTTTTTAAAGCAAAAGGTAAGATTTCAGTAACTATAGTGTATTTGCTTTTATTTTTCAATCTTTCCTCAGGCTCCTCTTACTACCAAAAAATTCAAATTCATCTGAGTATATACATTTCACTAAATTATGAATATTTTGTATGAGACAAATTATATTTTGTTTTCACCATTAATCCCTCAGTAGACTTTTTGAGATTATCAAAAGAACTGCAGATTTGATTTAGATCAATGGAATCATGGCAAAAGAACAATATCACCCAGTTAATGCATTAATTGGAAAAAATTCACTTTCAAAAGGATAAGAATCCAAAATACAATTCTAAATTATGTAAAAATCACTTCAAATCAAAAAATGGAACATTACCTCAATGTCCTGACCTCTCTCTGTTTGAATTAGTATGGTATAAATTGGATAGGAGAATTCGAAGAGAATACCTGAAGAGTAAGTGTGAGCCTTACTTGGTAAGGTCTGTCATTTATTTGTTTTTCAAAACCTCTTGAAAAGGATTTTATTGATGAAAACAAAATATGATGCTGTTGTATGAGAATTTTTTATAGTTAATTGTTTATTTTTTGTCAAAATAAAAGCAAATATGCTGTAGTTATTAAAATTTTATCTTTTTACTTTAAAATATACAATATCTCATTTTAAGATAATTTTTTTTAAAGAAATGCAGGGTAACCCCCAATTTTTTGCCTGTTGTATATCTAATAAATAAATAGTGTTTATTATTTTTGTTTTCAATCCAGAATAAGAAAGAAAATGTATAAATTCACTTTCAGATGTTTAGGTTTTATTACAATTCTAATAATCATTTTTTAAAACAATAAACATTGCCGAAGAGTGAAGGTAGTTAAAAAAGCGGTGTTATGAAAAAAACTGTCATTTTGAAACTCTGTCTTATTGCAGGCATGTTTATCCATATTTGCCTATTTTTTTTGTTTGTAGTCTTTAATCATTATGTCTACTGTGTTATTATTATTATTATTATTATTATTATTATTAATATCATATAATAGTTGTGCTTGTTGTTGGTTCACATTACTTTTACGTTCGTTACGTTCGGCCAATACCTCATAAATAATGGCCTACTATTCCATTTTGATTGCATGGAAAGAGGGAAAAAGACTTAGTTTCAGTGAAAGAAAGAAAGGGAAGATAGAAGTGTTTTAACACCTTCTACCAATACATTATAAATAATGAACTATTCTGTTTTTATTGCAAAGAAAAATAATAGACATACACTACTTGGTTTCAGTGAGAAAATGAATGAAAGAAAGAAAGAAAGAAAGAAGGGAAGATAGAAATGTTTAGTTTAATTGCACTTTCAGTGAAATGGGAAAATGTTGTCAATTTCAAATCTTTTCATTTGTACCCACTTCTTAAAATGATGACAAGTATTCATATTTTTCTGTTTGTTATTGCAATATTTTGTTAAAGTTGTTAAGCTCAAATACTTAATGTGATAGGGGAATTTCTAAGGATATTTTATTGTCATAGAAGTTAAAATGAACTTATTCAATAAATTAACGTAAGAATTAATTAAGATTTATCAAAAACTACAAATAGGTCTTTCTCATTATTATTATTATTATTATTACTACTGGTGTTACTACAAAAATGCACTATGCTTCATTCTTGTACTAAAAAGCAACGATTAATTAATTGTGCAAAAAGAAAATTGAGCTACCCTTGGAAAAGAGAGAGACAGAGGGATGAAAAAAAAAATAAGTAAAGAAAAGTAAAAGATAGAAAGAAAAAAAAGAAAGAAAAAATTAAATTAGAAAGAACGAAAGAAAGAAAGAAAGAAAAAACAAGTGTGATGTTGCAAGTTCATTGTTACTCACTCCGGAAGATAAACTACTATGCGACCCTCGTACGTCATACCAGTGGACAAAGGCACCTGAGTGCAATTGCTTTGTTTCTCACCACTATTCCTTTTGTTGCTACTGATCATTAGACACTTTGATGATTGACCCCGCTGACCTACATATACACACACACACAATGTGTGTGTGTGTGTGTATATACATACTTTTCACTCACCTGGGCAGTTAAGTGCACACCTGATTCCGTAGCTCACAGTTCAAAGGCTTTCCTCCCAACCTTTAACCTCTCTTTCAAACTTTCCAATTTCAGGTGACCTTGACATCACATCACTGCTCGATTTTTCTTTCTTTTTTCTTTTACTTTGCAGATGTGTGTGTGTGTATATATATATATATATATATATATATATATATATATATATATATATATATATTGTTTATTTGGGCAGCAATCCCTCTTTTATACATGTTTTGTTAAAGATGACTGACAAGGTAGTATGATTAAGCATTTATGTACATTTTTCTTGTCTTCATACAAATGTTTTCTTTTCTGGACACAAAGTGTGTAAAAACTGTACAAAATTTCTGCATATACAAGTGCTTTCAATCTGACCATAGCTAAATTAGGACTCATTTAAACACACAGCAAAACTTACCAAACTCCATCTAAAACATACTAGTAGAAGATACAAGTATAATAGCCTTGTCCACATGTAAAAAAAGATTAAAAATACTGGAAACCCTGATAATAAAAAAGGAAAAACCAACACTCAATAACATTAACTTTGATCATGGCCACAATGTACTGATCGTGTTTTGAAAATAAAACATTCTGATAATTTCAGACACATACATAAAAACCAAGTTAAAAATTAAAAATAAAAATTGTCCTTCATAACGGCTAAAAGACTAGCTGAAAGAGCTTGGATATGAGAACTTTTGGGCAGTTTTTACACACTTTGTGTCCAAAAAAGAAAACACTTGAATGAACACTAAAAAAAAAAAATAAAATAAAACGCCTTATCACAGTATTTTGTCAGTTGTCAGTAATGAAACATATATATATATATATATATATATATATATATATATATATATATATATATGGGAAAAAATGATATACGTATACATATATCATGCAAATTTTTGGGGAAAAATATGACAAAGTGGGAAAAGTTTTCATGTGAGACATTGTTTATATTTTTATCATGTTATTAAACAGCCTACATCTCACATTTTATCATGTTATTAAACAGCCTACATCTCACATTGTGATAACACAAGAATCTGCCAAGAAAGGTCGTAATCAAACAAGTACAAAAATTTTAATATCTGGAAAGTATTTTAACAGAGGACAGAAAGTGTGATGCCGATATTCCAAGGCTCATTGGGATAGTGAAAAATGCCTTCCAAAAGCTAAGCAAAGTATTAAGAGACAGGAAAATTTACTTAGAAACACAGAAAACAAACTCAGGTAGTATCAGTTTTTTTCTATGCCAGTGAATGCTAGAAAATTTCACAGATCAAGAAAAGACTTGAAGTAACAGATGTGTGGTTCTACAGAAGGATGCTGAGAATATCATGGACTAAACATAGCAGTTATGATGAATTTTTATGGAAATAGAAATAAATGGATGCTTATACATAAAATCAGAAAAAACAGTTGCAATTTCTTGGAAAGGGCTCATGATGAGGAAAGAGGGCTTAAAAAATTTGATACTCACAGTACATAATGAAGGCAAGAGGGACTGAGGAGAGTAGTGTATAGCCTACCTAATGACTTTGTGCAAATAGTTAGCAGAACAGGGTTTAAGAGAGACAGCAAAAAGACAAAATTTACTAAAAGCCTCAAAGTACAGGAAATTGTGGAGAGCCATGATCCCCTCGATCCCATTTTTATATAACTGAAGAGAAGTTTTAAAATTTATGTATAAAATGAAATTTCACTTTATTTTATCTTTCATAATTGGACATTTTGTGGTTGACATTTTTTGGCAAATGACATTTTCTTCATTTCATTTAATATTTAAGTTGTGAATTACTATCGATTAACAAAATCAAGTTACACCTCATTTTTTTTTAATTATCAATATCATTTGTTGATTTTCAGATATAAATTAATAATCACTATACTTAAAATTTGTTTTTTAATTTTAAATAAATTTTTTTCTACAACTATCAGATCAGTGGGATATTTGCGATTTATAAAAATATTAATTTACTAGTTTTTTCCTAATTTTATATTCTGATGAATCTTAATTCTTACGTTAATGTTTGAGTAAACTCATGGCAAATTCTATGACAATAAATATCCATAGAATTTCCACTAATCACTTTGTTAAATATTTGCTTTAGCAAAATATTGCAATAACAATCATAAATTTGAATGCTGATCATTATTTTAAGAAGTAAGGGGATACAAATGAAAAACTTTGAAATTGACAACTTTTTCCATTTCACTGAAACACTTCTAACTTTTCTTCTTTCTTCATTTTTTTCAATGAAACTGAGTAGTGTCTTTTTCCCTCTTTCCTCACAGTCTATGCGAAATAGTCCATTATTTATGAGGTATTGGCAGGATATAATAGTTGTGTAAACTAACAAAGGGGGGAACAAGCACAATTATAATAGGATATTATTGATTATATTATTATAGGATATTATTGATTATATTATTATAGGATATTATTGATTATATTATTATAGGATATTATTGATTATATTATTATAGGATATTATTATTAGGATATTATTATAGGATATTATATTAATTTATATTTATAAAAAAAAAAGAAAATATTTTAGGTTGTAGGGAAAATGGTTAATATTATCACTACCATTATCAAACAGCTAATATTACGATTACCATTCAGCTAATATTGCCATTACCAAACAGCCAATATCACCATTACCAGTACCATTAACAAACAGTTAATATTACCTTTACCAAATGGTTAATATTACCATTACCAAATCGTTAATATTACCATTACTAAACAGCCAATATTACCATTACTATTCAGCTAATATTACAAGTACCATTAACAAACAGTTAATATTATCATTACCAAATGGCTAATATTACCTTTACCAAATGGTTAATATTAGCTTAACCAAATGGTTAATATTACCATTACCATTCAACTAATATTACCATTACCAAATGGCTAATATTACTGTTACCAAATGGTTAATATTACTATTACCATTAGCAAGCAGTTAATATTACCATTACCATATATTTAAAATGTAAAAACAGCCAATATTTTTTTTTAAGTAACGTTGGTTTTTAACCATTATTTGGATTGCTGAATTTTTGCATAAGAATTACTGCTCAAGTTGCTTAAATGCTTACAGCCATATTGCTTTGAAACAACAGTTCCCCTTACAATCACTGAACATAAGCAACATCATACCTGGTCAGTGCATACATGGGTGACCACTTGGCAATACTAGGTGCTATAAGCTTAGATGTGTAGGTGGTATGATGTATGATGGCTCGGAATTTTTAATCAGAGAGCCAAGTTTCAATTCCTGTTGGGTTTGTTATATTTACTTATGTGCAAATACTATTGGCACAAAGTAGGAATCTACTTATTCTCCTCACCAGTAAGATATGTATAACTGACTTGTATGACTAAACCATTATTATCTCCCCTGGCAAAAACATATTTTACTTTTATAGCTTTAAATAATCTGAAAATGTTAGTATGACATGAATGAATCAATCAGTCAAGTTGCTTAAATAATTGTTTAAATTTAAAAAAATCTGGATCTAATAAAGAGAAACAAAATACATTTCAAAAGAATTAAATTGGTAGAATTGCTGAATAGAGTTTGAATTATTTTATAATTCAGTCTAATAAATAGAAAAGAAAGATTTTTAATGTAACAAAATTAATAAAATTGGTAAAATTCTTGAATACAGTAGAAAATAAAGTATTTAGCAACATTTAAGTTTAACATTTTTTGGCATTGCTTAAACTACACTGATGTCAGGAGTTCACTCAAGCCAAATTAGAAGTGTGTTGCTTATAAACGAGTTGCTTATTAAAAAAAGAAATCATTTTGCAATAATTCCCATTTATCAGTCAAGATTATTATTCACATTTCTCACAAGAAAATTTTACTGTTGCAAAAATGAGATTTTGCTTAGACTGAGTGGGTTGATATCACTTTAATTGAGAAATGATGATTTAAAAAACCATTGTAATTATCTCCCTTTGTCCATCTGTGTAAATCTGAAGCTATATCAGTGTGAGTGTGTGTATATATACATATATCCTTGTGCAAATTAATTGAAACAACCACTTCAGTTTCCTTTCTTTCACCATACGGTCAGTTTTAGACCCATTGGAGGGACAGGATATAATTGATTTGTATATTTCCTCAGATTAGTTCATTTGCAAAAGTGTCAAGTAATAATATGAATCTATTTTTGGGGTGTATGATAAAATTTGTTTGGCCTTGAAATATATTGTATTATCCTTGATTGCATCATATTCTTATCACACCCAAATGCTATTGTCCTGACTGTTGATTAGTTGTCCTATGACCATTGTCTATGATGGACATTACTCCAAGTAAGCGTACAAAAATTCGTAATGCTGCACAAACACACTGGCAAGACTTACCAGTAAGCAAATCAAAGTACTATAGACTGTCCTCGAAGCACTCCTGATTTAAACCCAATCGAGAATCTGTGGTTAATCTGCAAGGAACAACTTTGTGGAATGGACATACGAAGTACTAACATGTACACTGGGTCATATTTCATTGTAAAAGTAAAAAAAAAAGTAAATGATAACAGAATTATATGTTTTGTTTCAATTAATTTGCACAATGGTATATATATATATATATATATATATATATATATATATATCAAAAGAAAAGATACAACTACAGAGAAGCTGGTAAAATATGTATATATATATATATATATATGAATAAAAAGATGGATTCTATGTATATTTTATTATATATATATATATATATATGAATAAAAAGAGGGCTTACATATATATATATATATATTTAAATTTTTGAAGATTGTAGGTGGTATAGAAGCAGGAACTTGGTGGGATTTCCACAGGCAAGATGTGTGAGAAAAGAAACTATTAGAATAGAACATACACCATGACATGTTGGAGAGAAAGTGACTGATGTCGAGATACCAGGTCAGGATTGATTACATTACAGATCCTTCTTTGGATTTTGTCAAGATTCACAAGGCATATAGTAGGAGCACCAGACCAAATATGACAGTTGTATTCTTACATGGAAGACTGGTAAGTTTATAAATGTGCAAGATGGATTCTGATGAGATTAATTTTCTGACATGACATAGTGAACCAACTTTCCTAGCAGCAGACATAATTTAATATGATCATTCCATTTCATATATATATATATATATATATATATATATATATATATATATATATATATATATATATATTCGCTGATTAGTGTTACCTTCAGCATCCCAATTCTAGAGTTTTGTAGATCACACTCCATCCACATGTTGTCAGTGCATATCGGCAATATATATATATATATATATATATATATATATATATATATATATATATATATATTATTAAAAGAAAAAGAAAACTATTGATGGAACCAATTGATAATTTCCTAAATCCTAAACATTTATCTAGATAAAGTCTTGAAGAAAAATGACAATACTAAAAAAATAAAAATGAACTAAAGGCAAACCTACTTACTCATTAAAGTGCTCAAAGCCTAGATTCCTCAGACAGAGCAAAAAACACTTGACAACATTAATTCCTATTGAAAAACTACAACTACGGCCATCATTATATGTATATATATATATATATATATATATATATATATATAATGATGTCCCTAGTTGTAGTTATACATATATATATATATATATATATATATATATATACACAATGTCTTTAATAAATATATATATATGTGTGTGTGTGTGTATATATATATATATATATATATATATATATATATAATGATGTCCCTAGTTGTAGTTATATATATATATATATATATATATATATATATATATATATATATATACACACACACACACACATATATATATTTATTAAAGACATTTTTATGTTTAATGTTCTTTTTTTTTATAATAAAACTGAATTGTCGGACTTTGTCCATTTCTTAATGTATATATATATATATATATATATATATACACTAACTTATACATATAAGTTTGTAGGATTATTTTTTCTTTTCTTTAAGATATATAAATAAATAAAAATACAAAAAACTCATATATGTGTATAACTGTACATTTATATGTATAGCTTAGCATGTATATATAGTGATATTAAAAATAATTAACTCTCTAAAAATTCAAGGAAGACATTTGTGTCACTAACACACAAAAAAGAGAATGTTGAGCATTTAGAATGTTTAACATCAAAAAACATAAGAAAAATTAATTCCTTTTAATAATATGTGGAAATATCCACTCTTTGCCTGATGAAGGTTGCAAGACAGGAAACATGTGTAGTAAAATTATAGAAAATAAAGCATATATTTTTTAAAAAGTCCACATTACAACCAAAAATGTTTGTGGTTTCTCTCTTCTTTTTAATATATACATTTTTCTCTCATTGAAACAACCATAACCTCTTCCCTTTATATACATATATATATATATATATATATATATATATATATATATATATATATATATATATATCCCAGCATGCGGTACCTTTGGAAAGTGCCTGAAAACATTACCACAGGTTGACCCAAACCTTGTGAGTGAAACTGGGTTGATGGAACACTTGGGGGCCGTTGATAGCTGTGCTAGCACGATGTCACAAGTCATTGTGACCAAGGTTTTGAGTGTTTTGGCCTTTTTCTGATTGTTGATCATGCTCTCTCCCAGAAACTGCAACAAAAGTCTTCTCAGGATAGTTGCTGTATAAACAATGATTTGGCTCTGTGGGTGTTGAACAAACACAAATGTGCCTGAGCAAGCCTCTGGAATAGGGATTGGCTAGCCACCCTAGTAGACAGGTATCCTTGAATATGAGTGGCCAGCTATATATATATATATATATAATACAAGGTGTGCAAAAGTAACAAGAATAATAATCAAGTAGTTCATTATAGGCTTTTATCCCATATTAAATATCAAGATAGTTACTAAATGAAATACTTATATTGGTAACGAATCAGATTTAATAACAGTCATTTGTATATGGTAAATTAACAAAAATTATGCCCTCCCTACAAGTTGTCCTAATTTGTCAACTAAACTACCAGCCTCAATGTTTAGCCTAGATAATCCAGCTCTGCAACAGTTGACTGGAGCCTCCTATACAGCACATCTGCCTCAACAGTGAATATGTCCCATATATGCCTTGTTTTCTTAGTAGCAGTTTTTCTGCTGAGAGATTTTTTCTTTTGATAAGATTTTACACAGCTTTTCAGCATATCATGAAGTGTGTATTTGTAAACTTTTTATGGCAATCAGATTCGAATATTTGTGGATAAAAAGCTGTTGACGGCTGCTGTAGATACCTTTGCTTCTGCCTAAAAAAAATAAAAAATTCTTACATGGTGTGTGTGCATGTAGGATGTATAATACTAAAAATTAATATAAAATTTATTATCAGCATGTTTTGCCAGAATGTCTACTCTCTTTGGCTTCTTCAGGTTAGAATGAAAGAAAGACAAAACTGTGTATGAGAAAAAATGCCTTGGGATCTCTAAAGATAAACATTAATCATAAATCAAATTAAATTAGATACCTTATCACCTCCAATGTTCAGAATTCAAGAGAGTGTCTGACCGCCTGTTGTTTGTTTGTTTGTTTTATTTATCTATCTATATCAAAGGCATTTGGTGTTGATGGATCTTAAATCAGTCAACCAAAAGTAGAGTGTTTTTTTTATTATTAATAACACAGACATAAGTGTACATGAGCCTGTGTACGCACATTTATATGTATATATGTGTGCATATGTATACCTATATACATGCGTGCATAGATATGTGCAGATACATAAGCTTATAAATACAGACATATGCACATAAATTCAAACAATAATAAATAAAAATTTAATTGTAAATTTAACCTCCTACAATTAATACACCAAACCAAATAAGGAAACAAAATAATAGCCTAATGAAGATATATTAGTATATGTGTATGTATATAAGTATATGTATATGTGTGTGTGCATGTAAGTATAGATCTCTTCTCTCTCTCTCTATATATATATATATATATATATATATATAGATAATGATAATATTAGTGGTAAATATACACATACATATGCAAAATATATAAATATATATGCATACATGCATACACGTACATATATATTTTGAATAAAAAAATTCCGAGAGGATAGAATCCAGGTAGAACTCAATGTCCAGGACAGAGTAAGGATATAATAGAAAGGCTTAAACACTAATATTCCGTGTATATACGTGTATATGTTATTGTGTATGTGTGTATTCGCATGTGGTTTGAACATAAAAATATAGGTCCTTGCTAGATTAGATAATCGTCATATTTATTCTTTATATGTTTATATTTGATTTGTAACCTGTAGTCGATATTATTTTTGTCAAATTTTCTCAATTACACAGCGTCCCTTTCAGTATATGTCCTCCAATTTTAATTTCACCCGCCCCATCTTTCTCACCCACCACTTCTTTCCTCTTCTCTCCCTCCTTCTTATTCTGATCTTTAACATTAAATCGTCTATGGTGTGTGTATGTCACCACAAAATGTATCTTTAATGTATTAGACATCCGACAACATTCATATTTCCCCCTTCCACTCACCCCTAGTTTTAAAAAACCCCTCTCTGTTAAGTTTTAATCCCCCAAATTCTCTCGTATGTTACCCTTCTCTTTAGCACTAACATTTGTCCCCACACTCTCATACTTACACTCTCTCTAAATTCTATTTTCATTTCCGGAGCTGTTCTTTTCTGTTTTCTTTTTGAATTTGTAGGTCTGATGAATTGGATCGTATTTACGATACCAAAGGAATAAATTATGACCATGGAATATTAGTGTTTAAGCCTTTTTATTATATATATATATATATATATATATATATATATATATATATGTGTGTGTGTGTGTGTGTGTGCGTGTGTGCATGTATGTATGCAAGTGTATATATATATATATATGGGAATGTGGCTGAGAGGTTAGAATGTTTGCATTCTGACCATAAGAGCCAGGTTTGAATCTCACCTTGGAAAGTGCCTGAAAACCATACCACAGATTGACCCAACCCATGTGAGTGAAATTGGGTAGACAGAACCCTTGGGTGCCATTGATAGCTGTGCTAGCACAAAGTCATAAGTCATTGTGGCTGAGGGCTTCAGTTTGCTGGCCTTGTTCAAATTGTTGATCACACTAAATAACACACTCTTTCCCAGAAACTGTAACTAAGGTCTGCTCAGCATAGTAACAGTATAAACCACAGGTGGTCTCTGTGGGTGTTGAATAAACGCAAAATGTGCCTCAGCAAGAGTCTGCAATAGGATTTGGCAAGCTGTCCTAGTAGACAGGTATCCTTGAATATGAGTGGCCAGCTATTTATATATATATATATATATATGTGTGTGTGTGTGTGTGTGTGTGCATGTATGTATTTACTATTTAAGCATTAATAACATTACAACTGATGCCAAATCAGTCGAGTTTTGATCCTGACTTGAAGCAATCAGATGTCTAGCCACACTGATGATCTGTGATACAATGAAACATGCTTGTATATGGATGACTTGCTCTTGTTCATCGATAGAGCACTATGGGGAAAGGGAATTTTTAACATAAGCTGCCCCTCTCTTATAACACATTGCTCTTCATATGAATTGAGTAAACCTGGGTGCCGATTTGGCATTTATATACATTATGTATATAATATGTTCAAAGATTCCCTTTCTCTGCTGTGCACCAATAGCTTAGTGGGAGAGTCTCTGATGCCAAATTGGTCAAGTTTTGATCCTGGCTTGAAGCAATCAGATGTCTAACCACACTAATGAGCTATGGTACAGCGAAACATGCTTGGGTGTATGACTAAAATGAGACAAGATGGAAAATTATACTCAGTTGCTGTGTTTTGTTCTCTGAGAGACTTTATCAAGGCAATGTAAGATTTATTATTCTGCACGTGTTTATATACACAGAGGCAAGGATGTCATTTCCTCAGTGTATAGGTTTTCCTCTTGTCTCTTTTTATTAGTTTTGCCTCTTCTACAGATACATTCTATATACACCTTTACACACATATACATATATATGTGCCCCCTCATATATACCCATGCACACACATAGACAGGGTGTTTGAATCATTGGGTGTAATTGATTTCAATTATTTCCCTTATATTCCTTGTTTTGTTTTAAAATCAAGTCCATGCTTAGAAGGAGAAGCATATCAGTATCATAGTCACCCCAAGCAAACCAGCAAAGCCACTATGACATGAGGGGTTACAGAAAGATTTAGAAAAGTAGAAAACATTATGAAGGAGCAGGAACAATAGAAGAGTAATCAGGAAGACAGTAGATAACGATTGACATTGCATTTAAATTTTTGAAGATCAAAGTTGGCTTTATTAGAGCCTTTTTTTTATATACTTGTACATACATGTATACATATACATGCCCACATATATATATCTGAGCATCTCTATCTGTAAAAGGCAGGATGTGTGTGTGGGGGTGTGCATGTGTGCGCATGTGTAATGAATGCACGGATGCAATTTTTGACAGATTTGCACCAAAATTAACATGCACATACTCCAAGTTAGTGGAAAGGCCAAGACCAACTTTGCATTTCCCAACTCCCATCGATAGTGGAAATAATCAATTTTTCATGCTTCTATGGCAGTTTTCATGTAGTTTGCAGCCATTTTCTACTGGCCAGAGTGAGAGCCAATAGCTGGTTGCCACAAATAGGGAGGAAGATTCTATTGGCCAGTGTGAAAGCCAACAGCTGACTGACACGAATGATAACTAGCATGCTAGCATGCAAAAAAAGTGGGAAAAATTTAAATCTGCATGGCACTTTACTCCAATTGGCTCATTCGCTTGCTTAAACTCAACGTTGATTCTGATTCCACAGAATTGGGTTGGGTGTGAAAAAGTATTTGCTGTTAACATTCTTTTTTCATTCGGTTTTTCCAGTTACGAGTCCTTTTTTAAAGCTGATCATTTTGTGTTCATTTTGTTTAGTTCTTTTTTCGTAACAGATTTAATGTTTAGTATAGAGCTTAGAAAAAATTTGCAGTGTGAGATAGGCAAGAAGTAAGGCATGTAGCAACATCAGCACGGCAAAGGGCACTCCTTTAAAGGCAAGGAAGGGCAAAAATATTTTAAGTCAAGTGATAGCGATTGCTGTATGAGTCGTATGATTTTTGAACCAAACACGGGCAATCCCGGGTCATGCTGCTAGTACATATATATGTACATATACACACTAGAGAGTTTTTTTATGTATCCTTGAGCCAGAAGAGAATTCTACAAGTGAAGTACAAGAAAATAAACTGTTAGCAAAGAATTTATAGTTATATCTAAGCCGATTCAAATTAATAATTAATGAGACTTTGTTGCCAATCTAGTACTGCACTTAAATTCATAAAGAGCTCATCTGAACAGTTATCATGAAATTATTTATAAAAAAGGCATGGGGAAGCAACTTTATGGTGGTGGGAAAGTGAGTGAAGACAAGATGCCAAGTCAGGACCAATAATATTGCTGATTCATCTTTAGATTTTATCAAGGATCTCTAAATAAACACTGGACTGTGAATATCATTATTTACCAGCTAAGCCAGGAAGTTTCAAATGAATCTCAGTCTTGAGTCAGGTAGCTGTCCCTGTCAACGTTACCCTTCCTCCAGGAGTCATTGCCTAACAATTGAGGGCTTCAGCAATTTTTGCATGACTACCAAACTTCACTTTAAACTTTGATTTTGTATCATTTACTATGCTTAGCTTTGTATGACCCACATTGACGAACAGTGTGAGGGTCTGAACTCATGACAGAAGTAATCATCTACACCACTATCCATCCACCATTAGGCTACAATTATACCAATTATGCATCATACATGATACATGCTTGGACAATCATGTCTCTTTCAACCCATGACTGACTAGGCATAAGATTTTCCTGCAGTAGGTTGCCATTTCTTTCTACAATAGACTAGTTGCCAACCAAGGTTATAGAACCCAGTCTACTATTCAACCCATAGCTGGAGGGAGAAGAGATGGATTCATATGGGTATTTGTGCATAAGTGAATGCAATACTCAGTGCAAATTGAAATTATATTTTTAGTTAATTGTTTGTAAGATTAGTTTAATATGCAAGGTTGAAGGTAATTCAAATTACTTGAGTTGCCAGTCATCCTGTAATATGCTGGATTCTCCTGCATTGTGATGCTGAACAATATGTATTACATTAACTGATGGAGGACATGTTTTTGTCCTGCATTTTGAGAATCAAGTATTCTTAATGAGTTACATGACGGAATTTGTGAAGAGCTGGCACTATATCGAGTCTGGTTTGTTACCTCACTGTCACTGGGACAAGTTGGTCCAGTCGGTATGATGCTTGCGTCATATCATAACGGTCCAGGTTTGATTCTCAGTAGTGGATGCACACTGCTGATGAGTTCCAAAAATAGAATGAAACAGCTGTCCATTGCTTTCTTCATTCTGTTGAGGATTCTTCTAGACTTGATTGATGAATTAATTATAATTATTCAAATCCCCCTTAATTTCTCTCTCTCTCTCTCTCTCTATATATATATATATATATATATATATATATATATATATAGAGAGAGAGAGAGAGAGAGAGAGATAAACAGAGAGATAAAATACTATTAAAGATAATTTTGTGAATACATTTTTAACATTTTAGATTTCCACCTGATGTTCAAAAATCAGTTATTATGTTTGAAAATAATTTTTAATTTATAGCTGTAGTAGATAATATTCAGTAACACATATACCTACTTTGTCTGAAAATGTGCCGTTCTCTCAGAAATTATGGGGTAATACCCCAGGATAGTACATAACCATTATTCCCTCTAATGTCAGTGGCAGACTGGGTCTAAAAATATTGGTTGCCAGGAGACCCATCCACAACTAGGAGGCCCACAGAACTACAATGTTATCATTTGATTTTCATAACAAATAAATAAATTTTCAAAAAATACATATGGAAAAAGTGTACAATTAAAATTTTTGCGGAAAAAAATGGGTATTTTTTAGTAATTATAATATCCATGTACTCTACATATTACTGACAATATATACCAAATGTAAATGCAGAATGTTATAATGGAATTGATTTCTTTTTTTAATTTTAAGTAATTGGCTGATATTTTTAAGTAGTTTACTGCACAATTTACACATTAACAAATAGCTCAAAAGCACAATAAAGCATTGGATGCAGTCCACTATATTAAGAGCAATCACTTGTGCAAATCTGCCAATAATTGCTTCTGTATCCAATTCAACTATGGAGGATCTTGTTTTGTGGACACATTTGTGGAAAGAATGTAATTATATAAATGTATAGGAGTTATGGATGTTTTGCATCCAAATGTAGTAGCCATAGCTTGACCATGTGGTGAAGAAAGGTATGTTTGTTTTCAATGTAGCAAGAACAGTTTAGCCATGTCAAGATTCCAGCTAGTTGCGGAAATGTAATATTCTGTCTCTGAGTATATTATGATGACTAAAGCAATGGTGAATAATAAAATTAATTTATTGATTCTGGTTCTGGTTCTGGTTGATTTGGAAAGAAACAAGACATTTATTAATAAGAAAAATTGAAATTAATGCATGCAAAATTTCATAGCTCTAGATTCACTCATTCATAATCAGCCTCTGAACTTTTCAGCTCAACCTCATATTTATTAGTAATTACAGTGTACATGTACTGTACATATTATTGGCTGTAGACACCAAATGTAAGGGTGCAAATAAAATTATTGCGGAAAAAAATGGTTATTTTTTAGTAATTATAATGTCCATGTACTCTACATATTACTGTCAATATATACCAAATGTAAATGCAGAATGTTATAATGGAATTGATTTCTTTTTTTTCCACTTTTAAATAACTGCTTGATATTTTAAAATATTTTGCTGCACAATTTACATATAAACAGATAGTTGAAAAGCACAACAGAGCATTGCATGCAGTCCACTATATTAAAACTAAGAGCAACTGTTTATGTTCATAAGATGATTGTGTGAATCTGTCAATAATTGCTTCTGTATCCACTTCATCTAACAGTTCTTTTTCAATAGAAAATAACATGTATGATTCCAAATTCTCCCCAGACTTAATTTTTTAATTTTGTCTTTATGAACTTTAGCTTTGAAAGTGTCGTCTCACATTGGACTTGAGTAACAGATAGTGTACAAATGTACACTTTATAATGTTCTTATTCCTTTTTAATACTAAAACAGTTGTCTGTGTTTGTTTCTTTATTGAAATTTTATTTGATATAGGGGACCCACTCATTATCAGCCAACTGACACCCTGGCTAGTCTGCCGCTGTCTAACGTCATAGGGAAACAAAAACATTTCTTCCCATAACAAAATCTTTTTGAATATTAATATCATCTGTTAACGTAATTAGCTTGCATAGTTTTGTAACTACAAAAGTAATTCCAAAGAAGTTGATATTTTTGAATGCATTTGAAATTAAAGAGAGGAAAAGAAATCAGTTATTAAAAAGGTGGGAAGTTTTAATTATCCTACAGAAAATAACCAAACTGAATTAATCTGTGTGTTCCTTTCTTTCAAAGTTAATTTACATTAAAGTTGTCTAACCAGATTTTTTTTACTTCCCATTAGACCCACAAAAGGCCAAGGCCAAAAATAGCAAATCCAAACAGTAGAAATATAAAACCTGTATTTTGACATTGACTAGAAAGTAATGAGAGAAAGAAATGAAGTGTCAGTAAAAGTGAGAGATGAATACACAAATGTTTGCAAAGGAAGGGTTGTGGCATTGATAGCTAATGCAAAATAGGACAGAGGCTGCATATAAGAGGATGAAATCAAATAGGGTAGATCGAGTGATACTTAAACTGTAATTCTGACAGTTCATATATTTTATTTGATAGTAAAATTGTAATTCTGACAGATCAATATTTTATCTGACAGTAAAATTGTAATTCTGACAGATCAATATTTTACCTGTTCTAGCCACTAAGACGCAAGGGGTTTCAAGGTGTGGAGGAATTAAGAATAAAAACATTAGTAATGAATAGAAAGAGAAAAGAGGATTTAGGATGACAGTAGATAGCAATTGACATTGCATTTAAACTTTTGCAAATTAAAGTAGGCTGGAAAACATGGAGCCAGAAGGGAGTTCCACAAATGAGAAGTGGAGAAAAGAAAATGTCAGCATAGAAGTTACGGCTACATCTAGCCAGCTCAACTATAAATTGCTATGATCTCGCAGCTAGCCTAGCATTGTGCTTAAATTCACACAGCCTAGGTACCATAGTGAAGAGCTCATCTGAACAATTACCATGAAAATATTTATAAAAATGACATAGAGAGGCAACCTTACAGTGGTGGTTAAATGAAAGAAGATGAGCTGCCAGGTCATAATATTGCTGATTCTTCTTTGGATCTTATCAAGGTGCTCCTGGTAAATAACAGGGGCACTGGACCATATATGACAGCAATATTCTAAGCATAGATGAATGGTAGACTTATAGATATGCAAGATAGATTCCAGAGAGAAAAATTCTCTCACCGAGCACAATGAACTGAATTCTAATAGATCAGTATTTTATCTGACAGTAAAGTTGTAATTCTAACAGATCAATATTTTGGCTGACAGTAAAATTGTAATTTTAACAGATCAATATTTTATCTGATAGATATTTGTACATCTGTCTGATCATTATTTTATGATAGATATTTAAATTGTAATTCTATGAGACCTGGTTTCAAATTGTAAGATGGACACTAGAATTGTCTCCCAATAACTTGGAGTTATTGGTAGACAATTCTAGTGTTCAGATTGGATTGTGCATGACAACCATTCCAGTGGTTGATACTTATGTGTGAAGTTAAGTCAGAAGGTGGAATCTGTTGTTAGTCATTCTGGCATGAACTGATAAATCATCATGACTTAATGTTTTAACAAAACTGCCTTATTCATATCATTGATTATGCCAATTAAGGTTCACTCAGCATAGCTGCAGTATAAACCACAGGTTGGCTCTGTGAGTATGTAAGAAACACATAAGTACCAGAAAAGGTGTCTATAATAGATGAGTATCCGTTTGTTACAAATAGCCATAATTATTATTATTAAACAAAAAAGACTGATGTATCTCTTCCAATATTTTGAACACTTAGAGAAGAGCATGATTTAAGAAAAAAAAAAAAAAGACAGTGTTTAACAATGTTCAATAATATTTCAATAGTATGTCTTCAAGTTATGTTTAAAAATTGCATGCTAGTATAAACATTTAAAAAAATTACAAGTCTTTGCACAAACATCGCTTATTTTGAGAAAAAAATGGTTGTACTGGTAATCAATGCAACAAAATGATTAAAAGGCAACCAGCATGAATATAATGCAACTGAAACATGAGTAACATGATAGCAATTCTGCTCATCTTGAAATTTTTCATTAGTTGATTAATTACTAATAGGAATTAATCAAACAATTTAGTAAAAATTTTATGGAACTCTCTTGTCATTTTGCTCATTCTCCCAGAATGTTAGTATTTTGCATATGTAATTATATGATGGAGTAATGAATAGCAGTTTGGATTGAGGAATTGGATAGCCGAGTTCAAATTTCAGTCAAATCCATTACATTCACTTACATTCTAATACCCTTGGGAAAGGTATGAATCCTCTTCTTCTTCCCACAGCTATGAGTAAATAGCAGGACTGACCAGGTTCTGCAGCCTTGGATGGCAACAGGTCTACCACAGAAAGAAATGGCAACCTACTGCAGGAAGAAGTCTGCTTTGCCAGTCATGTATTGAAAAATACATTGCCTACGTGTGTATCACACATGGCACATAACTGACTGAATTATCCTCATGTGTTTTAAGGGCACCTTAAGATGTTCATTGAAATTACAATCATTTGTGATAAAATCAAGCTCTATCGATGTCATATTGTTGTGTCAGACATCATACCTGAGACCTATCAGCTAATCTAGTTGTATATTTATATTCATGCAGTCAAGGTATCAAGAAGGAAAGAACAATTGCTATAAAAAATTTATGCAAAAGACAGAGGGAAGTCACATAAAAGTAGTGGAAAATTGAATGAAGATGAAATGCCAGGTCAGGACTGATAACATTGTATATCCTTCTCTGGATTTTGTCAAGAATCTTGGGAAATATATCAGGAGCCCCAGATAAGATATGACAGCAATATTCAATGTATGGACAAATGGAAGATTTATAAATGTGCAAGAAAAATTTTCTGGCATGACACAGTGACCCAAATTTCTTAGCAGCAGTCCAAACAATTGATTCCATATAATCGCTCCACTTCATATCAGTGGAAAACATAAAGCAAAGCAGGTGTGGACAACGGATAGAGCAAGACAGTTCTTGATGGGAAAAAAATTCTTGTTGAAAAGTGATCACAGACCACTGGGATTTATTTTCAACCCAAGAAAAGAGCTACCGAAAGTTACAACGTCCAGAATATTACGTTGCGCGATTAGACTGATGGCATTCGACTCTGACATTGAATATGTTAAAGGGAATACGATACCTGCCTTATCTAGATTGAGGTTTTATAGAGAGAAGGACAAAAACGACGAGGAATTTGAAGACACATTCTTGCACCTTGTAGAAACCGATGTAATATCTGTAGATAAAATGGCTACTGAAACTACAAGTGACCAAGTGTTAAATAGAATAATGTCGAGGATAAAACAGAGTCGCTGGGGAAATTGTTCAATGGCTGAAAGACCATTCAAAGAAATCGGACATAAAATGACTATAGAAAACGGGATAATATGTAATGGAGACTTGGTAGTTCCCCCAGAAATACAGAGGAGACAGGTTATAAAAAGTGTACACGATGACGTACATTGTGGAGTGGCAGCTACGCAAAGAAGATTAAAATTGGAAGCGTGGTGGCCGGGGTACTCAAGAGACATAGAAGACTACGTAAAAAGATGCAAAAAATGCACAGAACTCGGGAATTTTAAGCAAAAGAAAATACATGTATGGCCCTGAGAAGTAGAACCATGGAGCAGAGTACACATGGACCATGCCTATGTCAATGGGATAGGACTATTATTAATATTAGTAGACGCATATTCAGGTTGGCCTGAAGTGGTGAGAGTACCTGATAAAAAAAGTACCACCGTAAAACAAATATTAAGAGTAATATTTTCGAGGAATGGGACACCGAGAACATTGGTGACTGATAATGCACCAGAATTTGTGGATGCTGATTTGCATGAATGGCTAAGAAAAATAGGATGCAGACCTTACAAGACCCCTCCCTACCACCCTCAAAGTAATGGGACAGCGGAAAGGATGGTCCAGACAGTAAAGAAGGGCATAAAAGCATGCTTGCAACAGAAGGAGGAAATCGATGCTTTCCTACCACGACTATTATTAAGTTACAGAACAATTCCACATGCAGGCAGGCCGGAAAGTCCATCTGCCTTAATGGGCAGACAATTAAGGTCCCCTTTGACTATGTCATATGCCACAAATCAAAAGATGTGGTACAAAAGAAATAGGAATATGCAACCCGAGTCAGCTGAATTTATTATGCAGAAAGGACATAATACTGCAATATAAAATAAAGAAAATGCTGACCAAATAAGATCCCAAGGAGAAGAATCAGATGAGGAAATGCCTTCAGAGATGCCCATTATTGACGTAACAGAAGAGTTAATGCAGAATGAAACTGCGGAGGAAGAAGTAGAGAGGGATGAGTTAGAAGAGGAAGAAGTAGAATGGGACAAGTTAGAAGAGAAAGACCAGAGTATGCAAGAGGAACAGTTCGATTATAGGGAAAGACGTGATAGATCTAGATCTCCAAGAGAAAGGACAGAGATAAAGGAAGATGTTCAGGAGGGCACAAGAAGAAGTACAAGAAGTACTCGCGGCATAAGGCCCCACCATTATAGGGAGATGTAGTGATATGCAAATTAGTATAATTTGCATATGAGCAGGTAGCTCATATGATAAACGGACACCAACTAGAACAGAGGTCGAACGCTTACTTAGCAAGATACACGACACAACAACCTTCTAAATATTTTCAAAATTGTTTTATATTGTTTAGATTGTGTGCTATGGGCCCAAAACCTTTCAGTTCAAATCAAAACATTCCAGAAGCATCTGATGTGCATCATCACGGATCACAAGCTGAAAATAACCACTTTTAGAAGCAATTTGCCTTCACTCTTCAATACCATCCATAACAAATCTGTTAAACTGTTAGAAAGTTATTTGTGATGGCTGCTACTATTAGGTTGGTGCAAAATTAATGTCGTTTTCAGGTCAGGTACCTGATTATTTGGGTGGTTTTTGGAATGTGTTTTTTTTTATGTTTATTAAATTTATTGATTTTTCTTCTAATATGCATATAACTTTACATTCAGACTCCTGACAATAACCTGTTAGTCGAAAACTTGAACCTAATATAAATTTTGGCTATTTTTTACATCTACAACAGCTTCATTTGTGAAAGTTATTTGCATATTAGAAAAAAAAAGATCAATAAATTTAATAGACATAAAATGTCTATTCTTCTTAATAAGACATCATTACAGGAATCGTTACTATTAAAATATACTGAATATATATATGCTGGATCAATGGATAAATTGTCATCTAATTTACATAAAAATGAAAATAACATTGACGTCTCGTTTTAACAGATATACCAAAATTACACAAAAATCTTGAAATACTAAAGAGTAAATTTATTCAATAAAATTGCTATTGGCTTCAACCATGGTCTCAAGATAACTTCAGAATCTTCTGCAACTCTTCTGGATGGTCTCCTTGTTTAATTTGGTGAATGCTGCCATAATCTTATTTGGTGTTACAAGGAGTTTTGTTTGTCTCTCACTCAATTGCACACCACACATAATCAAGTGGGTTGCATTCTGAGGAGATATGTGGCCAGATGTAAGGGTTGATGTGGTTGCATAAATTTCTGAGTGCCATGACTGGGTTCTCCTGCTTGTGTGACATGGTGTAGAGTCCTGTTGTCAGACATGGTGCATGGTGCAGAGTTCTGTTTTCTTCCAGTAGCCACCTTCTTGACCCAAGGCAGCACTCCTTTTTCATTACACTTTTTCATGTAGGCCTCCATGTTGAGTCCCTGTTGGAAGATGAATAGAGGCATGACTTTCACATCATTAATGATCACTCCAAATATCTTTGTAATCACCATTAGACTTATCCAACTCTTTCTGCATCCTCTGCCTTGTCCTCAGGTTGACACCCAAACTCTCTGAAAAGTTCATATTGGAGGTTGCAACATGAATGCCTAGCAGTACAGCATACTGTTTCCAAATTTTTGGCTGAGTGAATTGTGTCAGGCTGCTCTTTTTCTCATAGACAATATCCAACTGACCCTACTATAGAGTACAGTCAACAAAATCAAAAACATACAAAACATATGGCATGCACTAAATAAAAAATGGTGAAAATTTGCCCATCGCACCCTACATATATATATATATATATACATATATATATCGCTGTCTATATTTCTGAGATGAGGTATTGTACACTATTTGCATTGTTTGAACTGTTATCCTCATCTTTATTGTCATATTCACAATGTTTCGGCAATTGTGAGCTCTGGCCTTCTTCAGGTGATATACGTTGGAATTTTGAACTGAACCCTTTATTTAGTCCATGGCATAGAGTGTTGTAGTCCCATGTGTCATGCCTTTTCTGAATATCTCAGTTTTAGTTAATTCCCTTTAGTAACTCAACTCTACAAGTTTTTGTTCACCTCTGCTGTGGCCAGGTATTGAACTCACAACTCTTTAGATGGACTAAATAAAGTGTTTGGTTTGAAATTCCAACATATATCACGTGAAGAAGGCCAGAACGTACAATGGCCAAAATGTCATGAATATGACAATAAAGAGGAGTACAACATTCTGAACAATGTCTATAGTGCATATATATATATATATATATATATATATATATATATATAATGTATTTTCTGTTTATATGTTATATTTATAGATTCAATATTTGTATCTATAAAAATAATGTATAAACAGAAAATATATTAAATAGTCTGACTTCATCTATTTCATATGTATATATATATATATATATATATATATATATATATATATATATATATATATATATAAAATGAATGAAATGTTCAAATACTCATCTTCTGACTCAAAGACAGATCTGCACATCAGGCATAATTTTAAAATAATTTACATAAGAAGATTTTAATTTTTGGCATTAATTAAATTTCAAATTAGTCCTGGACATTATAATGTGATAGAAATGGTTTGATTAAATGTTGTTTTTTTATATTAATGTTCACAAAACACAAGGCCCAACAGTTACTGAAGGTAGTGGGTTATTGTAATAAATGCTTAGTGATAAAAGTCTTACTTAAGTTCCAATTCCCATTGGGGTTATTATATTCACTTACTGTTGGGAAAGGTATGAATCCATGTATTCTCCCCCTAGTTATGGGTTAATTAGTAAGACTTTTCTCACTAAACCATTATTATCTCCAACAATAAAATAAAATTGCATACAAAATATTTAAATTTCATCATTAAATAACCCATAGAAGTGTTGATATGCCAGTAAACAACAAAAAAAGAAATAAATGTTCAAAACAAAGGAGCCTCCTTGAGAAAAGATCCAGCTATTATGAAAGGTGAAAGTTTGGGGTTTTCTCAGTGTACTGGATAATTTTACCCTAGTTAGAAAGCATTTGTATAAAAATTTAGAGTAAATCAATATAAATTTCTAACTATTTATAATTTATTGAAGTTTAGAGACAATTATATAATTGCAATCTTGGGCAAGCATAATTATTTATTTTTTAAATTTATTTATTTACTTTTTAGTTTACTTAAGTTTTATTTTTACTTTTATTTTTAGTCCTGGGTATGATGATAAACTACATCCAGCAGCAAGGCCTCTGATTAGGAGATTCAAAGTTTTGAGGAGTGTGGAAACACTTCTTAATTGCTGTTGTTACTAGATCCACTGTGAACTGGGGTGGTAGAAACTGTTAAACTCCCAGCAATGGATAAATAGTGACCCCCTCCAAACAAAAACAAAACACTATGAAAGTATAAAAATACATTTATATTTAAAAAAAATACCAACAATACTTATTTATTGTAAAATTACTAACAATACATTTTATAGCAAAGTGACCAGCAATAAGTGTTATCAGTACTTGAAGCCATAAAATTGTGTTCAAAATATTTAGATTTTGGCATAGAGGTTGATATGCTGCTAATCAATCAAGCAACAAACATGAAAGAACTTTTTCATGAAATTAATCCATATAATATTCTACAACTTCTAAAAGGAATCAAACTATATCCCAAAATATAATTTCGACAAAACTACAGTATAAAACATATATAACAGAAACTGAGACATCTAGAAAAGGCATGGCACGTGGAACAAGAACAATCTATGCCAGTGGACTAAATAAAGGGTATATGCACAAAAGCTGAGTATCATCTACCATGTATTCAACTGTGAAAGCAGAATAATATATATCATATTTGTATTACTTCAAAACTCCCAAGAAAATTAAATTTCAGAATTAAATGACCGATAAGGACTTGATATACAATTAAACATATATATATATATATATATGTACATATATACATATGTATATATGCATATATATATATATATATATATATGGAAGACAAAGGTAGGTTGAAAAAGTATATTGAAGATATATACAAAACAATAGTGTTAGTAATAAGTATATTAGCACTGTGTCTACTACTCCACTCACTACCCACTCTCTCATCCAATTCTTTCAGTTTGTATTCATGAGAGGAGGAAGAGTTCATTATACTCTAAGAGGGTTTATCACAACAATACACACACACACACACACACACACACACACACACACACACACACATATATATATATTGTATAAAGGAAGGCAAACAGGAATAATATAAAAAGAGTAAAATATAAAAAAATCTATAAATCCAAGGCAATATAAAATGTATATAAAACAACACTGCTTTCTATTGTCTCACAATCCTCAGGTGGCAAGAGTGACAAGATATTTGGTTTCTTATAACAAAGACTTGAATAGCTTGTCACTCTTATTACTTGAGGATTGTGACACAACAGCATCAACATCTAACTGTCCACATGAAATCACAAAATTTTCTTTTACTTTATATATATATATTATATAAATAGATAGATATATGTGTGTGTGTGTGTATGTATGTATTGGTGTTTGTGCACGCATATGTATATAGACACAAGTAAGTGAACCTGTCTAATGGAAAACAAAATAACTCGTATATAATTTCCTTTATACTTCAAATAAATAAATATATGAAAAGAAAGTGTACAGAATACATAAAAATTCATTAGATCAGAATTAGCAGAAAAAAGCCTAATACCTATACAACATTATATAAAAACTTTCTCATGAACATGAATGTGGGACCTGACTCCAATTCTTTATAAATCGTAGAACAAAAGAAAAAGAAAAGAATGATAAGGTTAGAGAAAGAAAGGAAGAACAAATATTTGGAAGAATGTCTGAATTTTAATCATTTACTTTGTCTAATAAACTGTTTGACTTTTTTTTTTTTAACAAGTTAATCTGATTCCAATCTCCTGTTTTTCTTTTAATATCTTTAAAACAATGCTGTTTATTTGATCTCAATATTTTAACATGTATCAATCTTAATTTTCTTCTCTCTGACAGGTAATCTATCTCTTTTTTTAGTTCCTATGTCATTGTTTATAAGAAATCATTTATCAAATTCAGTTTTAATCAAACCTGTTCATAGCATTTTTAGTCTACAGACACCTATCAGTATTTGTCTTTTTTCATTTATACATCTATCTCACCATCAACCTTTATCTTCTTACCTCAGTCTATTCATATCTATCTATTCACATACACCCAAGTAGTATTTCCTGTTTGAATCCATTAGAAAAAAATTATTTCAACACAGAAATAAAAAAATAGACACAGAATTATATTGTACAGAGCAGAATGAAAACCAAATTATATTTTTATTCTATTAAGCTCCATATATACCTACCCCAATCTATGTAATTGTCTCTTGTAAATGTATGCATACTGTCACACATAAATACTGTTACCTACCATTACAGTAGCTTGGGTTTTGTTGACTGTCAGAAATGAAGTTGGCCATGTTGACACAATGCCTTCTGTCGAGAGGGCATATGACAAAGCACTTCACAAGAAAGGATGAAAAATATGGCTACCAATCCACATAAAAAAATGGTAGCCAAAATGTAATTTATTAGTCATGTTTCAAATCAATGATTCTCTCGGCAATAAGGATTTTGATCAATATGTTTCAGGAAGGGAATCATATGAAGCAGTCATATTACTACACCAGAGTCAGCAGTATACTATTCACATGTCCAGTGAATATGAATCAATTGGTTTAAAAAAAGAAGAAAATAAAGGGAATTAATAAGAGAAAAAGAAAAGAAAACCCAACAGATGTTGTGAAAGTTTTTTTCTTCTATGCAGTAGTCAACAATCATAATTTGTAATCAGTTTACAAATGCAATCTACATTGTTTCTTGAACTGTAAATTTACAAATCCTTGATTTTAATTTCTTTCATTAAAATTTATTTTCCTCCATAGGTTAGTAATCATAATTTGTAATCTGTTTATATATGCAATCTACATTGTTTCTTGAACTGTAAATTTACAAATCCTTGATTTTAATTTCTTTCATTAAAATTTATTTTCCTCCATAGGTTAGTAATCATAATTTGTAATCTGTTTATATATGCAATCTACATTGTTTTTTAAACATAAAATTAACAAAATGTTGCTTTTGTTTGATTCTTAGCGATTAAATTGATATTCCTCCAGATATCAGCTCATATAAACAAGTTAATTTCAATCCAGTGCTTTTAAACCTAAGACAATCTTTTGTTTTTTTTCACTGATGAAGCCAACCATTTTTCAATCAGTAAGTATGTTGTGTGTGGCTAAGCTAATGGATATGCACAATGTTTATGCAACCAATGAAATTTCAGGAAGGATTAATTAAAACATCAAAACTTCTTTTCATCTTATAATTAGACATGAAATGACACAGTAGGTGAAAAAAATGAAGCCGTAATCAAAGTTATATTTTAACACTAACCAAATTTAAATCTGGTTTACAAAGGCTATGGCTTGGGTTTTTGTTTACACCTGCCCACTGTCTTTACCAATACTTTCCTACTTAGTCATTTTCTGCTGTAAAAAACATTTTTTTAAATATTTATGGCAAAAAGAGAGAACAGAAATTTTGATTAATCTGAATGTTTTAACTGTTGAAACCACAAAAAAGAGATTGTCAGCAGTTAAGACTAAAGACAGGTATTATTGATAGAAATTAAAAAAAAATATCATATCCCTTCAAGACATAGATAATTCTGGTTTTTCACAGATTCATTTTCTTTATTATCTTTGAATTGCTATGACATCTAGGAAGAGACAATGGAATGCTTTTTTGTTGTCTTCTCCACTTGTTTGAAATTCAGGGTTTTCTTCTCTTAGACTGGTTGCCACCCAATGTTAGTGAATCCTGTTTATCCTGCAATTTAACCCATAGCTGGTGGGAAATGTGAATGATTAATGTCTTTCCAAATGATATTAGTATGATAGTGACAGCAAAAAAGTAGGACAGAATTTGAACCTGGCTTCATGATTCCATATCCCATACCACTGATAGTATTATATAATGCTGTAAAAATTTCTTAATTTCAGGAGCATAGACTGAAAATAAATTAAACCTGTGTCTAGATTTGAACTTAAACCATTATCCTAAGTGGGGGTTACATGGCAGCTGCTTTAATAAATTAGCTTACAAAGGCAAACAAGCAGCAGGCATTGAAATATAATCATATACCATATTTTCTTGTGCATAACGAAAAAGAAATCTGAGTGAATATTAAACGCAAAAGGAGATGTTCATATTACACACAAGTACATGTTTTCAGAAATGTTTTACTTAGCTTAAAAAACCCTCTTATTTGAAACAGCAAAACTGCAAATAACTCTGCACAATAGATAATACAACACAAAGAAGGCAGGTGTTGATAACAATTATTTACAAAAGATATTTGATATGTTGGCAATATTTGTTTCTCTCTTCATTCTTAATGAAAGACAATATTTTTTTTATTTTCATAGCTTTTTAATAGAGGAATATAATAATGTCACATCAAACAGAAAAGTATTATAGATTACGTAAAACTTTAAAAATATTTAGTTAGCACCTTTCCCTGGAAATTCAAACATATGTTTTGAAATGACAATTAGGAGAGAAACACACAATGGCTAAACATCCAGTTCATTTCTATTATTCAACATTGTGAAAAATGAAATATTTTAATGAGATGTATGTATAAAATTGAGATTTTAATGAATAATATGGTACAACTTTTGAAAATAAATTTACATAGGGATGGCTGTACTATGGGGTCATATCAGAATGGTGGTCTGGGAGTTACTATAAGAAGCAAGTGAAATTAAGATGACATAAATATTGGTTTAAAAAATGTTAATAACTGACAATGTTTGATCTGAGGAATTTGAATAATATTATCAGCAGAAATCCATGTTTAAAACTTGATAGAAAATCCAAGGGCTTGATTAGCATTTTGATGCAAAACTCTTTAAAGGGCTAACCAGTCGCTTGAATTTTGCTTAATTTATTGGATAGAAATCTGTCATTAATTTTTTTATATAATATGGGAGGGACAAAATTAAATAAACTTAAAAAAAAAAATCCCAGTTCTCTTTTATTTTAAACTAGAGCACGAGTTGAAAAGTGGCATTTTGCTGCAAACTTTTTTATGCCTGTTATACACCAAATTTCAATAACACAATTTGATTTTATGAAAGCAAAATATATGCTACTTCCATGGTCGTTTCTTTCATTCTAACATAGTCAAAATATAAACAAATTGACTACATCTGAAACATGGCCTGCTCACTCCTTAATGATATAATACACAGACAGCAATCGATTAATATAGTTTACTTACTTGATTCTGTTACTGGTGATATTTGTGAACTTGTAGCTGGAATCATCCTAATCAGCGAAGTTGATGTAAATTCTAATTCCAAAAAGATGACTTCACAAAGTTGACAAACTTGTTATATAAAAACTCCCAATTCCAAAAATGCCACAGACACCCTTATCTAATCCTATTTTTTACTAATGCTTTTTACTTGTCATGCAAAACATGACATGTGATGATTGGATAGTGTGTGAAAGAAGAAAAACTGTGAGAAAATAGATTTATACAAAAGAAAAAACAAGCTGACAGACAAACGTAGGAAATTAAAATAAAAGTTACTTGTTTTGTCTGCATTTTTTTGATTTTTAATCACTTCAACCCAAGCAAGGCAATAAAGCCACTAAGACACAAGGGATTACTAAGTGTTAGAAAATATGAGAAAAAATACTATTAAATAGAAAGAACGGTAAACGAACAAGAATTAAATAGAAAATAACGATTGACATGGTGTTTAAATTTTTGAAGATCAATGTTGACTGAGAAGCAAGAAGTCGGAAGAGAGTTTCATAAGGGAAAAGTGTGATAGAAGAAACTGTTAGCATAGAACTTACAGTTCTATTTAGCTATTTCAACTCTAAAAATGATGTGACTTTGTCACCAATCTAGTAATGCAGTTAAAATCATAAAGTCTAAGTACCATAGAGGAAATTCTCATCAGAACAATTACCCTGAAAGGATTTATAGAAAAGGCACAGGGAAGATACATTACAGTGGTGGGAAAGTAACTGAAGCAGAGATGCCAGGTCAGGACCAATGACATTGCAGATTCTTCTTTGAATTTTATTAAGGATCTCTAAATGTATAGCATGAGCACAAGACCATATATGGCAGCAATATTCGAAGCAAGGATGAATTATAGACTTATAAATATGTGAGATAGATTCAGAAGAGAAAAATTGTCTAGCACAACACAGGGAACTAATTTTCCTATCAGAAGACCTTTGTTAAAACTGGTCTTGTGACTGGAATATTTGCTTTCCAAAATTACAGGATTATTACTCTTCTACTTCTATGTGCTCTATCCCTTCAGGACATGGGTAATTATGGCTCTCCACAATTTTCTAGATTACTAGTAGAGAAAAAAAAAAGAAGATTTTTGCAATGGGAAATTTTCTAAAATGCTATGTCTTTACAGAACATTAATGATCATAGATTGCTACAGCTTCCTTTATTTTCTGTGAAATGCCATCATTTTTTTCAAAGAAGCAAAAGAATGTTTTTTGTTGCATTCTATGCAGTTTTGAATTTAAAGCTGTTTTTCTCCTAAACTGGTAGCTACCCAAGGCAAGAGACCCTGGTCCACTTGACTATTTAATCCATACCTAAGATTTTTATAATTTTTTAAATACTATATTTTTTGAGTATATAGGTGATCATAATTGCCCACAGGTTTCATTTTTTTTTATATCTATCAGTTGCTATGCATTTTTCTTAAAAATAGTAGAGTGGTTCCTGTTGCTTTCTCCAGGGTTTGGAATTCAGAACTTTCATTCTCTTAGACTGGTTGCCATCCCAGGTTAGAGAGCCTATTCTGCTCTGCTATTTAACACAGAGCTAGAGGGCAAAGAGACTGATTCATAGCTTTCCCAAGGGTATTAGTGCAAAAGTTAATGCAATAGGCTAACCTGGAATTTGAACTCAGTTTACTGATTTTACTTTCTGTGCTAATGTGCCTTAAACTATTTTCACACCCACATTTTAATAAGAGCCATGACTATTTCATTTTCATTTTAAACAAGTCAAATTTCCATTTGATAAACATCAAAGTTTGTCCAAGTGAAACATATTAAATACAGAACACATTGTTGGTTGCTCGGTTTCGATGAAGTTAACTTAAGCAGAACGTCTGCTTCTATAAAATTCTATCTCCAACTATCAGTTGTCTAAAATGAAAATAATAATGATATCTTCCAGTTGCATAACAGTTGCAGTGTGTGTGTGTGTTCTTTGTTTTTGTTTTTTAATCAGTATCACTCCATGCAAGGCAGTAAGGCCACTAAGACACAAGGGGTTACAGGGTGTGGATGAATTAGGAATAGAAATATTAATAATGTGCAGGAAGAGAAAAGAGTAATCAGAAGAGCAGTAGATAGTGATTGGCATTGCATTTAAATTTTTGCAGATTAAGTTGGAAAGCATAGTGATGGAAGGAACTTTCACAAGCAAGAAGTGCGAGAAAAGAAACTATTAACATAGAACTTATGGTTACATCTAGCCAATTCAAGTGTAAATCGATGAGCTGTTGATATCAGTCTAGTACTGTGCTTAAATTCTGAACAATTATCATGAATTTATTTTTAAAAAAGACATAGAGTGACAACCTTATGGTGGTGGGAAAGTGAGTGAAGCTGAGATGCCAGATCAGGACCAATAATATTGCTGATTCTCCTTTGGATTTTATCAAGGAGCTCAAGGTAAATAGCCGGGGCACCAGACCCTATATGGCTGCAATATTCTAATTCTGGATGAATGGTAGACTCATAAATGTGTAATATAGATTCTGGAGAGAAAATTTTTCTTGCATGACACAGTGAACTATCTTTCTTAGCAGCTGACCTAGCAATGGATTCAATATTGTCTTTCTGCTTCATGTCAGCAGAGAACGTTAGTCCGAGAAGACGCAAGTGACTTTCCTAGAGGTTAGCATCAGCTATTTAAATCCATTCTTATGACAGGTAGAGCTGCAATCAAATACACTTTTGAAATAAGAAAGTTTACAGGCCCAATTCTTTTCACAGAAATTTGTCATACAATTGCAAAAAGGAGTTCCACTTATCAAATGCAGAAGTATTTTGAACAGACAACTAACATAAGTGCTCTGTCAGCAAGTGACTCTCATCGGACAATGCCAATGTATGAAGTATAATTCTCACTCTGTGCTCTATTACAGAGGCCTTTTGCCAAACTAAAGTTAGTAAAAGTGAGAGATATACTCAAATAGCAAACAATATTTCGGATTGAGTGAATTTAAGATTAAGACAAAAGAACCTTTCCTTCAGACAAAGCAGTGTAGGTTTTTAAATTATTCGTGTTTAGCATTATTAATTTCATTTTCTTTCATTTTAGTTTTAGACTCAGACTTGCTAAAACTGCATTAACTGAATATAAAAAAATACAATCAAGATAATATTCTGTGATTAGCCAACTTTTCAGAATTAATTAAATACTATAAAGATTGATCAGAAATAATGAGGCTGTCATTTAGGCCCAGAAAAGGGCTGTTATAACATGGAATTTTGAAACAGTTTTATAACCTTCCTCTGGCATCTTCACTTCCTAAAATCAACGGTAAAAAAAAACTTTGAGTGAGTGAAGACTGAGGGTCTTGGCAAAAGTCATCCTTCTTTAAACATTGTAGAGTGGTGCTGTAGAATCACAAAGAACTGTACCAAATTGTAATAAACCAATACAATAAGAATAAAGGTAACAGTAATGCACAAGGTTATCGCAGGTCAATCCAGTAGTGAGTGCTACTATTGGAAGGTTGATAGTTCTCGCGAAAGTCTGAGTTGTAGCTCTTATTAAAATGTGGGTGTGAAAATAGTTTAAGGCACATCAACACAGAAAGTAAAATCAGTAAACTGAGTTCAAATTCCAGGTTAGCCTATTGCATTAACTTTTGCACTAATTGGGAACAGTTTTGGTTCAGAAAATCATTTTTTGTACTCATTGCTACATGTTGCTCTCCTGTTTCCCTGTAGTGACAAGTCTTTCTGTTATATTCCATGCTAATAGGAATATATACTTGAAAAACAAGGTGGATAAAATAAGTAAAGGTTTATTGTAATAAACCAGTACAATAAGAATAAATGTAACAGTTATACACAAGGTCGTCGCAAGTCAATCCAGTAGTGAGTGCTACTATTGGAAGGTTGCTAGTTCTCGTGGAAGTCTGAGTTGTACTCAACAGATCCCAGCTAGTCAATATTTACTAGCCCCCCAATGAGGGTAGATGTGGCATAAGGCCGAGTTTAACGTGGGTCTTCTGAGCCCATAGGCTTGGCTAAAAAATCCCCATGGAACCCGCATAAATGAGATCGGGTTGGTCAACTTCCCCGAATGAGACTCTGCCCTTTAGTGGAGCCTCATCTGGGTTCCTCTGCTCGAAGGCATAGAGTTCAATCATCTAGCTGGAATAGAATGAACATAGCTACAAAGGAGCAGAAGTTTGCTGGTCTATGGGTTAAGTAATTGGTGACTAAAAATCTACCAAAATAAGATAGGCTCCATATATAGTTTCTGCTATAAAAAATGAAAAACAAAGGAACACCAGAAAAAAAAAAAAAAATTTGGCCAATCAAAAAAAAAGAAAGAGACTTTTGATGTTAGTTGAAACCAAGCTTTGTGCCAGTAGTCTGGAGTCTTTTCTTAAGTGGATATAAACAAACAGTCGACAGGCAGAGACAAAGATGGAACCACCAGAGAAACCAGTTAAGTGTGACCATCTGCTTAAGACATTCTTCCACTCATCTGACGGCCGAGAATACTCTACAGATTATCACTACACCTATTTCCAAAGTAATCATACTCCTAACAGCAGCCAACAAGATGATAACTACTACCAAATTCTGACATGTAAACTATCGAATACCCAGTTGAACAATCTTTTGTTACCTTGAATTACAAATGACTCACTCCAATTGAATTCAAATAAATAAATATATATTATTTTTTAATACTTTTGATTCTGTTCATTTATTCCAAATTTTCTGATGAATAATACTAAGAACTTCTAGCCTTTTATTTTCACTTCAAGTTACATGTGCTATTCATTTTAGTTGTTACTGCTTTTGGTATTCATCAAGTGATGCAGTTTCTAGTATTTGGTACAGTTCTTTGTGGTTCTATAGCACCACTCTACAATGTTTAAAGAAGGATGACTTTTGCCAAGACCCTTAGGCTTCACTCACTCAAAGTCTTTTTTTACCATTGATTTTAGGAAGTGGTTGTAGTAAGATATTAATGAGGTGAGTCTAGTATAATAAAGGGGGGAAAAACAATCTGTTTAGGATACAAGCTTTAATTAAAGATTATTTAAAATTAAAGAGTATGCAAAATTATTAATGTAAAAAGCCAATGTCATCATTTTATGAATTATCATATCATGTTACGTCTTTATTCTTTGGAACATTTTGAATATTATGTTTTTCTGATTTTTTCAGGCACAAATCACATCTAATTATTTATATTCATCTCTCAATTGAGTCATTCACCTTCAACCACAACGTCTGGTGTCCTTTGTTTACATGTATCAAATAACAATATCAGTGAATATGAAAAAAGTAAGAAACAAAACATTCCTTCTATAAAACAAATTGATTACTAAATTATATAAACCAATTTAGAACTATTAGAACTAATGAAAAAGTTATGTTTGTTTTTTTAATCCTTTCACGTCAAGCAAGGTGATAAAACCACTGAGGTGCAAGAGGGTTACTGATAGTGAAGAAAACTGAGAAAACATGGCTGAATAGAAAGGACAACAAACAGAAAAAGTTTCCAAGGAGACAGAAGATGATGATTGACATTGCACTTAAATTTTTTTATGATTGTTTTTGACAAGAAAACAAGAAGCTAGACAGATAAGAAGTGTGAGATAAGAAACTATTAGCATAGAACTTAAGTTTAAACTTAGTAAGAGAGAGACCTAGTTGCCAATATAGAACTTATGCTTAAATTCATGTAGTCGGGGTATTAAAGAGACAAGTCCATCAGAAAAATTGCCATGAAAATATTTATTTAAAAGATTCAGGGAAGCCATGTATCTATCAAATTGGAAAAAGTTGTAAAAAAAGTGGGAAAGTTGTTAAAGCTGTGATGCTATGTCAGGACTGATAACATTGCAGATTCTTCTTTGGGTTTTGACAACAATTTCTAGATACATTACAGAAGCTGCAGGGTAGATGCAGGAAATTCCTCCATTGTTGTTGCTGATGCCATCAAGGACATTCTGATACACTTGCTGTTGGTCTTGGTTCAACAGGGGATCATTGCTTTTAGCACATTGCTGTTGTTCTTCTGTGTCCTATCCTTTTTCTCTCAAAGTTTTTCTGTTGATTTGTCCAGTTTCTCTGTTTGCTTTGACAGATCAAAATCTCTGAAATTCTCTTTGAGCCAAGTTTATCACTTTGTCTTCAGTTTCACAGAGAGTTAAATTTGCAATCTGTGGATTCAATTCTAATCCTGAATGAGCAGGTCAGATTTAATGAAGAATATCCTAACTGAGAACCTTCCTGATATTTTTCCCAAAGAGTAACTGAGTTGGAAAGTTCAAAGTTAGCAGTCATGACTGCAAACAGATTTCTGACTTGTTTTGGAGACTTTGTTGCACGGTCCAGTAAACCATAAATGTATGTATAAAGGCATCATCAACAACGCTAGCATTAAACATATTGACAAGACAAAATTTTATTTCGGTTTCATAGCCAAACACCAGAAAACACAATTTTATCAACATAAGGTGACTCTTAACAATAAGCAATATGTAAACGCTATGTCACTCTCAAAATTTTACTGGGATATTAAAACAGATGACTATATACTAGGAGTAAAGTGGAATTTTGTAGCCAAAACTGCACCTTCTTACAGCTGCACTGACTAATGCAACCTGTGTTTACTGTAAAAAAAATATTCATCCTCAAAAATATTAATCACCTTAATCTACTTAATAAACAAAATAAACTCATTTTAGCTTGTAATCACAGAAAGAAAACACTTTTAAAGTATTTTAGTTTTGGATATATATATTATCCAAAAATCACATGCCCTTTACATATTTGAGGTTGCATATTGATTACCCCCCTTTAACCATTTTAACATTTCTTATTACACACAAACTTACCAGACTCCACCCAAAATATACTACTAGAAAATGAAAACATAATTACCTCATACACATGTAAAAAAATATTAAAAATAATGGAAGCTTTAATAATAAAAAAAGAAAAAGCCAACACATAATAATATTAACTATGAACACAGCCACAATGTGCTAACAGTGTTTGAAAAATAAAACACTCCTATAGCTCTAAAAATATACACAAAATGCACATACCAAATTAAATTGAAAAAATAAAATCATCCTTGATGATGGCTAAAAGTATAGCCGAAAGCACTTGGAATTATAGAAAATTTGGACAGTTTCTACATACTCTGTATCCGAAAAAGAAAACACTAGTTCAATCACATTAGGAATTAAATAAAAAGCTTAATCATAGCAACTTGTCTGTTGTTTTTAATGAAACATGTATAAATGAAGGATTGATGCCTAAATATACAAATATATACATATATATATATATATATATATATATATATATATATATATATATATATAAATACAAATACATACATATATGTATATACATGTAAATATAAATACATATATACATGTATATACATATATATACACACACATGTGTATATGTACATAAATACATATATAAATACATACATATAGACATACATACATACATATATATATATACATAATAATAATAGCTGGCCACTAGGGCAGTTAACCAATCCCTGTTGCAGATTCTTGCTGTTTGTTCAAAACCAGAACCAAACTGTGGTTTATACAGCAACTATGTTGAGCAGACCTTAGTTACAGTTTCTGGGAGAGAGTGTGTTATCTAGAATGATTAACAATCATTAACAATCTGAACACCAGTTCACTCAAACCTTCGGTCATGATGACTTGTGACTTTGCGGTAGTACAGCTACTGACAGCCCCAATTTCACTCATGAGTCTTGAGTAAATCCTTGGAATGGTTTCCAGGCACTTTCCAAAGGTGATCATCCACCTTCTAGATTGATAACATCAAGAAGTCTGTTTCCTGACAAGTCAACCATGGTGAGATTCAAACCCAGGTCTAATGGTCAGAAAGCGAATGTGCTAATCACTTGGTCACATGCCCATACATATAAACACACATGTATATATACATGTACATACATATATATATACATTTATATACAAAGAAATAATCACACAAAGAATCAATCCATCGCTAGTAGTGTATAATGTATGCATTAAAATACTGTTAATCCATAGAGTGAAGTGATCCTTATTTATAAAACTGTTGTCTGTTGTTTCCACTTTATATGTTGTTAAAATGCAAGTACTTTCAAATAATCCTTTATTACATATATATATATACATCTATATATATATATGTACGTACGTATATATATATACATGTATATATACATGTATGTATGTATATATATAGATATATATATATATACATGTATATACGTACTTATATACATACATGCATACATATATACATACATACGTACATGTATACATCTGTACATATATACGTACATATATACATCTGTACATATATATACATCTGTACATATATACATATATACATACATACGTACATTCATATATACATACGTACGTACATACATATATACATACATATACATACACACACATATATATATATATATATACATACATATAAATGTGTGTATTTAGGCATCATTTTTAATTGATGCATGTTTCATCAAATAATATAGACAAGTTTTGTCTATTTATTTTAAGCAATTTCCTTTCATATCGTCTGATAAGCTTAATAACATTATCATTGAAAGACGAAAGAAAATCACCATATTGATACATGTTTTTTTTAATCCTTTCTAAGCTTTCGGCTTACATAAGTCATCATCAGAGATGACAATTACATTACAATAAATTAAACAATACATGGACATAGCAACAATGATAGTCTGTTTTTGTTTCATGGATGATTTCCTAGCAACGACAAAGTCATGCATACGAGACGCTGGAAGCAAAAATCCCAGCGAGGCCCATGACAGCACACATGACCACGCGAGAGTGAAAACGAGAAGTGTTAAGTATGGGTTGCCGTTAGTATATACCAAAAGCTTCTGTTATCAATTATAGGCATTTATGTATATTTTCATAGTTTTTTTGTTCAGGTTAGGTTTCAACTGTTTTATGTATATAGTTTTGAGTATTTTTACTTTATTGTTTTCATGTTTAAGTATAGTTGTGTTTTCAACAAGGATTTTCTGGAATTGTGTATGCGGCCAGGCATTTTGTTTTAAAAGCCTAAAAATGTTAGAATTATCATTCAAATGTAGAGTCAAGCGTCGTGAAAGCGAGGTTGTGGTGTGACATATATTCATATATATATATATATATATATATATATATATATATATACATACATATACATACATATACACATACATATTCATACATATACATATATATACACATACATACATATACATATACATACACATATACATATTCATACATACATACATACATATTCATACATACATATTCATATATATATATATATATATATATATATATATATATATATACACTACTTTAAAAAACACACTGTGCAAACTTTTAAGCAAGCTCCTGCCTTGAATTCTGAAAGTTGTTTTTCATCCTGCCATGGTAGCATATTTGGCTCCAAAATAGGTCCTTGCAAACAAACCATTGTAGCTTCTGATCTGCTAGGTGAAGTGTTTTGATTCATCTAATTTACCATCCAGAAATGATAGCAATGGTTCTGGAGGGACTGGTAGATCTTCCAGTTGAATTTTCCCTGGGAGCATTTCAATGCTTATACTGAATGTCCATTGATCCAATTGATATCTTTGGATGATCTGAATAATCATTGTCACAGTTGCATTGTAAATATAATTTGGAGAGGCTCAAAGAAGAAGCTGTACTCCTTTTAGCATGATTGTGATTATCACTAACCTGTCCATCATTAGGTGTTTCCAAAGATCTTGCTCTTCTAAGGGTTGCAAGCATTTGTTTCTCTCCTTGATAAAGTCTGTCTTTTTTCAGTTCTTGATCTTCTCTTTGTTTCTATATTTGTTTCTCTACTTGATCAAGGTCATCTGCAGCTCTTGACCTCCTCTTCCTTGCAGCATCGACTTCTCCCCTTGCTTTCACCTCCTCTGATATTTAAGATGCTTTTGATGTTATCTGCCTTGCAGCACTTGCTTCTCTTCTGGCTTGTACCTCTTCAGATGTTTCAGTTGCTCTTGATCTATATCTTGCAGTATTTGCTTGTCTCTTAGCTTCTGCTTCCTTTGATGTTTTTTCTGCTCTTCTTTCCCTTTACCTTGGAGCTCTGGGCTTTGGATTTTTCCATAGCATTTTGAAGAAATAATTTTGAATTCCTCAATTCACTTCATGGAACATCAAAATCTTATTTTAACTCTGATTTGGGCTACAAGTCCAATTTTCGACCAAAAGTCAGATTTGGGCTGAAATTCCAATTCAGGTCAAAAACTGAGTTCTTCAAATCACAAACTCTGCAGAACTTCAAAGCCTCACAAGAACACTGCTTATCAAAATATAAATCTACGTAATAAATTTTTTTTCAAATATCCCCATTCATGAAAGAACTGTTACTTTCGCAAGCCAACATACATGACTATAAAAAATGTTTGTGTAATTTTTGTCTTGCTCTGTAATTTTTATATTTCTCCATAAATTACAAGTTAATTGAACTTTATTTGGAGTTAGTATTCCCTCGGTAGGGAAATTATCTTCTTAATAATTTTCAGTAAAAAAGTTTTCTATTTTGTCTAAAAATAATTAATTAATAGAATATGTTCTAATAATCTGTGTGCTATAATTTGATTCTTTGAAATTTGTCTGTTTTACAAAATCTTAGACTATACAGATTTTTAAAGTCTTTATAGGAATTAAATTCTATATATATTTTTCAACCAATAAAATCCCATTAGAGGGGACGTAATTGTAGACCTACCACGTTATATTTGGACCATTCAAAAAAATAACAATAACTCCTTTTACCATTTCTGAAAATTCGAGAAAAATATTTTCATGAACCAGTATGAAATTATTTTCTAGCCAATGAAAACATTGTATTCAAATAGTTAACACCTCTATTCGAAATTAGATTCTGGATCTCCCTTACAGATATAAATATAAAGGCCTACTACTTCTTGGGATTAAAAACTATTTTGAAGGTTAATTTGATCGACACGTGCACACACACACACACACACACACACATAATGAAGAGATGAGCCAGCTGCCGCAGACTAATTAGGCTGGCTGTCATAAATTAAGTCTGTCCACACATCTCACACTGGAATACAAACAGTAAATTATTTATAAATCAAACTTCACAAGAAAAATTAAACATTTGATTGTTATTGTATATTTCTGAAAAAAAAAATGACCTTTAATATGTTTTATTTAAAAGATGAGTTGTTTTTGTTGCTGTTGATAAATGTTTGGAATCCCGACACTCAGATAACAAAAACCTGAGTAGACGACTCACAAACGTTTCAATATATTTAGGCCATAAGAATCCATTTGAAAAAAGTTTTGTTAAATTCAAATGACAATTATGTTTGTTTAATTTTTATTACATTTTTCCAATTTGTTGCACATCTAGATCAAAATTGCACAAACTGTTCATAAGTTATGCTTTTGTTTGAGATCATTCTTTAGCATTCTACACGTTGTATTTAGACAACATCCCCACACATGCACGCAGACATTTAAATTTGCTGTGTAATGTTCTAAAAATTACCAGGATGCAGGTAACAAAACTCTATGATACTGTTAAAATTTACTTCCTGATAATGACTGAAACAATTAAATGTACTAGAAATAGAACAAAAATTGAAATGGTTTATCCAGATTTGATCTATGATGGTTTAACTTAATAAAACTAGTCTGTCTGTCTGGCTCTCTCTATATGTATTTCATAATAATTCATCATGTTTAAAACCGGAATCTTCAATGCACACATATGTTATTCAGATGACAGTCGTCTTCGAGTATAGAATCCAGAGGTTAGCAGTGAATATTTCAGAGACAGTAGGAAAGCGTAGTTTAGGTTAGCAGTGGATATCTCAGCAAAGTAGCAGAGCGTCGTACTTCTTTCTGTTCATCTTCGCCTGACAAGTTGGCACTGGTCATTTGGGTAGGGTAAACAAAAATGGCTGCCTTTATACACGACGGATTGAATGTTCTACGTCTTCTGATTGGTTGATCTTCTATTGGTGGACTATAAAGTGAGTCAAGGCATTTGAACTAACTCACTAGTTACATAGAATACACAAAAAACTCTAACAACATATGCAAAAAAGCACTGGATGGCTGTTTCATCCTTTTTGGGTCTCATCAGCAGTGTGCATTCTTTACCGATTCTGAGAGTTGAACCCGGATCCCCTAATCAATAATCTGTAATATAATATATGCTTGATCCAGCTCTGGTTGGGGTGACGCGGTAAAGGAAGTCGTTACTCTAGGGGCCATTCTTGTGGGTTATGCATCTTTGGTGAGTAACTACCACCAGGAAAGATGAGTTGTGCTATATCACATCTAGTAACAGTTTCCTCCTTGTCACCATAGCCTGTTTGACCAATGGTATGATGCTTGCATTGTATCGGAGTGGTCCAGGTGTTGTTACAATTAGGGGATTTGTATAATTTCATAATAATTCATTATATGTAGAATTGGAATCCTCAATGCATACAAATGCCAAAAAGCACTGTACAGCCATTTCATCTTTTTAGGTCTCATCAGCAGTGCGCATCTTCTATCCACTCAATAATATATATATATATATATATATATATATATATATATATAGGTATTTACATTCAAATAACTAGATAATTAGTAACCGTATATACATGCGTTAGCATGCATACACAGGTAATGGAATAAATATTTACTCAATTTAATTTAAGATATAAACAAAACAGTGCTCAATGTAGTTAGACAGAGCTAAGATGTATATATTAATAAATATATATATATACCTACGTTCGAAGTGAAACTTAAAGTTTTGTGTGTTCAGGAACGAATTATTACTTTTGACTTTATAATAAATTAATATTGCTCTACTTTTGGTATTGAACTCTCTTTTAAATTAAAGTTATGAACGTTTGAATTTATGTTCTTTTGGTTCTTGCCACACACACACACATATATATATATATTAGTGGTTGTAGTGGCTGGTTTCTCATATCCGAGTATGCCTGTCAACTAGGGTGGTTAACCAATCCCTGTTACAGATGTCTGCTCAAACAAATTTGTGTTTGTTCAACACTCACAGTACCTATCTGTGGTTTATACTGCAACTATGCTGAGCAAACCTTTGTTGAAGGAAAAGTTCTGGGAGAGTGTATATCTGGCGTGACCAACAGTCTGAACAAAGCCAGTCTCCTCAAAACCTCGGTCATGATGACTTGTGACTTTGTGCTAGCACAACCATTGATGGTTACCAAATAGTTTCATCTATCCAGTTTCACTCACAAGTCTTGGCTCAATACGTTATATTGTTTTGAGGCACTTTCCAAAGGTGCGGCGCTCTGTGGTTGGTACTCCAGGCTGATAATATCAAGAAGTCACATTCCAGATAAATCAACCATTATGAGATTCGAATTATGGGTTTCATGCCCGGGAAAAAAGATTCCAACCACTCAGCCATACGCTCATTATATATATATATATATATATATATATATATATATATATATATATATATATAAAAACCGAGAGTGAAAGAAAATGTGAAAACCTCAGTGAGGAGAACGAACAATAAACAAAGAGGATTCAGAAAGACAGAAGATGGTAATTGATGTTGCATTTAAATTTATGAAATTGAAGTTGACAAGAAATTATTAGAATATAACTTATGGTTACATCGAGCTATTTCAACAGTAAAATGATGGGACCTATTTGCCAATCTATTACTAGACTTAAATTCATGATTTTGAGATACCAAAGAGCAAAACTCATTAGAACATATGTCAGGAAAATATTTATAGAAAAGGCACAGGGAAGCTATGTTTTCATGATGGGAAAGTGACTGATACTGAGATGCCATACCAGGATCAATGACATTGCAGACCCCTTTTGAATTCTGTCGAAAATCTTGAGATATACTGCAGGAACACCAGACTGGATATGGCACTAATATTCAATGCATGGATGAATGGTAGATTTATAAACATGCAAAATGGATTCTGATGAGAAAAATTATCAGGTACAAAAACTGGCAATTGATTCAATATAATCGTCTTCCTTCATGTCAGTGGAAAACCTGAGACTGGGAAGATGCAATAAATTGCTTAACTCTCACAGGGAATATTGAGGATCAGAGAGATAAGAGAAGACAGTGGGCCACCTACCTGATGAGCTTATGTGAATTGATGGTTGAACAAGGGCTGGAAGGCTTGGCTAAGGGAATAATGCTACTAAGGACCATGAGGGATAAAGAACTTGTGGAGACATGATCATCCATGTCCTGAAGGAAGATGGTACCAAGAACAAGAAGAAAGTAGTCAATGTTCTTCATAGCTATATTGGTAATGTAGTTGTCAGACTATAACATGTTTCTGAGGGTAAATGATACAAGTTCAAGACTTGCAAGACATTCATTCTTAATTTCCAATTCTCACTGCCTACTAGCAATTACAGAATGATAATCTGGAAGTTGTGATGAAAAGGAATTGAAATTAAGATGTAAGAAATACTAATCAAACATGTGACAATAATTAACAATGTTTCATGTAAGTAATTCAAACAATATACTTTCTTCACTGAGTCCTAAGTCTATTTTCAAACTTGCTTCACTAAGTTTATTTCCTCTGTCAACCCATGCTTCTTGTTTAACTATTGACAATTATACATTGAATATGGTTAACCATATTTTAATTGATTTGTTTCATGGCTTATCAACCTTTTGTAGGTTATTTAAAGCCAGAAAATATTTTCTGATTGTTAGAAGTATTTTTTTTTTTAGATAATAATGATTTTCACTGATACGAGTTCTACTAATTAACCTATAGATAAAGGAGGAGAGGTGGATTCACAACTTTCCCAAGGGTATTTGCTCATAAGTGAATATAAAGAACTCGATTGGAATTTGAACTTGAAGAGCTAAGTTCCAATTGTGAACCATTATACATTGCACCTGCTACTCATCTAAGCTTACAGCATCTGGTATTCCCAAACGGTCATCCATCTAGATACTGACCAGGCTTGATGGTACATAACTTCAGTGATCATATGAAAACTGCTATTTCAATGTGATATGGTCATAATCGACATGGACAAAAGGAATCAGTCAGAGAGATGGAAGGATGAAATCATAAATTAATAATTCATAAAAGTCAAGTTTCTGTCGAAAATATACCTCATTACTCACTTTTATTACAGTTTTAACGACCTATGATTTTTGAAAAGATTCTTTATAAATAGTAATAATATTAGATTCACGAATAGTTACACCAATAAACCACTAGTATCTATTAACAAATGATCCTATTAATAAACCATTCCTACTGATTAACAAATAAAATCATTAATAAATCACTCGTACCAATTAACAAATAAACCTACTAATAAACCACTCATACCGATTAACAAATAATCTCACTTGTACCAATTAACAAATGATCCCAATGAAAAAAAAAACTCATACAGAATGAAAAATAATCCCACTAATAAACTACTATTACCAAAGTATATTTGCCCATCTCTATTAAGTAGAGTCTTAGTGAGATAGAAATAAAATTTTCTGTTAGGAATAACTTGATAAATAAAACTCCATAATTATTCACCGATGAATAGAATATTATTTGTTTAGTTTAATATATAGAACACATATCTATGTTCAATAGGTAAATATTGGTCAAGTTTACACTTGAGACTATAGGTAAACATTGACCAAGTTTATACTTGAGACTATAGGTAAATATTGGTCACATTCCTACTTTAGTTTTTAGGCAGATTTATACTCAAGTCTGTAAGCAAACAATGATAAAGTTTATACTCGAGTCAATAGGTAAACATTGATTGGTTTTTTACTTGAGTCTATAGGCAAAAATTAACCAATTTTATATTCAAGTCTATAGGTAAACATTGACTAATTTTATACTCGAGTGTATATATACATATGGATCATGTTTATACTTAATTTTTTAGGTAGTCTACTTGAGTCTGAAGGTAAATATTGATAAAGTTTATAATTTTGTCTGCCAGCATCTATCATGAATACGATGCAATTGGCATAAGCTAGTCCTCTCTGGTATGGCAAGGTTTAGTGTGGTACAAGGCTATATATGTGGTGCATCAATGAGCATTGAAATAGCTACCGTAATAATGGTTTGTCTGGCAAGTTTGGTAACCATTAAGCAAAATTTTGGCACCTCTGTCTGCCCTTGGTAATCCTACTCCACTCTTGTTGCCATTGTTATCAGGTAAAAATAATAAAAGGAATAATTGTAATCTTGTTAAATGTGCATTGTTATGTGATAATTGAAACTTTATTGAGTTTTGCAAACTTTATTTAGGTTACTGCATGGTGTAGTTGGGTAACGATTTTTTCCGTTCAAATATAGAAGACAATGTCAATTTGCACCAATAAACACAATTTCTAGTTTTGTTTTGCTTATGAAATTTGTTCAGTCTGTTTTATTCTATCCAGGATTGAAATTACTGCTGTCATTATGTCTTATATAATAATTATAATAATAACAGTAATAAAAGTGTCATGGCAGTCTGTACTGAACGGACATTTTGTTTCCGATTGTAATCGGAAATAACAGGTAGGACGCATTTTCAAAAGGCTTCAGAAAATTTCTGGAAACAATGTTAATTCTAAAAAAAAATAAAAAAATAGCATTAAAAATAAAACCAATTATTTTTTTTTCCTTTCTTCCTTTTATGCATTTGTCAATTTTGTTCTGTTTATTGGAACAATATATATATATATATATATATATATATATATATATATATATATATATATATATATATATATATTATTCCAATAAACAGAACAAAATTATATATATATATATATATATATATATATATTATTCCAATAAACAGAACAAAATTATATATATATATATATATATATATATATGTTTGTGTATTTAGGCAGTAATCATTCTTTCATGCACATTTCATTGAATACAACAGACAAGGTGCTTTGATTTAGTTTTTTATATAATTTCTTATATGATCTAATAATTTTTTTCTTTTTGGATGATAAATTATATAAAAACTGTCCAATTGTTCTTTTTACCTGACCACTTTCGACTATACATTTAGCCATTTTCAAGGTTGAAATATATTAACTGTTAACAAGAAATAATTTGTTGTATGTAACTATTTATATAATGTTATCACTTCAAAACACAGTCAAGATATTGTGTCCATGTTTATAGTTGCTATTATTGTGTTGGTTGTTTGTTTTTATTAATAAGGCTTCCTTATTTTTTTGCCTTTTTTGCATGTAGATGATGCTATTATTTTTGTGTTGTCAACAAGTATGTTACAAATAGGGTCTGGTAGTTCTCCATGAATATTTAAATGAGACCTAATTGAGCTATAATCAGAAAAGTGTAGTGTGAGTCCTCGTGTCAAACATTGTATTAGGTTGGTGCAAAAATAATGACGTAATAATGTCGTTTTTTGATGTTAAAAAATACGTCAAAAAACGACATTATTACGTCATTAATTTTGCACCACCCTTATAGTATGGCCTATATAATTATTTACGAAATTTGATTGATCAGGAACACAATTCCTTAATGGACATTTGAATTCGTAAATAATATTTGTCCTATTTAATTTTGTTCTAAGAGGTGAATTATTTTGTTTTAACCATAAGGTTAGAGGTTTTAAATTTCTTGTAATTTTTGCTATTGTCAACTGGTGTTGTGCATTTTTTGATATCATCCTAAGAGAAAAAAAATTAGATCACATGAGAAATTGTATAAAAACTAAATCAAAGCACTTTGTCTGTCGTATTCAATGAAATGTGCATATATATATATGGAGGAGTTTAATGGTGATTACGAAGGTGCTTGGGCTGATGGAGACGTTATGTCTCCATTCATCCTCCATCAGGGTTCCAGACTCAACACAGAGACCTACATCAAGTGTCTTGAGGAGGTTGTGCTGCCCTGGGTTAAGAGGGTGGCTGCTGGAAGACCCTATGTCTGGCAACAGGACGCTGAACCATGCCACATAAGCAGGAGAACCCAGTCATAGATGTCAGACAATTTCTGCAAACACATCGCCCCTTAAACCTGGCCACCTAACTCTCCAAACTGAAACCCTCTTGATTATTATGTGTGGGGTGTAGTTGAGCGAGAGGCCAACAAAACTCCTTGTAATACCAAATATGAACTGAAGGCAAGGATTATGACAACATCCAACTCTTTCTGAATCCTCTGCACTGTTCTCAGATTGACACCCAAACACACTGAAATATTCATATTGGAGCATCTGACGCGAATACCAAGCAGTACAAAATGCCGTTTCCAAATTTCTGGCGGAGTGAATTGCGTCATGGTGCTTTTTTTTTCTTACAGACGGGGGCCCAACTGTCCCATCAACACAATTAAAAACAAACAACGCGCATGTGCAAAATTAAGAATATAAAATAAAACGTTTTATTAATTTTTTTCTTGTTTTCAGAAAAGAGATTTCTTTCTTAGACATAGATCGTGTAAGGACTGTCCAAAACATCTGTGGACACAAGCGCGTTTGGCTAATTGATGAGGCATTATCAAGGAAGTTTTTCATTTGTCTGAATATGAAGATTTTTTTTATTTTCTTATTATAGCAATAAGATTTCTAAGATTGCACTGTTAAGCCACTCCTGACGCTGCTCATAAAAGGAATGAATGTTGAATAAATAGGGCGCTACCAGTATCTGACAAGATAAATGATTGATTACTATATATATATATATATATATATATATATATATATATATATATATAGTAATCATTCATTTATCTTGTCAGATATATATTTATAGTGTCATATATATATACAAAGTCATGTCATCGTTACCGTGGGTTTGATTGTACTGGCATTGTTCAATCTACTGACTGATAGGTCATGCATTCTCTCTTAGAAACTGTAATACGGTCTGCTAAGCATAGTTACAGTATAAACTGTAGGGTAGAGGGCTTCGTGGATTTTGAACAAACAAAAATATGCCTGTGCGACGGGAATTGGCTAACCATACTAGCAGATAAGTGTGCTCGAAAAATGAGAGTAGCCAGTCATTATATATATATATATATATATATATATATATATATATATGAAGAAATATAGTTTTAAGGTGTGCTATATTTATGGGATAAAGTGCTTAATATCAGAGATAGAGCGTATGTAAATATAAATGTGAACATTGATGTCAACACTCAGAGGCGACAGGCTGTTTTATGCTAGCCTGACGATTGCGTCTAGCATGAAACACTCTGTCGCCTCTGAATGTTGACTTCATGGTTCACTTTTATATTTATATTTACATATGCTCTATTAAGCACTTTATCCCATAAATATAGCACACCTTAAAACTATATTTCTTCATATATATATATATATATATATATATATATATATATATATATATATATATATATATATATATATAATTGCCAGATACTCACCGCACGCGCACACACATACACACACACAGACATATATATATATATATATATATATATATATATACACACAAACATATGAGGGCTGATAAAAAATGATGTGGACTGTTGCTATAAAAAGAAAACTACGACACATATCAATTCCGTATTATCTCCTTCAAAGTAGTCCTCTTTTTTATTCAAAGTCTTCTATTGATGGAAGCATTCCTAGAACTCTTTTTGGGAGATAGCAAGCATCTATCTTGTATTTTCTCGACGCCTTGAAGTCTTGTTCCTACCAAGTGGGATTTGATTCTTGGAAAGAGGAAAAAAATCGAGATTTGGGGAATATGGTTGTTGTTCGAACCTGAGGAATGCTGTACTGGGCCCAAAATGTACTGCACAAGCCATCGTCACTGATGAAACCTTTGTGGTGTGGTGACATGACTACACTCTACACACTTTCCTTCCAAGCAATGCTATAAACAACAGACGTAAGCGAGAATATTATAACTTAGTGTATGCGCGACAAGATTTAATATCAAGCTGAGCCAAGCGTCTTAACTGCATAGCAAAGGTTTAAATACTTTTTGATCAGCTGTTATACACATACACACACATATTTGAATTTTCATACTTGTATCTATGTCTATAGGTATTAATGTAACATAGTCTGGTATAAGATCACAAGTCTGGATCAGCCAGTGACGATTAAACTAATCATATCGTATTAACTCTTAAATGGCTGACATCATCAGTTGATGTTTCACTGGAGATCAGCAGATGTCACCAATAATTGATTTAAACATTTTCCAGTGAGCCTTGATTCAATTCTAAATGACTAATTGACAACTCTATGATTCATGAGGTTATTATTATATTTTTTAATCAATTCACCTCAGACTAAGCAATAATGCTGTTAAGACGCAATGGGCTACTGGAAGTAAGCGGGAATTAAAAAAAAAATCTTTATAAGGGGCCGGAAATCCAATTCTAAACAGGAAACAAAGAATAAACATCTACTCCGGTTCAAAAGAGTGTGAACGATACTAGATATATTAATTTCCTGGAATAAGAGTAAGACGGAAGAACTAGTGCTAAGTCTGCATGCATACTTTTCAGTTTTCAAAGATGAATGATCTGAAAAAAAAATGGGACAACTTTGGGCAATAAATTCTTTTCTCTGACATGGACGAACAAACACACCCAGAACTTAATGTTCAAAACCCAGCTATAGTCTTGTTCATACATCGATCTTGATTCTTTTTATGCCCTTCTTAGTTTGAAATAAGTCCAAATATCAACTCATACGTCTGTCATAGGTAATTAGCCACCACTCGGTTACTTCAAGGTATCTCAGTTTTTTTTTAGTTATCATTTTAAAAACAAATAAAAAAAAAATCGTCTGAAACTGAAACGTTTTTCCCAAAATAATTGGCGGGGAAGGGCTTAAATCATATTAAATTTATGATCCTAACATTTATTTCCCTTTTTTCATTATTTCTATTATCCGAGAGTTAAATACTATTTTTATAGAGTCCACAGTTTAATCAAAGTGAAAATAAACATAAAACAAACGTTTAAAAAAAATGAATTTATTTTTAATTTTACTTTTCCCGCCAGTTATGGGTTAACGACAAACAAGATTCACTCATTAACAATTATATTCCGGTGTGATACATGATCTACGTATGTATGTACGTATGTATATATTGAAAATAAATAGCCAGAAATTTAGAAAGGAAAAAATGGTAAACCGTCAACGCACAGTGGTTGATATGCCATAAAACCCAACCAACCAAACAATCAACCAACCAACCATCAGGTCGGTAAATGTTGTTTGATACTGTTTCTTTATTAAACAGAGCATTTACTTAAATATTTGTATCTATAAAAATAACGTATAAACAGAATACACTCACACACACACACACATATATATATATATATATATATATATATATATATATATATATATATATAGAATTGCTTACATAATTCCCAATTACAGGAAAAGGAGAGGAAAAGTAATAAATAAACTTCTACATTATAGACGCTGTAAGTAAACAATATTAGTCATTTGTGATTGTATATGAAATTTTACTTTTCAGTGGGAGAAAGCGACTGAACAGTACAAGGGAAGTGTTGAAATGACTCTATCGTTGTTTGGCTGAAAGTCATTGATGGAAGAAATAATCTAGGATAATAATAATAATAATAATAATAATAATAATAATAATAATAATAATAATAATAATAATAAACCAAAAAGTTTAAGAGGAACTGCTTAACAAATAAAAGCAGCAATAATACTTTAAAGAAAAAGAAACGAATGAATAGGGTGTCTCAAAAAATGTATACACACTTTTACAGTGTATAGTTCAAGTCAACTTCCATTCTTTTCAGATATTTACACATTAGCATTACTAATGTGATCCAGGCTTAGCTTTGAACAAAGAAAGTTCAGCCTGAAATTCTAGTGGGAGTACAAAAATGTAGTTGAAGTTCAAAGGAGGTATCAAAGAGAATTTCATTCAGATCCACCCACGAATTAGCAATAAGTTTGAAGTTGATGGTGCTGTACACGATGTGGCATAAGAACAATTCCGGGAGACCACGGATATCAGCCACGCCCCGTGAAGCAAGAAAGAGCGATGGAAAGTTTTCAGAGAAGTCCCGAAATCCTATAGAAATGCTGGATTACGACTGGAAACAGCGCATTGTCAACAATGTGTGGATCATAACGAAAATCAATTTGAAAAGATGCAATCAGAAAATCTTAAAAGCATGCGTTTATAACAAATAGTTTCTTCAAATACATTATTTAAATTAGATATAGTTGGTCTAGTTACTTGAACTATTTATTGAAAAACTTCAAAATGTGTGTGTATATATATATATATATATATATATATATATATATATATATATATATATATATCTTCCATTTTACATCAATTTAGTTTTCAAGCATTGAACACTTTTATCTTTAACATTTTTTACAATGTAATAATTTTAGGCTTATTGGTTTAATACACACACACACACACACACACATATATATATATATATATATATATATATATATATATATATATATATATATATATATATATATATATATACACATTACAGTTCAAAAGTTTCAAGCCACTCAACAGAATTAACATGGGGTCAACTTGACAAAAGAGTGAAACCTTTTCATCCCAAAAATGAAAAAGAGCTCTTAGACTCATTGAAAAAGCAATAGAATCAATTATCAAACTTTTAATTTGAGAAACTTTTGCAACGAATGGCAAATTTTTGTGCTGCAGTAATCGAGGCTAAAGGAGGATATTTTGACGAGAGCAAAATTTAAACATAAACTGCTTTTTTTTCTTTTTGCCATTATAAAATTATAAAACAATTTTTTTTTTAACCATGTATAATAATTTTCTCTTATTTAAAGTACAAAACATCTTCCTTTGGTGCCAATTAAAAAAAATTACCAGGGTTGGACTCAAACTTTTGAATTGAAGTATATATATATATATATATATATATATATATATATATATATATATATACACGTACACACATACATATATATATGTACACACACAAACACACACACACATATACATATAAATAAATACATTTATGTATACATATATGAGAAAGTAGTAAAAATCTTTGTGTGACGCGTTTCGTCAGATTAAAGTTATGTTTAAGTTGATATGCACAAGTAGGAGAGAGGAGAGGGTGCGCAGAAATTTTAAATTTAAACGTTTCTTTTTAGATTTTTAAATTTAGAATTTCAGTCTTCCCGCTCCTTCATGGGCGTGTGTAATCATATCAATGTAAGAATGACTTTAGTCCGAGGAAGTGCTTAAGGACGAATTGTGTTACACAAAATTTATTTCCCATTTTGCCATTTCATAAAACTGTTCTGTTATATATCATGTTTATATATCATTTACCCACATACGTATTCATACAAACATACATATATATATATACATATGTAAACCCATATATATATATATATATATATATATATATATATATATGCATACTCACTTGCATATATATATATGCATACTCACTTGCATATATATATGCATACTCACTTGCATATATATATATATATATATATATATATATATATATATATATATGCATACTCACTTGCATATATATATATGCATACTCACTTGCATATATATATGCATACTCACTTGCATATATATATATATATATATATATATACTCACACACACACATAAATATATATATATACTCACATACACACATAAATATATATATATACTCACATACACACACACACACACACATATATATATATATATATATATATATATATATATATAGCGTATATTTTGGCAGCATGTTGTCATTGAATAATTTAGACAAGTTCACTCGGAATAAAATAATATGTATTAACACGCTGATTTCCTCTCTTCCTTTAATAATGACACCAAAATACTTGTCCGTGAATGTGAAAGGATCCTATTAAAAATAAGTAGATAAAACTTGTCTAAATTATTCAATGCAACATGTCTGTCTGTCTGTCTGTCTCTCTCTCTCTCTATATATATATATATAATATGCAAGCATTGTTTGCAATTGGCACAGAAATGATGGCAAGGACTTTAGAGAGATCATAGTCTTTCTGATATCATCCAACAAGGAAGTGATTATACAAAGAGTAAATAAAACGATAATAACTCCAAAAAATAAAAGAAAATTGTTAGTCAATGGTTGATGTCCTGACTTTACTAGTTTTTATTTCATTTGTTTATCTGTAGATGTGGAAAATTTATAGAAAAAATTGTTTTTTGACAGGAGTAATTATATTTCGATGTGATGTAACTTTGTCAGAAATCACAAAGATTGGGGATGACAAAACCGAATCAAAATGGATGATGATGCTGAAAATGGTGCGAACATTGCAAATACTGGAAGAAACAAAAAATGGAAAATCCAAATTTGGATTTAAAGAGGATATATCTGACACAATTAAGACATTTTTTCTTAAATTTATATCAAGGATTTGAGGTAAGAATCCTATATAGTTGAAATGTTTTGGTGGGGCTGAAATTACTGACAATGGCTAAAAATAATAAAAAATAGAGCAACTGCTCTACTTGTACGTAAATCTAAGTAATGATACTATTTCTATTAAGTAAGAAAATAAATTAAAATGCAATTTATGACAGCTTATCTTTCTGAATAATTAAAATCTGCAAATGAATGAAAAAAGAAACACTCAAAGACACTGGAGTGATAACATAATCTTTTGACTATATAAGTATTATTGCTTATTGATCGCAGATATAAAAAGTTCCTTTATTTTTCACTTATCACGTCACGTTTTTTTCAAAGAAGGTAAATTTATAGAAAGATTTTTTTTTAAGAAATTGATTCAGAAATAATCTTGGCGGTGCAAAAAATCATAAACTTGCGTTTATATCCTTGTAAATGCATATCAGTTCGAAAACAATACATTCGGAATCAAATCTTCTGTTTGTGAGTAGGGAAAAATAATAAAGAAAATATATAATTTTTTAACTTTAAGTAATATTTTAATTTATTTATATCTTACATTTGCATGCCAATAAGGACCACTGTGGCTGAAACAGTAAACTAAAGATACTGTTAGGTAAAAACGTGATTTCCCAGAAAAAACAAAACTAAAAGTGAATGCACATTCAATTCCTACCGGAAGATACATTTTTTCGATGATTCAGACAAGCAGACGTTAATTTTCCACTGTTTGTAAATAAACATAGATGCATTTGTAAAAACGTCTACCCACAATAATAATTAATATATCTTAATTAAATATAAGTTCTATTCAAGTTTATAACAATTAAATAATAAGTGAATTTATTAAAATATTTACGATGAGTTAAATAACTTATTTTTACTTTTAGTTTAATCGACTATTACTTGTTTCATTACTACACAAATTAAATATGATTCTTATTTTAATAAGATATTTAGAGTATTAAAATAATTTAACCTGGAAATACCTTTTCTATGGTTTTTCCAATGCTTTTCTATTATTGATAGCCAATTTTTTTTCCTTTTTTTTTTACTAAAAGATTAAATATAGCTAAAAAAATCAGATTGAATATCTTATTTATTTTTTGGTAATATAAATATTTTGTTTTAAAATTGTTTATTTAATAAATTTAACCTAATCCATCAGTCACAATAAACAAAAAAAAATGGTTATCGATATTAGGAAAGTGCCCGTTTTCTTTCCCACAAGTCGAAGTTATAATTTTTTCTTACCCTAACAAAGCATACCTTATGACTTTTCTTTCAAATTTTCCATGTCAACTTCCCCCTTTATTTTGTAAGAAACAACAACAACAAAAAATCCTGTTTTAAGTGGGAAATCCAGCATGTATATAGCCGGCGTTAGTATCGAGAGAAAATGTAAATGTACATCGTTTCCGGTTTATTTTTATTTTTTATCTTTTTTTTTTAAGTTTGTTCGAACAAATCCTGATGCCCATAAAATCAAGTCTGATCAGTTAAAATGCAAAACCGACATTCAAACAAATATAAATTTCTTTTCTTCATTCTCTTTTCTTTTTAAAACTGACCGTTTTTTTTTTCGCGCTCGCTCTGAAATGTTATCATCATTCAAAGAAGCAACGTGTCACTGTTACTAAACATTAAAAAAAAAAAAAAGTATTTATATATATTTTTGTATTTTTTACTTACTGTTTTCATCAGGGCTTGAGTTTTGAAACTGCTTCAGTTTTTCCTCTAGGTGTTCATGTGTGCATTCATGCATATTGGAAAGTGAGGACGTGCCCCGGGGCACCACTACGGAAGATCGATAAGGTTGTCGGGTCAGGTGGCTGGAGGATAGATCACTCTGGGGGATGACCACACGGCTACCTGCACGGGCAGCGCTCAGATGTCTGCGAGAAGATAGAGAAGAAAAAAAAAAAAAAAAAAAAAAAAAAAAAAGAAAGAAAGAAAGAAAAAGAAATAACTTAAGCTGACTGAATTGGACGTAGTATTGAAATATATATACGAGTAACGACTTTTTTTCTTCCCGGTTTTTTCTTTTTTCTTCCAAAAATATGTAGATTTTTTTTCTTTCACAGCAAAGCCAATTTTGAATGCAACAACAAAAAACGGCAACAAAGAAAGAACTGATGGGTCGTAGACAGGTACAGAAAAAAATGATGGAAGAAAACAAAACGGGTGATGTTGGAAATCTGGTCGGGAAATCTAACCAGATTTTGAAACGAAAAGCTGTCCTTTTTGTCGTTTTTTTTTTTTTTTTTTTGCCTGGAGTTATTAGATGTCACGACTCTCTCCCACTTTCTTTTTCTCCTCCTACTTCGTATTTTGTTAATATATCTTTTTTCTTTATTATCCGCTGGCCGGTTGATAATGCCTACCTAACCTCGAACTGGATTTGATTGCATAATAGCAAGGAGGGAGAAACAAACAAACAAAAAAAAAAGTAACATCACCGACCGTTAGCCCATTTGTTTTTATCTAGCTAGATGTTTGAAAAAAGCTCAGTTTTGCTTTTCTCCCATGTCAGCAAAACTGGTAACTCTGGTTCGAGGAGAGACAGAGAGAGAGAGAGAGAGAGAGAGAGAGAGAGAGAGAGAGAAAGAAAGAAAGAAAGAAAGAAAGAAAGAGAGAGAGAGAGAAAGAAAGAAACCAACTTCCCTTGTGTTACCTGCCGGCGATAAGGGCCCACGTGACATCCACGTCATGCGCCCGAAACAAGTAACCTAGGACAACAACAATATAACAGCCAGTACTATTTAAATTTCTATATAATACAAGTCGCCGGTAAGACAACTTCATTGCAAAGTTGTCTTTTTTTTCTTTCTTTTTTTCTTTTTTCCAGGTCGCATTTAGAAGTGCTTTTAGTATATCGTGCCTCATCTAGTGTACATGTTTTTTTTTTCGATTTTACTAAAAAATTACTAATCACTGTTGGTTCAAAACAAAAGTATCGAACCCTTGGATTAACCACGCTCTTAAAAACTGTGTTCAGCCCATTCGTGTTGCAAATTCAGCTCTCCATAAAAAGGTAGAATAAGTCCCCACAAGGACAAATTTAATAAAACATCTTATGGTGGAAGTTTCAGTGACTGGTAAATGTCTCCACATGTACTGTAGACAAATCTTAGCCTTATGCAACGGTAAAGGATTATTGAAAGTTATGAATAAACGAATTCCATTCCAAATGTCACAGCTTGCATCAAGAAAACTATTACGAACTGGTCCTCTCTGCAGGTAGTCAGTTTCATACTTATAAAATCTGCGATATACACACATAGGTTTTAGTTCAGTGGTACTGGTAAAGTACAGAACTGCTGAAAATCCGGAGTTTATCAAGGAGGCTTGATCATTATCGCAAATACGTTATTCAGAAACTATTGAGAATCGTATAAAATCTTTTACCGAAGTATATCCCCTTTATTTAATAAAACACTTAGCAATCGGAAAGCTGACATTGAAGGTGATCGATAAAAGTGCCCGGTTTGTTGAACTCGTTAATACAAACTTATCCAGGTAAAAGAAATACTTTTTTTTTCAATCGAGAATAAAATATTTTTTAATCCTAGCAGTCAGTCCGCGTTTCGTAATCCGCGACATCTGTCCAATATTCAATATCACACAACATTGTCCTTTTATATATATATATATATATATATATATATATGCATATAAAAAGAATGTTGTTAGTGCTACCACATGGGCATCAGAAATTACAAATCAATTGAAACGATCTCAGGTCGTAGGTAAGTGAAAAAGCCGCCCGTTTTGCTTGGTTCTCATTCTTTGTGGTGTGTGGGACGTGTAGATAGACACGACACGACAGGCCGGTGGCAACTAAGTAGACGTTCCGAAGATGTGTTAAGCATTGCCATGGGGTTTTGGCACCAGCTTGGTCACCACTACGACTGAAGAGTTTTATAAATGACGCCAGATTTCAAAATTGTGCTGCGTTCGCAATGCAGCTAGTTAATTAATTGCACGGGGAAAGAAAGAACAAGAAGAAAAAGAGGAAAGGAAAGTCTTATCAGGAGGAGGAGTTGTTTCCGTATTTAGAGCAATTTTGACTGTTATGGTCCAGGGTTGCATTTATTCTTCAGACAGTCGGTATACATTTCATTTCGGATTTTTCCTCTGATTAAGCACGGTTTAAGTTGGGATCCACACTCCTGGTAACCGGTGGGATAATCCAGGGAGGCGTTTGGGAAAAGTGCAGTTGGGAGCGGTTAGAAAAAATGGGGTCACAGAGTGGTAGTAGAATCAAGTAAGCAACAGAAATGTTGTTCTACAGAAGGATGCTGAGAATACCATGAACCGAACATATGACAAAGTTTTAGTATGGAAACAAAACAACACTTAATATCAGGAAGAGACAGTTACTATTTCTATGGCAGATAATCAGGAAAGATGGCTTGGAAAATCTGATACTCACAGAACAGATTGAAGGTCAGTGGGGACAGTGGAAACAATGCATAACCTACCTAGCGTAAACTTGAGTAAATGGATGGCGGAACAAGATTTAGGAGAGATATCAAAGGACAGGAAATTATGGAGAGGCACGATCGCCAACGTCCTGAAGGGACACGACACATAAAATAATTATTTTTTACCAAATCTATACGAATCTTGCTTAAAGAAAACGTATGCTTTATAAAGAATAAAATTAACATAAGAGTCATACACGAACTCATGGTTTTATTCTATTTTTGTTGGCCCTAGATAAAAGTTCAAATCTTAGTATGTATTTTGCTGACGTAATCACGACAGGACGCGCAACACACAAGTCAGTCCATACTCAGACATCTCCAGGGGCCGATGCACTAGGTTTATAACCGTAGCGATATACCTATTGATGATCGTCTGGTAACATTTACCTAACGGTATCTGAGAAAAGTCGGAATATGTATGGGTGGTTACAGTGTTAGATTTAGTTGTTTTGAATTTGCCCTATACATAATAATCAACAAAGAAATATGTAGGAAGTGGACGCTAGGGATGTAAGAGGAGTCAGTGTTGCGGACATTAATGACATCAGTGTGAGATTTGATATTTAGCCCAGTTAAAAAAACAAACAAAAAAAAACACTATTCAATATCAAATACTGACGAAGGCTGCATTATTTTGCATAATTTTGCATAATTTGGCGATTTTCAAAAATTGAACTATACTTCTACATACCAACCAAATAAAAAAAGATAAAAATATAAGCAAAGAATATCCTTTGCACCTCATTTTATATAATACAAGGAGCGGAGGCTCATATTATATATATATATATATATATATATATATATATATATATATATATATACGTATATTATGAAATGGACAAAGTCCGACAATTATTTCTATAAAAAGAATGTATAAACATAAAACTGTCTTAAAATATATGTATATATAAAAGTGAACATTGAAGTCAATACTCAGAGGCGACAGGCTGTTTCATGCTGGACGCAATCGGCCTGACGATTGCGTTCAGCATGAAACAGCCTGCTGTCTCTGAGTGTTGACTTCAATGTTCACTTTTATATTTATATTTACATACGCTCTATCTCTGATATTGAACACTTTATCCCATAAATATAGCACCTTAAAACTATATTTCTTCATATACATATATATATATATATATATATATATATATATATATATATATATATATATATATATATATATATATATTAATAATTTCACTCCAAGCAAGGCAATAAAGTTACTAAGACGCAAGCGGGTTACTGAACTCTAGAGAGTATGTTAAAAATACTATTAAGAAGAGAGAATAATAAAGGAAGAAGACAGAAGATAACGTTTGACCTTACATTTAAATTTTGGAAGATTAAAATTGACAGGGAAGCTGAACGACGAGAGAGAGTTCCACAAGCGAGAAGTACGACAGAAGAATCTGTTAGCATAAATTACGGTTACATCTAGACATTTCAATTGCAAAATGATGAAATATTGCTGCCAATCGAGTATCGCGCTTAAATTCATAGAGTCTAGGTACCATAGAGGGAAGGCTCGTCCGAACAATTAACATGGAAATATTAATAGAAAAGGCACAGAGAAGCTACACTCGGGATGTGGGAAATTGACTGAAGCAGAGATGCCAGGTCAGGACCAATGACATTGCAGATTATTCTTTGGATTTTATCAAGAATCTCTAAATGTTTATCAGGAGCACCAGATTAGATGTAGCAGCAACATTCGCAGTATCGATGAATGGTAGAGTTAGATTCTGGTGAGAAAAAAATGTCTAGCACGGAATAATAAACCAACTTTCCTAGCAGCAGCCCCAGCAATTGATTCAATATAACCGTTCCACTTCATCTCAGCGGAAAACGTTACCATGAGAAGGACGTAATGAGTCACTCTCCCGGAGGTTAAAATCAGCCATTCTGATGGAAGGCAGAAGGGAGTTTCTCAGATGATTGAAAGCTTTGTTTTGGAAACGTTAAAATTAACAAAACATTCCTTGCTCTATTTAACAGCAGTTCCGCTTCCAATCTAACCTTATCGAACCGATCAGATTTACTATTAAGACAGGAGTAAAAACTTGTGTCATCAGCATAGATACTAAGTGGAGAATTGATGGCATCTGGAATGGCATTTATGAAGATTAGGAACAATGTGGGCCCAAGGATATAGCCCTGCGGGGCAACTGCAGTATTGCAGAAAGACCTCGAAGAATGGCCGTTCATACACACACACACACACACACACACACACACACACACACACACACACACACACACACATTTATATATGTATATATATATATATTTCCTTATGGAACATTGGGTTCCTTTTAACTCCGCATCCGAGGACGTAGTAATAGTTTCGATGGGAATTTGGAATTCACAAGTGGGTTTCAGTTGCATGTATACACTCTTTTAGGATGGTGCGATCCGGTTTGAATTCAGAGTTCCTTCTCCTAGACTGGTTACCAGTCAAGGCTATGGGCGCAATTTGAGCAGCTATTTTAACCTAAGTCTATTAGCACGGAATTGAAATTAATAAACTCAACTGGTATTTGAAATTGGGTCTCCTGTTACTGAAGCATTACTCCACTGTGACATATATATATATATATATATATATACCGAGTGTGACAGCAAAATTCTCTGATTATTAGATTAAGATTTGAACCGTTGTATCTTAGAAATGATTAAAGATATCTTACTGGGATTCTCTGAGATCTTTTTATAACATTATTGGACTCTACTTTGAACAATAAGAATGTATTTAGTTCTAAGTTGAAATGATGATCCCTCTTGCTGTTGTGACCCTCTGGTCTAGTTTTGCTCTCTACTATTCCCTCTTTTTAAACTTATTCACTGTTCACTTGATGGTTCTTGAATAGAACTTGAAGATGGAAGCCAGAGTATAAATGTTGGTACCATTACTGAAGGCCTGAATGACTTTTTTCATCTCACCATTGCTCAGTTGGGAAGACACAGTGGGGCTGACACAAAACGATTTTAACCTATTCTCTTTCTAGCTGAATAGCTAAAAGGGTTTTTCAGTGATTCTTACGACAAATGGTGTCAAGATGCCTAACCGTTTTATCTGAAAACCTCGAAAATAGAAACTCAATTAGTTTAGTGTTTTTTTATTTAGATATTAAACATTTTGTGGGCTGGACGATCATCGCATGCTGTTACACGATTTGGACAATTTTGCTGTTACACCCGGTATATATATAGCGAGAGAGAGAGAGAGAGAGAGAGATTGGTGAGTGATGGAAATAGATAATAAATAGATTACTGAAATAGATTGAAATATAGGGAGATTGTTTATATATATATATATATATATATATATATATATATATATATAGAGAGAGAGAGAGAGAGAGAGAGAGAGAGAGGGGGGTAGAGAAACAAAAAGTATTGACCTAGAAAGCTTTTACTTGACGTATTTAGTACTTTCGATTTTCATGTTTTTATAGGAACATACGCTATTTTAACAAATTCGAAACGCAGAATATTTTTAGTTTGAATCCCAGAAAAGCTTTATTTTGGGATCTCAATAAACCTCTTAAAAAGTGAACTCATTATATTTTATATAATATGTAAATTCAAAGAAAAAACTCTTCCGTAATAAAGATATGGAAGGCGAGTTCGCTGAACGAGTTCAAACTTTGCATCTGCAAATAAGAAGGGAGCCTCGTCAGAATTAAACGTTTTCATAAGTTTTCTGGGACACTTGACATTGATTTAATATTTGAAACAATAAGAACATTCTACTAGACAGTAGAATGTTCTTATTGTTTTGTCCCCAATTTCGCAAGAGTTAAAGCAAAAGATCAAACAGTAATAGAAATATTAGGCGTTTCCTTATAAGGAAACATTCGGCATTCATTGACCGAGCAGCCAGTGCTACCACCGATTGAAATTTTTTAAAAATCTTTCAGTTTTTCAGGAAAATAAGTTTCTCAAGTTCAATAACTGTTGTTCTTTCCACTATTGATGAGGGCTTCCTTCTTAACCTTTCGTCTTGAAGTAGCTTGGAACGTCAACATATTGATTATGTTATTATTTTCTCTTCAAATCAGTGAGAAAGTGACTGAAGACGAGATACCTGGTCAGGATCGATTGTATTGCAGACCCTTCTTTGGATTTCGTTTAGAATCTCAAGATGTACAATAGAAGCACCGGACCAGATATGTATTCAATACAGGGATGAGGGCTTCCTTCCTAACATGTTGTTTGAAGTAGTGTGGAACATCAACATCTTGATTATGTCATTATTTTCTCTTCAAGTTACATGTTCTATATTAGCCGTTGTTATTGAAAGTCCTCAAGTGTTTTTTTTGTTTTTTAAGCATTTCACCCCAAGCAAGGCGGGAGTACTTTTAGTACGCAGGGGGCTCCAGAGAGTGTAAGGGAAAAGAGTGAGTATAGGAAGGTTGAGGAAAGGATAAAAAGAAGAACGGGGGAGGATAAAATAAAGAACAGGAATCAAGGCAACAGAAGATGTCAATTGACATTACATTTGAATATATGAAGATTATAGTTATCAGGAAAAGAAGTAAGAGGAAGGGAGTTACACTGTCGGGAAGTACGAGAGAAGAAGCGGTTACATTTAACTGTAAATTTGACAGTAAAAAGGTAGGACCGAGATGCCAACCTAGTAGCACGCTTAAATTCATGCAGTTGAGGTACCAATGGAAACAGCTCGTCAAGGCAGATGCCATGAAAATATTTATAGAAAAGACAGAGGGAAGTCACATTATATCGGTGAGAAAGCGACTGGAGTTGAAACCCCAAGTGAGAACCGATCACAGTGCATATCCGTCTTTCGATTTTGTCGAGATGTATGGTATCTGCTATTTGGTTCGGTTTTTTGTGATTCTGTGGCGCCAGTCCACAAAGGATGTTCCTCTCTAACACCTAGAGATTTCATTCCGTCTAAATCATTTTTATTTAATGATCGTATAAAGCGGTTGAATACAGCTGACAATTTAATTATACCAGAACGAGTCTTGCGCTATACATGCCATCCACATTAAAGCCTCGATCTGACAATGCAAACGAATTCCACAAATGATCCATCAGCACCGTTCACATATGTTTTGTAATATTTAAACAATCGCTCTGTTCCCGAGACGTGAGGCGAAGTAATTGTTTTATCTAGGCAAGGATGAAAGAGGTTTTCTCAGGACGGCGGTTAATTTTGGCGGCAAATATGCTTCTCGGAAAGGATAAAAGCCTATGTTGAGTCTATGAATGATTTTCATGAAAGAAACTTTTACATAGATTCTCTCTGTCATGTTACTAAAATATGCATGCACAAACGCAAAAATAGATCCACAATTTGAATTTCAATTTCATTCAAATTATGTAAGTACGCATGTATATTTTAGTTCTTTATCTCGTTGGGAAAAAACAGAGTCATGTCCCAAAATTCAGATTCTTAGCAACTTTTCTTATTATGCTTGTTTGGCCTAGAGTCCTAATTATAAACAATAAATATTAATATTTTTATTATCATTATTATTGTTGATTTTTATCGAATTTCTTTCATCGGCCAAGTACTACTACTACTACTACTATCCCCATATATATATATATATATATATATATATATATATATACTCTTTCCTCTGTATATATCTCCTCTATATACCTCTCTTCGCTCTCATTTATTCTCTATTCCTGTCTTTTCTTCTTTGTATCTACAGTTGTTCATTTTTCCTCCGCCTACCTCATCTCTATCCACTCACCTCACCATTTGCCTTTCTGTGCTGTATCTTTGTCCATTGTGTCGATTTCTACATACTGCGGATGTGCGGTCAGTGTAAGTGTTATCGGAGAGCCGAGTTCATATATATATATATATATATATATATATATATATATATATATATTATCGACACGTGGCCGAGTGGTAAGAACGTTCGCACTCGCATCATGATGACCAGGTTTGAATCTCACCATGGTCGATTAGTCAGGAAGGAGATATTATCGGACTGGAGGGGTCGACCCCAGCATGCAGCGTCTTTGAAAGGTGCCTGAAAACCATACCACGGATTGCCCCAAGTCTTGTGAGTGAAAATGGGTAGGCAGAACACTTGGGTGCCGTAGATAGTTGCGCTAGCTCGAAGTCACAAGTCATCTTTCAAATTGTCACAAGTCATCGAGGTAGCCTTGTTCAAATTGTTGATCACGCTAGATACACGTTCTTTTCCAGAAACTGTAGCATAGTTGCAGTATACACCACAGGTGTCAAATAAATACGAGTAGCCAGTTATACTATATATATATATATATATATATATATATATATATATATATATATATATATATATATACGTAGTATAGCTGACCATATATATCTTACTTATTATAAAACGCAGATTGTGTGTGTGTGTCTGTACGTTTATATATTGGATCGGATTTCCTACATTTTTCAACCGATTTCAACAAAACTTCACAGGACTACGTAAAATTACCTTGCGGTGGTTCTGACAGCGCCAAAAATTGGAAAAACACAATTGTTTTTGCACGAAATCAATTTGAAAACACGATTAAGAGGCATTAATATCGAGTTATACTTATTAATATCGAGTTATCGAGTTATACTTATTATAAAAACCAGGTTGGTTGTTTGTGTATATGTGTGTGTGTGTTCGTTTATATATGGGATCGGATTTCCTACATTTTTCAACCGATTTCAACAAAACTTCACTTTTTTTTGGCAGGTAGTGTTTCTTATTGTCTTGCAGACTTTTTTCTTTATTTTTACATTCAGAATGCTTTAAAAATTCCATTTACAAGACAATTGTTTATAATAAAATTCTATTCAATCGGTAGACTCATAACGACTGAAAACAATGTTTTTGTTTGAGTTTGACCAAAAAAAAAAAAAAATAAAAAAAAAAAATAAAACTAATTAAGACATGAGTGTCCGTCAACCTTAAACAATAATCTTTGTCAATTTTATTTTTCAGTCTTTATGATGATCGATACTTGATCTATCTCTTACTGTTACATCCCCGGGCAACGCCGGGCTCTACTGCTAGTATATATATATATATATATATATATATATATATATATATATATGTATATATATATCAATGATATTTTACTAAAAGGAATACATGATTTTATTAAACTGCACTAAAACAGTGGCATATATATAAGGCGATAATCCTACTAAGACGGGAGTAAAGGAGAAGGAAATGATTTTAGAAGGAACAGGAAAGCCAATATCAGAATACTTTATGACTGGAAGTAAGTAATAGTCATCATCATCATGATCATCATGATATCATGCTTATGACACTAGTTAGGGCCTGAAACTGTAGATTAGAAAAAAACCCCAAAAAAACAGACATTAATTTACCTTCGCCCGCTTTGTGTTCCTGTTTTACATGGAATTGAGTTAAAACCTATCTTTTTTACCCGCCTATAAAGATTGTTGCGGTGTATGCTGGTCGAATGTTTATTTGGAAAACACGTGTCTCCTGGTATATTTATCCCACAATAAAAATGGCGGACTTAATGTGAGTCTGAGTAATAAAAAGTAACAACAAAACTATATATATAAACAAACGATAATGTTTGTATTAACAAAATAACGGTTACAAAACAATGGACATGAACGAGGAAAACATTTAAGCTAGTGAATTGTTTGTGCGTGTGTAGTTTGGTGTCGGAGAAAATCCTACAGAAAATGAAATGAAATGTGCGTACGTGCGCGTGTGCGTTCCCCAGTGGAAAAGCATTTTCCTCGTTGGACCTACATCTCACCGCCCCTGAGTGAAAAAGGAAAAATTAAAGCGAAAGTGATCCGAGTTCAAATTCAGGCATAGTCTGTTGCGTTCATTTAGCACTAATGCTGTGGAAAAGGTATGGTTTTTAACAGTTATGGTGATTAACAAATTGAACTGGGCTTTCAGTCTTTATTTTCAGTAGATTAGGCTGCACTATCGGTCCTTGGATGGCAACCAGTCGAAAAAAAAGGCCAACTCTGAATTCAAAACTGTGCAGAAAGCCTCCATTATCTTTTCCAATGTCACGGTCTTTCATAGACATAAAAGGAAGTTGGCTTAAAGAGGCACTATATAATAATAATCCCAGTTTCCTTGTATTAGGTATGTGCAAAAGTTCGCAGCGTCTTCTGTTTGAAAAGTAGAGACTGAATATCCAGTAGAATTTTTTTTATTTTAATAAAAAAAATGCTGAAAATTTTTGCACCCCCCCACTCATAAATAATGTGTGCTACAGGCATAAAAATACAGTATTATGAAGATGAGTTATTAAAGCCACAAAATATCAATATCATAGTTGAACGAGGGCAGATTGGGTTAGGCGAATTTACGACATCTCAACACTGGTTCGGACATTTAAAATAAATAAATTCACTCCAAGCATAATGGCACTAAGACGCAAAGAGCTACTAGGAATAAAAGAGAACGAGAAGATTTTAAAAGGAAGCGGAGACCCAATCCTTAACAGGAAACAAGGGATAAACCGCTACTCCTGTTCAAAAGAGCGGAGTGGAGTCCTACTCATGTTATATTCTTGAGTTATATTTGCAAGAATGGAGGCTATCTATCTATTGTTATAAGTTCATGGAAAATGGACAATTACTTTTATTTATTTTCTACTTGTATAGTTCAGATATTTTTATGAATAAAGAACTCTATTCATAGTTATTTCTTCATGATATGGTAAAATAAATAATAAATAATGCATTGTAAGTGATTAACATCCTTTTATATTCTTCTAAATATAAAATTATTTTTATATTATTTGATTATTTATTACAACTATCATGTTCGATAGAATTTGGTAGATATGAAAATTCAGGAATACTTCATTCTATTTGTATCTTCAATGGGTTGATTAAACAAATGTCAGTGTGCCAGATCCTATGACCAAGACATGAGAAAGCTTACTTTCATTTGACTTTAGGATTTTAAAGTCAATTTATAATAAACCTTTTCAGCCATCCCTTCTCTAACTAGAAGGAGTGGTTGTTAGCTTTATGTATGATAAGACTTTGATATTGTGTGTATTTTCTAATTAATTCACCCCAAACAAGAAGATAATGCCCCTAAGACGCAAAGGGCTGCTGGGAGTGAAAGAGAATAAGACGACTTCAGCAGGAAGCGGAAATCCGATCCTAAGCAAGAAACAAGGGAGAAACCTCTACTCTTGTTCAAAGGATCAGAGGAGGAGTGTTAAACAGAGGATGGGCGAACCTATCTACTCCTATTCTATTTCGAATTTTGTGTAGGGCACTCAGTGAGTATCGAACTTATTTCTCAGTAGTAAATACCAACCAGATTAGCGTTTCTAACCATTATCGTACAACAAGGCATCAACAGAAAACTCTATCGAAGACTCTCTTTATGTTAAGTGTGTCATTATTAGGGCTTAATGTTACACAGTTTATCGAATAAGTGGCACGATGAACCCTGGGGGAAATAACCCGTTGTGAACACTCAACAACCAATGTTATGGTTAAGGAGAACCAGACGTCTTATCTGAAATCAAATCGCTTGAAAGCCACAGTCGAAAAACGCTTCATAATGTCAGATAGACGAAAACCATTAATCTTATAGTAGGCAATGTAGCTATCACAGATTAACGTGAAAAATAAGTGCATTGCTTTTACACCCATATATACTGTTTGGGGTGAGGTACTTGTGTTGTTTAGTAACCAATACCAATCGGTGTTCAGGCATAAATAAAATAATTTCAGATCTCATTATACGCCTCGCCTGGTAACTAATACAGCATTAGTAGCAGAAAGGTTTATCGACATGGAATGCCAATTCGGTAACCTGGATTTAAATACCGGCTGAAACTATTTGCTTTCACTTTATATGGACCATTTAGCGTTCGAACCTGGTTGCAATATTTGGCGAAAATCAGTATAAGTTGCTAAGTCAGCAATTGTATTTCAACACGATTTAAAAAACATATTTTATTTTAGCCTTTTCCGTGTATATTGTATTTTATTCTTTCCCGTGTATATTACCGATAAAAAAATCATCCCGAATTAATAATGGCTAGATACAAAAAAAAAAAAAAAAAAAATCACTCCTTAAAAAACGTATCACTAGTGTAACAATGGGTACTAACAAGTTAATGTCCTTGAGAAAAGTATGAATCCAGCTTTTGTCCAGTTCCTCTCACCCAGCTCCGAGGAAAATAATAAGGTAGATTGGGCATTTTAGCTTATGTAGAACAGCTAGATGAAGGGCAACTATGAATTCGAACTCTCCGCCCAAGACTTCTATATTTCTGACATTCTGCAACTGACTGAGAAAATGTGGGAAATTATCTATCTATCTATCTATCTATATATATATATATATATGATAAATAAAAATTAAATTAGTCGGTTAATGTTATATTCAGCGCCACGACTCCAGAGACATTTTCGTGATCGTTTGGTCCACTCATCAGAAGGTTTCAGCAATTGACTGAGGATTAACTCATTTTCGTCATTGATATACTAAGTTAAAAAAATAATTCATTGGTGTTAGATTGATTTTTTTCTCTTTTGTGTGCGCGTGTGTGCATGTGTCGCATTTCGTGGACTATTTCTCCTTTATATATATATATATATATATATATATATATATATATATATATAAGCAGGGTGAGATAAAAGTAGCTTACCATAGGTATAAATTATTAAAAATATAATTACACATGAAAAATTAATTTACTAGTTATTTAATTGTTATATGTGCTGTTCAAAATGCCCTCCTTCGTTTTTAAAACACATTTCAATTCTGTACCTACATGATTCAGAATTTCGGAGAATTTCCACTATCATTTTACTGCATTCATATTTAATTCTTTCTTTTAGTTGGTCAATGTTTCTTGGGCGCCTCTGATAAACAACTGATTTCAAATGACCCCAGAGAAAAAAATAATCCAAAACATGGTAAATTAATTAATCGCTATGCTGCGCTAATTTTGTCTCACTCTGTGTATATATATATATATATATATATATATATATATATATATATATAAATGGCGGTACTCGCTTGGAAAAAACCTTGGGTATTTCGGTTTGTAGCAGAACAAACCATTACTCAAGGAAAAATGAGGAATAAAAAAAAAAGGAAGAACCAAGAACATGAAACTGAGGCGAAAACAATCGTCCTGAGTTTAAGCTCAGAGTCTAAAAAAAATCCTTCCAAAACGAGTAAAAGCAACCACGTAAAGTGCTCAACTTACGAAGTAGAGCAAACCTAAGATAAACCTAAGGAGCTAGGCAAACCTATCTAGGTTTCACCTAAACGGATCGTCAGGGTAATGCTGGACAAAAAGGGGGAAAAAAATGGAACAGAATATATAGCTTAAACCAAAATCAACCATGACCATGCGTATATATGTCTGAGTGAAAGAGAGATTTCAGATATAACTATGAAAATATTTTACAATATGTAAAAGGATATAGGATACTGGTTCGATTCCTGTCAGAGGACGCATATTTTCATAGAGATTTCTCAAATATTCAGGTCAGAATCCCCCCCATACATACACACATACACACACACGTGTGTGTGTGTGTGTGTGTGTGTATGTATATATGTATAAGTCCTGTAGATTCCTCTCTGGACGATGGAGCGAGAGCCTCACGACGTTAGGTGTTGCTTTTGTAGTTTCTGTAGCAAGTAGGGTTTTACGGAGTGGAGTTGCTAGCTACGCGCAGAAATGGTTTTGATTTTCCTTCTTGCAGACTGATTGACAAACAAGGCTAGAGAGCCCAGTCTGATATGCTATTAATCCTTAGATGGAGACACAGAAGATATGGAGTTATACCTTTCAAAGGGTATTTGTACGAAAGCGAACTGGTAGAATTTGAACTTGGTATGCCAAATCCAACTTTTTGCGCCAATAAAAAGCAATTTTTTTATTTCGTTGCCAACTTGAACTTCTGCCATCTTTACTAATAAGCGGTTATTTCGTTGACGACTTCTATAATTAGATTGCATTCTTTACCGTAAAAGCAGTAACAACAAAGCATTTAAATCATAGTTTGTGAATAAATGTAAACAAGTTTGATATTTTAAATACAGTAATGTTTTGAAATTCAAATGTAAGTTTTATTCATAAAATTAATTTTTAAAAAGTTATTCGATTTTTTTAATATTGAATTTATTTGTTTATTTTAAATTTATTTATTTGAAGGAAAATATTACACTTTCTCGTCAAAAATGAACGGAAAGCTTTTCATGTACAACAAACAGGACTTTAATTGAAAAATTAAAATTTTGACGCATTATTTAATGTTACATAAATTCAAATAATTTTCTAATATATGAAGCAAAATTTGTGAGCGTTTGTGTATGTGAGTGTGTATGTGCGTGTGAATGTGTACACGCGCATGTGTATATGCGAGTGAGTGTCTGTGTGAGAGTGAATGTGTGTATGCGCGTGTGAGAGTGTGTGCGTGTGCGTGTATGTGTTGGGGTGTGTATGTTTGTGTGTTTGTGTGTTTGTGTAGTTTGAATTGATTATTTAGCTTTCTTCGGCTTATCAAACCTTTACAGATTATTCAGAAAATAACTTAGATTGTAAATTTTTTTTTCTTTTAAATTATAGTCGTAGTCGGTACCCACTCGCATGTGATCACAGGGATGGTAAATCCTCTCTCCTTATTCCCTTGCTCCCCTCTCGTAACGGTGACGGAGATGGCTGCTCTTCAGGAGCAGCCAGAGAGAGTTTGATGAGGCCATTCGCATGAATTTGATTTTGGTGACAGAGAAGCCCACGCACTTGGCCAGAAGCGGCTCCCTCGCGGCTCAACATTATTGAGATAATAATCGTCCAGTGATAAAACTCTGACTAATTAACCCATTACTTAGAAGAGGTGGATTCATACCTTTACCAAGGTTCTTCGCGGGTAAGTGAATATAACGAACCCAACGGGAATTGGAACTCCATTACACAAATCCAAGGTTACAGAACCTGGTATTTCCCAAACGATCGACCATCTAGGTACTGAGAAAAATCGACATTGCTTAACTTCTGTGATCGTACGGGAACCGGAGTTTCAACATGATGTAAGCCCCGTGAGTTTGAGAGTGTGTATATGGATGGGTAGGTGAGTTTGAATGTGCATATATTTGTGCGTATTTTTTATTATATCCTATTTACTAACGGTGTTTTATGTTCCATTTTTAGTTCCCATATATATTTTGACATGGTATTATTTTTTATATCTTTCGCATTTGAGTGATAGTAAAGCTCTTATTACATCCATTGTATTCAATTTGATCTACCAGTCAACCTCAAATGAAGATTCTTTCGCGCCAGTGTAGAGGCAGTTTTAATGTATGGTGCCACTACTTGGACATTACCATAGAGTCTAATCTTGATGGAACTTACACACAGATGCTGAGAGCTATATTTAATATCTCTTGGAGACAACATTTAACTAAATCACAGCTCTATGATCGCATCCCTGATATTTCTACAATCTTACACGAACGCAGAATGCGCTTTGCAGGATACTGCTGGTAAGCAAAACAAGAACTTGCAGGTGGTCAAGTGGTCTACTCTTCTAGACACCTAACTATGGCGGAAGACGGGCTGGTCGGTCAGCAATCACCGACAATGACCAAGCTATGTTATGACACAGAATACTTCCCTAATGACATTCCGATCTTGATGCAGGACCGCCTTGGTTGACGTGATCGACTCTTAAATGCCAAGCTAGTCGACCAAATAATAAAGCTCTTTTAGAAGTATTTAAAATTAATCACTCTTATATGGCGTAATAATAAGAATATATATATATATATATATATATATATATATATATATATATATATATATATATATATATATATATGCCATTATTTTCTCTTCAAGTTATATGTTATATCTATATTAGTCGTTGTTGTTGTTGAAAGCCCTCAAGTGATATGTTTTCTGTTATTTTGTTCGATTCTTTGTGATTCTGTAGCGCCAGTTGACAAAGTTCGAAAGGGATGGTTCTCGCTAATACCTAGAGTTTTCAATCCCACTAAGTCATTTTCATTTAATGATCGTATAAAGCGGTTGAATACAGCCGACAGTATAGATATTCCCAAACGAGTTTGGCGCCATTTGTGCTATCCACATTAAAGCCTCGATCTGACAAGGCTAATTGCACAAATGATTTATCAGCATAGTTGCACATATGTTTGGTAATATTTACACAATCGCTCTGTTCCCGAAACGTGAGAAGAAATAATTGTTTAATCTGGGCTAGAATGAAAGAGGTTTTCTCAGGAAGACGGTTAATTTTGGCGGCAAATATGTTTCTCAGAATAGGATAAAAACACGTTTTGCGTACATAAATTATTTTTATTAAACTGCCCTAAAACCTTTACATAAATTACGCAGAATATTTTATGACCGGAAGGAAAAAACAATCATCATCATAACAAGATTATCATCCTCATTATCATAACCGTTAGCATGCTTATCAAACAGAAGTCTATTCAAGGGCGAAATTTGAATAAGTAACAATAGTCAGGCGTTAATACCGGTCTTTTCTCTTTGTATTCATTCTCTAGAATTAATCAGCGTGCAAAACAAATGTCGTTGCCTTTTCTTTATATAGATTTATTAAACTTTGCTTAGTCTGGCACGAGGTCAGAATTAAAATTATTACATTCATAATTGTCTCTTCGACAAGCTTGCAATTATTAATGTGTTGGATAACGGCACCTTCATAATTAAATTTGCACGAACAGAATCTCTCTCTCTTCTCTCTCTCTCTCTCTCTATCTATATATATATATATATATATATATATATATATATATATAATCTCCAAACAGTGATATATATATATATATATATATATATATATATATATATATAGAGAGAGAGAGAGAGAGAGAGAGAGAGTAAATATATGCACACACAGTGAGACAGAATGGACATAGTTACAATGCAATTTTAATTCCTATCAGTTTCACGCCGCAAGTGATCTTGAGACCATCATAACACACACACACACACACACACACACACACACACACACACACACACACACACTCATGTGTGTGTGTGTGCGTGCGTGTTAAAATTTTAAATTCAGCGTCTCTGTATCTTTGACCGGCGTTTGTTGTATTTTCGCCCACTTACATACCTTTTATATATCAGCCTGATTTGACCAATAAAAACGTTATTAATCTAAAAACGTTTCTTCGCAGAAGGGAACGCGTCATTAGAAATTTCTTAGATTTTGTCATTCACTTACTCGTGTGTCTGTGCGTGTGTTTTCTCAAATATATTCTGAAGATTAGATGGTGAAATCTGTGACTCTCTGAGTACAGATTTAAATAAAATTAGTGAACTACATTATTTATATATATATATATATATATATATATATATATATATATATATATATATATATATATATATATAATGGCATATGAAAACGTCTCCAGTTCTTGTCATTCTTTATTATTTTCCGCCTACAGTCTTTTCCCGTCTCGGCTTCAAAGACATGTTGTAATAGCCCACCATTAATTATCTCCCTTGCAATACAAAACAGGACAAAACAGAATTTTGCGCAATGATATAATAAGTTTAGCTTAATTCTGAGACGACAAGCATTGGATAAATAGGGTGGAGAAAAAGCCGTAGAATGTGTTTAAATGAATCACGAAACTAAATTTTGGTTAAATTTGTTCATAAATTTTCTCACCTTGTTTTAAATTAAATGATCTTTGTTCGACCTTTTTTTAAATTTCATAAGTCGACAATGATGAAACAAGAAAATATTTATGTTGCACAGCAAATAGTTTTCAACGTACCTTGTCAGCTCAGTGGCAAATATTGGTCCGATAGCCGGAAAACTGAACATTTCAGCTAAAAATTTAGCTACGTGTTAGGCTACGCACTTATTGATCCTCTCCTGTGAAAGGTTATGATATCTGGCCATAATTATAATGTAAAAATAATCTTACCACTAACTACTGCTAAAGTGGAAATTCGTAGACAAAAGCAACTTTGAAAACAGAACGTAAGCAAAAATTTATTCATATTACAACGATTACTTTTATATATATATATAATAAATACGAATGTCAGTGTGTTATTGCGCTAACGCTTTTTCAACTTTACTCTTAGAAGCCGTAGCCCAAAATAACATACCATTTTGAAATCAAGCCGACTCCATGAGAAAATTAAAAACATTCCGGGTCTGATCCGAACCTGCAATCCTGAAATTTTGGATTTCCAAGTTTTCATTACTGCGATTATTTTCGGCCATGTTTTATGTGATTTTTTGCGACGAATTTTTTTGTACGATAATAATTTTTATAACTTGGACATAAATTTGAGAATAATCGAAAGTAATTGTGAAATCCAGCAAAAGTCACCCATGAAATAAAATAATTGTTTGTACGGAAAGTAAGAAGCTACGTACATCAAATTGCCTTTAAATTAAATGGCGTCGGGAGAATTATCGTTGAATTTTTAAAAGGTAAGCTTAAATATTAATGTAATACTTAAAGGCAGTGATCAATTTTAAGTTCTGTAGTTTATTGTTGCCTATCGCATCTACTCCTCTCTACCTATTGTGATGAAGGCCTAATCAAGAGCCCTCCGCAGGAGCTAGCTTCAATGCCGCCCGATTTTAAGCTAGTTTGAGACAAAAAAATTTTTAACCATTGCACCTAAAGGAAGTAGATAAAGTTACTAAAACGCAAGAATTTGAGAAAAATATTATTAAGAAAGGACAATAAAAGAACAAGTATTAAGAAAACAGAAGATAACGATTGATATTGCATTTGGATTTTTTATAATCAAAGATGACGGGAATGCAAGAAGACGAAAGCGAGAATAAATTTCCACAAGTGAAAAGTGCACGAGAAGTAGCGGTTAGCATAGAACATACGGTTATATTTAGCAATTTCAGCCGTAAAATAATGAGGCCTTGCTACCAATCTAGTACTGCGCTTAAATTCATAAGGTCTAGGTAGCAAAGAGGAAAGCTCATCAGAACAGTTACCATGAAAATATTTATAGAAAGGTTAAAGGAAAGCTATGTTACGGCGGTGGAAAATGTGAGTAAAGTTGAGATGCCAAGTCAGGACTAATCTTCTTTGAATTTTGTCAAGAATCTCTAGATACATACCAGAAGCACCAGACCAGATGCGGTAGCAAAATCAATACATAGACGAATGACGCTAAAAATTTTCAGTTAGTAAGGAATTATTTCGTAACTAGTAGTGTAAAAATGAAAGCAAAGAGGTTATTAGTCTATTGCGTATTGACGATCGTCTATTCCGAAACACTCGATTTAGAAAAAGAAAAAAAATATCGTTTAAAATCAAGCGATCTGAAACAATCCCATTTACCGTGGTATATGTTCGTCTATCGTCCGGTTCACACTCCTCCTCTGTATTTTAGCCAGGAATAGAAGTTTATCACTTGTTTCTTGTTTGTGGTTGGGTTTCCGGTTCCTTCTAAAGTCTCATTCTCTTACACTCGCAGTATCTCCTTGTGTCTTAATGGTATTATCACCTTGCTTAGGGTGAATTGATTAAAAAAAAAAGTTGTGAAAAGACTTAAGAAATTCTTACAAAATCTGAAAACACTGAAAAGACGCCCACGATGCTACAGGGATGGTGGGGGCTTCACTCCTGCCCGACTTTTTTGCTAGAACTAAAAACTAAACAAAAGACTAAATTTGTCCTCTTGGCCTCAGTCTATGACAATGCTATTAAACTGAACTCTATCATTTGTCTAGAAGACACCACTGCCATTAATTTTCAAAATAAATTTGAAAACTTCATTTTCAGCTTCGAAAACTTTTATATAAGTCTTATATGTAGAAAATGTCTCATGGTTTTATTTCGAGAAAATAAGTACAAGCGAAAAGCAAAAAGAAAAAAAAAGATTAATGAAGCTAAAAAGTATTCATTTTTTGAGAGGATCAGATAAAAAATTAGTCAAGGATCCTTTAAAACTTAATGACTAATTTAGCAACCTTTTTAACATTTGATTTCGCCTACACCATTTTGTGGCGCCCTACTTACAACGTTAAAAATTGTAAAATTTCTCCATTTGCAATGGTAGATCTTTTCTGCGTGATTGATATGAAAAAATGCAGTTTTGATCAGATAAAAATAGTCAAAAACATTTAAAACTTAATAATAAAATGTTTCTATTTGCAATGGTAGATCATTTCTGTATAGTTAATATGAAAAAGAAAGACAGGTGCAGTTTTTCAAGGTTAATGGAAATTCATTAATGTTTTCAGACAAGATTTTCTTGAAACAAGTACAATAAAGAAACAAAGGTGGAATACAATTCTGATCTAGTTTAAAAAAATAGATTACCATCATTTAACTTAACTATAAGATAAATAAGCTACAGCTTAGTTTCACACATCTTCGGGGACTATTTTAAAAAAAATATATTTTATCAAATATACTTTTGTCATTAGTTTTTATTCTTTAACACTAAATGAAGTTTAAAGGGAACATTTTTAACCAATTTAATTTCGTAATCATTAATAAATGATTAGTTATAATCAGGTATAATTATTTTAAATATTTTTTTAGAGAAGAGTCTCTAATTTCATATAGCTTAAGGCCTCAGCAAGTCCGGCTTTAGACCACATTCCAAGTTACAATTAAAATGTAAACGCAAATAGAAAATATAATAGAATTTATCTGATGAAGCATTTTAAACAAATTGTTTATTTTATGCTGATAACAAGTATTTTCGATTTGCATTGGAGGCTTCTTCACAATAACCTTATTCTTGGCATTTACAGTAAGATCAAATAAAGTTTGAACTTGTTTAAAATCTATTTTTTCTTTTTGTACTGCTTTTAAGAAACTTCCAGAATTATACAATTTGGGTTTGAATCTTCAAAAGTGTGTTTAGTTTCACGTTCCTTTCTTTGCATTATGGCGCTGGCAGACAAACTAACCTCCTATTTCAGTTAAGGCATAAATTATACCTTAGGTAAAATATAATTTATCCCTCATAAATTATATCTTAATGCCGAACAACAACAACAAAAAAATGATAATTGCAAAAGTAGATCGAATAAACAAATAAATCCGACAAAAAAGTATCTAACGATGTTAGGAAAACTCACTATAGTCGACATCGTCACATCAAGACCCAATAATTATGCAACAAGGCAACACAGTTAAAGAAAAATGTTGATATTCCAAATGGAGAAATAGCTATTTCTAAAGAGTGTTTTCACTTATAAGCAACAAAGACCAGTGTAATAGCGCAAAACTATACAACACCTGGTTTTAGAATTCCATCACTGGTAACTGCTTGGTGAAATGTTACCATTCATGCATCTTGAAGAAGAAAAATAATTCAATATTCTCGACTGCCGTTAATTTCAAGCATCAACAACAAAGGGAGTTAATCATTGTTGCATGCGGCTCTTATCCTGCAATTACTTTATTGAAAATGGACAACTCATGGTTGCGTAGACGTTAGTGAAGTACTCTCATAAGACCTTGATAGTAACTTTGACCTGAGGTGGAAATTGTACAAATACTATTTTGTGTCATTCTTAGAAAATATTTATAATATTTATGCATGAAATGTATTACGACGTATCAGCTAATGCTATCTTTTTATAAGTTGATGTTTAAAATTTATCGCTAGGTATCTAACGCTAAACTGCTACTTTACCCAAATTTGTCAAATTTACATTACACGAATACAGTAAAATCCGTTCAAGTAGAAGATATAATGAGTGTTGACAAAATATCTTTTTGGCTTACTTTTCTGTATGGTTTTATATGTATTTCTATAAACATCTTTTACTAGTTATACCTATGTTACAGAGATTCCTTAGCACAGTTTATGTCTAGATTTGAGACTAAACTAAAATTTTAAGTGGTCAGTTTTTGTTACCTGATATCACCCGCATGACTGCTGCGTAATGAAGATTAAAACCGCTCGACAAAGGAAGAATGTTTTTGCAGACTGAAAGCAGCGTCGCAAATCAAAGAATTTAAAACCAAGAAAGTGTAAGTAGGAAAAAGTTACCTCTCAGTGAACAAGAGTCTGAGTATGAGGACTTTCCTCCTGACCCCAAGGGTATCCATCTGTAGGGTGGAGAGACTACTCGTGAGACCACTGGCCTGGCAAACGGCTGCCCAATCTCCTATATCATAAGCTTGGCTTCTGGATACAACCTGTGTCTGTTGGTCAGTAGATCTAGCGTCAGCCGATCCGATGGAAGAAAAATCGGCCGGAACACGCTGAGCCCTCCTTCGTAAGTACATTAGAGATGGGGGTTGTTTTGGAGGGAAAGTGCAGGGTTTCTGTGAAGGTCGGTTTCAGAGAGATTTCAAGAGCGAGGGTTTTTTTTTTTCTTCAGAATTAACAGTAAACGACTCAAGGACATGGAACGGGAAGCAAAAATTGGACTTTTGCTAGCGTTACATTAAAAAACAAACAAATGGTAACTGTGTATGTCTTCTTTGTGCGACCGCCTGTTCTGTGAATCACCTTTTTCAGGCTTCTTTTTCTCTCTTTCTTTTGTATGTCTTCACTTCATTTAGCACCAATCTTCTATTTCTTTGGGTTTTTTGTCGTTTTCTTTACAGCTGATTGCTGCTCTCCCTCAGTTGTCAATGTTTTTTTTTCTGTTATTCTCTCTTGCCCACTCCCTCTCCCCACGTGATTTATCTCTTTCGTTCTTTTCTTTCAGTTTTTACTCAGTTTGAACATTGCTTATTCTTTCCAGTGATTACTTCTCTCCATCATTATTTTATTTAATCGTTAATTCCTTTTTCCTTTCTCTCTTTCCCTCTCTCTACCTGCTTATATTTCTTTAACTGTATTTTTTTTTAGCTTTTATTCACCTTCTTTCTTTGAGAAAATTTTCTTTCTCTCTTATTTAATTTCTTAAACATAACTTATAATAAACAGTACAACTTCTTTCTTTGGGTAAATTTCCTCTCAATATTATTAAAATTTTTTTAACGTACCTTATAAAAATAATACTCGTTCCTTCGTTCCTTCGTTCCTTCTTTGGGTAAATTTCCTTTTCCTCTTTTTTAATTTCTTTAATGTACCTTATAATCAATCAATCAATCAATCAATCAATCTTACTTTCTTTCTTTCTTTCTTTCTTTCTTTCTTTCTTTCTTTTCCTCCTTTCCTTTTCATTAAATAGCTTCCTCTCCTTCCCCTTTTTTCCATTTTCTACGCTTCATTGTCAGTTAACTGTTCCATTCACTCAGAACAGATTCTATGTTAATTCGCTCAATTAATTTCTGCAGCCGAGGTTTCGCTACGAGCCGACCAATGTGATTAAGACAATTGTCCGATAAGAGAAACATAAGAATTGGCAACGAATAAAGTGGAACCAAAATTGATTCTCCGCTCAAATTATCTGCCATTATTGTCGGAGTATCCTAGACAAAGAAAGAAAGAAAAAAAAGAAAGAAAGAAGGGAAGAAAGAAAGATGCGCTTTAGGATTAATGGAAGGAAGAAATATAGGGAACAACGTAGCATTATTTATTTAAAGATACTAGAAAGAAAGAAAGAAAGAAAGAAAGGAACGAACGAAAGAAAGAAAGTGACTGAAATAGGTAGGTAGTCAGAGAGAAATAGAACAGACGGATACAAATGTGAGAGACACGGGGGTTGAGAGAGAGAGAGAGAGAGAGAGAGAGAGAGAGAGAGAGAGAGAGAGAGAGAGAGAAAGAGACAAAGGGGAAAGAGAGAAACACCTGAAATAGTGTTTTTTTTCTTTTTTGTTTATTTTAATATTGTAGATGATGTAGGATGTAGTTGATCATGGCTCTCCGTAGACCCTTTTCTTTATTATCTCTGAATTATCATGCTTTCCTGGAAAAGATAGCGGGTGTATCCGGCTGCTTCCTCCACAGTTTTGAATTCAAAGTTTTCCTTCTCTTAAGACTGGTTCCCTCCCAAGTCTAGTCTATCCTGCTCTTAAACCCATAACTGCAGGGTAAAGAGATGAATTCGTACGTTTCTCATTGACATTTATGCGAAAGAGAAGTCAAATGACTCGGCCGAAATTTGAACTCGGTTCGCTGATTACACTTCCGCGCCGATAACACTTACGCTGACCGCACATCCGCAGTATGTAGAAATCGACACAATGGACAAAGATACAGCACAGAAATGCAAATGGTGAGATGGGAGGATAGAGATGAGGTAGGCGGAGGAAAAATAAACAACTGTAGATACAAAGAAGAAAAGACAGGATCAGAGGGTAAATGAGAGCGAAGTGAGGTATATAGAGGAGATATATACAGAGGAAAGAGTATCTATCTATCTATCTATCTATCTATATATATATATATATATATATATATATATATATATATATATATATATATATATATATATATATATATATATATATATATATGGGGATAGTAGTAGTAGTAGTACTAGGCCGATGAAAGAAATTCGATAAAAATCAACAATAATAATGATAGCGAAGAGAGGTATATAGAGGAGATATATAGAGAGGAAAGATTATATATATATATATATATATATATATATATATATATAGAGAGAGAGAGAGAGAGAGAGAGAGAGAGAGTGAGAGAGAGATAAAGATTAAATACCAAACTTTTGAGCGATATGAGATAGATTATGGTCTGTGATTTGATTTTTATAGCTTATTATCCTTTTGCAGGTTATTTAAAGCCAGAAAATACTTTCAGATTGTAAGAAATCTTTGGGAACAATAATGATATACTAATACAAATCCCACTAATTAACCCATAGCTGGGGGAAGAAGAAGTGAATTCATACCTTTCTGTAGGGTATTTGCTCATGTGAATATAAAGAACCCGACTGGAATTGGAACTCGGCTCTCCGAATTTCAATTCTGAGCCATTATCCATTGTAACACACGCATACGCGCGTGCGCACGTACGCACACACATCCAAACGTACAGCACCTGTTGACCAAGCGGTGGACTATCTAGGTAGTAACCCGATTCGGTGATCGTATGGTAACCAGTGTTTCAACGCGATATGGCCGTGATAGATTATAGATACATCACCGATTTTCCGGTATCTGACTTGAGAACAATGCTGGATTATCGGTCTTGTCGAATCAATAGAAAGCATATGATATCTGTTCAATAATACATCTCTGACTTAGATATTATGCTTCTTCACACCATCCTTTAGGGTGACAGTTTTCCTCATGAGACACACTCTCACTACTCAAGCACAAGAAGAATGTGGTACAATATTCACTACTTGAAACATCTAAAATCTCCAACCTATTCCGTCCAGATTGCCAAGACAATTACATCGGCATAACAACTGTTTATACATGCAAATAGCAAGTACTGTTGTTTAAAATCACTACTGCCATTCAAAAAGGGTTAGGAAAGCAGCCTGCATCAATACTAGAAATAGCTACATATCTGGCACATGCTGGGTAGGGTCTATCATCTCTTATTTGCGTCTCTGTCTTCGGGCAGAGTGCGGCTCAGTTGCGGCTCCGTGGGAGGACATAGACGCAACTAAGGAAAATAATATTGCGAGGTGCCCAGCCCTGGGTAACAGCTGACTCATATCATTTTACTGGACAGAGGGATCGATGATCGCCACCGAGGCCAGCGCAACCGACAGTTGTTGCTAGGGCTCGGGGAATTTTTTTTCTTGGCCCAAGTGTACGCGCTCGGTTTCCCCACAATAAAACCGACCTTCTGTCACATGACGTCTCAATGGGGAGACGAGGTAAATGCCATAGTATAAAGAGCAATAACAGTTAGTGGACATCAGAAACCTATTATTCTGAAAAACTGTTTTGAGAGAAAGATAATAATTGACATTGCATTTAAATTTTTGAAGATCAAGAAAAAGATTTCAACAAATGAGAAGTGCGAAAGAAGAAACTATTAGCATAAAACTTACATTTACATCAAGCTATTTCAACTGTAAAACAATAAAAGTTTGCCAATCTTGTAGAACGCTTAAATTCATATGGTCAAGTTTACCAAAGAGGAAAGCTCATAAGAATAATTAACATGAAAATATTTGTAGGAATGGCACATTACAGCAGTGGGAAAATAACTGAAGCCGTTATGCTAGGTCAGGACTCATAATATTGCCGATTCTTTAAACAGAAGACTTCAAACAGTAGTAACAGCTAAAATAGATAGCACATATAACATGGAAGAGAAAATAACGATATAAACAAGAGATTGACTTTCCACACTACTTCAAGCAAAAAGTTAGAAAGGAAACCCCCATCAATACTAGAAAGAGTAATAACAATTAGCGGACTAAAGAAAACTATTTTTCTGAAAAATTACTTTTTAAAAGAATGATTTTATAAATTTCAAACGACAATAATACGAACTGTTTAGCGAATGAATGCCAGATGTTTCCATATAAGGAAACGGCTAAATGTCGCCATTAACATTCTTTTCTTCTCCTGTGTGTTGCATCCCTTCAGGGCAAAGACGGTCATGGCCATCCACAACTTTCTATCTCGCCTGATTCTTAGCGGCCCCCCTCCTTTGCTAAGTGGGGACTGTTCCGCCATCCATTCGCACAAGCTCGTCGGGTAAGTAGCTCGCTGCCATGTCTTCCCCTATCTCTCTCGTCCTCAATAAGCCTTGTGAGCAATCTCATTTTTCCAACCTCATTACCATTACTATTTCAAAATGTCACCAAATCACAAAGAACTAGCAACACGTTTATATAGTATGTGATTATAAAATAAAGGGTAATGGCGCAGCCACTCGAATCCAGGTATGCCAGTCTACTAGGACAGCTAACTAATACCCATTGAGGCGCCTCCTCAAGCACATTTGTGTTAGTTCAACACCCTCAGAGCCCACCTGTGCTTTATACTGCAACTATTCTGAGCGGAACTTAGTTACAGTTTTTGAGAGAGTGCGCGTTATCTAGCGTGATTAACAGACTGAACAAGACCAACACGCTTGAACTCTCGGTCACGAAGTCATGTGACTTCCTGCTAGCACAACCACCGACGACTCCCATGGGTTCCGTCTACCCAATATCACTCACAAAGCTTAACCCGTGGTATGGTTTTCAGGCACTTTCCAAATGTGCCGCACGCTGAGATCGCCACCTCCAGAGCGATAACATCAAGAAGTCACCTTTCAGACAAATCGACCATGATGAGATTCGAACCCTTGTTTTATGGTCAAGGGAACGTTCCAACCACTCGGCCCATTATGTATGTGATTAACACCAGGAAATATCACAAGTCTGAATCGAATTTAATATCCATGCAGTGATTTCAGTACGCTACCAAGGTATGGAAATTATTCAACACTCTCCGTTGTTCGTTGATAGTGATTTTGACCCCAGGTAGATTATACTTACATACAGCAGTTAAATATATATTTATTCATATTATTAAAATATATGACTTTTTCTACCATTCTTAAAATGAACAAGCACTAATGAATTTCTGAAAGTTCAACTAATTTCAATGAAAGTAATATTCAAAATAACAACCAAGAATTGATGTAATTCCAGCGGTTAAAGAAAGAAATGTTTAACTTGGAGAAAATGTTGGAATAATTTTACTGAAATCATCCATTGTCTGTGGAATGTATAAAATATTAATGAATATACATACATACATATATATATATATATATATATATATATATATATATATATATATATATATATATTAATTTCGCCTATCATCTAGTTCACACTCCACACTGGTATTTTGAACAGGAGTAAAGATTTATTCCTTGCTTCCTGTCTAGGATTTATTCCTTGCTTCCTGTCTACATCAAGTCTATACTTCTAACGTCTCCGCCTAAACTCTGAAATTTATTTACTATTTATATTTTATTCCTCGATCGGGGGTAGACATATTTGATTATCGCCCTATCCACACTCCTCCACGGTGTTTTTGAACAGGAGTAGATGTTTAACCATTGTTTCCTTTTTAGGATTGGGTTTCCATTTCTTTCTAAAGTCTTTTTCATTCACTTTCACACATAGTAATCCCCCCGCTTTGTGTCTTAGTGGCTTCATCGCCTTGCTTGGGGGTGTGAATTGATTAAAAAAAAAAGATAATGTAGATATTATAAACATAAAAAAAGAATGATCGTGGGAGCTATCTTTTTTTGTTCATGATTTATAACACGCAAAGCATTTAGACTTTCACTTCACGCCTAAATATTCTAGGACAAACACTGTATTTACTTTGGCAATTGATATTTTTGGCACAAGCTCACAAGTATGCGAGACTCAAATACGCTCCTCATTTGTAAAGGTCTGCGAAACAAGCTTGAGAACCATTACAACACAAATTTTCGTTTTTTACTTTGGCAGTTAAATTAAATGCAGGACCGTAGCAGAGACATTTTTTTTGGTTAACATGGTAATCTGCAAGAACATTTAAAATTTCCAGTACCTCCTTTCTTTGATTTGTTTTCTTCTTTCTTGTATTTCTCTCTTGTATTTTTTAAAATAAAAGTAAAACTCAGTAAAAAATAGTACAATTGGTAAAAATTTGGTGGGAGTCAAGCCAACCCCAGCTGCTACATTCCGGAATGGTTAAATCCTATTCGCATTCTCCATGCGACCATATTAGCAAATCTGTTTGTGTTTATCGTCGCTTTATTAGTCTGTCTATAAAGTGCATTGTCTAATGGTTAAGGAGCCGAATAAAGAAATCGGCGACATGCACTTTGCTTCAATCCTGACGTAAGGGACAAAATATTAGCCGTCTGTCATCTCTTTGTATTGTCAATCGATGTTTAAAGACGAGAACTGTCATTTTTCTTTCAAAATGTCTTCAGAAAGTCTGCATTACTTTACTTTGTTAAGCGCGACGGTCTTTTTTTCCTAGATATTGTGGGTCACTCACATCATAGCAACAAAAATAACTTCGTTTTCCCAGGAATAAAAACATACGCCCAAATCATATTAAATTGCAAATTAAAATCATACAATTTATTTGTTTTATACTGGTGTTTGTGTATTTTTGGTTACACGTGTTTTAGAGTTGCATTTGATAAAAGGAAGAAGTCACTTCGTATTATTACAAGCAACGTCACGGAGAGAGGAGTTAGACGTCTTGACCTTTCAATAGTCGTTAGCGAAGAGACTGAATTCAGCGTCTTTTGGTGTTTAAATATTTATTACATTCTGGGAAAACTTTTATTTTAATTTTATATTTAATTTATTTTAAACAAAGTTTTAATGTTATTTGTTTTATTTCATTTATGATATTCGTTATTATTATTATTATTATTATTATTATTATTTTATTTTTATTTATTATTAAAAATAATAATGTCCTTACATCTTTCACAAACACTTAAATTATGAAGATGGCTAGATTGAATTTTCTATTAGGTTGGTGCAAAAATAATGACGTAATAATGTCGTTTTTTGACGTTAAAAATACGTAAAAAACGACATTATTACGTCATTATTTTTGCACCAACCTAATATATTTCAGAGAAATAGCCTATTCATTTTAGGTGAAGGTTCCTAGATCTAAAACGATAACAAACCCAATTGATAGTTCTGTTTTCTCTTAAAGACTATTTAACAAAACTGGCGTAAGAATTTAGAAAATCCCCAAATCCTCTTCTTTCAAGAACAACAATTTCACGAAGAGTAAATAAGAATGTCAAAGTTGAGTTAAAAAAAAAAACCGTTACTGTCCACAAAGTAGAAGAGGTAGCCAGAAGCCGGAAGTTAGATGGGTGAAACATTTAGGAGTGGTTAGAGAGTCAGAAGACCATCTGTCTGGAGGCGAAGATCTCAAACGGTGCACAAATATCTCTAGCTTGTTCAACTTCCTTGGCTTCCTACACAATCTCACAGAATGGCGTCTTTTCATAGACTCATCCAATCGATGTTCGATTGCTATGCTTCTGCACAAAGAGAATAAACACCCCAGCATTCTCATTGCCCACTCAGCCCATCTGAAGGAGTTGTATGACAATATAGAGCTTCTTTTGGAATTTGTCAAGTACAAGTAGTACTTGTGGAGTCTATGTGCGGATCTCAAGGTCATTGAGCTCCTTATGGGTATGCAAGCGGGCTTGACGAAGTGCTGCTGCTTTTGTTGTTTCTGGGACAGTCGGGCCGTATCTAAGCACTACAAACAGCAGTACTGAGTGTCTAGGAATATTTTCGTGCATGGTGAAAAAAGTGGCAAAGAAATCCTCTGGTGAACATGAACAAGGAACTTCTTCCTCTTCGTATCAAGCTTGATCTAATGAAGAATTTTGGGAAGGTCCCGGACAAAAATGGTTTGCACTCTATCAAGATATATATATATATATATATATATATATATATATATATATATATATATATATATGTATATATACGTATATATATATATATATGTATATATGTATATATATATATATATATATATATATATATATATATATATATATATGTGTGTGTGTGTGTATTTAGGCAGCAATCCTTTCATGCATATTTCATTAAAAACGACTGAAAGGTGCTTTTATTTAGTTTTTTATATAATTTCTCGTGTTTTGAAACAAAAAAAATGAAACATTTTATAAAACATACATACAACAAACTATTTCTAATTTTAGCCGTTAAAACATAATCCTTAAAAATGGCTAAATGTATAGCCGAAAGCGCTCGGATAAAAAGAACATTCGGACAATTTTTATATAATATATCATCCGGAAAGAAAAAAAATTATTAGATCACACGAGAAATTATATAAAAAAACTAAATAAAAGCACCTTGTCAGTCGTTTTTAATGAAATGTATATATATATATATATATATATATATATATATATATATATATATATATATATATATATATAGTAATTTTGAATTTCTGTTGTGTTGTATTTCTTGAGGGTAAGATTAGCTGTTTTAAATAATTTATGGTATATAATTTTACTTCTTGTTCGGGTGAATTGCGGTAGTGGATTTCTTTATGATATTTCTAAGTGAAATAAAATAAACAAATACAGTACCTCAATTGAATTAAGGCAGGCGACTTTTTTTTCCCATATAATATTTAAGAATAACCGACGTATCTTCGAAATTGAGTTAACTCTAAACAAGACGACGTATTATTGTATATATATATATATATATATATATATATATATATATATATATATATATATATATATATATGTATATATATATATATATATATATATATATATATATATATATATATTTTAAAGAAAAAATTTAAAGAAAAGCAGATCACTCTAAGGCTTCATTGTAATACTTTATTTCACCAGAGACCTTTTAAAGTACCCTTGATCATCAGACATCACTTCCAAAAGGTGAAACGAAAAATGAAATGAAATTTTACACTTTTGACGGGTAGTATTAAGTTTATGTAATTTAACAGAGAGGGTAGCGAGGAGTGGTGTGAGAGACATGGTCGAGTTTACAGACTGTTAATTTTAATATTTCTTTCTATCATACTTAGTATTGAGGAAGGAGGGACCAGACATTGACCTATTTAATCGGTCAACTTAAAGGAAATGATATGTTGAAATGGAAGGAGAGAAGAGAGAAAAAGAAAAAAAAAAAAAAAAACGAAACAAGGGGAAGTAAAGAGAAAAGATAGATAGATAGATAGATAGATAGATAGATAGATAGGAAATTCCTAGCATCCCTCGTTCATGCGTACGTCTAGATCTACCAACAACAATCTATCTACTATCTTTCCAGAGAATTTACAACAGTTCTTGGATATTAAAAGACAAAAATAATTCTCTGTCCTGAAGGGATATGGCATCAAAAAAACAAATTTAATTTAGCGGCATAGTAATTGTGATTTCAATCCCTGCGTTGGGAAGCGTAAACTTTAACTCAGTGGAAACGGCGCGAGAAATAATTGAATAGACGAGAGATATCTGTAGACATGTTCATCAGAATGAGGAGAATCCGTTCGAAATTCCCTGAAGGCTAATCGGGCTGATAAACACTTAATAAAGGCCCGAGAGTACAACTGCTGACAAGTCATGATAACAACAACAAAGATAAGGATAATAATCTGCGTATAAATAATGATAACTTTTCGTCCCAGAAATTCAAACAGCAATAGTTAACAGATTAGAGGTGAAGCCACAAACGAGGGCTGAACAGACAAACCATTTGCCAGATTGTTAACTAATGTCCCATTGCGAGGCAGCCTTCTTTTATCGATTTCTCATCGGTTGGCATGCTACACTAGTTATAAACAATATAGAATTACTACAATTTTAATTCTTATATTGACAGAGTCCTGGCCATAGAAACAGAAAAACTTACCATTTATCTGTAGCTACATGTTTTGCGATAATGTAGGAATTAGCAAGTACGAACGTATACACTAATGATAACGATACATTGATATAATTAATTATTCTATTTATGAAATGCTTTATTATGTTCACACCAGTAGTATCCAAAGCGGTGCAGTGGACTAACGGTTGGCAGCGAGGAAAATTAAAATCAGTGAGCCGAGTTCAAATTTCGACTGAGGTAGTTTGTATTACATTTCGTAATAAATCCATAAATCTATCTCTTTTTACACACTAGACAGCAGGGCAAACTGGGCTCTCTAGCATTGGTTTTCAACCAGTCTAGGTAGCAGTTTCTTCTTTCCACGAGCAGACACTCGAGGAGATGCTTTCCCGAATACTGCAATCTTGACCTCTTCATGTCTAAGGTCTTACTTATCGTACGCATCTTCATAATTTGCATTTACTTCTCTCTCCTGCGTACACACAACAGCGTAATTTAGTAACCGTCTGCCTTGAGTGGCTTTTTAGCCTTATCTTGGACGAATAATAGTAAAATAATCATTATAGGTCTTTTTTTGTGCTTTACAGAAGTTAAATATTTGACGTTCCAAAAATCACATTCCAATGTCGTTTCTAAAACTTCTAGCTGTGTTTCGAGTTCTTATCCTTGGCGAATAAGATTATAATGATTTTCCAAGCGCAGCTTAGATGCGACACAAGCTCAAATGTATCGGGCACCTAGTGAGGACCGAACTCACTATTCAGTCGTATTTGATTATAGCGAGACAAGCTTGCTAACCATTACACCACGACGAAGCGACCTTTGCAAATAATGTTATGTTATTCATATACATGAAGTAGTGAACTTTTTGATGTTGAAAAATTGATATCCTTTAAAATTTGAGCCCTGACTACCGATTAACCGGTGGTAGGGAACAATGACGTAATGCCCAACCATCGGTTAAACGGTAGGTAGAAATTTGTAACTATTTTTTTATATCTACCATGAATCATTACATGCTAATTATTTGCTAATTTTGACTCAGGAGCCCAGGTAGAAGGGTTAAAATGGCTCAGGAACGAAGTGTTCAGAGAGTCAATGTTTTTAAGATTAAATTTAATGGTAAATATTACGATGACATATTGTAGTGGAAACAGAGAAGAATCTCTTCTAGGATTCTTACCTCTGCTAAAGATTCTTTTCCGGTTCCCTTACCAATTTATTTAAACCTACTTAAACAGCCTAGTCCACTCGTAAAAGCTAGGGAAAATTTTGAGGGACAAATAATTGTTTTAGATACACATACATTAGACTTTCCTTAGGTCCATATACCAATCAGAATCGAAAAAATATTGATTTTTCATCATTTTAGAAAGGTCTTCTGTTCATAATATCGATACAGTGTAAAATCCTTTACTTCTGAAAGAGTAAACGCAAATTAGCTGTTGGTTTTCTAATGTCAAGTTTCAAAGTGTGTTTACGTCATCTCAGTTTCGGCGAAAGTCTATACGGGGAAGTTTAAAAAAATATTAAGCACAAGCACCAGGAGGCATCTCCCATTCCTTCCAGAGGGGGCTGCTTTTATTGAGTAACTGAGGCATCTCCAAAAGGGGAAATGCCAAGAGGAGCTTGGGCAATTTTCCACGGTATTGCCGTTAAACCTACTTTAAACTTCGACCTTGTGTCACAATCTGTAGCAACGTGGGCACACTGAAAAAAATACATACGTCATTGATATCTGTTTTCGTACGCATATATCAATAACGTATGCAGTTTCAAACTTGGCATTTGTAAACAAACTCTTTCAGAAATCTGGGACAGATTTTATACTGTATCAATATTATGAATAGGACCCCTCCTTTTAAAATGACAAAAATTAATATTTTTCGATTTTGACAGGGTCACGGCTCAAGGCAGGTCTACTGATAATCTACAAAAATCTTTTAAAAATATGTTCTCTATTTTTACGAGTGACCCAAGTCTATATAAGTAGTGACTTTTCTTATGATGTTAGCTATGGATTCCCCCTATTAATTAGTCATTCTTAAATATTCTGAGGCATTAGTGTATTGACTATAGAGGGCCGTATTTTAGGCCTTTTTGGTAGTCCATTACAAGACTTTTCCTTTTTATTTTCCCTTTTTTGAAGAATATCTAGTCATCTTTTAATTTTTCTCCAGCATCCTTCCTTCATGCCAAAAAATAGCATGTGTCTCAATCGAACATTTGATCTACGAAGAGTTGATCTGTGGTGTTCCCAGTATGTGTTAAGTTAATTAAGCTCTAAGAGATACTACATTTGTACACGGTGTCACCTCCGAACGCCAAAAGACCTAGGTGCCTCAAGGTTTAACCTAACGGTAGCCTGAAAGCTACCAGTTGCAGAATTGGGATTTGGGTCTCACAGGATGTCAATGAGTTCACCAGCACAATGAGGAAGAGAATCCAGCTGAACTTAGAATACACACACACACAGACACGCATGATGACAGGATTTTATATAAACAACCGAACCACGTGGTGAAAAGGCATAGTGCCTCATATCCTCAACAGAAGAAGATCGAACGTTCGAAAAAAGACACGAAACCACATACTACTTCGATTCAGTCAACGTTGATTTGATATGGACCAGAAGTGAATAACCACTTATTTTACGCATGCAAAATTTAATATCGTATTATTAGCCGACGTTACTAACATAACACTACAATTGCAATCTTTCTTTACTTATATATACTTAAATTGTCAAATGATAAGATCATATTTATGTGTATGTGAAAGAACCTATGTGAATACACACAAGTATTAATACATTCCCAATCTTCTTTCTCTATATATAAATGCACTAATAGTATGCATATAACTTCACAATCCCGCCCTCAGTCACCGGGCAAGTCTGTGGCCAGACTTGGAGTTGGTTGCCCCGATCCTCAATCCCAACATGCTCACGCTGTGTTTGTTTTAGATCACAGGGCGGGCAAAAGCCAAGTCGTATACTCAACGTCGCTGACCCGGTAGCTTTGGTGAGAAGATGTCACAAGGAACAAAGTAAGAGACATCTGTGTAACACAATAACTTTATATTAAAAGTTCATACAATGAACGTTCTACTCACTAAATTAACAACATGGAGATTTTCAGCAGCTTCAACCTTAATACCACGTGACACTATGTCTAGCCACGTTCGGTAAACTGGTTCAAAGCTGAAGTCCGATTTCTTCTACACTATGATTTCTCCGGGTCGACCATTCAGTTTTATTTGGTAGTCTGAAACAAGGCCGTAGTCTAAGTGGGAGGTCCCTCCCCCGAAGAGTGGTGGTGGCAGAATATCGATCCGCCAAACTCCTTTCATCTCGCGTGGGTGCCTCTCGCCATCATCGCCCGAAGAGTACTGGCAATTCTTCAGCTTTCTACCTAGGCCTTTACCTCTCTCTCTTTGTCTCCTGATCAAACCTGTTCCCACAGGCTAAGCGTGGTCTAGCCCAAATTGTTAAATTCAATTATCATCCAAAATTTCCATCAGTGGGGAATTCTTACCACGTCCTTGTTGGGTTGGTTGCGTCTGGGATTTGTCACCTGTTGCTTCCCCTCGGCAGCTCTTTGATCAACAAGTGACAAAAAGAGACAATTCCTTTGTTTTAATAAATTTTATCGTGTCTTCGGCAGACGAAAAAGAACTATCACTACAATTCCATTCCTGTTTTCCTTTGGAAAGTTGTCGGTCTTAAAATCCAAATCTTATGAACTGGCCGAATTTTGGCTTGAGACTTGCTCTTAGCCTTCGTGGGTGGCCTTCCCATTAACCACTACGTTCAACAAGTGGCTCACTGACGCTTTATCTCATTCCTACCCATCACCACGTGGTGGCTTTATCGCACTAAGGGACGGTGGAGCCTGTTCACTTTTCTTGCAACCGGACTGCCTTCGATCGATTTTTAGTCTTAAAACTGAAACAAAGACAATCCATCATAGTCCGGGGTTGAAACCAAAGTTCGGGTCGTCAGAGTTCTGACAAGTTCAGTAGGGCTTACCATTTTGCGCCAGTCCACATATTCTGTAACAGCTGCTTTGCTTTCGTGTTGCATGGCGAACCTCTTCATGCAGTGTTCTTATTATATTCTTTCTAGTTGGCTATTTTTGGAGAATGCCGCATTTTTTAAAAGATGGATGTATTTATCACAATGCCTTTTCCTTCTCGTATTTTCCAAACATCTTCACTTTTGTTAACTATTCCGGTGCTTCTGTTTCTTTTGATATTTCCATATTCTATTTTAGAAATTATTCGCGTCTTTTTTTCTTCTTTTCTCCGTTGATAAAATTTACTGTTATTGTTTCGAATAAGTACTTTTTTGCGTATATCGCGCAAACTTTCTTTGTACATTTCACCGTTCTTTTCATGGTCTGTTTTTCTTTTTCTATGTTTTTTTTTCACTATTGTAAATTTTTCCTTCTTTTGTCTTACTTTGTATGTACCCCATAGTGTTTTATCGATAGAAAGTCTATTTCAGTAAACTTGCATCTGTTTGTAGTTTGGAGATCTAATTTCTTTCTAATTTCCCAAGGCGGTTTGTTGTTCCTATTGTTCAAGGTCGCCTTTGATGTCATAAGCATTTCAATCAACATTTTTGCCTCATCGTACATGCGGTCACTGAGTTCCATTATATTTTTAGTGCCAATTTATTGCAACACTCAATTGACGTGTTCAATTGTTACATTTACTGTTGCCCTTCACAGTAGTCGGGACTTCTTTTATTTTCAACTATTTCTTTTGTATTTCTGTTTGTGTTTTTAGCTTGTCGGTTAGGGTGGGTGTTTTTGAATCTTGTCTCGGAGTTCTTCCCAGGTATAGGCTTTTCTTGGTTCTTATTTCATTCTTTACGGGACTTGTGACTCTGTAAATAATAAGTTCACAACTTTTATTAAGGTCTTATGTCTCCATATTTTGATCTTACATTGTCTCTTGTCTTTAACGAATAGATTACCTTTAAGGTAACTGTTGTAGTGTGCTCCCTCTAATGAGGCTATTGTGGACTCTTCCACTTAATATAAAGTTAGTAGGAAAAGTAGACCTCGGGGGAACGGTGATATAGACTGAACGCTGGTCAACCGACACGCACTCCCAAGTCCGGTAACACACTTCTCTTGTATTTACTGTCCAATACACTAATTATCTGCAACCTCTTGTTTTGTTATTCCTTAACCAATTACTTGGTCACAACAGTAACAGCCTTTAAATATTTGTTATGTATTGTTCTTCCATAATTTTTGTTAGTCAACAGTCACTTGGTAACAACTATGCCTTCCTAGTATACCATCAAAGGAGCACAAGACGGAAGTATAGCTAACAATTTCAGGAGGACCATCGTGTCCCTCCTGTAGACTATCAAGTAAACACCTGCTGATCATGATGTATAAGTCTTGAATTTGTGCTTTATGATTATTGAGCCTATAATTTATTTAAAACAGTTTTAAGGGTACTCTAAAACCAATGACAATGGGTTTAGCCATAATTCCTTGTAATCAGAGTAACTCCAGAGCTCTATTATTTGCATTTGCATGTCATACCAAGTTCTGGTGATTCTCATTAGTGAAATCTTCCAGCCTCTTCCTCGGTATCTTCATGGACATCAGCGCAGCCGATATTCAAATTGTGTACTCACAGCTAAATTAAAATTTTGTTGAATGGTAATTTCTAGCGGAGAAACATTTAGTTACCATAAGATTCGACATTCGGAGATTTTATAAATAGACAGCTATTATTTTTTAAAAGTTTACCTACTTTAGATTTTATAAGTAGAAAACTATACCTGTGGGTAGAAGTTTGTGCTGTTCGAATCTCTACTTGTTTTGAAAATCAGCTTTAGAAAACCTAGTTTTACTTAAATTCGATCACTGCCTCCTTTTTGGTTGTTAATCTGGTTAAACCGCAGAATACTGAAAAGTACAGTAGAGAAATATGATGTGTACGAAAATTATATATAAATATTTCTGTCTGTGAGTGAAAAAGATGGAAGGATGGAGAGAAAGTGAAAGAGAGGATGAGAAAAAGAAAAATAGAGAAGAGAGAGAGAGAGAGAGAGAAAGAGAAAGAGAAAGAGGAGAGAACGGTAAAAAGATCGAGAATGAGAAAGAGAGAGAAACTTAGAAAATGGGAGAAAGAAAGCGAGAGAGATAAAAATAGAAATTCAAAGAGAATTGAGACGGGTATAGAGAAAGAGAATATGAGTCAAGAAGGAGAATAATAGATAATGAGACAAAGAAAGAGAGAAAAAGTAACAGAGAGACAGAAAGGGAATGAAAAAGAGAAAAAGGGAGAGGCGGTAAAGAGGAAATGCAAAGAAAGAAAGAAAGAAAGAAAGAAAGAAAGAAAGAGAGAAAGAACGAAAGAAAGAACGAAAGAGAAAGTGATAGAAAGAGAGAAAGAGAAAGAAGACGAGAATGAAGAATGGAAAAGGAAAAAATACAACGAGAGAAAAGCGAGGAAAAAAAAGAAAGCGAGAGAGAAAAAGAGAAAGAGAAGTAGAGAGAGAAGAGGATAAAGAGAGAGAGAAAAAAATAGAAAGAAGAGTGAAAGAGAGAGAAAACCTGAGAGAGAGAGAAGAGCGAAAAAGCGATAAAGGAAGAAAGAAAGAAAGAAAGAAAGAAAGAAAGAAAGAAAGAAAGAAAGAAAGAGTACAACTCATCCATGACCTTATTCTCAGACAGCCTATCCCTAACAGATTTTTGTAAATGAACTGGCGTTTAAAGAGTCACGTGACACGTGTTAACCTTAAATTCAGTTGCAAGACCGACCGGCTTGAAAAACCTGAAGTTTGTTCCAAAAAGAAAATGGGCTTGTTAAGTTGAAATTGCGCATTTAAATGAAAGGTTCGGCCAGAAGAGAACGTTTACTCGTCTTCTGCGAAAGGATTTTCATTGCTGTTCTCTGCCTAAAATGCGGTTTACGCTTCGTTGGGTTGTTCACCATTTGTCCGCTAATGAATTCACCCAGTAGCGTTTGTCTGTAGTCAGTCAGTCCATTCATGTAACTGAAACACGCAGTGAACAAACCTAATTTGATAGCGTAATTTGAAAGACCTTGAACTGGAACAACAGTTCGTTTATTTTTATTTTTTCCATTATATTCCGCGTGTAGAATCGTCCAGCCCCACCCTACTAATTTCATAAAGTACAGGACCATTCTTTTTTATTTTTCTCTGACTTCAAGGATTAATAAATCAAAATAGTAGGTAATATATTCCTGACAGAAATGTAATTAGATACATATGCTCTTTAATTACTGCAAGTGGACCAACAGGTAGCGTAATGTGTAATCAGCGAGCCGAGTTCAAATTCTGACCTAATCAGTTGCGTTCACTTTCGCACTAAAGCCCTTGGAGAAAAACGTGAATTCGTCCTTTCTCTCCACTTCCCAGCGATGAACTATATAGCAGGCTGGGATCAACGTGTAGTATCTGCCTTCGAGCGGGGAAAATACTTTTTATCTCTCAGTTATATCTGTCTTCGAACAGAGCACAACTCAGTTGAATCTTTGTCTTCGTGCAGAGCATAACTGAAAATATTTAGAGGTGAGCGGTTTCGGAAAACAACTGTCCTCGGCAGCACCTCTCATTGCGAGAGAGAGAGGAGGATCAGTAGCAAAACCGACCATTGTGGGGACTGGGCTATTGAAGGATCTGACTCGAATTCGACTCCCCACATTAAATAGACCTTGTGTCAAGTAAATAATGTAACGGTTAGCGAAATAGTTAACTGAGTTGAGGCTGTTTCCATTAAATTCGTACTAATGTGTTTCGGATGAGTGGGCGCGTAACGTAGCGGTTAAACCTCGCGGGAAAATGGGACTGGAGAGTAGAGTTCTATTTCCAATTGAAGTAGTTGCATTCGCTTTCTCACAAATAACCTTGGAAAGATTGGAATCTACCCCTTCTAACACACTTATCTCGGCTCGGGTTTAATAGCAGGGCAGATTGGTAGACTGGTTACTCTGTCCTTGGTTAGCAACCCGTCTACGAGAGGGTCATCTCTGAACTGAAAACCGGTTGGGTGTGAGTTTATCAACTCCACTCCGTAAAGACCTACTTGTTACAGAAACCATAGCACCAACCAGCAAGCGTTGTGAGGGCAGCCTACAGTGTTAATAGAACATAATGTTAAAGAATAGCCATTTCCTTAAAAGGACACATTCGACATTCATTGACCGAACAGTTAGCGTTACAGTCGGTTGAAATTTATAATAATTCTCTTAAAACGGTTTTACTGGATAACAGGCTTCGCAAGTTCAGTAGCTGTTATTGATCTTTCCAGTACTGATGGGGGTTTTCTTCTTAACCTTTTAACTGAAGTAGCGTGGATTGTCAACATTTGCTTCGAGTTACGAGCGCTATCTATTTTAGTTGTTCATGTCATTGAAAGTCTTCAAGTGATGTTTTTCTCTTTATTACTAAAAATGTTTGTATTTCTGTGGTGCCATTCCGATGAGGGATGGTCCTTTTTTAGGCCTACAGGGTTCACTATCTTGGAGACATTTTCAATCATTGATATGGGAAAACGGTTGTATATATCTGATAGTTTAGAGGTGGACCCCATGAATAGCATATGAGAGCCTAGCTTTGACGAGGTTATTTAAATACATCACTCGAATTTGTAGGTTAATGTTTTGGTTTAGTACTTGAAGCGACAGAAATTTAGTCCTACAGAAGGATAGCGAGAATACCACGGTCACATCACATTGAAACACCAGTTCCCGTACAATCACCGAAGTTAAGCAACATGTTATCTGGTCAGTACTTAAATGGGTCTATAGAGGCTGATATGCCGCTAAACAAAAACAACCATCAATCAAAATAAACATTTTCAAAACAGAAACTATGATCTGGAATTGGAACAAAATCAGGGATGGCACATACCTTGTATAAATCATAAAAATTCAGTATGTGGAGAATTGGTAAATATTAAATATTTCAAATACCTCGACGTATGGATCAGTTATAACAAATTTAGTACTAGAGAAATCAACCTGAAAGTCATGTTCTGAAACAGCCTAGTCAGATCGAGATTTTCATATGGGTGTCAGACATCAGAAATGTCTGACCTGTCTCAGGGGTATACAGCCGCGTTCTAAGATAAATGGTTAAAAATGGCTTTGAACGAGTGAAGTCTGGGTGTCTTGACAAATTTCATTCTTCTTTGAATATTGTAGGCTGGTGATATAGAACCACAAACAAAGAATTGAACCGGATAACAGAAACCACATCACTTGAAGACTACCACCAGCAGCAATAGCTAAAATGGATAGCATATGTAAATCAAAAAGAAAATAATGGCATAATCAAGGTTTTGACACTTCGAACTACTTCGTATAAAAAGTTAGGAAGGAAATCCCCCATCGGTACTGGAAAGAGCAATAACAGATACTGGACTTGTAAAACTTGCAAATATGTTTAAAGAGAAAGATTTTATAAACTTCAACCGAAAGCGGTGCTGGCTGCTCTGTCAATTAATGTCAAATCTTTCCTTATAAGGTAATGGCTAATATTACCAGTACCATTACCAATCTACGTTCAACTTCCTTATCTACTGTTTTTTTTTAATAAATGATTCCTGTGCTCTGGAAAGACATGATTCAACTTTTATGTGTACTCTTTCCCTTGTGAGATAATTTGAGGAAATATGCCGCTATATCTGCAATACATGTGGTGTTCTTACGACTCTAATGAGTTAAGGATATGTGATGTGACATAACCAGGGCCGACTCTAGGTACTTGGAAACTCGGGCAGTCGCTCGTGGAGTCATCGAGGCCGAGGGCGCCATCCTGCCGCCATGTCATGTGTTTGTGATCTTCCAAAACTAAAGCTTATAAAAACATATTACGGTCCTCCATGACTCAAGACAGATTAAATTATTTGGCTATTGTGTCAATTGAAAATGATCTTGTAAAGAAGATAGGTGTAGAAAATCCCATGAAAAGATTTGCAGATCTAAGGGCTAGAAAAATGTTTTAATTAGAATAATGAAAGTTTTCTTTGGCTTGTATTAAGTTGTATATTGTAATAAACTCATTTTCTACATTTTCAGCTTTTCTCCTTGTGAAAATTAAAAAAAAACAAAAACAACTATGCTTGTAAAAGGGTCGTTACTGCGGATAATGCTAAACTTTCTTTATTTTAAACTTAAAACGCACTTAGACAGAATTAGAGTACCCCGAACCATTGTTACCTACGGGTGATCCCTGGCTTAGATCTAGCATCTGTCTGCGCCTCTAACAGGGTTATTGTATTTGATTTTTTTTTTTATGTGTGTGTTGATGTATGTGTGTGAGTGGCGGCATTGATATGTGTGTGCATGAGTGTAACTCATATAGGTGGAGGGTCAAGGAGAAAAAAGAAAACGTGAGAAGGAGGAAAAGGAATTTTTTTTCTTTTTCTTCGGCGGATGATTAACATGAATGAAAACCGGATAAATATAAACAGAGTGTGAGGCTTGAGCGCGTTTCTGTGTGTGTGTGTGTGTGTGTATGTCTTAGTGAGGGGAATCAGATCCGTACTTACCACTTCAAGCCAAGCACGCCGCTATATTCCTGATCAGATAGAAAATGTGGCTGCGTTTGCTTCCTTTTTTATGGAAGAGCGCACATTGCCGGCAAACCGGAAGTCATCAGTGATTGGGCAGTAAATTGCCAAGAAGAGTTGCATGTAGTGTAGTTGGAAAGATGGAAAAAATTGTAGCTAACAGAATGTACACAAGTCGATACCGGATCATTATCGGCTGGGTCACCGTGGAGAGGGGGTATGATGTTGAAAGACCCGAAACCCCTAATGAACCTCGGCTAGAAACATCACTGATGATGTATACTAAAACATCTAATAGATGTATTTTACGAAATGGAAAATGACTATTTTAATTTCAACATTTTTTTTTTGACCAATCAAAAAAGGAATATAAATAATTAATAATCACATCTACAGACACCACCTCCAAATCCTTTTTGGGTGCAACTTTAAAAATACTCAAAATTCCGGTGGAAACAACTAGCGGTTTTTTTTATGTTTATAAAAGACGACTCAGTTTGTCTTCTAACTTACGCATGAATAAATATCTCTTCGGATTTCAACCGAGATATGTGAAGGGATTAGGTGTGCAACTGTGCAGCGGCTTTGCGATCGCCCCCGGTCGTTATTACATACAGTATCATTGTTTGAAATATATGCACGATTTCACAGCTCTAGCATCAATGGTTCATAGTCAGCCTATGAACTTTTAAGCCAAGCCGCGTAGTTCAAGATCAAGATTTACTTTGTTTTGATCTTCCCCATAGCCGTGTATACCTGAGAAATCCGGACAATGAGAAAAAAATGTTATCAGAAAGAGCGATACAAATCAGAAGGTCGTGTAGCTGTGTTTTATAGATTATGCAAAGGTATTCGATAAAGTACGTTATAAAGATCTGTTGGAACTACTCAGCAACCATAACATATTCGGAAAATATATTAGAAAATTCAAGAGCCTATACTGACAGAAAAAACCAGGAAGAGACAGTTAAAGTTTTGGGGAAAATAATGAAGAAAGAGGACTTGGAAAATCTGATACCCACAGGACAGATTGAAGGCAAAATGGACAGAGGAAAATAACGCATAACATAGCTTGAGTAAATGGATCGGGGAGCAGGGCTTACAAGAGATAAAAGAAATTTTGTTAAGAGCTTAAAAGGACAGAAAATTGTAGAGACCCATGATAGGTCCTGGGGAAACACAGCACATAAAGAAGAAGAAGAAGAAGAAGAAGAAGAAGAAGAAGAAGAAGAAGAAGAAGCAACACTGGAAAGAAACAATAAAGTTATTAAGAATGCTATATTTCAACATAACTCCTTCATAGTCAGCCAATGAACTTTTCAGCCCACCCTCCTATATCTTTGTTAGTTTTATCTTTAAAAGTACTTATATTTACCAATGTTTCTATATAAGGTTTTAATCGGACCAATGATATTCAGTTGTGTGTATTATTATAAACTAGAAAGATCCGTGAAAATTACACGGTTTTTCTTATTTGGATATTCTGATAAATCTTAATTCTTAAATTAATGAATAATCATTAACTTTAGCTCATGCCGAGTTCCTTGATAAAATATCCGTAGAAATTCCTGTTACATCGTTACATATCTGAGCTTAACAGCTTTACCAAAATATTGCAATAACAATCATAAATATGAATTCTGGTCATTATTTTATGAAATAAGGGGATAAAAGTGAAGAGATTTAAAATTGACAACATTTTAGATTTCACTGAAACAGACGTTAAACACGTCTGTCTTTTTCTCACTGAAACCAAACAGTGTCTCTGATATATCTTTTGTCTTTCCACGCGATCGAGACGGAATAGTCCATTATTTGTGTTCTTTCTTTCTTTCTTTCTTTCTTTCTTTTTTAAAATTCTTTTTTTTAATTCATTCTTTCTTTAAATCCTTCTTTCTTTCTTTCTTTCTTTCTTTCTTTCTTTCTTTCTCCCTTTCACTCAGTCAGTCAGTCACTCAGTCACTCACTCACCACAAGAAGCGACACTGGTATGTAATTTTTTCAGATTTTCCCTGCGATCAAAACTGAATAGTCCATTAATTATGAGGTGTTGACAGGGCGTAAAGGTTGTGTTAACTAAGGGCGAGACAAGCAAAGCCATAATAAGATCATTTTTATATATTTTCTACTAGTATTTACCTAATACAAGGCCCAAGAGCCACTCAAAATAGAGAGTTACTAAATGAAGTGCCGCATTTTCTTGTATACAATGCGACTTGAGGATAATACGACACCATGTTTCTGGAGCTAAAAACAGGGACTATATTACACCCTAGAGTAAAATATGACCCTGGAAATACAGGCATCTCTATGTAATTTCGAAAAGAAATCTTTTTAATCCAAAATATATAAAAATCTACAAAATTATCAAAATATGCGAACCTTCTACAATGCAAATTTATTATTTACCTTTTTATAAATGAATATGAAAACAAGTTGTTTTTTTTTAATTCACTAGTTTTTGAAAAAAAAAAATCTATGATTTAAGGAACAAGAACATTCAAATAAAAAATATTTTTCCGGACATTATACATTTTCTTCTCAAATTATTTGATATCTCATATTGCATTTTGTTTTCGTTTTTTCATTTTTTTCATAAACGTGATCTAGGATCAAGTATGCCTAATCAATAGAAATCGAAAGCCTGAAACTCTGGCAATTACAGATTACCGACTTTCTACTCGTTTTGAAATCGTTGCTACTTTTTTTCTAAAAATGCCTAGAAAATCTGTCAATTTATTGTCAGCCAAGTACTGACTAATGAAGAAATCTTAAATGAAGATTGGACACTAAGCACCTTGACTAAAGCAATTGGTGGAGCTGGCGAATTGTGTTATATTTGGAATGATCGACAAAATGTTCGGCTAATCGCCAATCGGACTTTATAAAATGGTAAATAATAAAGGATTTCATTATAGTTGGTTCACATATTTTTATAATTTAGTAAATCTTTACAAATTTATGAATAAAAATTATTTACATATTTATTTCTTTATAATTTGGTAAATGATAAACATTGAATTGTATTGGTTGGTTCAAATATTTTTCTAATGTTGTTGCTATAAAATTGTTCTTGTAAATAAGCAAATAAATAGTGTTTAATATTTTTTTTATAAATTCTGAAGAACAAATAATATTTATAAATTCAGTTTCATATGTTTAGGTTTTATTAAAATTCTAATCATCATTTTTTAAAACAAACATTGCCGAGGGAGTGAAAGGAGTTTACAGTAATAGCGGTGATCACGGAATAACCGTCCTTTTAGCACATTGTGTTTTTTTTTTTTTTTTTTTTTTTTTTTTTTTTTTGCGGGCACGAAGGTTAAACACTTTGTCGTTATTTTCATCGCAGTAACAAAATTATTTTTTCTTATCTTCGCACATCTTCAAGTGAATCTGCCATAATATAGAAAATCTAAGTTTAGTCATTTTTTAACCGTTTCATCTCAAGCAAGACGATAAGGCATTACAGCGAGTGAAAGAGAATGAGATAAATTTAGTGAAGAGAAAGGACAATGTAAGAAAAGGGTTGAAGAAGACAAGTTAGTAATTGACGTTGCACTTAAATTTTTGAAGATCGTAGGTGGCAAGCAAGTAAGAAAATGGAAGAGAGTTACGCAGTCGAAAAAAAGAAATTATCAGAATAGAACTTACGGTTACATCTATCTATTTCAATAGCATAACGATGAGACCTATTTGCCAATCTAGTAGTGCGTTTAAAGTCATACAGTCAAGTTACCAAGGGGGAGAGCTCATTAGAACAGCTGCGTGAAAATATTTGTAGAATAGACAAATAGAAGTCACGATATGGCGGAAGCGAAGATTAAATGTACTGCACGGACACATATATGACGTAGCCATTAGAGATCGAACTCAATACGCATTCGTAATTGATATAGGGAGACAAGTTAACTATTTGTTGTGGAGTGATTTCGTAGTGGAGGCTTGTATTTGTACTAAATCGGTCCTAAAATAGGTTTAACGTACAAAACGTTAGGAACTTGATATAATATTTATTAAGCAGAGTAATCTTGTTGTGGTCGCTGACTTCTTTCGTATTCGACTGTCATCCGACATCGACTAGTATTTAGTCACCCCCCCACGAAGGTATCATGTGGCACAAGGCCGGTTTAACGTGGGATCTCCGAGCCCGTGGGCTCGGCCAAAAATATACACTTTGAACCCGTATAAACGGGTTCAGGGTCGGTTTACCCCCCCGAACAAGACTCTGCCCTTCGGCGTCGCCTCGTCCGGGTTCCTCCCCGCCCGAAGGCAGAGAGTTCAACCGTTCAGCCGGTATTCCGACATCGACTGACCTTCGTTTCTCTTACTACTCCTACTTATATTAGGTGGGAGAGTCTATTAACTATAGAATAGGTGTGTTTTACCATAACACTATTACACCATGTTGAAGCGTCCAAAAAGCCACAGATTTTAAATATGTATAGCATCCTGCTGTGGCAGGGGAGATATCACTCCTGAAATAATAATAATAATGATAATAAAGGAGGATATGTCGTAAAACTGAAAACACCAAGTGAAAGAGATACTTTTTCGAATAACCAAGATGTTAATATGCTGTAATGACCTTGAAATGTAAATGTTACAGAAAGTTAATTTAGAACATGAAATACAATCTTTTTGTACAAAGGATATCAGATTACTAATAGAAATTACTGGAACAATAATAATTTGGAACTTTTAAACAAAGAAATTAATTTTGACGCTATAAGAATCGAAGGTAAACCAAGGATGTTTTGATCTAGAATTTATTTTTAAAAGAAGAATCTCTGTAGTTTACAAAGAGCGGCAGAATAATTAATAACGAGGTGATAAACAAATCGATGAAAAAGTAAATTGTTTATTCTCGGAGGAGTGAAGTTGTACTTTGGTAGTATGTCAATACGTTTGCACCAGAAAAACAGATACGTCAACAGTCAGGGACACGTGATCGGATTCACTTAATAAAGAGGTGGATGAACTGAATGGAGAGA
>OZ010573.1:58599693-58642193 GCA_963932145.1 Acanthosepion lycidas
ATATATATATATATATTGATTGATTGATTGATTTTTCTTTTGAGAGGTGCTTTCTTTGGAAAGGAAAATCATTTAAAAATATTTTCCTATTTTTTCTTTTCAAATTTCATCCTAAGGCGAAGTACGGATTAAGCGAAGAGTAAAATGAATAAACACTGTCTGACTTCATTGGGAGAGGATTTCTGTTTTCCACTGAGTCAAAGTCTATACTACCTGAGCCAGGGATTGAAATCATAATTACTTCGCTACTCAATTCATAATCCAACGATTTGATCGACAACGCAAGCAGTAACTGTAAAGTACTAAAAGAAAAAAGAAAAATGGACAAGACGAGATAGATATCGGAACTAGAACACTCTACCATAGTAGATTTGTAACGAGAATGCTTGTTAAAACACATGTCTCTTAGTATAATTTTTCTCGTAAAATTATTGCGAACTCATTAGTCCAACTAATAAATGAATAACACAAAACGATATAAAACAAACGACAAAAATACTACAAAGAAAAAAAAACATTTAAAGCATGCATATTCAATAATTAAAAAATTAAAATACTGTTACCTATCGTCTGAAAAATTGCCTTAACGTTAGTTGTCGATACATTGACGTAAACGTCAATTCACACTTCCAAAATCAATCACCACTGTTAGACATGCTTCTCTTATTTCCAACTAAATTTTTTCTACTAAAAAATTAAGTAATGTTTGTTTCAAACATTAAGTATACTTTAAATTTTCTAATTTTCCTAAAATAACTTTTGAAAAAATTATAATTGATTTTTACAAGATTTTTAAAAGTTAAAATTTACTTTTATTTACAAAACTGTCAATAATCGTTGGCATAATTGATTTTACGTCAGTTTTGAAAAAAGAAAAGGATTTTTAGCTAAAATTTCGGACGTGCTAGAAAGGATTAAAACAAATTTAAAAATATTAAAAAATACTTTGGTCTTTCCTCTTAATAATAACATAAACATTTAGACGATAAAATTGTTTAATCAAGTTTGGGGCCTTTTTGCATTAGGGTATGCTCTTTTTTAGCACATATGTTTTAGCGAATATGTTTTGAACATACTTAATTTAAAGACTAGTTTCATAAAGCATTTTAGAGAATGCGTATTTGTGTTTGTGTGAAATTTGTGTAGGCCTATGTGATAGACACATGTTTGAAAGACTACAAAAAGTCACGAGAGAAAAATAAGACATTAAATATGAAGGTACCTCAGTGGGGGACACTTTTTTCTCTACATGCGACTACATCTTAGGGTTGTAAAAAATAGGAAAGAATGAATGAGAATATCATTGCCTAATTATAGGCTTAAGGCGCGCCCACTAGCGACGGTTTTTTTTTAGAGAATGGGATAACCCATTCATTAAATAAATAGTTAAGTTCAAAATCTTTAAAGATTACCAGGGTTGACAGAAACCTGAAGAAAATCGGATGGCACAACGTTGTAATAATAGCAACAAAGATGAGGACAATAGTCCACATGTAAAATAATGTAAATAGTTATGATACCTCATCCCAGAAATTGAATTTGTAACTGGCATAATCAAATTTAAGATGGATGTTCGTATAAAGTATGGTTTATCTGTGCAGAAAGAGGGATATCCATTTCGATATCTGTTTTTATATAGGTAATACGATATAGAACGTGATAATTCACCGTGAGCAGTGAGATTTAAAAATTCAAATTTTTGCCCTAATAGAATTCGAATGTCAACTAATCGTGCGAAATACTCTACAGCATACAAATCGTAACTTTTATGATAGATACAAATGAAGAAGATACTTTAAACAAAAGATATGTGGTTCTACAGAAGGATGTTAAGAATACTCACAGGACAGAGTGAAGGCAAGAGGAACACAACACATAAACAACCTAGCTAGCTTGAGTAAATAGATGGCGGGAAAGGTCTAATGAGAGATAACAAAAAGACAAAAATTATTAAGAGCTACAAAACAAAGGAAATTGTGGAGAGCCATGATAGTATACATTCTGGCGGGACACGGCAGAAAGAAGAAGGATGTTGAGCTATTAATAAAAAGTCTTTTCATGACATTTTCTTTATAGCTGTGGATTTATGCGGATTAACATGTGGCGGATTAAGTGAACAAGGAAGAAGGTCGCATTTATGGGGCATCCTGACAAGTTAAAACTCTATTCGATAAAATATATGTTAGAAAAGATTTGGAGAGTTTTCAAAATTTAACGCCAAAGCTATTTAGCGTCTGTTACGACATTGTGACCATCCTGCTGAACATTTAGCAAGATTCTGTTCCCATTGGATATACAGGGTGCGATGGATAAATTGTCGCCATTTTATATTTTTAATTTCACGCATGCGCGTTGTTTGTTTTTGATTTTGTCGACTGCACGGTATATGAGGGTCAGTTGGGCACCGTTTGTGAGAAAAAGAGCACCATGAGTGAATTCACACCGCCAGGAATTTGGAAACAGCAATGCTGTACTGCTTGGCATTCGCACCGGAAACTCCAGTCCAGAGTGTTTGGGTGTCAGTTGAGTGCAGAGGATTCGGAAAGAGTTGGATAATATATCCAGTCAACATCATGGTATTTAGCGTGATCACTAGTGATGGCGAAATTATGCCTCCATTAATCTTCCCACAGGGTCTCAAACTCAAGATGGAGAACTACATCAAGTGCCTTGAGGAGGTAGTCCTGCCCTGGGCCAAGAGAGTGGCTGCTGGAAGACCCTATGTCTGGCAAAAGGACTCTGCACCAGAACACACAAGCAAGAGTACCCAGTCATAGCTGTCAGAAAATTCCCGCAACCACATCACTCCTTACATTTCCTAACTCCCTAGACTGTGACCCCCTTGATTACTATATGTGAGGCACAGTTGAACGAGAGACCAACAAAACTCCTTGGAACAGTAAAGATGAACTGAAGGCAAGGATTTACCAACTTAAACAAAGAGACCGGTGGGTCCCAAATGAAAATAGCTTCAAGTCGGGTAACCCATTTCGCTGTCTTTGATTCATGTTGTTCCCAAATATCTAGATGTATCACCTTGGCTACCTTATCCTTCAAACTTAAAAAAGAAATTCTCTCGGCATTCATCCATGATGTTTCCTCAATATTCACATTCATGATTAGAGACACAGTGTGTGTATCATTCCTAGCGGACATGCCCGACTGGCTAAGGTCGGACAAGCAAATTTGTCGTACTGAACAACATCTTTACTATAGCCCATTTTAATTCACAAAGACAAACCTTTAATCATTTAAGATCAGAAGCAATGACAGCCATGCGTGGAGTGACATCAGAACATTTATTATTATTATTATTATTATTATTATTATTATTATTATTCAAAAACGTAATTGTCTTGCTTTAAAATTGATGTACGTGTAGCGAAGAGCTTATTGGAGCGATAAGTAGGATTGGCATGTCGATGACTGACTTTATATAAGTAATATGATACAGTTTTTTAATATATAAACAAATACTACGTTTGCTCTTGAAGCACCCCAACCACTATTGCATATCTTGAAAACGGTTACAAATAATCAGAGAGCAAATTATTGCGCATGACTGAACAGCCTTTCAACATATCCATCATAGTTGTGTATGCGCCGACAGCACAAAATACTGAAGATATTAAAAAGTTCTATTCTACGATAGACAAGGTCTTTTGCAAATCGCAGAAATTATAATTGCCATAGAAGACTTGAATGCCACAGTAGGCAATGAGGTGGGCGTGAAATAGTTGGCAAATTAGGACTAGGAACCCATAATGAACGCGGGGGAAATGGATCCAGTGATGCACGGCGAATGACTATGTAGTAGCTAACACCTGGTTTCAAGAACACCGAAGACGAATATGTATATGGAGAAGACCGGGGTGGGGTGGGGGTTGACAAAAAACAGATCGACTAGACAGCTATCAACAAGAAATTCGGTAATGCTCTTTTACAGTGTAATATATATTCAAGTGCCGATTGTGGAAGCGATCCGCTCACAGTGATATGTAGACTTAGAGTGAAACTACAGAAATTGAAGAGAACTAAGGTAGCAGTCAAATTGCAATACGACAGACTTTTAAACGACCCGGATTTGAAGGAGAAATATATGAAAAGCAGATACGAGCGACAAAATGAAAATGGAAACACGAAGCGGGACACTTTAAGAGAAGCTTTAGTAACATCAGCAATCGAGATGATGCCAGAGAAAAGAAGAAGAAGAAGAAGAAGAAGAAGAAGAAGAAGAAGAAGAAGAAGAAGAAGAAGAAGAAGAAAAAAAAATGATTGGATGACAGACAAAATTATTGACATGATAAAAAGGAGATAAAACCTGCGCCAAGACACGGAACAGAATATAGGAGACTACATAAAAATAAGGAACAAATGCAGACAGGCTAAAGAGGAATGGCTCAACGAAAAAACGTGTAGAAATAAATAGAATGTGTATCACAAATAAAGCAGATTTGTATAAAAAACAAAAATAAAATAAGAGAACCAACAAGATAAAATGCATACTCATCAATAGGATGTATAAAATCCAAGGACGGAACACTGATAAAGAAACAAAAATACTTGGGACGAATATATTGGAGAAAAGGAACAACCAGCAATACACAGAAATATCGACGGACCAGAAATACTAAAATTTGAAGTGAAAACTGCACTAGATAAACTGAACAGAAACAAAGCGTCAGCACTAGACAGAATTGTAATAAAGATGCTGGCAGCCTTAGACGATATCGACACAGAGAAAATTGCAGAAATAATAATTTAAATCTACGACAGTGGTGATACACCGGAAGACCTATGAAAGTCTATTTACATGACATTGCTTCAGAAGCCATGTGAAAACGGATGTGAGCTCCATTGGACAATCGGCCTAATGAGTCAGTTAACGAAACCTATCATCCGAATTCTGATGAATAGCGCGCGGAGCAGAATCAAACCGGAAATAGGACAGGGACAGTGCAGGTTCGTCAAAGACACTGTAACAAGGAACGCGATATTTATGCTCTCATGAATGTTATCCGAATGAGTAATACAAATGCAGAGGGACACGTACCTGTGTTTTATAGATTACGCAAAGGCGTTCAATAAAGTACGCCGAAAATATTTATTGGAACTGCTCAGCAACCTGCATATATATTTGGGAGGATATTAGAATAATCAAGAACTTATATTGGCAGCAAAGAAAAGAGTTCAGCAGATATACAAAAATAGAAAGGGATTTAAGACAAGGATGTGTCTCCTCGCCGGATTTACTCAACCTATACAGTGAGGCGATTCTGAGAGAACTAGAAATCCTACCATGATTCATTATAGGTTGCCAAAATCTTAACAACATAAGATATGCAGATGACACCGTGTTGATAGTAGAGACAGAAAGAAAAGTACAAAAACCCCTACAGAGGAAGTGAAGGAAAGCGAGAAGAAAGGATTAGATATCAACTACAAGAAAACATAATGCATGGTTATTAGCAAAAGGATGGGCCCAAATTGCGAATTGCAAATCGGAGATACCAAAATCAAACAAGTGCGGAAATTTAACTATCTGGGAAGTGTTATAACAGAGGGCGGAAAGTGTGACGCAGAAATCCGAAGGCGTATTGGGATAGCCAAAAATGCATGACAAAAGCTAAGCAGGGTAATAAGAAAGAGAAATACTTCGCTAGAAACAAAGAAAAGAGTGCTAAACTGCTAGGTGACAGCTGTCCTGTATGAAAAAGAGACTTCAAACAATAGAAATATGGTTCTACAGGAGGATGCTGATATACCATGGACCGAACATTTGAACAATGAGTTTTAGAGAAAATGGAAACAAAATTAAAACTCATCCTTAACATCAGAATAAGGCAGATAAGTTTTCTAGGGCACATAATGAATAAATAGGACTTGGAAAATCTGATACTCACAGAACAGATTGAAGGCGAGAGAGACAGAGGAAAACAACGCATAGTCTACCTAGCGAGCTTGTATAAATGGATGACGGAATCGATTTTAGGAGAAATAACAGAAATACAATATTTATTAAGAAATACAAAGGACAGAAAATTGTGGAGAGCCATGATCGCCTTGGTGTTGAGGAAATGCAAAATGTGCATTTTTATTTATTGTTTGTTTCATTTTCTATGGCTTATCAACTCTTTGCGAAGCAAGGCAACAAAGCCACTAAGACGCAAGGGGTTAGTGACTGTTAGGGAATATGAGAAAAATAAATACTCTTAAGGAGAGAGAACAATAAAAAAAAACAAGAATTAATAAGACAAGATAACGATTGACATTGCATTTACATTTTTGAAGTTCAAAGTTGACTGGGAAACAATAATCCGGAAGAGAGTTCCATAAAAGAGAAGTGCGATTGAAGAAACTGGTAGCATAGAACTTACAGTTACATTTAGTCATTTCAACTGTAAAAAGATGAGACCTTTCCGCCAATCTAGTAATTCTCTTAAATTCTAGGTAACATAAAAAAAAGTTCATTTGAATAATTTCCATGAAAGTATTTATAGAAAAGATAGAGGGAAGCTAAGTTAAGGCGGTGTGTGTGTAGGGGGGGGGGAGTGACTTAAGTCGAGATGTCAGATCAGGACCTATAACATTGCAGATTCTTCGTTGGGTTTTATCAAGAATCTCTAAAAAATACATAAGTAGTAAATGATGACGTTTTGAATTCGAAGAAAATCTTCATCAAATTTGTTTACATGTTTAATGCACATAGGAAATTTTCCATCTGCAAAATTCCTGTATTGGCTTTTGTTAATTGCTGTATAAATGGAGTATTAATAGTGAATGAAAGTTTATCTGTAAAAATATCCTACTCGTGATATCGCGGATTGTATGAACGATTAGTATCAAGATAATTACTTTTTACAACTATTTTCAAGCATATGCTTTAACTCTTTTACTGGGTAATTAAATCTTTCCATCTCGTAATGAAGTTAATTATCTTCCACAAGATAATATATATATATATATATATATATATATATATATATATATATAAGATTATATATATATACAAGATATATAAGATTATATATATATATATATATAAGATTATATATATATATAAAAGATATATATATATATATAAGATTATATATATATAGATAGATAGATAGATAATGAATTGATAGATAATGAATTGATAGATAGATAGATAATGAATTGATAGATAGATAATGAATTGATAGATAGATAGATAGATAGAAAATGAATTGATAGATAGATAGATAGATAATGAATTGATAGATAGATAATGAATTGATAGATAGATAATGAATTGATAGATAGATAGATAATGAATTGATAGATAATAAATTCATTGATAATGAATTCATAGATAATGAATTGATAGATAGATAGATAGATAGATAGATATATAGATAATGAATTGATAGATAATGAATTGATAGATAGATAGATAATGAATTGATAGATAGATAGCTAGATAATGAATTGCTAGATAATGAATTGATAGATAGATAATGAATTGATAGATAGATAGATAGATAAGGAATTGATAGATAGATAGATAGATAATGAATTGATAGATAATGAATTGATAGATAGATAATGAATTGATAGATAGATAGATAGATAATGAATTGCTAGATAGATAGATAGATAGATAGATAGATAGATAGATAATGAATTGATAGATAATGAATTGATATATATATATATATATATATATATATATATATATATATATATATATATATATATATAGATAGATAGATAGATAATGAACTTCTTTTATAATATGAATTTCTAAAAATTGGTCTAATGCGGGCGGACAAACATGGTCGAAAGCCAGAACACAATTTTCATTCCAAACAATAGTTTAATCCGTTTTCACTGACATTTACTTTAGGTTAGCAACAGAAGAAACGGAGGGAAAGTAGGAGAGGCAGAAATTTAGAAGTGACTTTACCAAATGTGACCTTAACATTAACAAGTGATATTGTATTGACATTTTATGCCATTAAAAAAATCGTCCTTTCTAAGGTTGTTTTTCTTCTTTCAACCGTTTTTTTCTTTTTCATTTTAAAGAGACGCCATAAATGATGGCAGTCAATGCTTTAACCGGTAAAACAATGCCTTCTTGTAAAAAGTTTTGTACCAGGTGGCACAAATTATATTGATCTAAACAACTTTAAATGTCCTGTCTCTTCAAGACATACGATATCATAGCTCTCCAAATCTTCCATTTTTTAAAATATCTGCAAGCGTTGAATTCCCATAATTACTATTGGGAAAGACAGTGGAGTGTTTTCCTCATTCCTTTCTAAACAGTTCAGAGTTGTCCTCCTCCTGGACTTGTTGTCAAATCACGTCTAGAAAGCTCAATTTTCCCTAGAAAAAAAGAGAAGTTCATGCCTTTACTATACCTCGTTTCTTAGTTCCACCAGTTCAGACTTTTACACTTGAGACACGCCATGCTACTTCCACCGAGTCGAATCACCTTAATTTTCCCCGTATTTCATATCTCCGTAGTGCTGGGATTATCTCCCCAGGCTGATATTATCAAGGAGTAAGCTTCCTGACAAATCAGCTATTGTGAGGTTCTAAACCATGTTTAAGGTCGAAATTCTAACGTTCTAATCACACAGCCACCACTTCTTCTTCTTCTTCTTCTTCTTCTTCTTCTTCTTCTTCTTCTTCTTCTTATTATTATTATTATTATTATTATTATTATTATTATTAATCAGCTCACCCCAAGCACAGCAATGAAGCAGAGTTACTGAGTGTTATACAATACGAGAAATAAAACATTATTAAGGAGAGAGAACAATAAAAGAACAGGAATTAAGAAAACAGAAGATAACGATTGCATTTAAATTTTTGAAAAACAAACTTGACCGAAAAGCAAGAAGACGGAAGAGACTCCCACAAGCGAGAATTGCGAGAGAAGAAACTGTTATCATAGAACTTACGGTTACGTCTAGCCATTTCAACTGTAATCTACTACTGCGCTTAAATTCATAAAGAGTAGGTACCAAAGAGGGTAGTTCATCAGACAATTAGTATTCAAATATTTATTGAAAAGTCACAGGGAAGCTACGTTATCGCGGTGGAAAAGTGTCTGAAGCAGAGATACCAGGTCAGTCCCAGTAACATTGCAGATTATGTAATTATGATATATTATATATTAATTATATTATATGTATTAATATTATGTAATTGCTACGTTATCCAATCAAACTGAATGTCAGGAAAATGTTCTACTCAAACAGCTTTTCCCCTCTAAAAACAGTTACTTTGTGGAACAGACTCCCGTGTGAATGTTTTCCTGAACACCACAACTTTAACCTTTTCAAATCAAGCGTCAATCGTTATCTATTCTCTTTATCCTGATAATACTCACTTTATTCCACCTTTTTCATTCATGACACACACCTTATTCATAATAACTATTTTACCAGTAACAATCTACCTTGGGTGACTCTCGAGCCTTGTACAGGGTGAACATTAATATATAAAAAGGTATCACTGCCAAGTGAACACAATCAGTCTCAGCCAGGCTTTGAACTCGTCACGTTGGTTCCATTTCCCAAGATGTTAACGTTTTTTCACTCACGTCTCCTAACCCACGTTCATGGTTTATCAAATATAAATATGGCCGGTGGGAATTGGGGCGAGAGAGTTGATTTTAGATTTCAAACAACAACTTAGTGCTTTTGTTTCTCAATACCAGCAGAGTGAGAAAAAAAAAAAGTCAATTTTATTTCATTCGTAGATGAAACTAACAAGAAACCAACCTGATGAATAGAGCGCGAAGCTGAATTCGATCGGAAAGAACAGTGCGGATTTGTCAAGGACAGCGGAATAAGAAATACGATATTCATTATCAGAATAATATCAGAGAGATCAATACAAATGCAGAAGAATGTGCGCTTATGTTTTATAGCAGGCATGAGCAACTTTTTCTGACCAGTGGGCCACATTAGATATGGCTCATCATACGGCGGACCACACTACTAAAAAGATTGAAGGTAAATTTTCGTTGAAGCTGTCTCATCTATTTTCATCATACAAGACCATAAGCATCTGCCATAAAATTGATGAAGGGTTGATTGTTTTTGAAGAAATGATTTCTCAATAAAAAAAAAAAATGGGGTCCCGGTCTAATTTTATCACAGATGATAGTGGTTAACACATACTGTTGAATGTGATTTGTTTCTTATTTATTCATTTGAAAATAAAGAGTATTCCAATCACTTGGATCGATTTTAAATGTGAATTAAGTTCAAGCGTCTAATGATATTTTTTTTCTTTTCCTTTAAGCTTTAACAACTTAAGTTTTTGGCAATTCCAACCATGGAAAGATTAACAATCAAACACACGTGTTAAAGTTTCAAGTGTGCAATTGGAGAAATTGTTCGTAAATTCAAACAAACAGGGTCGGTGGCATGCTCGTTTACGCCGTTCAACTGAAAACATTGCTGCAGTGCACGAGAATGTAGCCGAAAATTCAGACATCTCTATTCGTCGTCGTGAGCAGGAATTGAGCCTCTCCACAACAACGTTACTTGGTTGGTCGATTATGTTGACCAAAAAAATCGCGAAATGTATTTCCGTTTGAACGTCTATTTTCATAATAGGCTTCGATAACTCTAACACGTTGTTTGATTGTTAATTTTTCCATGGTTGAAATTGCCAATATATTTCTTCACGAAAGAAAAAATATGTTTCTTCTGCAGAAAGTATATTTCTTCTCCAGGCAAAAAAATTATGAACGTTCTGTTTCTAAAGCAAATGATATATACACACATGGTCTTCCTTAGTGAAAATCACCAATCGTTTAAAATTATGAAAACGTTACCTTCAGCAAAAAGTTACAAAATTCAAGAAACGTTTATGTGGTTATACATGAGAAAATGTGAGTGTACAAATAATTTAATAAACCTTATTTTCCTCATGGAATTCGGCGAGCCACTCAGAAAACGAAACGTACCACATGTGACCCGCGGGCCCCACTTTACCCACGACTGTTTCGCAAAAGGTACAGGACAAGGATCTATTTGAAAAACCACATCTATTTGGGAAAGATGTTAGAATAATCCAGCTTTTGACCGGGAGCAAATCGCCTGCATACGGATAGAACATAAATTGAATAACTATTAGGTTGGTGCAAAAATAATGACGCAATAATGACGTTTTTTGACATATTTTTTAACGTCAAAAAACGACATTATTACGTCATTATTTTTGCACCAACCTAATATATAAAAATAGAAGTGTAAGACAAGTATACGTCTTCTCATATTTATTCAACAGTGACACCATCTTAAGGGAACTGAAGACCCAACCACGATTTATTATCGGTGGGCGTAATCTTAATATAAGATACGCAGGTGAAACCAGTATAGTATCTCCTAGACATAGTGGTAGAAGAAATAGAGAAAAAGGGATTAAACATTAACTGCAAGAAGACAGAAAGTATGGTCATCTACAAGAGAAGAATCCCAAGATGCGAGTTGCGAATTGGAGATACAAACATCAATAAGGTGCAGAATATCTGGGAAAGGTTTTAACAGAGGACGGAGAATCTGACACCAATACCCGAACACTCATCGGATGAGCGAAAGAACAATTCCAAAGGCTAATCAAGGTGCTGAGAAAGGGAAAAATTTCATTAGAAACAAAGAGTGCTAGATTGCTATGTGATATCCATCTTCTTATATGGCAGTGAGTGCTGGACAATTTCCGCACAGATGAGGGGAAAAAACTAGAGGCTGCAGAAATGTGGTCCTATAGAAGGATACTGAAAATTGCATGGGTGGAGTGAAGCAAATAAACAACAAGGAAGTCTTAAAAGAAATGGCAACAGAAAGAACGCTTATACTCAGAATTAGGAAAAGACAACTGAAATTCCTTGGACACATAATTAGGAAATGGGACTTGGAAAACTTAACACTTACATGGCATATTGGGAGATAGGAGAAGACAGCGAGTTACTTAACTGACGATCATGTGTGAATAGATGGCACATCGGTGGGCGGTAGCTTTATCAAAAGAACAATTTCTAAGAGCCACAAGAGATAGGAATTAGTAGAAAGCCATGATTAGCCTGTATCTAAAAGAGACCAGAAATCAAACATTCAGGCCTATCCATTGAATTGCTCGACTGCTTAAAATAGTGATATAATCAGAGCAGGTAAAATTTTCAGCTGGATGAATGGGATTATTTATTAAATCTTTTACTTGATCACGTTCACTGCAGCCAGGGCAATTATTATTTTCGGGACTGGATCAATAATTCTGTAGCTTGAAACAATCATTAGTTGAATTTTTAATTTGATCATTGGAAAAGCACTAAGCGAATTGAAAGAAAGAGATCCGCTTAAAAAAATATTACTTTACATTAGCCTGTGCACTTATTGATGCAATGGCTGACTACTCGTCTCTGTGTACACCCGACTGCCAATCAACTTGGAGAGCGTGTACCACAATCTCTGGCTGTCTGAGAGCGTCTCCACTTGTTATTGAGAATTCAAACAAAAGCAATAAACTTTTTTCTCAAGTTAGATAGATGTCCTCTTTTGAAAAATTATTTGGATAACTTTTCTTCTGTCCACTTATCCTATATGCTGGGTGATTGGCATCGCTATACAGACATAAATTCTGCAGTTCTAAGAAATGTCAAATATTTAATTCCATTATTTAACATGCCATAAATTACAGACAGTTGGTTTCTTTTTAACTTTGAGATAACGTAGATACGTGATTCTTGTAAATTGTTTTGTAATCCCATTGATCAGGGGAGCAAAGACTGATGGGTATTAACTGATTTTACTGGATTACAGTTGTAGTGCTTGTATTATTTCTAGTTTTGACTCCACCTCGCTGTGTGTGTTGGTAATATTTACCAACCTCTCACGGGGTAGAATGTGACACAAGGCCGAGTTTAATGTTGGGTAATCTGAGCCCATAGGCTCGGCCAAAAATTCCCCGTAAACCCTGCATAAACGGGATCGGGTCTGTCTACCTCCTCGGACGAGACTCTGCCCTTCGGCATAGCCTCGTCAGGGTTCCGAAGGCAGAGAGTGCGACAGCAACCAGAAGCTGAATAACAGAATCCAGCGGTCTGAAATGATTTTCTAAGCTAGCTTAGATGTGGCACAAGTCCGATAGTATGGGGCACCCAGCGAGGATCGAATTCACTATTCACTTGTAACTGATCTAACGAGACAAGCTTGCTAACCAATACACCGCCTCAAGGTGCCCTTGCTGTGTGTTTTGGTTATGTTTGTCGCGGCACGAACATTTTTTGAAATTATTATTGCGTAATGGAATTGTGTGCCTATGCACGACTTGCTTGAATTTCGATACTACTTACGTAGACTGGTCCACTCATGAACATCAGGGAAATATTTTTATAGAAATAATATTTGTAGATTAACATTTATTAGCACTTCCTCAAGGCACAACATTTGTTAGTATATATATATATATATATATATATATATATATATATATATAATTAATTCACCCCAAGCAAGGCAGTAAAGCTACTAAGACACAAGGGTTTACTCAGTGTGAAAGAATTAGCAAAAGAAAAACATTAACGCGAGAACAATAAAAGAAGAAGAATCAAGAAGACTGTAGATGACGGTTGACATTACATTTCATTTTTGAAGATCAGAATTGGTTGGAAAACAAGAAGTTGGAAGAGAGTTCCACGGGCGAGAAGTGCGAGAGAAGAAACTGTTATAGAACTGTTAGCAGAGAACTTACATTTACATCGAGCCATTTCAACTGTAAAATAATGGGACCTTGCCACCAATCTAATACGGCGCTTAAATTCATAAAGTCTAGAGGAAAGTTCATCAGAACAATTACCATGATAGTGTTTATAGAAAAGTCACAGAGAAAGTACGTTACGGCGGGAAGATTTTTTTAAAATCAATTCAAGTATTGCGATAATGCCACTAAGACGCAAGAGAGAGTGAATAAGAATTAGAAATTTTTTATAAAGAATCAAAAACCAAATCTTAATCAGGAATCAAAACATAAACCCTTACTCCTGTTGACAATACAAGGGTATTGATTTTTTTTATCATTTAAAAATTTATCAGAAGTGGGAGGAGTCCTGTTTATAATATCAATACAGAGCAAAATCGATCCCCTACTTTTTAAAGAGTTATCTGGTCTTAACTGTTATGCGTACAACAACTTGACTTATTTATTTTAAATGCTTATTTTGCTTTAAAGAAACAATAAATGAATGTATATATATTTGAAATAAAAGAACAAAAATTTAAGTAAATTTAATAAAAGTATAAATGCATTTATTCTTCATTTAAAATAAATAATTATTTTCTACAATTTTCGTGTATGTGTTTCTAAAAAATCACCGAGTTTTAAAAAGTTTAAAAAATTCAGGAAATGGAAAAAGAAAAATGCAAATATTAATGATGTAGGCCATGTTAGAAAGTTTGTACGAGGGTCATTCAATAAATAAGGTGAATTTTTCGGTATAAGGACTTCTAATACAGATAGAAGCTTACTTTTTTTTAAATTTTTTTGTTTTACTTCTTTTTCACATGGATTTAATTTCTTTTGCAGATTAAAAAAAATCTTTGAGAGTTTTGGCGATTAACAAAGATGGCCGACCAAGAAGTATGCTCCAGGATTGAACAGCGGTCAGTTATCAAGTTTTTGGTTGCTGAAGGGTGCAAACAAGTTGAAATTCATAGGAGAATGTCAACTGTGTATGGTGCCACATGTTTCAGCCAAAAAAATGTCTACAAGTGGGCTAAATTGTTTAAAGAAGGACGGAGCAGTGTTGAGGATGAAGACAGGCCTAGGAGGCCTACAGAAGTGAGGTCTTCTGAGGTGATCGAATCAGTCAATGACCTCATTCAGTCGGAAAGAAGAATTACTGTGAACTGCAGAGGCAGGTCAAGAAAGACATAAAGAACAAACGCAGGGGTCATCAGTCAGAAGGAGTCATCTTGCATCATGACAACGCAAGGCCTCACACAGCAGCCTACACGGTGCAGACCATCAACGAGCTGGGCTGGGAACTGCTCCCTCATCCCCCTTACAGCCCAGACCTTGCTCCTTCAGACTTTCACCTGTTTGATCCCTTGAAAGCGTTCACGAGAGGCACGAAGTTTAAAAGTGACGATGAAGTCAAAAGTGTTGTGAGCGACTTGCTGAGGCATCAGTCCAAAGATTTTTACGCTGAGGGAATACGGAAGCTTGTGCACAGATGGGAAAAGTGTGTGACAGTGCTGGGAGACTACGTTGAAAAAAAGTCACTTTCTATCTGTATTAGAAGTCCTTATACCGAAAAATTCACCTTATTTATTAAATGACCCTCGTATTTGTAAATTAACGCCTAATTCCAATATCGGGAAACTGAAGCCAGCTCTCCGTCAAATGTTGTATGGTATGTTAACCGAGTAGATTTCCCTGTGACGTATAGGGCCACAGACTCACTATGCTAGGTGTTGCTGCTGTGGTTCCCATACGTCAGATGTTGCTGCTGTGATTCCCATCCGTCAGGTGTTGCTAATGTGGTTACCATCCGTTTTTACGAGTTACCAGCCCTACACTCAAATAGCTTTGAATTGAGTTGGCATTCGCTTAGATTTATGACCAACCAAAGATAGAAAGCTAATTATTAATCTCTACCCGGTAGAAGGAAGAGATGGATGCCTACGTTTCCAAGCGTATTTGTGCGAAAGCGAACATAACGACTGAAATTTGAGCTCAATAATCCAATCCCACTTTCCGCGCCGGTAACCTCGACATCACGTACAAATGCTATACTTTGATCAATGTAAAATAATGAAATATTAAACGTATTATCACTATCTCAAATAATGAAGAGTGTGCTCGATCCTCAGTGGGTGATTCTGTACTTGCAACCGAATGTCACAAGCATGAGATTCTCAGTGAGAACCGAACTCACTACCCAGTAAGAATGAGCTCAGATCAAGAAGAGTGAAGATTGCTATCAAACAAGAAACAAACTGCCGACGCTCGATGTTGTCCTGTCCCCACTTTTATAATTACATACTCTATTTATACATACATACACAGGGCATTTGTCTGTATGTGTGCGTGTGTGTGTGTCCGGCTAAAACTAAAAAGTACAATAGTTATGACAACGTAAATATATGTACAGACTCATTAGCACACAAGCAAGCATTTTGTAAAAAAAATTATCATCGTATGATTTGTATTTACGAAGATATTTTAAAATTAAAAATATGGGGACGCTGAATCCGCTAAATTTAATTATTTTGTAACAAGTTTAATTTTTAAAGATTGAATAAAAATGAATTTCTATAAGATGGCTAAAAAATATCAATAAATTGTCAATAATAAACTATTATTCAGAGATCTTCCGAGCAACGCCGGGTATCCCCGCTATATCAGAGGACGAAACCCTTCGTTAAAGAATAGTTTTTCCTTTTGTCTTTTTAGAGATATATTTTATTTATATTTTAATCTTTACACACACACACACACACACACATATACATATATATATATATATATATATATATATATATATATATATATATATATATATATATATATACACGACGTTTGGCGTAATCGGAAATATTGCTAGTATCGATCGTCCTCAGACAAATGATATGAGAAATCTCTGTCTTTCTGTGTCTGTCTCTCTCTCTCTCTACACACACACACACACACACACACACACACACACACACATATATATATATATATATATATATGTGTGTGTGTGTGTGTGTGTGTGTGTGTGTGTGTGTGTGTGTGTGTGTGTGTATCCTGTGCATGTACAAACGTGGCAACATCAAGAAGACCCAGTCAGATAACGGATGAAACGCATCACAAAAACTTTTTCTAATTTATCATACTCTTTATATATATATATATATATATATATATATATATATATATATATATATATATATTGTTCAATTGAGGATCTTTGCTTACGTTAAGTTTGTTGCTTTAATGGCACTTCGAGTTTTTTATTTTATTTTACAGAATTTTCTTTTTCATTTCTAGTAATACAGGACAAAATATAAAAGTCTTCTTATATGACAAGAATTACAAAGAATAGTTTTAATGTTAGCTTCTCTATAGTAATTAGAATCAAGAACATTTCCATGATTTTTTAAAATGTTTTCTATATGTTCCACTGCTGTTAATAAGTCTCAAGCAACAAATATCTCGTTAAGTCCTCATATTTCGAAGTATCGACCCACTTCCTTTTTGAAAGCGAGGTCACCCACATCGGCATTTTCGTAAAGGTCCCTCATTCAACAGGCGCTAAAATATCACTGTCTAGTGAGAGCGATATCGCCACCCTCAATCACGAAATGATTCCCCGTTTATAGCGACTGGCATGTTTCATTAGCGTGTAGCAACCCAGATTCATTTTTGTATGTAGTTTTAACTAATGGCAGACAGAGTTTTAAAATATTGGCTACCTGGAGACGAAAGTGGGGGCACTCACAACTGTGATGCTGTCATTTAATTCCCCTAACTAATAAAAACTATTTAAAAAAGGTACATAATGGAAAAAGGGTAAAATGTGCATTTCTTGGTAATGACAATGTACTGTACATATTACTGGTAGCAGATAGCAAATGTAAATACAATTTGTTATAATTGAATTTTTTTAATGTTAAGTAATTGATTAATATTTTTTAATTGTTTACTGTACAATTTATACATTAACAGATAATTCAATAGATAGGTTCGCACACTTCTCCCGTATTTTAAACAGGTTTAGAGGTTTATCCCTTATTTTCTGATTAGGTTTGGTTTTCCAGCTTCTTCGTTCTCTTTCACTCCCTGTAGCCTCTTGCGTCTTAGTGGCATTATAGCCTTGCTTCAGGTGAATTGATTAAAAAAAATATAAGAGAGAAGCACAATAAAGTATTGCAAGCTCTCCAAAATATTAAGAGCACACGTTTGTGTAAACTAAATAATTATTCGAATTTGCCAATAATAGCTTCAGAATCCAATTCACCTAACACTTCGTTTTCAGTGGATAGCAACATGTATGATTCAAAATTCTCCTCAGACAGCGAATTTCTTAATCTTGTCTTTATGGTTTTTTTACTTTGAAAAAATCCTCTCACTTTGGACTTGAGTAAATGATTGTGCGCAGATTACTTTATAAATTTCTTATTCCTTTTTATTACTAAAATAGATGTCAGCATTTTCTCAATGTATTTTTATTTGATATAGGGGGCCCACTTCACCAGGGACCCACTTGCTATCGGACAAGCTGACAACGAGGTTATTTCGCCATTGGTTTTAAACAGTAAAAGATGATTTTTCCATATAAAAGCAGAACGGAGTGGGGAAAACGAGAGAGAAGGGATTTAATCGGATAAATTACAATATCTTTTTTTTTTTTGACATTTCACCCCAAGCAAGGCGGGAGTGCCACTAGCACGCAAGGGGCTACAGAAAGTGGGAGCAAGAGTAAAGAGGCGTGAAAGAGGAAACGATGAAGAGGACGGGGAATAGATCAAGGCATCTGGAAATGTCGATTGACATTGCATGTGAATAGTTGGAGATTATAGCTATCAGGGAAGCAAATAAGAAGAAGGGAGTTTCAATGACAGGATGTGCGAGACATGATCGTGCGCAGATTACTTTATAAATTTCTATCTGAGCAGAAGAGATGGCTACATTTAACTGTTTCGACAGTAAAAGGGTGGGACTGTGATACCGACCTAGTGGCACGTTTAAATTCATACAGTTTGGAAACTAGCGAAATAGCTCGTCGGAGCAGTTACCATGAAAGTATTTGTAGAAAAGACAGAGGGAGGCGACGGCACGTCTGTGAGAGAGCGACATTGCATATCCGTCTCTGGGTTTTGTCGAGGACCCTAAGATGAACAGCGGGGGCTCCAGACTATATATGATAGCAATATTCCATTGCACACAGACTCTTCTCCCTTTCATGTGCCTTGTCTTTTCCGGGTATGAAATATCATGGCTCTCCACAACTTCCCATCCTTCGTATCTCTAAGCAAGTTTTGTCCTCTTAGTAGTCCTTCTATCATCCATTTGCCCTCTGCTTCTCTTGTCTCCATTATGTCTGTTGAGTACCAAATTTTCCATGCCCCTTTTCTCATTATGCTTCCTGGAATTTTAAAGTGTCTTTTTTAATTCTAAAGTGTCCACTTTGTTCCCTGAAGAATCAAGAGTGTGAGACTCACCTTCGCAAGGAGGTTTCCAACTAGCGTCCAGTTGGCTGACAAAAATAAACTGGGTTTTAATTCTCTTGAATACAGTCACAGTACTATTGGATATTTATTGAGTACAATATCCTCACCGGAATCATCAGCCAATCAGAACTTACAGAATAGGCTTACCCGGGTAACAGAATGGAATCTCCCAGGCTGTTATATAAACAGCCTACCAATTTGCCCAGCAGATGAACTTGGTCAGTTAGACTCAACTTCTATTACAGTCGAGTACCGTTTGTTGCTATTACCAAATTCTACATTCCTGTTTTCCTTAAAATTTGCTCACGCTCCGTACACGGTATTCTCAGCATATTTCTGTAGAGCTGCGTCTGTGGCGCCTCAAGTCTCCTCTTAAGCAGTAAAGAAATTGTCCAGCATTCACTGCCATATAGGAGGATTAGTAATACGTTGGATTTTAGCACTCTTTATCTTTTGTTTTTAACGAAATCCTCTCGTCTCTTAATACCTTAATTCGCTTCGTATTCCATTAGTTCCGCTCTAACAGCTTTTTACCACGAACCGGAACTTTGTGGAACCGGCTTCCATGAGAATTCTTCCCCGACTTCAAAAGTCTTAATCTCTTCAAGTCTAGGATTAACCGTTATCTTTCCCACATATCCTCACAATCTGCGTCTCTTATCGCTCATACAACAAACACTCCTTCAGTAATCCGACTTGTATGTTTCTTGAGCATTATATATGGTGAACATACTTCTTTTTCTACAGGGTGCGATGGATAAATTGTCGGCTAAATTATTCAAAAATGAAAATAACACTGGCATCTCATTTAAAATGATAGATTCATCAAAATTACACAAAAATATCTTGAAATACTAAAGAATAAATTTATTCGATATAATCGCCGTTGGTTTCAACCATGACCTTCAGACGACTTCAGAAATTTCTGTATCTCTTCTGGACGGTATCCTTGTGAATTCTGCCATAATCTTTGCCTTCATTTCATCTTTGGTGTTAGAAGTAGTTTTGTATGTCTCTTTATCAACTGCGCATCACACATATTAATCAAGGGATTTGCAGTCTGGAGAGTTAGGAAGCCAGGTGTAAGGGGTGATATGGTCGCAGAAATTTCCTGACAGGCATAATTGGGTTCTCCTGCTTGTGTGGCATGATGTAGAGTCCTGTTGCTAGACATAGGGTCTTCTAGCATTACCTCTTCAAGACACTTAACACAGGCCTCCGTTTTGAGTCTGAGGCCGTCACCAAAATATTCGGTAGTTCTTTTCTATCAGAACAATCAGAGTGAGTTTTCTGAGCTGCCGTACCTTCGTAATCACGATAAGACTCATCCAACTCTTTCTGAATCCTCTGTATTGTCCTCAGATTGACACCCAAACACATTAAATAGATCGTATTGGAGCTACCGGCGCGGATGCAACGCAATACAGCACGTCGTTTCCAAATTTCTGGCGTAGTGAATTGCATCATGGTCCTCTTTTTCTCACAGATGGTGTCCAACTGGCTCTACTATACTGTGCAGTCAAAAAAAAAATCAAAACCAAACAACGCACATGCACGAAATTAAAAACAAAAAATGGCGGCAATTAACCCTCGCACCCCGTATGCGCCGTGTCTCTTAGCGATCATGGCTCTCCACAATTTCCTGTTCTCTGTAGCTCTTAATAATTTTTTAATCTTTCCTAAATCCTCTTCTGCCATCCATTTACTCAAACTCGCTAGGAAGATTATGTATTGTTTTTCTCTGTTCCTCTTGACTTCAATCTGCCTTATGAGTATCAAATTTTCCAAGTCCTCTTTTCTTATTATGTGCCCTAGAAATTTTGCTTAGCTTTTAGAAGGCATATTTCGATATTACAATGCGTAACAAATCTGTATCACATTTAAAACTGTGGCAAAAAAACGAAAATCTCAAGCTCGAAACTCACCACTGTGCTAGATTCCCTCATACAAGTTGGCTCTTGAGATGCCTTTCAATGTGAAAGCATAATAATTAACTTTTAATTGATACTTTTAAAGCGTATAGTGTGATGAATATATCAATATAAGTTTATTCGTAGTAACGAACCAGGATATTAATTGGGTAAATAACGCTTAATGATTTCAGCGATTTGACAACCTACAAAGATCTGCTTTATGACTATAGGACACTTTATAAAATTAATCACGGAACCTGGTCATAAACTCCGTCTTGGTTAAAAGCAGAAATTGAAAATACGAAAAACATATGGCGAAATCACGTAACACTTCCTGACATGAAGTGAAAAGATTAAATTAAATCAATTGCCAGGTTTGCTGCTAGGAAAGTTGGTTCATTGTTTTGTGTTTTCTTCTGAATCTATCTCACAAATTTATACGCCTACCACTCGTCAATATTTTGAATATTGCTGTCACGTCTGGTCTGATGTTCTTGCTATACATTTAGAGATTCTTGATAAAATCCAAAGAAGAATCTGCAATGTTATTGGTACTAACCTGATATCTTGCCTTCAGTCACTTTCCCGCCGACATAATGTAGCTTCCCTCTGCCTGTCCAATAAACACTTCCGTGGTAATTGTTCTGATGAACATTCCGTTATGGTATCTAGACTTTATGAATTTAAGCACAATACTGGATTTCTGGCATGGTCTCATCATTTTACCATTAAAATGGCTAGAGGTAACCGTCACTTCTATGCTAACAGTTTCTTTTGATAACGCAAAACAGTGAAAGAATTCAAAGAGGTCCAACCAGAACAGTGAAATAATTTGAAGAAGTCATACGAGAACAGCGAAATGAACCCAAGAAGTCCTACTAGAACAGCAACGGGATTCTAAGAGGAGCTACCAGAATTTCTTACCGATCGATATAATCTTACGCAGATGATACTGTGCTGCTAGCATATTCAGAAAAAATTAAATAATTATTAGACGTGGAGAACAAGAAGAAATGACTAGCTGTTAATTTTAAAAGGACAATACACGGTTGTTAGCAAAAGAGACAGCCCATGTTTCGAGCTACATATCGGAGACGTCAAAATGCTGCAGGTACGAAATTTAACGATCTGGGTAGGTGTAGTAATGGACGGCGAATGTGTAGCACAGAAATTTAAATGCGCATAGGAATACTGAAAGACTTTATTTAAACTGAGGAATGTATTAAGTTGTCTTTGAAAGTAAAGAGAATGCCTGATTGCTGTGGAATATCGGTTCGAATCTCTTCTCCGTCTGAGAGGAAATTGTCGAACACTCACTGGTTGAACACTAAATGACATATAGAAGATTACAATATATATATATATATATATATATATATATATATATATATATATATATATATATATATATATATATATAATGACATATAGAAGGTTATAATATATATATATATAAATGACATATAGAAGGTTATAAAATATATATATATATATATAAATGACATATAGAAGGTTATAATATATATATATATATAAATGAATGACATATAGAAGGTTATAATATATATATATATATATATATATATATATATATAAATATATATAAATGACATATAGAAGGTTATAATATATATATATATAAATGAATGACATATAGAAGGTTATAATATATATATATATATAAATGACATATAGAAGGTTATAATATATATATATATATATATATATATATATATATATATATATATATATAAATGACATATAGAAGGTTATAATATATATATATATATATATATATATATATATATAAATGACATATAGAAGGTTATAATATATATATATATATATATATATATATATATTATAATATATATATATATATATATATATATATATATTATAATCTTCTATATGTCATTTAGTGTTCAACCAGTGAGTGTTCGACAATTTCCTCACAGACGTAGAAGAGATTCGAACCGACAGAGATATAGTTCTACTGGCGAATGCTGAGAATAACATGGACAGAGCAAGTGAGCAACAAGGAAGAATAAGAAATACCAAGAAACTGCTGTTAGTCATCATAAAGAAACAGTTTTTTTCAGACACATAATGAGGAAAGAATGTTTGGAGAATGTAACACTAACAGGTCATGTTGAGTTCAATAAAATCAAGAGGGGAAACAACGAATAACCTTCTTAAAATGTTTGAGTAAATAAATTACATTAAGAAGAAGAAGACAGTAATTTCTGTTGGTGACTCGAATAAAAAAGATGGCGTTGTATAATGGTTCAAATATCTAATTTAGCAGTACATTTTGAACAAGAGTAGAAGTCTATCCCTTATTTCCTGTTTAAAATTGGGTTTCCCGTTCCATCTGAAGTCTTTTCATTTTCTTTCACTCCCAGTAACCCCTTGCGTCTTAGTGGCATTATTGCCTTGCTTAAGGTGAATTGATAAAAAATGTGTAATTTAAATAATTTAATCTCGTTTATTTAAGGTATATTTTATGAAACCAATATGTTTAGTTATTAGATTAAAAATGTTTGCATCTTATCTTTTATTAGTTTTCTCAGTTTTAATTTTTGGGGTGACAAGTTATTATTTACACTATTTATATTTGGACCAATGTCCTCATATTGTCCAATGTTCGACAGCCGGAAAAAATTCCAACAAAAATTGACACGGATGAGTTACACTAAGGGAGGCGGTCGAAAAACTCTATCAAAAATTGACATTGAGTGATAACAATAACAATATGAATGTGGATAATAGTCCTAATATAAATAATGTAAATAATGTTATTAGTTTATTTACTGCTAAATAAAAAAAAACAAACTGAATATCTTCTAAGTGTATTAATTTCATAATATTTACTTGGGGTTGTAATCATGAAAATTTGACTTGCTACTTGCTAAATATGAAGTAAAACATGTAAGTTGTTAGGTACCCGATGGTACTAACGAAGATTTAAGTACTGCCACTATATCATGAATTCTACGTCGGAGTTACTTTTGTTAGTTTAAATTACTTTATATCTCTGTGGTAACTAGAAAAAATATTAAAATATGTATGGTGTTAATTCTCTCCATAACTTCTGATATATACTCCTCCTAAACAAGAAAATATGCAATGAGATTCCAAGTCACTCCCTAATACTTTTCCCTGTTAGCTTGACTTACATAGAGACACACCTTCTAACGAATAACGAAAACTTGTCTCATCTACGCATTAAAGGTCTCACTTTAAACTTGTGCCACATTCCGTTCGAGTGGGCGGGTGGATAAATACCATTAAAGCTGTTAGCAAGTGCCACACAGTGGCTAGACAAGATTTGAACATGGTGGAACTAATGAAGTTACGCAATTTATCTTTTTATTTGCATTGAGTTGAGACGTCAAATAATGGACAGCTGATTCTGTTTGAAGGCCATTGAAGGTACTTTCGTAAGGATCTTACTGATGAAACCAGTTTCATGTGCTTCGCTGCCCGCCTTTTTTAATAGATCCCATTTAATTCGACAAATTAACACCGGTTATACAATTCCTTCTTCCATCCTTCCATTAAGGGCTTCCTGAAAAAATATGGAGCAAGCAACAGGAAATCCTTACACTAGTCATGATCGCCTAAGTCCTGAAGGGACATGGTATTTGAAAAGAATGAAAAAAAAAAAATCTGTACCAACATTAAATCTTTCCTTTCTTTCCCAACCCAATTATTAGGTTGGTGCAAAAATAATATCGGTTTTTGACGTTAAAAAATACGTCAAAAACCGACATTATTTTTGCACCAACCTAATATTTTCTTTAATTCATGATATAGTGGCAGTACGTAAATCTTCGTTAGTACCATCGGGTACCTTACAACTTACATGTTTTACTTAATATTTAGCAAGTAGCAAGTCAAATTTTCATGATTACAACCGCAAGTAAATATTATGAAATTAATACACTTAGAAGATGTTCAGTTAGTTTTTTTTTTATTTAGCAGTAAATAAACTAATAACATTATTTACATTATTTATATTATCCTCATTTATATTCTTATTGTTATCACTCAATACCAATTTTTGATAAAGTTTTTCGACCGCCTCCCGTAGTGTAACTCATCCGTGTCAATTTTTGTCGGAATTTTTCCCGGCTGTCGAACATTGGACAATATGAGGACATTGGTCCAAATATAAATAGTATAAATAATAAATCTCTATCCACATTAACTGTTCATCATAATTTTAGAGCTGAATTGGATTAGTGATAATGCCTGGACATTGCCGATATATTAACATTCGGTGTATTCTCATCAATGACTGTCGCAAAGTTTAGCGGGTTAAATCGTCCTACATCTGTGAAGATGAGTTGTTGATTATTTGCGATACCAAGTTTCAGGAAGATAAAGGAAAATTTGAGACAAAAAATACGAAAGATTAATAATTCATCGATTATTCAATATTGGAAGCCAAAAATTAACAAAATATTTCTGGATACGCATGTTTGTGAGAAACAAAACAGTATGTATGTATGTATGTATGTATGTATGTATGTATGTATGTATCTATCTATCTATCTATATATCTATCTATCTATCTATCTTTTGACTTTTCATATCTATCTATCATTTGACTCTTCATATCTATCTATTTTTTGACTCTTCATACCTATCTATCTATCTTTTGACTCTTCATATCTATTTTTTGACTCTTCATACCTATCTATCTATCTTTTGACTCTTCATATCTATCTTTTGACTCTTCATACCTATCTATCTATCTTTTGAGTCTTCATATCTATTTTTTGACTCTTCATACCTATCTATCTTTTGACTGTTCATATCTATTTTTGACTCTTCATACCTATCTATGTATCTTTTGACTGTTCATATCTATTTTTTGACTCTTCATACCTATCTATCTATCTATCTATCTATCTATCTATCTTTTGACTGTTCATATCTATTTTTTGACTCTTCATACCTATCTATCTATCTTTTGACTCTTCATATCTATCTTTTGACTCTTCATATCTATCTATCTATCTATCTATCTATTGACTCTTCATATCTATTTTTTGACTCTTCATATCTATCTATCTTTTGACTCTACATATCTATTTATCTATCTTTTGACTCTTCATATCTATCGACTCATCATATCTATCTTTTGACTTCTCATACCTATCTATCTTTTGACTCTTCATATCTATCTTTTGACTCTTCATATCTATCTATCTTTGTTCTTTTCTTTCTCTTGCTATTTAATTCATCTCTTCATGTTTATCTCTGATGCCCTTTATCTCTTCCTTTTTTAGGATTTATTTTGTATAATTATATTTATCTATCTACTCGTTGATTCGTCGGATGTGTAGGAGAATAACAGGTATCGGTTTGGAAAGTGGAAAATCGACGAGCCGAGTTCAAATCAGACCGAGCCGCACTAATGCTCATGGAGGAGGTATGAAGCCATTTCGTCTATGGTTATGATTATATCTGGACTCTTTAGTCTTGTGTAACAATCAGTCTAAGAGAATGATTACTTTCACTTTTAAAACCCTGGGGAAGGCAACAGGAAACGACTTCCTTATTTCCGCCAAAGAAGTTCCAATTTTCAGATAATAGAGAAAAGGAATCAGTTTCACCGGTAGCGAAAGTAGTGTGTGTGACAAGGCGGGTGGTTGTTTATCGCTGGCAAAAATGCGAATCCCGAATAGGTTTGACGGTGTGGAAAAATAGTGCTTTATAACAGAAAAATTCATTCTATCCAAATTTGTTATCAGGAACGATTAAAGGGTCTTGTATACCCTCAATTTATAATACGCCTCCCACTCACTGCATCTCAATTTTTATAAGGTATTATTCATATAAAATTTTATTGTAACATTATGTACAATAATGAATCACATGTAATAGAGGTGAAAAATTGAACAAACAAAATACAATGTATCTAAATACAAATCAGAGACATGTCATAATAGATCATTTCGCCTTAAATAAATCAACAATGTTTTGTGGCAATGTTTTAACATCAATTTGAGATTGTTTTTGTTAACACGCTGAATAATTTTAATGCATCCAATATCATGATTAAAAAATAGTGAATTTTATATAGCGTTTTTCGATATTCAGTTTGACGAAACAATTTCACTGATTTGGACCAAAAAAGAACCCAGAAAATCTGCGGAAATTTTTCATCCTCAAATAGACATTATTGCTTATTTTAATTTGTAATGTGCATAAATGAAGCTAAAAAAATTAAATATTGATAAGATAGCGAGAGTCAGAAAGCACTGTCTGAGGGCTCCAACCAGACTTGAAGCCCCCACTCCCCAATCGGGTGTTTCGCGCTAGCCCTGGGTGTTATTATACTCTCAAAATTCGTTGTAGTTTCTGTGGGGATAGGTAGAAGCCATTACTTTCGGCGCGTCCCTTGTGGAATAACTGTTATATTCCGTGCTAATAGGAATATGGAAGGAACAAACACGGTGGATAAATAGTAACAGGTTTATTGTAGAAACCAGTAAGACAAGCAAGGAAGTAATGGTTATGTGCACGGTCGTCGCAAGTTGTGTGCGTGCTGCTATCGGAAGGCCGCTAGTCTCGCAGATCCTTGCTCGACTCTCTGTCCGCTGTCCTAACGGATACTTATAGGTGGTTACCACCTATAGTGCCGCCACTCATGGGGGTGGCAGGTTATTCCGTCACATCAATAACAATATGTATTCAGACACTTTCAGTTATCAACGACAAGTATTAATGGGCGTGGTGAAATTTCGTGACGTTGGCAGTTGAAAAGGAAATAGTTGGACAACCGTGATTGATTCATATTATTTTCTTTGGTGTCCATGAATATCTGCATCGTCATTCCTCTTATAATTCTTCTTCATCTTCTTCGACGTGACATGTCACTTCAGAACGGTTGGCAATCATGACTTTCCACAATTTCCCGTCTTTTGTTGCTCTTAATAAATTTTGTCTTTTTTAAAAAAAATCTCTCCTAAATCCTGTTCCACCATCCATTTACTCAAGCTCGCTAGGAAAGTTATGTATTGCTTTTTTTGTGTTTCGCTTGCTTTCAATCTGTCCTGGGGGTATCAAATCTTTTAAGCCCACTTTCCTCATTATGTGCCCTAGAAATTTCAACTGTCTTTTTTCTGGTGTTAAGTAGAAGCATTTCTTTTTGCTTCCATTTTCTCGAAAACTTTGTTATTGCTCAAATTTTCGGTCTATGGTATTCTCAGCATTTTATTCTTACTATATAGATAAAGAGATATACATTTAAATGACTTCTGTTATTAAATTATCTATTATTTTTTTTTAATACTAAACACATAATCAACAAAAGTCCTCTCACTATTTACATTGTTCAGACTATCGTCCTCATCTTTGTTGTCATATCTATCAAAAGGTTTCGGCTGTTTTACACTTCGGCCTTCTTCAGGTGGTTGGAATGTCGACCTGAATCCTTTATTTCGCTCACTGGGGTAGACTCTTCTAGTTCCACGTGCCATGTCTAATGGATGTCAGTTATCAGTTATCTCCTGTTAATTCCCCACTCCAAGTTCCCGACTGCCTCATCTTTGTTAGGATTTAACGATTCTGTTCATATATATATATATATATATATATATATATATATATATATATATATGTATGTATGTATGTATGTAGACAGAGAGAGAGAGAGAGAGAGAGAGAGAGAGAAAGAGAGAGATTTTCATCTCATCATAGTCTAACCACTGCCCGTTTTTCTACACTTAATAACTTGGTCCGCCAGTTTTTGCTTGCGACACGCCCTTCTCCCTCCCCAATCTATAACTCTCTTCATCTATGTTTATAATCTCACTCTCACCATGACATACACAATTAATAATAGACCTGCCTAACGCTTTTACACCGATCAAAAGTTTATTTTCATAAAAAGTTTCGCACATCGAGCAATCAGACAGCGATCAGGGTTTTGCTAACAATAGGATTTCCACTGGAAAATACCCCATCATTGTAATTCCCATTTCTCATTTTATTCCGCGGTACAATTGATAAAGAACAACGGCATGTCCGAAAATTCCGAATTTAAAACCTTACTCTCTCTGCTTCATTTCTGTCATATGGTCAATAAGTTTAGCGTACTGATTATATTGGTACCCTTTCGTTTGTCCTTGTTTTATTAAGTAACCTGTTTATTTTACATTTATCAGCACTACATGATAACTACCAGTTCCAACATACACATAGCCAAGCTTTGGTTTATACTGAAGCTATACTGAGCGCGCCTTAGTTACTGTTTCCGTGAAAGAGCGGATATCACGTGCAAACAGCTGAACAAGCCGAATAGGCTGGAAGACTTGTTTTTATGTAAAATTGTATGAACCTTTTTTGAAAACTTTAAATGTCTTTTGTTTATGCGTGTTAGCATTGTGTATATATTAATAAGTGTTGGAGATCCCCGTGCAAAATGCAATGACACGGTCTTTTATAGCTTAAAAACGTGTATAAATGCGTGTATATTTATGTGTCTATGCTTTTACATACACAAAAAGAAATGTCTCGTTCGATGTATGTGTATATGTTTTCAAGTGGAAATGTTTGTAAAATAAATGTTAAGATATGTGTCTGTGTGTACGAGTGTGTTTTAGCTGTGCGTGTGTACATGAGGGTGTGCGTGTGAATATTTCCATGTATGGCAAATACGTTGCGTTGGCCTTACGTAAGCAGCTTTTGTGTCTTATGAATACTGTGCTGTCATGATGAGTAAATATGGACAGAGTAGGTGTTGATTACCTGTTGAGAAAGAAAGAAAAAGAAAGGAAAAGAAGAAAGAAAGAAATAGAAAAGAAAGAAAGAAAGAAATAGAAAAAAAGGAAAGAAATAGAAAAAGAAAAGAAGAAAGAAAAAGAAAAGAAGAAAGAAAAAAAGAAGAAAGAAAAAGAAAAGAAGAAAGAAAAGGAAAAGAAGAAAGAAAAGGAAAAGAAGAAAGAAAAGGAAAAGATCAGACAGAAAAGCTAGAGAAAAAGAAGTCCTGACAAAGAACTATGAAAGACAGAATGATAGAAGAAAGAAAACTGCTGACATTTAAAAATAAAAAGAGAAATTTTTAAAGAGACCAAAAATAGAAGAAAAAGGTAAAGAAAAAAAAACATGAAGAGACGGCAGATAGATAGATAGATAGATAGATAGATAGATAGATAGATAGAAAAAGAAAGCAGTACCTAGAGTAATGATAGAAAAATGGGAATATGATAGAAAGAATACTGTATTAAATAATAAAAAAAGGCGGAAAAATTAAATAAAGGTGTATATAAAACAAGACTAAAATAAGAAAAGTGAGGAAAAAAGAGCAACTAGGTGTCTTATAAAAAGGGAAAAAAAAATAAAATTGAGAAAGCATAAGAAACACAAATAATAATGACGGAGTCACCCTAAAGGCGTGAATTACTTTTCCACCCTTGCCTCCAAACAAATACAGAATCTTGTTGCACTAATAATGGAAGTTGGTGCGGCGCACCCAATCAGGTTCTGACTTTAATAACTGACAGTAAAGCCACCTGTTCGTTTAAATAAGGCGTCTTTTGTTTATTCAACAGGTACTGGTTGGCGAAACCAGTCAACAAAATGGCGAGGTGTTGTAATGGCGCATGTACACAGGAAATAAACATATTTGTTAAATAAAATAAAAATATTTACTGTAGGAAGTTAGTGCTAATCCATCCATTGTTAATTTGAAGGGAACCTGATGAGCTAAAATAAATTCAAGGTGTAACAACATCGACATTTTTCAGAATGAAATGAGCAGTATTTATTTTTTGTGTGAATATTTCTATTTGTAGAAACGCTTGCACCAATCATCATGTTTTTTTTTTAGTATTAGTTTAAATATACTCAGAAAATACAATTTTAAGACCATTTATCTCAACCTGGTCGAAAAATGGATTTATATATTCACCAGCCACTAATCCTAAACTCTTTGATTAGCTGCTGGCATTTCTACTTTGTAAAGAGTTTTTAATAATAATAATAATAATAATAATAGGTTCACTCTGTTATGCTAGACAATTTTTCTTTCTAAAATCTATCTTACATATCTATAATTCTACTTTTCGTCAATGCTTAGAATATTGCTTTCACATATGGTTCGGAGAAAAACAACAGATCAACAATATTATTGGTCCTCATTTGTCATCTCGGCTTCAGTCATTACCCACCACCGTAAGGTTGCCTCCCTGTGCTTTTCTATAAATACTTTCATGGTAATTGCTCGGAACGAACTCTTCGCTATGGTATCTAGACTTTATGAATTTAAGCGGAGTATTAGATTGACAACAAGATTTCATCAATTTCCAGTTTAGTTGACTAGATGAAACCATACATTCTATGCTAACAGATTCTTTTCTCGCATTTTTTGATTGTGGAACTCTCTTCTATCGCCATTCTTTCCAGTCAACTTTAATTTGCAAAAATTTAAATGCAATGCCAAATTTGCTTATATGAAAACTCTTGATGAACAAAAAAGGTAATCTAAACCCTTGTATGGGAAGGACACAATGCGTCTGGATGAACCAGACATCAATGTTCACTAAACCCATCAATGGCTTAGAAGTGGTTTTAAGCGGGGACAGAAGGCCTTATTATGGCAACACAAGACCAGTGTCTTCTAACTAATACCTACAAGGCTAAAATCAACAATGATGGATCAAATCCCGCCGGTTGCTTAAGCCATAAATTTGATGAAACTGTTGACCACATCGTATGAGGGTGACCAGTCCTTGATGAGAAAGAATAGATTACTACACATGACAGGCTAGGGCAAGGTATTCATTGGTATATCTGTTCTATGGCATTGAAGTCCCAGATTCATGGTACAAACCCCACCTGAATAACGGTGATGGTGTGACTATACCGTGGAATTTCTCAATCCTCGTAGACAGGAAAAGTGATTCAAATAGACCAGACATAGTCATAAATAATTTATCGAATGGAATCTGCCAACTACTTGATATGACTTGGCCACAGGATTCCAATGTCTCTCAAAAACAATGTCAAAAACTGTCAAATTATAAGGTCTTTCAAATCGAAGTTACAAAAATGTGGAAACTTAAAACTACAATTGTCCCTGTTGTGACTGTGTCATTGGGTATGATAAAGAAAGGTAACAAAAATCATGTGAGTAAAATTCCTGGATACATCAACAGCTCAGATCTACAAAAGATTAATTTGTGTAGAATAGCATATATAACCGTGAAAACCAAATCCATCTAAAAGAAACATCCCCAAAAATGCATAGATAACACTTGTATAGTTCTCTTTTTATTCATAGATCTCAGAGCGGACTTAGTAATTCGGCATTTAAAATTACTCTCTGGCAAGATGATACCACACACAATAATAATAATGACTAGTTTTTAACGAGTAGTTATGGAGATTTCTGGTGATAGTTATGTTGCATATTAAAACTTATATTTAAGTATATAGAAAAGAATGTGACACTTAAAAACTAAAACTGTTCCTGTTGTGGTTGGGTCTTTGGGTCTGGTAAAGTAAGGGACTCAAGAACAAATCAACAAAATTCCTGGTGAACCATCTCTCAAGGAAATAAAAAAAAAGTTCTAACAAGCAGAGCCCGTATCCTGTGAGGAGCATTGTCCATTATGATTTTTTTTCTTAATAGCTGTCTTTTGTTTAATCAAGTAGAAACAACAAAAACATTAAATCTTTTGTCCTAGGTCATTGGTTACGACAAGGTTTGTAAAACAAATGTTGATAACAAAAATAATAATTACTAGTTTCATAACGAACGGTTATAGAAATATCTGTGGATTGTATATATCAAAATCATTCCACAAAGTCTAAACTGCTTTCTAATTGTATTTTTTTTAAATAATTTACATCTATATATTGATTTTCTAAGCGTAGCTTAGATGTGGAACAAGGCCGAAACTATGAGCCACCCAGTGAAGATCAAACTCACTATTCAATCGTAACTGTTTTATCGAAACAAGCTTGCTAACCATTACACCATGCCGAGGTGCCCAATTGATTTTCTAAGCGTAGATGCTGCACAAGGCCGAAATTCAGTCGTAACTGTTTTAGCGAGACAAACTTGCTAACCATTACACCACGCCGAGGTGCCCAAATTCACATCTATATATTTATATACTTACTCGTATTTACCTACATACCTATCCACCCGTAAAGATTGGGGCATGTTCTTTCACCTTCACATTTGATATATTAGGAAAAGTTATAAATTGGAAAATATGGGAATAATAAAGAGGAGATTTTATGTCACAACATTAACTTAAACATTTATTTTTAACCCATGAATGTAGAATTATAATGTTATGTTGTTAAACTTCCTGTTTATTTCTTAAGTAGATTTATAGAGAGGCAAAGTTTAGGACCAACTACATAAAATGATTATGCACCATTATTTAATGAAGAAGTTAAGATTGCTTAGTAGTGAACTTTCATCCGTAGTGTCTATGAATTTTGAGGATTGGAAAATAAGTTGTTTGTAACAGAAGATACACCGCTTTAAGCAGTTTAAAGCTGAGAAAGCCTATGCAACACTATAGGGCCAATAAAAGAGCTGAGATGATAAAGTCATAATAATATGCTAATTTCTGAGTAGGAATTGTTTCAGCTTATTAACGTGCGTGTAATTTCTTTGACGAGTGATTCTAGTTAAACATTAGCTTGCTTTTTTACACTAAAATCATGACTAAAAATTCTACAGAAACAAAGATGAAGGTTGTGAAATTTAGGGGAAGTTGACTCAACAAAAAGGCGGCTGGGAATTTCCAGAAACAGTCTTTAAACCACCTAAGAGACATTTGATCATACTGGAAGTGCAAATAAAACTGGAAGGCGACAAATATTAGACAAGAGAGATTAAAAAAAACAAAACAAAAAAAAAAAACAACACTGTGAAAGTTGTGGTAGACAATTCAAAATTAACAGCTAATCGCATGAGGAGTTAATGCAGTCATAACAGTGAAATTAACAGCAGCCTACTGTAGCAATTTTGCCAAAACAGTCATGTATCGAAAAGATACATGATCGCTCAAGCGTTCACTACACATGGCACCTGTGGAAGGACAAAACAAGAAATAAACCTTGAATAAAATTATTGTTGGTTGTAGTTTAACGTAGGTAAGGACGTGCAAGGATCTCGTGGGTCCCCCATCTGAATCTATAATACAGAGCCCCACACTCTACTAAATCTCAATTTTCATAAGGTAGTATTTATATAAAATACAAAATTCATTCTGACTTAATTATGTACAAAAATAGGTCAAATAAAATATAGATGAATAATTCAACTAGAAAAACTGAAAATGAATATAATGTATCTAAATACAAATTAGAGACATGTCATAACAGATCATTCCTTCTTAAATAAATCAACAATCTTTTGAGGCAATTTTTAACATCAACTTGAGATTTTTCTTATTTCCAAATTATGCATAAAAAATAGTGAATTTTATATAGTGCTCATTTTTCGAAATTTAGCTTGACAAAACAAATTCACGGGTTTGAAATAAAAAGGACCCAGTATGACATTAAAATCCGCGGGAATTTTTCATCTTTTAATAGTCAGTTGTGCTTAGTTTAATTTGTAACGCATATAAATATAGGCAGAAAAAAGCAAATGTTAATAAGACAGCGAGGCCCCTAAACAGGCTTTCCCCGACCCCAGTCAGTGAATTCAGGGTTAATATGCAGAGATAGGAAATTTTATTTTGCATTTCGGAAAGAGGTAACCTGGAATTGAAGTGTTTGTTTCCGTTTATGAAATTAGTTCCATTTTTTTTTTTTGATGATGAGGAACATGTTTGAACTGACCGAAAATTTGTTGACTAATCGGAGAGTTAGTTTGTTGTGCACAATTTTGGATCCATCCTGTTACTGATCGTTTGGCTTGAAGAGGATCAATACATCTTCATTTCTGCAGCCGGTGAATTATTTACTAAAGGGGGATAAGTATTTTAACTTGTAGAACTTGTTTCATCAAACGCAAGTCATTCAGAGTTTGGTGGCTTCCGACTTCTTGTTTTCCAGTCAACTACGATCTTAACAAATTTAAACGCAACGTCAACCGTCATCTAATGTTGCTTTAAATTCTGTTCTTTTATTGTCCTCTCTTCTCAGTAATGTTTTCTCACTTTCTTTCACTGTTAGTAACCCTTTGTCTTTATCGCCTTGCTTTGGGTTGAAATTAAAAAAAAAAACAAAAAAAAAAAAACAACAAGAAAGAAAACATTGTGAATACTTTGAACGTGATACCTCTTACTTAGTAATGGTCTGCGGAGATGTGATGGTTTTTCGGTTTGAGGCTGAATATATATATATGTGTGTGTGTGTGTGTTTATATGTTAGCCTAATTACCCGTGCCTTGCTGCGTGTCACACAACTTTTTTGTAAGAAAATAATGATTGATTTTAAGTCATTGTTAAAATTTGTGAAGAAAAATGATGCATTTCAATATTACTCAATGATCTTGTCGATGTGATCTCCATCTTCTGGCTTTCTCTTTCTATATTTTGTATAGGAGACATTCCCTAAATTTAAATTTAATTTAAATCAAAGGGAAAAAATTCATTGGCGGGGTGGGGGGCGGGATTATCAATATACTCTTCCCACTTCATGTCAGCTGCAAGCGTTAAACCGAGAAACCACAATGAGTCACTGTCCTGGAGGTTAGCATCAGCCATATTAATGGAGTTCTCTCTGATGGCTAAAAGAGAGCAGTTTGATTTTTGATGCGTTGAAATTAACAAGCCACCTTTTGCCCCATTTAACAACTTATAATTTATAATTTTCTAATAATAGGAAGACGGCATCGTAGCATTTTCATATTTTCTATGATTAAAACTCAGTCTATGATTATAATATCTCCTTTTCCACTCATTCGCATTGTTTCCAATGTAGAACCTCTCCTCGTTAGCACTATCCCTATTCTTTAGTCTGATATACTATATTTTTAACCATACAATTGCTTTCCATGGGATAGGTGCTTTATTTTCGGAACGGCCCTCGTATATTGTGGTTTCTTAGTTTTAATTTCAAATTGATGCCAATTCGAGAAGATCTGTGTGGTGCATGAGTACTCTGTAGGATCCCCTGTGGAGTATAGAGCTCCCCATGCTAGGTGCTGTTTTGGTTTCCGTAGTAAGTAGTCTCATGCCCAACTGATTTTATATTTGAATTGTCCTTCTTGATTAATTGCCAGCCAAAGTTAGAAAGCCCAGTTTTTCTTGCTGTTAACCGCTAGACTTTTTCAATGGGATTTGAACACAACAGTTTCGGTTAGAATTTGAATTCGACCCGCCAATCCTACTTTTCGCGCCAATAACTGCACAATCCCGGTCATTATTAGATGATAGTATTATTAACAGTAGTCGTTGTAAAACCAGTGGGACCTGTTTAGTGGGTGAGATAAGTGTGTATTTCCCAAAGTAGTGAAACCATTGTAGGTATAACGCTCGAAGGAAGAAAAGTTTGAGTCTCTCTCCCTAATATTTTTTTAAAACCGTGTCAAATTGTACTCTAAAGTTTCTTATTCTTCTTATTCTTTGTGCTGTCCCTCTTCAGGATATGGGCGATCATAGCTCTCCACAATTTCCTGTCCTTTATAACTCAGTAAATTTTGTCTTTTCGTTATCTTTCCTAATCCCTTTTTTGCCATACATTTACACATGGTTGTTAGGTAGGGTGCTTTCCGTTCCACCTCTTCCTCTTGCCTGTGAGTATCAAATTTTCCAATCTCTCTTTCTTCATTATATATTTATTCAAGACTTGGGTGATCATGGCTCTCCACACAACTTCCTATCCTTTGTAGCTCATGGCAATGTCTGCATTTTTACTATCCTTCCCAATCTCTGTTCTGCCATTCATTTACACAAGCTTGTTAGGTAGGTTTTTCTCTGTTCCTCTTGCCTTCAATATGCCCTGTAAGTGTCAATTTTTCTAAGCTCCCTTTCCTTAGAAATTTAAAATCTCTCTCCCTGATGTTAAGTATAAGTGTTCACATGTTCAGTCCATAGTATTTTCAGTAATTTAAAATCTCTCTCCCTGATGTTAAGTATAAGTGTTCACATGTTCAGTCCATAGTATTTTCAGTAAGCTTCTGTAGAATCATATTTCTGTTGCTTCAAGTTACTTTTTCATCTGTGAGAGTATCGATCCAGTATTCACTGCCATATAGGTGGACTGATATTACGTAACAGTTCAGTGCTCTTTTCTTTGTTTATTACGAGGTTTTCCTGTATTTTTAATACTTTGCTTCGCTTTCGGAAGGCACCTTTCGCTATCCAAAATTCGTCTTCGGATTTCAGTGTCGCATTTTTCGTCCTCTTTTAAAACACTTCTTCGGTGTTTTTATTTTCTATACTTGCTGGATTTTGGTCTCTACAGATTCTAATTTGCATGATGGGCTATTTTTTAAGTCTTCTTGCAATTGACGTTTAGTCCTTTATCCTTGTTTTTCTGAACTACCTACGCTAGGTGTTCCTGTAATTTTCTTTCTGTGTCTACTACCAACACTATGCCATCTGTAGATTTAATGTCGTTAAGTGTGGCCACCAATAATGAATCCTGATAGGAATTCTAATTCTCTCAGAATCGCCGCACTGTATAGGATGAAAAAGTCTGGTGAGTAAACACATCCTTCTCTTACTTTCTTTCTTTCTATTATTGTATATTTACTTCATATTTAACTAATTTTATATCCGTATATAGGCGATTTGCTCCTCGTATAAGATCGGGATCATTTCAATGTCTTTCCCAGATGTATTAGGTTGGTGCAAAAATAATGTCGTTTTCTCACATATGTTACTATGTGAGAAAACGACATTATTTTTGCACCAACCTAACAACAAACTTACATAGCAGTCCCAAGAAAGCCACTAAAATACAGCAACAAGCCAAATAAAATCTATATATTCCCTCTACTCCTACCTACCTAGTGATTGAGATGGCTTCTTCTTTTGTGTGCCGTGTTCCTTCAGGATGTAGGCGATCATGGTGCCCCACAACGACCTATCATTTGTAGCTCTATTCGTTTACTCAAGTTCGTTAAGTATGTTATCCGTTCTTTTCCTCTGTCCCTCTTGCCTTCAATCTGTCATGTGAGTATCAGATTTTCCAAGCCCTCCTTCCTCGTTATGTACTCTAGAAATTTCAGCTATCTTTTCCTGATGTTAAGTATGAGTTTTCTTTTTGTTTCCATTTTCTCTAAAATTTCGTCGTTGCTGACATGTTCAATCGATGGTTTCCTTAGCATCGTTCTGTTGAACCACAATTCTGTTGCTTCAAGTCGCTTCTTTATCTTCGAAATTGTCCAGCATTCACTGCCATATAGAAGGACATATATCACGTAACACCTATGTACTCTTTCCTTTGTTTCTAACGATTTTTTCCTGTCTCTTTATACTCTGCTTAGCTTTTGGAATGCATCTTTGGCCATCCCAAATGCACCTTTGGATTTCAGTGTCGCACTTCCCGTCCTCTGTTAAAACACTTCCGAGGTATTTAAATTGTTGTACTTGTTTGATCGTGGTATCCCCAATTTGTATTTTGCGTGTTGAACTGTTCGGTTTTGCTTAACAGTCATGCATTCTGTCTTCTAGCAATTAATGTTTAGTCCTTTATTCTTGCTTTCCTTCACTGTCTTTTGCTTCTGTTTCTTAATACTTTGCTCAGCTTTTGGAAGGCATCTTTCTCTATCGCAATCTGCCTTCGAATTTCCGTGTCACACTTTCCGTCTCCATACGCTTCTCAGATACCTAAAGTATTGCACCTGTCTGATTCAGCGATATGATTAATACATTGAAGTGGAAACCATGGCAACAGGCATTCCATTTCAAAAAATTAGTCTTAAGTTTGCTAGAATTTTGGTTCAAATAAAACAGAGATGGCCTTCTCTTAAGACTCCACTGGTGAGCACATGGACACAGATCTCAACAACACAGGGCGTTGCAGCAGTACTTTCCATGGAAATTAACTTTTACTGAATGAAGTTGTTAGCCCCTTGCCCAACTGGTTTTCTCTTACCGTAGCCGGTGTTCCCAAGCGGCCCCATATCTAAGTACTGACCGGACTCTACACTGCTTACTGTCGGTGTTCAGACGAGAACCGATGTTTCATCGTGATTTGACCATAACAGGTACAGCCTGCGCGAATAGATTTCTAACCATCGCTGTGTGATTTCACGAATTATTCGACATAGAAACTCGTTTTGTTATTATCACAATGCTTAGGCCGATATTTTCTCAGGACTGCTGCACGATTATCCTTCACCTGATCATTTTTGCACATCGCCAATTTTATCTTCAAATCTCCGATTTTATATTTTAGATTGAATTATTTTTTTTTACCGCTTATCAATCTTTTGTTGGTTATATAAAACTAGAAAATATTCTTTTAGATTGTAAGAATCTTTGGAAAATAATAGTGATTTAGTAATACAAGTTCTACTAATTAACCCATAGCTGGGGAAGAAGAGATGGATTTATACCTTTTCCCAAGAGTATTTGCGTATAAATGAATATAAGGAACCCGAATGGAATTGGAACTCGGCTCTCCGTTTTCCAATGCCGAGCCGTTACCCATTAATCTGCACGCACATCCAGAACTTGGTATCAATAAGCTGTCACCCATCTAGGCACTGACTTGGTTGGGCGTTCCTTAACTTCGGTGATCGTACGAAAACTGGTGTTTCAAAGTGATATGGTCGGCGGGGGGGGGATTTATCAAAAGTTTGTGGTAATCGATACGAATTTAAATATTACGATGAAGTAATGATCGTTTCGTCCTAGAACGTCTGACGACAAACTCGCTCCCTGGTCTATGATTATCAACAATAAACAAAAGAATATTCAAATTAAAATGTCCCGCCGTGATAATGCTAGTTTCTTCGAATAGGAAAATGTGGTTAGGCTTGAGATGGGAATGACGCCTACTGTTGTCTCGTGAAGACAAAGAGCTTGTCTAATGTCAGAGGTGTGGCTGATTTAGAAAATTAGTAAGTGGATACTTGTTTGAAGGAATATTTTTAAAAGATACTCCAAACAGTAAGTAGTGGCCTTAATTATATGAGTAAATAAAAGAACATAGATCGTCTTTTTCTTGGTCAAGCTTTTAGGTAAGGTTTTACAGCCATATCACGTTGAAACACCCGTTCTCGTATGATAATTGAAATGAAGCAACGTCGAGTCTGTTCAGTACCTAGATGGGTAACCGCTTGGGAATATCAGGTGGCATAAGTACCTGGTATTCCCAAGCGGGTGGTGTAACGGAAAATGACTCGGAATTATTAATCAGAGAGCCAAGTTCCATTTCCAATCGGATTCGTTATATAAGCGCAAATAACCTTAGAAAACGTATGAATACGCCTATACTCCCCCAGCTATGGGTTAATTAGAAAGACCTGTATTACTAAGTGATCATTATCTTTAAAAACTATTTTCTAGCTTTAAATAACCTGCAAAGGGTTGATAAGCCGTAGAAAATAAATCAATCAAGTACGAAAATTGTAACGCTGCACAAACATAATGGTAAGCCTTTTCAGTGAGCAAATCAAAGTACTATCGGCTGCCTCGGAAACTATCTTGATTTAAATCCAATCGAGAATCTGTGGTCAGTCTGCAAAGAAAGACTCCGTGGAATGGATATACAAAGTAATAACATGTTTCACTGGAAACATACGAAAAAAAGTAAATAAGAACGGAATTATTCGTTTCGTTTCAATTACAGTGTAACCCGGATATAAGAGAGTTGTCGGGACCGGAGAAAAAGTCTCTTATATCCGGAGTTTCTCTTATATCCGGGTTTGGTCTATTTTGTTTAGGTAAGTATGGCTCTAATTTTGGACCAGTTAAAAATCTCTCTTATATCCGGGTTTATCTTATATCCGGGTATCTTATATCCGGATTACACTGTAATTTGCACATCGGTGTATATTTGAAGTATATTTATGTAATAAATATTCATCCAAACAAATTTATTATAATTAATCGACGAGATCTGTCAGCTTAATTTTTTTTATTATATTTTTCCATCCTTCGAATAAGGTGTTGTGTATTGAGTTCGAATGTGTGAATAAACTGTCCGAAGTTCATATTTTGTTATTGTTTTGTTCAAGTACTTTGGACCATCGCAGTCATTATCAAGAACCAATGGGGTGTCAGTGTGGGAGTTAGAATTCATTTTTTTACATCCTGTTATTCTTTGGGAAGGTGGAAGTTTTAATTAGGACTGGCGTGATGTCAAGTGCATTGGATATAGGGAACTAGGCCGCATAAAAACACAACTTTGAGCACAAATCCAGATGTGGCAACAATATTCAATACATGAACGAATGATAGTCTTATAAATGTGCAAGATAGATCCTGGCGAGAAAAAAATGTCTACAGTGTCTACAACGACACAGTGAATGAACTTTCCTAGCAATGTGTAAGAGAATATCGTGCGCACGCACACACGCAATGTAAGAGCTCTTAATAAGAGTAGGGAGGATTGCCTATCGCCCGGTTCATACTCCTTCCCGTTTTTGAACAGGAGTACAGGTTAATCCTTTGTTTTCTGTTTAGAATTTGTTTTCTGGTTCATTAAAGTCTGCTTCAAATCTATGTTTCTAACGTCACCATCTGAACTTTGAAATTTTATTCATTAATTAAATCTTGACTTCTTCAAGCCGTTATCTTTCTTGTATAGACCTAAGAACTTCACTTCTTGCCGTTTCTTACACTAATACAACTCCACACAGTAACTCTCTCTTGTGTGGATCATGGGCCATGTATTTTGCGAAAATTAGTAAGAAAAAAAAAAGAAAAAAAGAAAGAAAAAACAATCAAACATTAAATAGAATTATTTTGGGGAGTCATACAGATTATTTGAAAAATTTAAATGCTTAAATTGTGAACACCTTTCAATAAATTTCCTAAGGAAAGATTTTGTTAGAAGAAGATCCAAATCTATAAAGTTCAAAGTTATTCATGTACATAATAAATACAATATTTTTTGTCTACTTTATTCAATAACATTGTTTTTACATGAGATGTTTAGTTATCTGTGCAATGTATGTACGAACTAGGTTATAAAAGATTCGAAACGACTTACATTCGACAGAAGATTATGCGGCAATATTTCGAGAGGGTGACCGTATTTTATTTACTGCATAACGGTGATTAAAAAACTGTGAAATTTGGTGCATCAGCCTTTAAATAATAGCCAGTAACGTCAGGATTTCCAGTCGCACTGCCAATTTTAACAAGGTCGATAATTTATATATTATATTATTTTAAGAACTAGCTTAGTCGTCAAAGTGAATGGTAAAAGAGGATTAGCCGTTTCCTTGAGTGGAAACATTCGGCATGCATTGACCAAACAGCTGATTAAAATGTCC
>OZ010573.1:58647193-58879693 GCA_963932145.1 Acanthosepion lycidas
ATTACTTTTAGCTATTTTTTTAACATGTGGATGAGGTTACTATGGTCGTATTTACTACAAGTATGTTGCGGACGAATTTTGATAGGTTTCTCTATGTGTTTAAATGGATCCTAATTGAATTATAGTCTGAGAGATGTAATGTGAGTCTTCTTGATAGGCATGTAGTGGTATGTCCAATATAATTGTTGTGGCCAAGTAAATAATTAAAGAAAACAAGTGTTACAGATATATCATATATTAAACCGTAAGTACAACAGAAGAGTATTACATGATTAGTGAGTTTGTGTCGGATGACCTAGCGTTCAATCTATTCGACTGTTCCCCCAAGGCCTTCTCTCCTACTAATCTTATAGTAGGCGGAAGAGTTCAATATAGACTCTTTAGAGGGACGACACCACAACAATAATTTTTCATGATTTTTTTTTAATCAGGAATGCAATTCTTAAGTGGAATGTAACATCATAAATAATATTAGTTCTTGGTAATTTATTTATATATAATACCCATAATACAAAACGTGAGAGAGTCCAGAAGCATCTACACAGCCTTGTGAGCGATGAATTGTTTTCATCTTACAACCCTTTTCCCAAAGATGAAACGTAGCAAGACTCTCGCTACTCATGGAAAGTGTTCAGACAAATTACATTCCTTTGTTCAATCAGCGCTAACCTCACGGCTAATACCCGCCATGCCACGCACATTGTAGCAAACCACAATCATTCCCTTCGTATTTCATTGGTGAGATGTAAGTTCCACTCCAATAACTTCTTCCTATGAATTACTACTTTGTGGAACCTACTCCTAAGAGGATGCTTCCCCGATCACTACAATGTTAACCTGTTCAAGTCTATAGTTAACGGTTATTATCCCCCACATATCCACATAAACTGTTCCTCTTACTCTGTAACCCTCTGCCTCGAATGGCTCTTGGGCATTATACAAGGTGAACAAATTGTAAAATAACAACAAAAATATTTAAAAAGACAAGAATCAACGGAGCGTTTATTCAAATATAGGTGTCCACTAAAAATAATGTTAAGTAATTAAATCTCTCGAATAAATAAAAAAAAATTGTAACTGAGGTCTAGATGACCTTAGTTACAATTTTTTACAATTTATTTGCAGAGACATTGGCTCACTGTGCGTTTGAGCAAACACAAATCTGCCTGAAGAGATTTCTGTAGCAGGAATTAGTTAATCCCTCTAGCAGAAGGGTATACTCAAAAACGAGATTAGGCGATTCATATATATATATATATATATATATATATATATATAAATATATATATATATATGTCTTTTTTATAACGTTCGAAATTTTGATTAAAAATCTTTGCTTAAGTTGCGTTAGCAGGGGACCAAAATTTAATATAGGTAATTATAGCGTCTTTTTTACGGTGAAAAAACATTGTTTTGGAAATTCTTGCAAAAATCAAATAATTGTTGGATTTTAATGAAACTTTCAGGACTCCTTTGCAAGTGAATTAAATTATATGACAAATTCTTCTTTTAGAAAATCTTGGTGAAATATTTTTTTACAGCTTTTTTATCACACATATTCAATTTTATGAAATTTCGAAAAATTAAATTTTGTCCCGCTTAATGTTTCTATTAGTTAAAACAAATCTTGGATCTTTTTGTACAACGGGGCCACCAGTTACAGAAAATCTGGTCTGAATCGTAAAATAAAAAAATGCGAAGTAAGGTATTATTTAAATAGAAAAGCTTTCATTTGCTTTTATAAATAAGATATATATTATGGACATTATTATCTTAAGACCAAGATTTTTTCGATGAATAATGAATTTTACAAGAGTTGTTGTCAGAGACAGAACAGAGCTTAGTAGACGGAACCAGAAACCCAATCCTAAACCGGAAACATGGACCAAAATTCTACTTTAATAGCGTAAGAAAGGACACGATAACAGGAAAGAAGACAGCTAATTCTAGCCTTGAAGAGGTCAAGATTTAATTAGCGAATAAAATTTCAGAGTTCAGGTGGAGACATTAGAATTATTGAGTTGAAGTAGACTTTAGAAGGAACCGGAAACCCAATCCTAAACAAGGGCTGAACCTCTACTTCTGTTCAAAAGATCGGGGAGGCATCTGAACCGGCCGATAGGCAAAGTTATATGAAATAAACCGTCACAACTTCTTCTTACAATACATTGAGAAAACTTACAGAAATTTAAGAAAACGTATCTATGAACACAAAATGGATCTTATACACAACAATTTATCAAATAAATTAGTCATACATTGAAATGAATTCAACCACAACTTTGATCTAAAGTATGCCACACTTATTAAAAGAGAATTACTTAGATGGAACCCCCCAACTGAAAATGTTTCTTTTTGATTTAAATTAAATTTAAATTTGAACAAGGGAATGACTCCTATCCAAAAATATATAAGGAGAAAGCCAGAAGATGGAGGTCACATCGGCTAGATCAAACTGAGATAATATGGACGAACAAGTTGAGCAAGAAATCACCAATCAATGGGTGGCACCTTACAATACATATTTGTTGCAATAATTCAACTGTCATATCAATGTAGAAATCTGTTCAACAAAGCAAAATTGAAATTCTTGTGGCTATACAGGAAAGATAGCGGCTAATTCTAGACGTGAAGAGGTCAAGATTTAATTTGCGAATAAAATTTCAGTTTTCAGGAGTATAGGGTTGAAATAGACCTTAGAAGTGATGGGGAACCCAACCCTAAGCAGGAAAAAAGGGCTGAACCTCTACTCCTGTTCAAAAGACTGGGAAGGAGTGTCCTCGGACGATAGACAAACCTATCTACTCTTGTTGAGAGAGGGAAAAATAATACTAATTACTGAATATAATTTCAAATTTCAAGCGGAGACTTCAGAAGTATAGAGTTGAAGGAACCGAAAATCCAACTACAAAGAGGAAACAAGGGACAAACTCCTACTCCTGTTAAAAGAATCGCGAGGAGTATAAACCGGGCGCTAGGAGAGCATATTCTATTGCTATTGGAATTGGGGAAGAAAAAAATAATTAGTGAAAAAATTCAGAGTTCAAGCAGAGACAACTATATCATCTTCCCCCCTTCTTTTTTAATCAGGAACGCAATTCTTAAGTGGAATGTAACATGTGGTATCCTTTTGTTGTTGTTCTGTTGGAGTTTTCTAACTGATGTTGTTGACTGAACATGTGAGCAACGAAGGAATTTTAGAGAAAATGGAAACAAAAAGGAGACTTATACTTAACATCAGAAAGAGATATCCAAAATTTCTAGTGCACATAATAAGGAAAGAGGGTTTGGAAAACTTGATACTCCTAAGACAGATTGAAGGCATGAGAACAGTGTTTAGGAGAGATAACAAAAAAAACAATTTATTAAGAGTTACAAATAACAGGAAATTGTGAAGGGCTATAATCTCTAATATCCTCGAGAGGCCCGGCACATAGAAGAAAAAGAAGAAGAAAAAGAAGAAACCAAGATATATAAATAATTTAGCGAAAACAAAAAGAAGTGATTAAATATAATACACTTAGGATAGACCCTTACATCTCTGAACGCAGGAAGATGACGACAATATATATATATATATATACACAAAGAGACAGCCAAAAGATGTATGCAGACTTCAGGAAAGGAAAAAATTGTCTTTCGTACTTTTATCAAATTGCAATAATATTGTTTACTGTAGAAATTTTCTTGTCAGAAAGTATTACCCTCATGGCTGTAGCATCAACAAGTCGTAAAGGATGCAGAAAACCGACTACATTGGCGGCTTTTAGACAAGTAATTGAAAATGCATGTGCAGCAATGCCACTGGGCACATTGACCAACGTTACCCAAGCAGTAGTTCGCCGTACGAATAAATGTCTAAAGGCCACTCTTTTGAGTCTCTCTTGTGATTGTAAAGTATAAAAGTAATTTGTATTGTTCTAGTGACGTATGCATATTTTGGTAGACTCTGTATATATATTTCGCATGATGACTGCTGCAACTTTCCTCACTGCTTCATACTATCGATCTAACTAGACAGACAAGACAGGCAGACAGAATGGACATAGAAATTAATACTGCATTGTAACTATAAGTTTCTCATCACAAGCGATATTCAGACCATGATAGGACACACTACACACAAACACACACGTGTGTGTGTTTGTGTTTGTGTGTAATTAAATTTAAAACTAGGCATCTCTGTTTCTATGACGTTTCGATGTAAACTGGCGATTGTTGTATTTTCGCCCACATACCCACTTTTACATCGATCAAAACATCATTAATCTGATGTTTCTTTTCAGAAAGAAACGCGTCATTAAAAATTTCTTCGATTTTGTCTCTCTTACTCATAATTTGTCATATATATATATATATATATATATATATATATATATATATATATATATAGTTGGATTGATGTGAGTTTGTGACCCTGGGTTTCACGCTTTTGCGATCATTAGACAAACTCGCAAAAGCGTGAAACCCAGGGTCACAAACTCACATCAATCCAATATTAGCTCTATCTCTGATATTGAGCGCTTTCTAATAAGTACCGCGCATATAATATATAAATAATTATATATATATATATTTATTTATATTTATATACACACACTTTTCACACACACACACACACACACACACACACACACACACACACACACACACACACACATATATATATATATATATATATATATAATATGCTGAAGATTTGATAGTAAAATCCATGAAATTCTGAGTACAGATTTAAATAAGATTCTTTTATTTTTTTCTTAATTATATATATATATATATATATATATATGTATGTGTGTGTGTGTGTGTGTGTGTGTGTGTGTGTGTGTGTGTGTTGGGAAGTTCTGATAAAAACAGCGCATAACCTTGCAGGTGGGATACAGGTAGAAATAGAGTAACCCAGTCTGCGCAAACGGTATCCGACGGAGGGTGTTCCACAGTATCTACGGATAGACGTGATTTCAAGCCGTTTTGACGGCTTCATCATTCAGATAAAAAGAAGCCTTTCGATCCATGGCCATGATACTTCCCACCTACTACCCTTCATCAATAGAGATGCGCAGCGAGTGCGTCAGACACTCGAAGATCTGACTAAATGCCATATTTACTCGAGCCTATTTGAATTCCGACTACAACACAAGCACATGTTAACATCGCCAATCAATATCGATCAGGAGACATGAAAATTATTATTATTATTACTAGCTTTAACCCGTGAAAATTTCAGTTTTCCTATTTGAGATTTTTGAAGAATCTTAACTCTTAATGATTAAATACGTTCATGAAGTTTTCTACGACAATAAAATATCCATAGAAATTTTACTATTGCATCGTTAAATATTTGAGCTTACCAACTTTAACAAAATATTGCAATAGCAATCATAAATGTGTATGCTGATTATTTTAAGAAGTGGATACAAATGAAAAGCTTAGAAATTGACAACTTTTCAAATTTCACTGAAACAGCAGCTAAACGCAACTATTTACCTATTCTTTCTTTCATTCATTCATTTTCTCACCGAAACCAAATAGTGTCTTTTCCTCTCTTTTCACGTGAGCAAAATGGAATAGTTCATTATTTATGAGGTATTGGCAGGAGGTGTTAAACACTTCTATCTTCCCTTGTTTCTTTCATTTTCTCACTGAAACCAATTTTAATTTAATTTGAATTTGAAAATAAGGGGTTAAAGTTTTCTTTTGATTGTAGACCCGGCAAGGTAAATATTTAATAATATTAAATACAATTAGTTTTAATCTCTTAAAATTTCACGGTTTTCCTATTTTGATATTCCGATGAATCTTAATGAGTAACTAAGCTCATGGAGACTTCTACGACACTAAAATATCCATAGAAATTCTCCTGTTCCATCGTTAAATATTTGAGCTTAACAACTTTAACAAAATATTGCAATGACGATCATAATTGAGAATGTTGGTTGTTATTTTAAGAAGTGGATACAAATGAAATAATTTGAAGTTGACAACTTTTCCAATTTCACTGAAACAGCAAATAAACACTACTATCTTCCCTTCTTTTTTGTCATTTATTTTCTCACTGAAATCAAGTAATGTCTTATCTCCTCAAAACGGAATAGTCTATTATTTATAAGGTATTTGCAGGACATAACGGTCGTGCAAACTCATGAAGAAAGGAACAAGCCCAATTATAATAGGATTATTGAGTAAGAAAGCAGTATATGAACAAAGTGACGCTAAACATATTTACCAGCCCTCCACACCAAGTGTGGGTGTGATACAAGGTCGTTTTAACGTGGGGAGCGCCATACAAATTCTTATGCATATTGGCCAAAGACAAAAATTGGGGTTTGCCCTGATCCCTCAACCACTGTCGCGCTCGCATCTGTATTACATCGACCCAATCTCTTTAGTGAGATGTGGAAGCTGCTGACACAGGATTGGGATCACCGGAGATGAGCAACTTCTCCCATCTAAAATGAGGAGAAACATCAGTTACCCATCACGGCACCCTGTCTGTTATGGTCATACTACGCACACGTATGAGCCAAATGTGCGCGATATGGTGAGGGGTTTTGATAAAAGCAGAGCATAACTTTGTAGTAAGTCCAATAGAAAAAAACTTCTCATCGATTAATGCAGTCCACTCAAACGGTCACCGATTGGGGTTGTTCCCTAGTATCTAGATGTGACTCACAAGTCTCATCCTTCAAACGTATTAAAAAGAAAAAGAAAGCCTCTCGATACCCGACCAAAATGCTCCTGACCACTATTATCGTTCATGAACAGAGTGCGATTAATGGAGAGCATCATGGGAAAAATTATTAAGTTAACACGATGAGGATAAAGTCTTGTCTATGAAAGAAAATAAACCAATATCTGGGACTACTCTTTTGTCTTTTCTTTCTTTTTTTACTCATTTCACACCAAGCAAGGCGGGAATGCCACTACTACGCAGGGTGTTACACAGAGAGAAAAGACTGGGAATAGGGAGGATTAAGGAAAGGACAAAAGATGCATGGGATTCAAAAAGACAGAAGATAGCGATTGACGTTGCATTTAAATTTTTGAATATTGTAGTTAGCAGGGAAGCAAGTAAATGGAAGGGAGTTTCACAGGTGGGAAGTACGAGTAGAAGTGGTGGTTGTACTAATTAGAAACTAATCTGGCGCTCCTAATCTTTCTCCTCAATTCTTTCGTTCGCTCTCTCTATCTATTTTGTTGTTGTTGTTGTTTTAATCGTTTCACTGCGAGCAAGGCTGGAATGCCTCTAGTTCGCAGGATATTACAAGTAGGGAAGAAAGAGAAGACCGAGAATAGGATAGATTGATAAAAGGACAAAAGATGAACGGGATTCAAGAAGACAGAAGATGGCGATTTGACGTTGCATTTAAATTTTTGAAGATTGTCGTTATCAGGGAGGCAAGTAAATGGAAGGGAGTTACACAGACAGGAAGTACAAGAAAAGAAAATGTTGGAGCTGAATTTAATAGCACGCTTAAATTTATGTAATCGGGGCACCAGGGTAAAAAAAAAAAAAAGCTCAGTTGCCATGACAATATTTGTAAAAAATACAGAAAGAAGCCGCTCTACGCCCGTGAGGAAGTTACTGAAATCGAGATGCCAGGTCAAGATCGATTATATTACAAATCCTTTGAATTTTGTCAAGTAATAGCAGCGGCACCAGACTAGATATGGCAACAATTTTCAATGCAAGGACGAATGGTAGATGCAGCAATTGATTTGATGCAGTCGCTCTACTTCAAGTCACTTAAAGACGTGAGACCAAGAAGGCGCAGTGTGTTGCTCTCCAGGAGTCGAGGATCACCCATGCAGTAAAGTTTCTCTATGGTGGTTAAATGAAATCAGTTTTGTTTTGGGGGCGTTAAAATTTACAAACCATTTCCTTCCCCAGTTTACTGATTGGAGGTCATTTTCAAGAGCAGCAGCCAGGTTTACTTTGTCAGCGCTGACGGATTTGTAATTGAGGCAGGAGTAATATTTCCTGTAAAGTAAATCAAAATAGTTTTCGGTTTCCGCGCGTAACACACGAGGCAATTTTTTGTCACCGTTTCTTGAAGGATCGATAGAGAAGCAATTGTTGATTGTAGCAATTGTATTTTTTCTAGCACAACAACCAAGAAGGATTTTCGTTAATAATTTGTCATAGAATATACTGTATAACCTTCCAATACTTGTGGCAAAATTTAAAACTGCAATTTATTTACATTTTTAAAACAATGTTTTTCGTACGTAACGGTGTAAGCTGTTTTCCACTGACATGGATAGAAATATTATATCGAATCGATTGCTAGGTCTGCTGCCAGGAAAGTTATGTTCCTGTATCGCGCTAAACATTTTTTACGTATCTATAAATCTACCATTCGTCCATGTTTAGAATATTGCTGACACATATAGTGTCAGCTATATATTTAGAGATTCTTGATAAAATCCAAAGAAGAATCTGCAGTCTTATTGGTAGTGACCTGGCATCTCGATCTTAGCCACTTTCCCACCGCCATAATGTAGCTTCCCTGTGCCTTTTCTATAAATTATTTCATGGTAAATGTTCTGATGAACTTTGTGGTAGAGACTTTGTGGCAATATGGTGGCTGTAGCGAGCCGCTTCATCGATATTTATAAAGGTGAGCTAGTATTGTTGCGGTGGCTGACTACGGCCTGTTGCAAAATCATGACTCGTGATGGCAAATTTTTCACATTCTATGATTTAGGGTTTTTTGTGCCCATATTCAGATGAACCATATAATAATTTTATTCCCATTAATTCTTAAATATTTAACATTTTGTGGAATATATTGATTTAATACAAAAACAATATAAACATTATTTCCCTTACCGGAAGCAGCAGATAATATATTTCTAATCACAGTCTTTTGTGATCTCGGGTTTTTATGAGTTCAATAACTGAAAAGGCATCAATCCATCGTTCTTTAGAACAGATATTTCTGAGCAAAGTTTCAGATATTTCTGAGGGAGAAGTGGAAAAGGTTTTCGTGTGACGCGTTTCGTCCTTTAAAATTTTATAGGACTGAGTTTATGTCTACGTTGATACGACTACACATGCGCACGAACGCATGGGAATTTTAAATTTAAAGAGAATTATATATATATATATATATATATATATATATATATATATATATATATATTCTTGTTGAAAATACATCTATACTTTTTCATGAAAATAATAAGCATAAACTAAAAATTCTTGAAGCTATTTATATTAAAAAAATTGACGCCAACCCTTAATAAAATTATGAATACTGTACAAATGTTTTAAAATATTAACAGTAGATAGTTTAAAATATCTAAATCTTAACTAATAATTTTAAATAGATATTTTAAAAACACAATAAACATTTGCACATTTCATAACTTAGTTACCTGCCCTGACGTTTAAATCGTGAAATTTAAATCCTACAGTTCATAACCTTAGAGTTTTCCAGTTCATGGGTAAAAAATTTAACTTTCAGATGAAAAGAAAAATGATGAACACAAAGATTTCTGTCTTAGAAAAATCAACACCTCTTGGGTTGATGATCCCGACTAAGGTCGACTCCTTTAGTATTACTAACCTGGTGTCAGAATTAATGTGATTAAAAATGAAAACTCCAAACTCTAAGTTAATCAGGTTCAAAATAACATATTAATAACACAGTTTGATAAATCTAAAGCGAGATTGGGGAATAGGAATGAGAAATAAACCGAACACATGAATAAATAATAACCCAATTATAAAAAAAAATTGTTACAATAGAGCAGCAAAACTGATATAAGACCAAAGCAATAAAAATTACTTCAAGCGTTAAATATCTCTTGTACTTAGAAAACATTAAAAAAAAAAATTAGCATCGTTTTGCAGGTATAAGAATATTTTTACAGAAACCTTGAGATTTCGTGCCCAATGTTAAGGTGGTGAAGTTGACTACCATGCTTACAGAAAGGAAATATCGAATTTACAAATAGTCAAGCAATAAAAAAGGGTGATCAGAGAGTAAAGAAAATCATAGGCTGTGAATCAGAGCTGAAAGCCTCGGTTCAAACTGTTTTTGCTTCACTGAATTCGCAATTTATGTTAAAAAAACAAAACAAAAAAAACATGTCAGCTGTAGAGTTATAAATGTATGCGCATTAATATCAAGCAAAAAGCCAGAATCTATCTTACACATTTTTAGGTCTACCATTCGGTCCATGCAATGGATATTACTACCACATCTGGCCTAGTGCTTCTGCTGTGTATTTAGAGATTCTTGATTAAATCCAAAGAAGAATCTGCTATATTAATGGTCCTGACCTGGCATCTCGACTTCAGTCACTTCCCTCACCGCCGTAACGTAGTTTTCCTGTGCCTTTTTCATAAATACTTTCATGATAATTGTTTTGATGAGTTTTCCTCTTTGGTACTTAGATTTTATGAATTTAAGCGTGTTAATAGATTGGCGACAGGGTCCCTATCATGTTACAGCTGAAATGGCTCGATGTAACCGTAAGTTCTATGCTAACAGTTTCTTCTCTCGCATTTCTCACTTGTGGAAATCTCGTCTGGCTTCTTGCTTTCCAGTCAATTTTGAGCATGAAATCTTTAAATTTAAATATCAATCGTTATATTCGCTTTCCTCATTAATCACCCTAGAAATTTCAACTGTCTGTTTCTGAGGTTATGTATAAGTGCTTTTTCTGTTTACATTTTCTCTAAGATCGAACTCTGTTTACATTTTCTCAAAGGTCGTAACTAACCTGGCAAGACACGCTGGCTAAACACATCGAAGTGCCCAAATAACGATTCTCTAAGCGTAGCTTAGACGTGACACACGGCCAAAAGTATGGAGCACCCAGTGTGGATCGAACTAACTACTGAGCTTTAATTGGCCTCGCAACACTTGCTAATCATTATGCCACGCCGAAGCTTGCCTTCAATGTCCTGTGAATGTCAAAGTTTCCAAGCCTTCATTCCTCATTAATCGTCCTAGAAATTTAATGTCTCTTGCTGATGTTAAGTATAAGTGTCCTTTTTAGTTTCCATTTTCTCTAAAACTTCGTCGTTGCTCACATGTTTAGTCCATGGTATCCTCAGCATTCTTCTGTAGGACCACATTTCTGTTGCTTCAAGTTTCTTCTTCATCTGTGATGAGATTGTCCAACATTCGCAGCCATATAGGAGGAATGATGTTACATAACAGCCCAGTTTTCTTTGTTTCTATTGAGATTTTCCTGTTTTCTTAATACGTTGCTTAAATTTTGGAATGTACTTTTCACTATCCCAATGCAAATTTGAATTTCTAAGAGCTACAAAGGACAGGTAATTCTGATGAGCCATGATCGCACACGTCCTGAAGGGATACAATACAGTCCAACTTCTTTAATCTGGCACCATGTGATCCAGTAACTCTCCGGCACCTTTTTTTTAATCAACCACCATTAGTTCGTTGAGTGGCTACGGGGGTATCGCTACAAACTGTCTACAACTTTTCGTAGCAGTTGACAGCATCAGAGTGTTTTGGTGATACGGTCTAGTTTATTTCTTATATATAGCTGCATATTTACTCACTCAGCATATTAAGTATATATTTAGGATTTGCATTGTGATAACGGCTCGGAAAACCGAGTTCCAATTCCAGTCGGGTTTGTTACGTTCACTTACGCGCAAATACCCTTGAGATAGGTATGAACCCATTTCCCCTCCAGCTATGGGCTGAATAGCAGGACAGATTGGGTTCTGTAGCCTCGGTTGGCAATCAGTCCACCGCAGAAAGAAACGGCAACCTACATCGTACAAATCTTCTGTCTAGTCAGTCATGAATCGAAAGAGACATGACCGCCCAACAGTGTATCACATATGGCACTTAACTTACTGACTGAAGTAAGTATTATTTTTGGGGTTTTAGGCTTCTTATTGCATGAAACAATAAAATCTTTGTTTTCAAGCATCAATGATCGTTTTATTTTTTGTCCTACCTTTGATAACACAGCAATGTGTATGTGAAATGAGCTGGCAAGGTTATGTTTACATTTTTTTTTATTTCTCTCATCCGGTATTTTTGTGGTCCGGCAATATCCTTGTCTAAACAATGCCGGATTAAAGAGGTTGGACTGTGCTTAAAAGAAGTAAACAAAATGAGTGTTGCATTTTTGGCTGTCTTATTTTCTTTCTTTTTGATTTTGAAACAACGATGCTTTTGTGAATCAGAAATAAAACGCGATCTGCTCCAAAAATAAAAAATAAAACAGGCGTCAATAAAGAATCAGAATGCGTGAATTGATTCTATTGTGCAATGCCATATCAACATTTGCCTATGGCTTATTTAATACGTATAATACCTGGCACCTCAAAAATCTTGAAAATAAGATTTCATCAATTTAAAAATATTATATTTTTTTTTTATTGTCTATCAAAATAAATACAAGATAAAAAATATATATAATTGTTCTGATGAGCTTTCCTATTTGCTACTCAGACTTGTTGAATATATGCATGCTAATAATTGACAGCAAGGTCTGATCATCTTACATTTGAAATGATTAGATGTAACCGTAAGTTCTGTGCTGAGTACCTTCTCTCGCACTTCTCACTTGTGGAACTCTTTTCCAGTCAACTTCGACCATGAAAAATTTAAATATTCTGTCTTCTTAATTCCGGTCCTTTTATTGTTCTCTCTCCTTAATAATATTTTCTTTTTGGCATATTCTCTCATACTTAGCAACGCCTTTGTGCCTTAGTGGTCGGCTTGGGGTGAAACAATAACCGCTCCACACAAAAAGAAAAAAAGAAAAAGAAAAGAAAGAAAGTAAAACAAAAGCGAAAGGAGACATAAAAGAAATAATTAAAGTTATAGTTTTAACATACAATCCATCGCTAAAGATGTCGGAAAAAAATGGTCGGTTTCTGATCTGATAAATTTAAAAATATTACATATATTACTTAATTTGAAAAGTTAGTATTTACAAGTGGTTGTTTCTGACTGCCTTCACTTATGGTGTTTCTAGAAAGCGTAGGTGGGGCACAAGATTAATATGTGTACATGAGTGTGTGTGGAAGGAGAGGCGAAATTCAAACTATATGTTATGTTCTGACAAGTTACATTCTCTATATCCCACCCGTTCAGACCTTCACACCTAAAACACCCCATGCCACGTACACTTGGACGAATCATCCACATTCCCTTCGTATTATATCAGTAAGAAGTAACTTTCATTTGGGCAGTTTCTTCCCAAGAACCGCTACTTTGTGGAACAGACATCCCAGAGGATGCTTCCTCGGTCACTACAAGGTTAATCTCTCCAAGTCTAGGGTTAACCATTATCACTCCTGCATATCATTATTAGAAGGCACGGTAGAGTAATGGATAACGGCTCGAATTGAGGAATCGGAGAGCCGAATTCCAATTCCAGTCGAATCCATTACGTTCATTTTGTTGAGTGTTCTCCCCTTTTTACACAAATGGACTCACTCAGGGTATACATATACTACTGCCAGTGAATACCCGAGAGAAGAACGACGAACGAGCACGAACGTAACGAGCAAGAGTCACAGTGAGCAAGCCTGTAGACTCAGTAAGAAGTCATATAGTGATACGCCGATACGAAAGACTGGATATATATTTTGCTACTAACCCGCATTGCTAGAACTACTAACCTGCATTACCAGTTTGTATTATTACATTAATACATTTATTTTCCTATATTCCTTCTTGGCGTTTGTTATTTATTAGTACTGGATTTCATCCCGGAATCCGCAACACACTTGCGTGCTAATAATACCCTTGGGAAAGGTATGAATCCTCTTCTTCTTCCCCCAGCTATGGACAATAGCAGGATGGCTATTCTATAGCCTTGGATGGCAACTGGTCTACTGCAGAAAGAAATGACAACCTACTGCGGGAAAAATCTGCTTCGTCATGTATCGAAATGATCGCCTAAGCGTGTAACACGCATGGCACATAACTGAACTGATATCATCATTGGATATTGAATGAAAAATTAATAAAATAAAATTCACCTTACCGTTTTACATAATTTTAAGAAACTACTTTTCAATATAACCCTTTATTAAATAAAAATCAAATTGTTCTTCCAAAGAGTAGTAGTGGTTCTCAACCTTTTTTGCCTAATGCACCCTTTTCACCATGTCAGAATGTCATCCATACTTTAAAAGATTGACTCAAAAGGTACATTTTAAATATGCATATATTATTGAAAATCTTCAATTTCCCTCCCCATATTAGTACATATACATTAATTGATTATTTTTATAGAGGACTTTTACTAATTTAATAACAATAGAAAATGTTGATGGATTTTTAAACTTGAATACATATACAGTAATATGTTTTAATTCATAACTAATTATTAAATAAATAAACTGAAGCTTATTTCAATAAACAAAAACTTGAATTGAATATCGGTATCGTAATTCAATAAACAAAATTCTGTAGATAAAAAAAAAAAACAAGTAAAAGTAAACCAGATTTTCCCACACCCCTGGTAATCTGAAAACCTCACTACCTCTGAGCGTGAGAATGCTATCCTGGTTGAGGACCCCTGCATTATACCCTGTACAAATATAGAGGCGTAGGAAACCTAGAGGATAGACCAAAATCTGGAGAGAGACGTCGTCCTTTTTTTTTTTTTTCTCTGCACCCGTAAAATCGACTCGACTCTGGAAGGCATTAATGCTGTAAGTTTGATTTTTTTACACAGATCATCGTTGACTGACAACCAATACTAATACTATATATAAATGAATTGACACCAGATGAGTCAAGTTAATTCCAGGAGTAAAATGACGCGCATTCTTCAAATAACAGAGAAACGGGAATAAGTAACCACAAACTTAGCTGAGTTTTGATACCAGGTCACACTAACTAGTAATGGCGACTAGACTAATACATTATTTTATTCGCCCTTGCATGGAGTATTGCTGATATATATGGTCTGGAGCCCGTTCTGTTTGTCTCAAAGTCCTTGATAAAATACAGAGATGGATATGCAATGTAACTGACCCTGATCTGGCGTCTCATCTGCAGTCGCTCTCTCACAGACGTGCCGTCGCCTCCCTCTGTCTTTTTTACAAATACTGTCACGGTAACTGCTCCGATAAGCTGCTTTTGCTGGTTCCCAGACTGCATGAATTTAAGCGTTCAACTGGGCAGGCATCTCGCTCTCACCCTTTCACTGCCGAAACTGTTAAATGTATCCGTCTCTTCTACTCCAACAGCTTCATGTCTCGCACCTCACGTCTGTGGAACTCCCTCCCCTTTTCTTGTTTCCCTGATAGCTATAATCTCCATCTATTCAAATGTAATGTCAATCGACGTCTCCAGTTGCCTTCATCTATCCCCTATCCTTCTCTTCGTCCTTTCCTCTATCACTCTTCTTTGCTCTCGCTCCAACTCTCTTTAACCCCTTGGGTGCTAGTGGCTTCCCGCCTTGCTTGGGGTGAAACGCTTAAAAAATAATAATAATAAATAAACATCTGAATACTGATTTGATGAAGTGGCTCGAGCTTAGAATGTTCGGTTGATAGAAGGCTCAGTATGGTGAAAGTGACCAGTGCATGAAGGTATCATGCCACGGAGACGCACAATGTTTGTTTTTTTTTTAATTAGAGCCGTTTTAGGGAGATCGATGATCATTTTCCCCCTCTTGGGAAAGTGACTGAAGATCAGACGTCAGCTCACGACCAATAACACTGCAGATTCTTTGGATTTTATCAAGAATATCTAAATGTTCAGCATAGACGAAAGGGAGACTTAAGAGACGTTAGGGTCTGGTGTTGTCCTGATGGAAGACGACACCCTACCAATTGTCCAATTCCGGATGCTTTTAATGGAATGCTGCTTTCTGCCCGACTGGAAACAATATTTTTCTGAATTCACCGTCTAATTTTACAAGAGGAAGTCGTACATAGGTGCTCAAGCCCCTTCGAGACTTCATCTTTGGAGACGCTTCAGACACTAAAGATTAACCTTAGACCCCTCCCTAAGGAGAGGTATTGCCTAACGGTCGGTCATCTGGCGCATAAGCACAATGTGACCTCCACCTCTTGCCTTGTGGTTCAGATAATGTATATTGATGCGAGTGTTTGTACTGATTTTCTAAAAAAGCACATGCTATCTAATCAGAAGGTTGATGCAATACAACCTTCCTATCTGTATTTCCTCGTATTTAACTTAGAACCAGATTAAGCTGAATATCTACTTAAATACACATGTGCTGTACGTAGACTGTACAGTGATCCTCAACAAGTTAGTCTCACAGGTCATTGCATGTGGTTTGGATCTTCATTGGGAGCTCTATCCTTTTCTAGACTATTATTGTTTAATTTTCCCATCAAGAGTTACAACAAAGTGTACGCGCCTCAGCACGTGGTAATGGCTGTGACGTCCCCCGGTGTCGCTGCGCCAATCGTGACAACTGCCTGGTCGCGCCCGCCGTGCTATCCCGGTCACAGCACCAGTTGTGACGTGACCCCGTCTGTCTACGCGCCGTCGCCGTCCTATCCTGTCCTGTGACGACCAATGTGACTTGGTATTGGTCACGGCACCAAATGTGACGTTCTAACCTTTTGCTGATTCGGATGGGAATCTGGTTAGATTCGGTATCAGCCTTGTCGTTCCCAACTCGCCTCCAACGTCTGGTTACCGAAGTAACTGTTTTGATTTCTAGTCTAACCTACCCACGTTGTGATTTGATCTTAGGTAGACGAAATCAATCAGTCGCCGGGACGTAATGCAAGTCGAGTCCGAACAAGGGTAATACCGCACAAGTATATGTAAAAGAAAATAAAGTAATAACTCGAAAAGTTCCAATGTGTTAAAAAAAAGGATAACAATATTTTATATCTGGTTGCTGAATACAGGACTGCGTCTTTCTCCCAAACCGCGAATACGGATTCGTGACACTTTGCGTTTGTTGTTTTTTTTTTCAAGGAACGGGTTTTTGGTGTATCTTCAGGTGATATTCATAAAACTTGTCTCGGTGGTGTGACTCTAAGTCGTTCTTCAAAAATAAATTGTTCTTGGTTAGAAGTTGAGTTCGGAATTGCGTGGTATCTTTCAGTCAGCTTCCTGCGAGGCTGTCTCTCTACTAACTCTGCAACTGTCTGCCTCAACTGCGAACTCCTTAATTCAACTGCCGCTTCTCGTTGCGACTCTGCTTATATGGATGCCGACCAAAACCGGGGTGGGCCTGTCGGGGTTTGAGGTTCCTTGATAATTCTAAATCCGTATTAAAGGTTTTTCTTTGTTTTCGGCCATGAAGAATTATTATTTCCATTTTTGGAAGTCTTTCGTCCTCCCAAATTCTTCCTTTCTCATTTTGGTATCTCACCCATACCCTCAGAGGGTGTCAACGGGTTTCCCCTCTCTCTCACAGTGGCATCTCACACCTATCCTTTCAGGGGGGGCGTCAACAGACCTTCCCTCCTTCTTCACATGATTACCTTCGCCTACCGCTCACGCCACCAGACAGCCAATGGGCGCCCAGCAGTGTGGGTGTGGCCAGATTGGCCTCGGTTTAAAAAATCTTGCTCAAAGAAAAAGAAAAAATTATCTTCCTTTTTTTTTCTTTTTCTTTTCTTCTACCCGACCTCACACAACTCTAATCTTAACCGAATGTCACCTGGACTTTATCAATCGAGACTTTTCGCCAGCATCAAGTGGGTGGTCATCTGGCGATCTGGACGCTACAGCCCATTATTCGTTCTGATAAAATAATTTTTTTTATCATGGCCAGCTCCGACACAAAACAGGCGTCTTTTTCCAAATGATATGGCGGTGGTCCAACGGACATTTTGGTTTCGGTCAGAGCATGACCTAATTATCATTATCTCCCAGTTTATGTTTCGTAGGCCACTTGACCAACCTGAAATTTTCATTATTGTTGTCATGGCAGGCAGCTATCGTCCACTCGGTGCGTCGTCATAAATCAAATTAAATCCAGTGTCTTACTTCCTCGATAATGAAAATAAAATCTTACCACTTTTCCTTGTTAGAAAAATAACATCGCTTAGTGTCCTGTTCGTGATGGCTTCTTATCATCTAAATTTAATTCTCGCCTTTTTTCTTCTTTCTTTCTAGCAATCCTAAATAATGTCACATGGCTAACGAGGTTGACCTTTATTACTGAGTTGTGACTTCGATCCATAATTGGTGCCTCAACGGCTTACGGCTACATCATGTTGATCAACGAAGTTAAGCAACGTTGACTCTGGCCAGCACCTAGATGAGTGACCACTTAGAAACACCAGGTGTTGTAAGCGTGGATGTGCGGTTTGTGTAATGGATAATGGCTTGGAATTGTTAATCAAGGAGCTGAGTTCCAATTCCAGTTGGGCTCGCTATATTCACTTGCGCGTAAATACCTTAGGGAAAAGTATGAATCCACCTCCTCTCCCTCCAGCTATGGGTTAATTATTAAAACTTGTATCACGAAACCATTACCTCCAAACAAAGATTTTTACAATCTAAAGATATTTTACTTTAAATAACTGGCAATGGGTGGAAAAGCCGTAAAAAACGAATCAAAAGGTGCTCCAGATATTAAATAACCCTATAAGGGTTGATATATCGGAAAAATCGATCAACAATAAAGACTATACAGCTTTAAATCGATAGTCGGGAATTTTCGCCTTGACAAAATTATTTATTATCTAAAATAAATAGACATGCATGTTGTGCATTTAGCAAATATATCGATTTATTAAAAAAAAAAAATGTTCATTTAATATCATCGCAGTGCATGCGGGACATATAAGAAGAAACTTGAGGAATGAGAGATGTGATTCCACAGAAGGATGATGAGGATACCATGGATGGAACATCTGAATAACGAAGACGTTTTAAGAAAAAAATTGGATAAAAGAGGACATTTTTACTTAGTATCAGAAAAAGATAGATGGCTTCGTCTTTCCTGACGAATCTATCAATTAATATTTTTATCAACTTTAAACGTTATTTTTAGTGGATACTTGCATTTTGAGTAGACGCCTCGTTTATTTATTTTCGTCTCGTGGCCTAAATGTTTAAAAATCTTATCAAAGAAAAGAATACGCTCTCTGGCAGGATTCGAAAAATTGTACTCACAAATACAGCTCACACATTACAAAAAGCTTTAAAATGTGTGATCTGAGCATATGATTTTTTTGTTTTGTTTTTTTAATGACCAGTGTAAAATATCATGAAGCCATTTCTGACCTTAGGTCTCTGGTTGGGACCCTGAAGAAAATATGTATACAACAGAAACCAAAGGAAGAAGAAGAAGAAAAAGATAATAATAATAATAATAATAATAATAATAATAATAATAATAATAATAATAATAATAATCTATGTAATTTTTTTTTTTTTTTTTTTGTCAGTGAAAAGGGTCATGATGCCATTTCTAACCTTAGGTCCCTGGGTGGGACCCGGAAAGAAATGTGTAAACGCCAGAAAGCAAAGAAAATAAAAATAATAATAATAATAGCAATAGCAGCTATTGGTCTGATTTACTAGTCTTGGCACCGAAGGAATATTTAGAAAAATAAAGATAAAGTGAAAAGCTTGGACAGATTATTCATCAGTATTGCGTCACATGCTAACAAAGGGTATGAACACCACCCTAAACCAGTCATAAAAAGCCATGGGGGTCACTATTTTGGGAGACTTTTCCATTCATATTGACAGGCGTATAGACCAATTAGTCATTAAAGACTATGAATAAGCAAAGCTGTCTTATCATAGACGTGGAAATTCCATCAGATAAAAAATATATCTGTTAAAAAGAATATGACAAAATAGGTAAATATAAAGATCTTGAAAATGTGTGGTATTTTAAAACTATTGTTATACCTATAAATTAATTAATTGAATGAAGTGCGATGAAGAAAGGCACAAAAAAAAGACATTTAGCTTAACAAGATTCTGAGTAGTTCCTATTTACAAGAATTTCACAGTATTGCACTGTGTTGAACTTCTCATCTACACAGGAGTGTATTATCAACGTAAAAAAAAATAAACACTGCACATGTTAGCTTAACAACAAAATTTTGTGCAAACCGAATTCATATAGTTACTGAAATGACCCAGTATGGTATTGTACTCAACAGAAAGCAGCAGTAGCAGCGATAATAATAATAATAATAATAATAATAATAATAATAATAATAATAATAATAATAATAATAATGGAAAACTCATTGAAGGTATTCCTGGTAGCCCGTGCCTTAAATACAAAAGAAAACATTGTACTCACAAGTACAGCTCACACTACAAAGAGCCTTAAATATGTGTGATCTAAGTTTTTTTTTGTTTTTTTTTTTGTTTGTTTTTTTTTTTTTTTTTTTTTTTTTTTTTCCACAAAAATGATTAGTGGAAAATGTCATGAAGCCATTTCTCTTCTTAGATCCCTGTTTGGGACTAGGAAAGAAATGTGTATACAACAGAAATCAAATAATAATAATAAAAGAAAACATAATGTGCTTTCTTACTGAGATGGTAGTCCCCTGCAGATTGTATTATTAATAATAATGCATATCTGAAGGTATTCAAAAAAACAATCAAAATACAAGGATCTTTAAGTGGAAATCTAAAACAAAATGTAGCACATGAGGACGTCTACAATTCCAGTTGTAACTAGAACCCTCGGATTGATTGGAAAAATTAGAGACTCATTAAGGGATTCCTGGAAAAAAAAAAGAAGTTTTATTCACAAGTACAGCTCACGCAATCCGAAGAGCTTTGTAAGTAACATGTGCGTGATCTTTTCTTTCTTTTTTTTTTTTTTGTTGCCTTTGTTCGTTTTTTTGTTTGTTTGTTTTGTTTTTGTTTTTTGCTTTTTTTTTTTTTTGCAAAATGATCAACGGAAAATATCATGACACGATCTCTGACATTATGTTTCTGGTTGGGATCCAGGAGGAAAACCGAACTCAAACGAAATAATAATAATAATAATAATAATAATAACATCAACACCAACAACAAAATCGCAGAGAGAAAGATTTGTGTTTCTGAACAAAGTGAATCAGTGAAAAGTTTACTTAATATCTGGATTTTGTGGGAAAGTCAAAATTTTGGACCATGAAAGTGTTAATTGTGTTTATTCGGGGATAATCCCAAAGAGACAAGTTAAAAAGGCGGGTGAGAGGAAAACAGAGGAAGATGTGAAACCATCCGTCAACATTACCTTCAGTTATATAATAAAATACTAAGGGCGAAGGGAAGAAGACACACTAGCTTGAAAAATTAGCCAGTACAAAAAAAAAAAAAAAAAAAAAATCATAATTTATAAAATAATTATACACTCAGATAACAAAACGTCTAATTTATAAAATAATTCTACACACCGATACAGTTAGAACGTCTTGTTTCTGGTCAGCGAGAGTAAAAATGCAAAACCAAAATTCATATACGGAAGAAAGAAGCAACAACAACAAAGCATTTTAAATTGTTTTTGTTTAATAAGCTTTTTTAAACACTTAGTTTTTTTTTTTTTTTTTTGAGTAATAAATGCTACAAGAAAAGCAATCAGTAAGGATCGAACACAATACTAATTGTCGGCAAAAAGAGATTCCAACCAAATCCTTACGGCTTCAGCTACACTTACACAATTTACATTACAACGAGGTGTTTGTTTTTAAACTTTTAGTTTTTAACTGTTTAGTTTTTTTTAACGATAAAAATTATTCTAACCGTTAATAACGGTTGAAACTATCTAAACGATTTTAAAACTTGCATCCACTTTAAAAACTAAACAAGATAAACTACTAGTTTTATTCTGTCAAAAAGTTGAAATGAGGATAAGAAGACGCATTCTTAGTGTGCTTAGCTTAAAAATTGAAAAGAAAAATAATAAAACATGGCATACTTACTGACTTTACTGGCAAGTGTAGGCAAAGTGAATATCCACAATGACTGTTGCTGCTAATAATTCCAGTTAATTATTTATTAAGTAAAAGTTTTCTCTTCTATTTTATTATTTGTTATGCGTGTCTGTTCGCGCGACTTTCTTTCCTAAAACGTGTCGTGAGTTAGTGAATCAATGTAAGAAGCTGAAGACAGAAGTTCAAGGGACGACTTTCAAAAAAAGTCCCTTCACTAACGATGCAGTCACATAAAAAGCGGAGGAAGGAGTCAGACGGATTATTATTATTATTATTATTATTAGCAGTAATAGTATTATTATTAACAACAACAACGGCGACAAACGACGGCACAACCTGTCTGTTAGTTGGAGTATAATAAATTAAGGAAGGGCGGAAGATTGTGTCGACCAGCTGGGACAACCTACGCAGATGACGCTGAGGAACGCGCATGCGCGCCCACCCAGAGAGACGGCGCACAGGCGATTTTTTTGAATTACAGAAACACATAAACCTATTTGATCTGGATGCTTATGTATGTATGTATGTATGTATCTATCTATCTATCTAGATATCTATCTAGATATCTATCTAGATATTTATTCTGTAACATATAGAAGTGGCAATCGCTCTTTATCTATCTATCAATCACAATCAGTTCATTATCTATCTATCTATCTATCTATCTATCTATCTATCTATCTATCTATCTATCTATCTCAATCAGTTCATTATCTACATATCTATCTATCTATGAACACTGGACAGTGAACCCACGTATATATATATATATATATATATATATATATTTCTACATACCTTTTTGTGTTTACAGGAGGAGTATAATGGAATTTCAGAAATTACCGAGCCATATGCTGTTCACTTGTTTAAAAGCAATATCCGTTTTTTTCTTTCTTTATTCTCATTAGTTTCTTTTTAATTAAAAAATATCTTCAATTCAAGATTAACAGCCTAAAAAAGATAGTTTTCAAATTGGGTCAATGGGTGGCTACCATAGCAACGCGATGCCTCGAAAGTTAATCGAGCAGACTAGTGTGTGTATTTCATATATGTATATTCTCTCTCTCTCTCTCTCTCTCTCTCTCTCTCTCTCTCTCTCTCTCTCACGCACACAAATACACAAACACGCACATGATTTTATTTTAAGCTCAAGGTAGAAAAGTAAATTCGATCCTCTCTGATTGCACTCTGGTCCGGTGCGGTAACTTTGTTTGGATCCCTGACCGTGGAGCAATGTTTAACTATCTTGTCTCTAGCAGTAGGCGACTGTATTTAAGATCAAGCCTCAATAAGCTCATTTTACTAAATACCTGGAACCTTTGCCGTGGATCAGTTCAATAGTTAGCAAGTTAGTTCCGCAAACTGGATCGGATCGTCACTGGGTGTTCCTCATTTGGAGCCTTGTGTCGATCTTAGGCTTACGACGTAGACTCGACAAGAAGTGTCATTCTCCTGTCACAGACTGAAGTGTGTATCATCGTGACTGAGTATGTTTCATCTGTGGCTAGAAGATTAAACAGGTTTTTTTTTTTCGGGTTTAAAACGTAAAATCTAAATGTTGACATTCTTAATATGATCGGTGGAGGAAGATTTAGCGCCGGGTTTTTTTTCTATTTTGTTTTCCGCTTTCTTCTCAGATTGCGGCTTGTTTTACAAAGAAGGTGCTGTTGAACTTTTAAAAAGATATATTTAACCTGAGTTATGAGATGAATTCCTACAGAAGGCCGTGAATGAAAGCGTGAAGAAAGGACTAAGAATCAATTGCAAGAAGATAAAATGGATGGTTGTCAGCAAAAGGGACAACCCAACATGCAAATTACAAATTGGAGATACCAAAATCAAAGCTGGCAGTGAATGCGGGACAATCTCCTCAAAGATGAAGAAAAGACTTGAAGCAACAGAAAAGTTGTTCTGCAGAAGGATACTGTGAATACCATGGACCGAAAACGATGAAGTGTTAGAGAAAATGGAAAAAAAGGACATACTTAACAGCAGAAAGAGTCATTTAAACATTCTATGGCACGTAATGAGGAAAGAAGGCTTGGACAATTTGATACTCACAGGACAGATTAAAGGCACGCGGCATATAGAAGCACTGCAATAACAAAAAATCCGGTGATTAAGTCGTGAATGTTGCTGAATATGTTGGTGCTAATTATTTAGAACTGCCTTACTGTGAATATATTAGGTACTGCCATTGTCTCTATAAGAAACAAAGAAAAAAAAAAAAAACGAAAAGCATATTAAATTATGAATACTGCATAAATGTTTTAAAATATTAACAGTAGATAGTTTAAAATATCTAAATTTTAACTAATAGTTTTAGATAGATATTTTAAAAACAATAAACATTTGGACATTTCATAACTTAGTTACCTGCCCAGACGTTTAAATTGTGAAATTTAAATCATACAGTACATAACCTTAGAGTTTTCCAATTCATGGGTAAAAAAATTAACTTTCAGATGTACGCAACAATTTTGTCTTAGAAAAATGATGAACACAAAAATTTCTGTCTTAGAAAAATCAACACCCTGATGGTGATATTATGCTAATGTCGAAAGTACTTGAAATAAACGAATATGTATCAACACAGTAATTTTCTCTCTTCCTTTAATAAGGATACTAAAAATCTTGTCCGTGACTATGAGAGGATCCTATTGAAAATAAATAAACAAAACATGTCTAAATTATTCAATGGGACATGTCTTAATGAAAACATATATATATACACTATATATATATATATATATATATATATATATATATATATATATATGTGTGTGTGTGTGTGTGCGTGTGTGTGTGTGTGTGTGATTAAACAAGGAACAAACAGGAAAACTTTATAAATTTGACATGTTTCACCAATTTAATTGCAGCTTCATTAATTAAAACTTTGGTGGGGGGATGAAGTGAACGCGGAGAATGTTTTGCCAATAGTAGTTTACTCTGAGCGCAATGAAACGACGGCCATATTTAAGTAATTTTGCAATGGATATATTTTCTGCTTGGGTAATCTAGAATTTCTATCTATGCAAATAACTTCTGTTGTCGCATGTACGAAAGCATTCAATTTTAAAATCATTATAAGTAATATATATATATATTGTTAGCCACCTGAAGAAACGTTTGATTTTAACGTTGAAACAAAATGTACAATTTTGTAGTGGATATTTACATGTTCTAATATAACAGTGTATAATAACTCTTTCTTTCTCTCTCTCTCTCTCTCTCTCTCACACACACACACACATATGTGTATATATATATATATATATATATATATATATATACATATGTGTGTGCGTGTGTGTGTGTGCGTGTCCGTGTGTGACCCGGATTATGACATTTTGGGGACCCTAGGCTAATTAAATTATGGGACCACCCTCTAACTTTCTCGCACCCGTCTCAAATATTCTTTACACATGATATACTCTAGGATATTCGAATAGCTCGAAGTGGCCAGTTAACCTTGATGATCCCATATAGATATATATGGGATCATCATATATATATATATATATATATATATATATATATATATATATATATATATATATATGGGATCATCAGGGTGAACTGGCCAGTTCACCCTGATGATCCTATGTGGTGAAACCTATGTAGATAGTACCTGGCTCACTAGGATTTATTTATTTTGCCTTTGGTCTACTTAGTGTATGGAGCACTTTTCGTTTTAGCTTATTACCCGCTGGGTTTTTTTTGTTTTTTTTTTTGTACCAGAAATTTAAGGTACTGGACGATTTTTTCGCCCTGTTCTGAAGTTTTTGGTTCATTCTTTTTTATTTGAAATTTTTTCCTCGGATGCCAATTTGTTTGTAAATTGTGCTACCCTTTTCACCTACCAATTTTAAATAGATTTACATTACATTATATATATATATATATATATATATATATATATATATATATATATATATATGTGTGTGTGTGTGTGTGTGTGTACAAAGAAATCTAACACAAAGCAAAAGGAATAAAAAAGCAATGTATTAACAATAACGTATCCTCTTTGCAATTAGATATTTGAGCCGTTTATTATATGTCTATATTTCTGGGATAAGGTATTGAAACTATTTACACTATTTACATCGTTCGGACTATTGTCCTTATATTTGTTGTCATATTCACAACGTTTCAGCCGTTGTACGCTCCGGTCTTCTTCGGGAGATATACGTTGGAATTTCTAACCGAACCCTATATTTCGTCCACCGAAATTGGAGAATTGAGTTTCTAAATGGAAATAACTGAAACTGAGATATTCAGAAAAGGCATGGCACGTGGAACTAGAACAATCTACCCCAGTGAATCCCAGGTCTCTGTACCTACGCTGTTTCTGATCTTTATCAATGGCCTCATCTACATTTCAACGACGCTGGTATTTTAAAAAGAATTTTGGATTTATTTTATGCGCCTGTAAACTTTCCGATTTTTGTAAATATGGATCTTCATACACAACATTATCAAAATATAAGGACTGTAATAATGGTAAATTTAAAATTGATTGTTAAGTTTTTTTGTTTTTTTTAACATTTCCTCAACAAGCGTCTTCATAAGCAAAACTGTAAAGCCAAAGTACCTAAAATTCAATAAAATATTGGAATGCTTAAAATATTTTAAATTTTTAAGATTAAAAAAATATATTAAAAAATGCATTTACGTTGTATTGGTCATGTAATTTTATTTAAATTATCTGATCCTTACTTACATTTCCCAAGCCTCAGGCTGTGAATAGATCTGTCAACACCTCATGAAAACACTTACCTCCTTGTTAAAAAAATGCTTTTCTGCAATATTTAAATAAAAGTCAGTAATATTCTTTTTTTTTTCAATTCAGATTAATTAAACTTAAATCAGCTAAATTTTCCCAAATAACGTTTCAGAAACGTATATTTTATTCTTGTAAGTTTTTTTTTTTTTTAAAAAAAAAGAGAGTTATGTTGTATTGACAGATTTATCAATATGTACAATTTTATATATTTTACTGATAATCAAAAAAAATAATTCCAACCAATTTAAATTCTTTTTGAAATACAGCGAAGTATTTTTGCTTGGTGGAAATATTAAATTTAATCTATTAGCTCGGAATTAAAATTAAAATAAACGCTTCAAAGAATATTTTTTATTTTATTTGTTAAATGCATTTTAAAAATTTAGGCATCGTTTTTCTTTCGGAAATCGTGTACATTTAGCTCTTGGTAACTATCACTAACATTTAAGTCTATCCCATTCTATTTCTAGTTGCAAATTTCATTATATTTTCATTAATATATCAAATTTTCGTTAATTTTTAAACTTTTGTTATTGAGTTTAGCTTCCAGACATATGACACACATGCACCCAGACGTATGACACACATACACTTATGCGCATCTACTTAGGTAGCTGGCAAATCAGCTAGATATCTCGAAAGATCGATATGAACTGTCGGAGATAGATAATACAGGTTATTTTTCATTTTTATTTATTACCATGAACCTTATAAGTACAACAAGGCTCAGATTTGTTGAAAAAAATTATGAATATTTTAAACATGAGCCGAGGATAAGATTACTTGAAAATTATTAAGCACTAGCATAAAAGCCGCAATCCGTAAGGACTTTTAAGCTAGCTACTGCGGGTGGCTACCTGGGCTTCCGGATCAAAATTAAAAGGACCCCTGATCCAGCTTAGAAAACAGCAATGATAATTTTGAACAAATAACTGAATACACACAATGGAACTTCAAAACCTCACTTTAACTCTGATTCGGGTTATACGTTCAATTCCAACCAAAAGATCGATTTGGGCCGAAATTCCAATTCAGGCCCCAAACTGAGTTCTTCAAATCACAAACTCCATGGAATTTCAATTGTGTTCTTTAAATCACAAACTCCGCCGAACTTCTAAACCTCAAGTCACAAAACCTCTCACTTTAAATCTGATTCCTTGGCATTTTGAAGAAATAAAATTGATTTTCTCAATTCACAAAGTTTTAGAGGTATTTTAAATTGAATTTAAAACAAACATTTTTAAATTCACAAAGTTTTTGTGTTACTTTAAACTCAGTATAAATTCAAGATCACTATTTTTTTCCTAGTTATTTTGAAATTTTAATTTTTAACTGTTCCCTACTCATCTGGACAGAAATCCCAATTATGGATGTTCAAGCACCAAATGAAGGGCATATTTTTAATCCGAGATCATTCTGATTCCAAATAGATATGATATGTCTATGTAGAGCAAGTGTAACCCGAGTTAGAGGGATTACAGACACACAGATGGAGAGACAGAATTTGCCGTTTATTTATTTAGATTAAGCAAAGCCCAGATTTTTGAGCGTGGTTTGTATTGATGTAAAATTTAACATTTTTTTAAAGATTTTGAATAAACTTGATTTTGAAATAAATTCCTGTACTATCTGCTTTGAAATTTGAATTTATTCTTACCGCAAATAAAAACAAATAATTATTTTTGTTTTTACAACACAGGGATGACTATCAAACTGTAAAAAAAATAACAAAGTTTTTAAAATTCCCCCATGTGATGTTAGTCATTCTACTATAAAAAAAAAAAAATTGACATTCATTGAGCGAGCAGCCAGTTCTGCTTTTTATTAAATCTTTCTCTTAAAACAATTTTTTGGGAAAACAGGTTTCTTAAGTCCAGTAGCTGTTATCGCTCTTTCCAGTATTGATGCGGGTTCCCTTCCTAACCTTTTATTTGAATTATTGCAGAATGTTACGATCTTGATTATATCATTGTTTTCTCTATTACATGTGCTATCCATTTTCGTTGTTGTTGCTGTTGGTAGTCCTCAAGCGATGTGGTTTCTGCTGTTTGGTACAGTTCTTTGTAAATCTGTAGCGCTAGTCCACAATGTTCAAAGTAGGATAATCTTTGCTAAAAACTTCAGGCTTAACTCGCTCCAAGCCTTTTTTCACCATTTATCTTATGAAGCAGTTGTAGACAGCTGACAGTTTAGATATTTCTGAACAGGTTTGGTGCCATCCATGACATCTATATGAGAGCCTCGATCTAACTAGGCTATTTAAAAATATGACTCGAATTTTCAGGTTAATGTTTAAGTTTCGTGGCAATTTGCAGTGTTGGGCGACACTACCTCTGGTAGCCTATTCTATGTTCATTTTACTTTTCCCCTATACTTAGTTTGTCACAACTGATCTATCTGAAGGTATCTGAAGTGTTTAGTAATTAATAATTCTTTGATTTAGAGTGAATCTTTGATATTCGGTGTAGCCAAATGTTCGTTTATAAGGCGGATATTAGTGGCAGTCTGGAGAAAGTTCATTTCGGTTCGGTAGTAAGTAGTTTCGGTGTCAGACCTGGTTACTAGTAGTCATCTTAGAAATAGGTCAGCATCAAACTGTGTGTTTTTCTCGACCCCCAGATGGGCGGAAAATACCATTAGCAGATGACCTCTTAACTACATCACGCGTCACCCATTGCTGGTTTCTTTAGCGATGGCGTCTCTTGCTCCGTGGTTTCTCTGGTGGACTCTTCTGGCTCAGAGCTTATATCCTTTTGATCAGGCTCCCAGACTATTAGCACGAACCTTGGTTTCGTCTAACATCAAAATTCTCTTTGTGTTAATTTTTTGATTGGCTCCAAAATAATTTTATTTTCGACTGTTCCTTTCTTTTTATTTCATGGAAGTTATGCGTGGAGCTCCCCCCCCTCACTCTCTGATTTTTGGTAGTTTTTAGTCACAAATTTGCAGACTCTAATTTCCGCTGTTTTGTGAGCGGTTTCTGCCTTTTTTTCTCCCTCATCTTTTTTTTATTTGAGGGTTGCCTTTTCGTTAGTTGAGAGAGAAGTATGGAGAGAAACAAAGAGATTTCAAGTATATATAGAGAAAGAAAGTGTTCAAATACCGTATTTTAATTTGAATTCTTTCTATTTTGTTTATATATATTATTTTTATATTTTATTTTTGTCGGGACTCACTCCACCATCACTACTCTATGTAATAATAATAGCTGGCCATTCGTATTCGAGGATACTTGTCTCCTATTGCAGACGCTCGGTCAGGCACATTTGTGCTTGCTCAAAACCCACAGAGCACATTACACTGCAACTATGCTGAGCAAACCTTAGTTACAGTTTCTGGGAGATAGCGTGTTATCAAGAGTGATAAACAATTTGAAGTGATGCCACCACGCTCAATGACTGGTGGCTCCGTTCTAGCACAGCTATCGACGGCCTCCAAGAGTTCACAAGTATTCAGTCAACTCGTGGTATGGTTTTCAGGCACTTTCCAAAGGTCCGATAACATCAGGAAGTCTGTAGATGTCGCCTGCCTCTCGATTTCATATTTAACGCAAAATACCATAAAATATGAAACACAAGAATAAACACAAAACGGTTCTATAACAAGATTTATATTTATATTTGCATAATAACGTAGGAGTTAGCATAGGAGTTACTTCCCTTTGACTGGATTTAAAGTTTATACTAATGGAATACTTTTTATCTGAGCTCATAAAAGGTTGAATGAACTTGCCACTCAAAATGTTCACTGTGAGAGAGTTGAAAGAGTTCTGTAAAGCTGAGAATATTTTGAGTAAACTTTTAGCTTTAGAAGAGTTGAAGGAGTGAATGTTCCACAGTGTTTGTAATTAAATTTCCATTGTTTGTAGCTGAATATTCGTAATATGTTAGTTTGTAATGTTCGTAATGAAGTTTGAAAAGTTTCGTACGTACTTGTATGTATAAGTGTGTGAATATGTTTTCATGGCGTCCGACCACAAGGGGTCGAAACGCAGTTTCCTTTATAGCTACATTTTCGTATTAGAGGAGTGTAGAGACGAACTTCTGTCTGATATTTATAATCAATGTAATCACGTGGTAGGCTCCTGGAAGCATTTCTAATTTCTGGCGGGAAAATTTGATTTGGTCATGCGCTGGAGAAAGAACTTGTACGTGGGTGGATTGCAACGACCACTTGTGTGTTTATTGACCAATCAGAAGTTGAGGTTTTCTGAAAATATGTATGAAACTGGATAAGCTCAGATTTGCACAAAAATTGATATTGATAAAAAACAAGTGGTAGCGGGATGCTAAAAGTCTTCTTGTTGACAAATCGACCATGGTGAGATTTGAACCTTGGTCTCATGGAAAGCGAACGACCTAACCATTCGGGCAAACGCCCATACTACTCTATGTAACATCACCTTAAAATACTATTTCAAAGAAGGGCTTTTCGGCTTAACCGATTTTTGTTTTTACTGTCATAATGCTTATATTTTCTAAGTGTGAATAAGCATGAAGTATGAGGCGTGGTTAAAATTACTTGATTCTAAAAGAAAAAAACAAACGTGTAAACGAAATTGAACGTTTTTTTTTTAAATTAAATGTAAAGCTTTGTTTCAAGAATTGAAAATGTTCTAAGACATTCACTACTAATAGTCAACGGGTCAAGCATTAGTGACGATTACCTCACTTCGAGACATCATATAAGTAAAAGAAATTTATTTATCCAATCTTAATGTAAAATTTGTCACAGATACTTAAAAAAAAACGAATAAGAGGTTTAATCAACACAAAACAAAGTAACATTAAACCTGAAGCACGAATTGACACAAAACATATTTAACATTTAAACCAGAAGCTGGAATTTACAAAATAGATTACAAAATATACTATATATGTATAAATCACGGGTACAACTTTTCATATTAATGCATGAAGGGAAAAAAAAGAAAGAAAAAGTAACCAGAGGTGTAATGGTCCGTAGCAATTTTAGGTGATATGACATTATTGCTTGCTAAAATGAGTAAAAAAACAATTTATAAAAGTAGATGAAAACATTCTTTCTCTGTAATCTTATGGAATGCGTTTAGGGCTTTTAGTACAATTTTTTCTTTACTGTCTCTATATTACACTATTTTATAATTTCTATTCTTATTAGCACGAAGCTTATAAGCGTGGCAAAGCCCAAATTAATCGAAAAATTTGGCATATTTTAAACAGGAAATGAAGCTCAGATTTTTTTTAACGCAACTAATGTTACCACCTCTCTCAATTTAAATAAAAATAACTGAAATTTTAACTCTCATTCGAATTATATTTTAAGTATAAAATAAGCTTGAAATCGAACTCAAACTAGATAATTTATTAAGCATGACTGGGCTCAGCCCAAATTACCTGATTCTATAATAATAATAATAATAATAATAATAATAATAATAATAATAAAATGATTGATGTAACTCTTCCAATATGTTGACTTGAAGCATTTAAAGAAGAGGACCATAGTTTGGACCCGGCTCTACAAGATACAAAGCAGGAAACATGACCTATTATTACTACTACTACCACTACTACTACTACAAGAAGAAGAAGAAGAAGAAGAAGAAGAAGAAGAAGAAGAAGAAGAAGAAGAAGAAGAAGACAATTCTAGTTGTAGTTGGGACCCTCGGTTTGATTGGAAAAGGTTCCGATAGACTCATTGACGGGATCCCTGGTAGCCCATGCCTTAAAGAAATACAAAAAATTGTACTCACATGTACCGCTTACACCTTACGAGGGGCTTTCTATGTAAAATGTGTGTGACCTTTTTTTTTTTAAATACTCAGTGGAATATGCCATGATGCCATCTCTGACCATAGATGTTTGGGACCCGGAAACAAATGCATATACACCAGAAATCAAAGGCAATAAAATAATATTAATCAAGGAAAAAACGGTGTAAGAACAGATGAGTATTTTTCAAAATTAGATGTTAAAAGTTTTTTTTTTTTTTGTTCCAAGAATTGAAATCGTTCTCATAAGACAAGATGAGAGCGATTAAAAATCTCACTAGGTTGGTGCAAAAATAATGACGTAATAATGTCGTTTTCTGACGTATTTTTTAACGTCAAAAAACGACATTATTACGTCATTATTTTTGCACCAACCTAATATTATTAACAGCAAAAACGAAAAAAATAAAATAAAATAAATAAATGAAACTGGTGTTAACTTTTAGATAAACCTTAGAAATATGCATGAATGTAAAAAACTTTCTGTTTCTCTTCTAATGCCATAAATAAATAAATGAAATACGTTTTCATTAGTTAATTTTTTAAACAATGCATATTTTATGAATTTATAAAAGTAATTCTTACTTTGAGAAATCTGTCACTTTTCAAGCAAATGTTAAAATCTTCAAATGACCCTACTTGTAAAAAGTTGTAAAAAGAACATAAAAAGCAAACATAACACCATCGGCAATTTCATATATACACACTTAAATGGCTAAAACCATATTGATTGTTAAAGGGAGAAAACTCTTTCCCGTTTGTTAGCTAATTTTGTACATGATATTGCGAATGAGGTTATAAACTTTTAATTTGGGAAATTTATTGGCTGAATTACATAAACATATAAATCACCATTACTTTCAATAATTATTGCCTGAATCGTTATTTTAAAAGAAAGCTATGAACAAATAAAAAAAACAAGAACCTTATAATTACATCTTTTGTGGTATCACTTTTTGTGATAATTTTCGAATCCTAATAAATTTTCGAATGGATAAATTAAAAAATTATTCAGTTCAAAAACTGACCGTTACTACAGGGAACGTGAACATGTAATATCTAAAAAAATTATCATTATAATTAAAGAAGATAACAGTACATTTCTGAATGTTGTTTAAGAGAAAATGGAAAAAAAAGGAAACACTTCTTGAGAAAAAGGGACACTTGAAATTTTAAGGCCGAAAGTGTAGAGCACTCAGCAAGGATCGAACTCACGATCCAGTCGTAATTACTCATGCAAGATAAGCTTGCTAACCATTACACCACGTTGAAATGACCCAAGCTTCGATGTAGCACAAGGGTGACAGTATTGAGCACCCAGTGACAGTCGAACTCACTAAGTTTACACCACGTCGAAGTGCCCAATACACACACACACACACACACACACACACACACACACACACACACACACACACACACACACACACACATACACACATATATATATATATATATATACACGTTCGAGGTGCAACTTAAAGTTTCGTTGAGTAAAAAAATATATATGTACGTGCAAGTATATGTGCGTATACGTGTTTTTCTTTTTTACCATAATCATATCTATGTGTCTTTCTTTCAAGTTCAACTCATCAGGCACGATCGTGTCTGATAAGTATACGGTTGCTAATATCTACTTAGTTGGTTTATCCCCATCAATAACTCTCTCTCTCTCTCTCTCTCTCTCTCTCTCTCTCTCTATCTATCTATCTATCTATATATATATATATATATATATATATATATATATATATATATATAGAGAGAGAGAGAGAGAGGGGGGAGAGAGAGAAAGAGATAGATAGATAGATAGATAGATAGATATGACAATGGTAAAAAGTAAAACATACGTATACGCACATATAATTGCACGTGCATATATTTTTTACTGAAGTGTTATAAAAACAGGGCTCAATGTTATATAATAGAGCTGTTAAGTATATATTAGTGAATATACCTAATATCCCACGTTGATAGCACGCCTCGGAGTTTCATGCGGTTGCACAATCATCAGATGCTAAATAGTCTCTCTCTCTCTCTCTCTCTCTCTCTCTCTATATATATATATATATATATATATATATATATATATATATCTATTAGGTTGGTGCAAAAATAATGACGTAATAATGTCGTTTTTTTACGTATTTTTTAACGTTAAAAAACGACATTATTACGTTATTATTTTTGCATATATATATATATATATGTGTGTGTGTGTGTGTGTGTGTGTGTGTGTGTGTGTGTGTAATTAATGGATATTTTTATACGACATTATTTTTTATGAGAATATCGTTATTTTAGTGTTTTTAAACAGTGATTTAAAAATCAAGGTTACTATATCTATATAACTTTTCTCCTTTCGGATTCGAATCGACTTGGTTATATTTTTCTGTTAACCCGATTCTCACCCGAAGAATTCGCAGGTGAACCAACGGAAAGCTTACGAATGTCTACGATCTGATGACCACTCTCTGGGATCAAAACAATCACAACGTGGCTGGAGGGTGTCTTCGAATTGACATTGAGAACTGGAGATTTGTGTCTAACCTGTAATACCAGACCATATCGGACTAAAGGCCGGTCTTGTGGAGTGCCTGGGTCCAGTGGGGTGAGGATACGATGTGACAGTGTAAAAATACGTTTTAATACCAGAAATACTTTGTAAAAAATTATTAACAGCAATAAATTTTTGAAGAAAAATTATTACCAGCAATAAATTTTTAAAACAAAAAATATTACTAGCTATACATTTTTGAAAAAAAAATATTACCAGCAATAATAATCTTGTCAGCCTTAAATAACCCATTGAGGTTGATATGCCGTAAAACAAAACAAACCAAACCAAACTAAATCATATTCACACAAACATGTCTACGCACAAAGCTGAGTATCATCTGCCATGTATTCAATTGTGAAAGCAGAATAACATATACCATATTTTTATTACTTCCAAGCTCCCAATAAAATTAAATTTCGGCATTAAATGACTCATAAGGAGTTAATATGACGTTAAACAACAAACCATTTAATTACATACAAACACGCACAGAAACACAAACACAGAAACTCACACACACACACACAAATAAGTGTCATGTGTATAGATAAGAAGCAGATATTAGAAGGAGCCGGAAAAAATAAACCCAAGTCTTGAACCGTGAAACTAGCTTCAAAACAATAAAATCTACTGACTGACTCAATGATTTCGGAATGTTACTGTTCAGAATGTTGCTAGCTTTTTTTTGTTTACTAATAAAATATCTTAAATGTTAAAATTTAAAATGAATTATTAGAATATGAGGCGAGGTAAACACTTTCTTAAGTAAGAATAAGAGAGACTAATGAGTTTTTGTCTTACTTTGTACTTTAGCTTGGTATTCGAAAGATATTTTTATCTGGACCCAACAACTTCTATATATATATATATAAAACATAAAATATATTAAAATATTTGTTGGATTTCAGAAGAGAAATGATATATCAAGAAAGATCGTCGAAGATGTGTGTTTATAAGCAGTAATTTGAACTTAACCTGAAAGTTATCTGTGGCTGAATGGTTAACAGCACTTCAGGCTGTATGACGGTTTCTGTATGGGATACAGGTTCGATTCCTGTCGAAGAATGCATATTTTCTACTAAATATACACGAAAATTCAGGCCAGTAAATGTAATTAATATTGTTTAATTAAAACAGAGCATTTACTCAAATACGTTGTATCCATAAAAATAACGTGTAAATAGAAAATATATTAACATATACTCGTGTGTGTATAGACGTTAAAAATACGTCAAAAAACGACATTATTACGTCATTATTTTTGCACCAACCTAATAAATTATTTTCAGATAAAGTGTATCTGTGTAAGGAATAAAAAGACAAGAGAAAAAACTATTCTTTGCCGGTACGTTTCGCCATCTGATGGATTTTATAAGGCAAATGTAGGATTTATTTTGTTGTATGTGTTTATATACCAGAGCAAGGATGTCATTGGTTTATCAAGGCTTTTAAATTTGAGAACGTTCGTGAATATTCCTTAGGTGGTTGAAAGGTCAGTCAAAACATGTGGAGAACACGAAGTCATATAATTCAAAGTCTGTCAAGGCAAAAGCAAGCGAGTAATATTCAAGAAATATTCTTTTCTTTTCTGATTAGATTGCTATAGCATGGGATGAACGTATGTTCTGTACATCTTCATAAACATGCGGTAATAGATTTGACCGTTTTCTTTTGATTTTTCAGCACATTTATGGTCGTATATGTTGGCTTAGGAAGGTCAGATTCGAAAGAAAACGGGTCGTGTATATATATATATATATATATATATATATATATGTAAGCAAATATAAATGGATATAAATTCTATATATATATATATATATATATATATATATATATATATATAATATCTAGCTAGTTGGTTTATCCCCATCAATAACTCTTTCTCTCTCTCTCTCTCTCTCTCTATATATATATATATATATATATATATATATATATATATGTGTGTGTGTGTGTATGTATGTATTTATGTATATATATATATATATATATATATATATATATATATATATATATATAGAGAGAGAGAGAGAGAGAGAGAGAGAGAGATATGACACAGCTATTTACTCTTGTCTTCATAGTAAGTCTGGTCGATTCGATAAGGTCAGATTGGCAGCTAATCTCAAAAATAACCTACAATCTGTTGTCAAATGGAGCATGCAGTGGCTTGTTAATTTTAACGCCTCGTACGTGATACCTGTCCTCCTGTATGGCAGCGAATGCTGGACAATCTCCTCAAAGATGAAAAAGAGCCTTGAAGCAACAGAAATGTGGTTCTACAGAAGGATACTGAGGATATCATGGACTGAACATTTGATCAAAGAAGTAGTTTTGGAGAAAATGGAAATAAAAATAAAGCTTATACTTAAAATTAGGAAGAGGCAACTGAACTTTCTGAGCACATAATGAAGAAGGAGGGATGGGAAAACCTGATACTCACAGGACAGATTGAAGGAAAGAGCAACAGAGGTAGAGCAGCACGTTACATACTTGAGCAAATGGATGGTAGAACAGGTTTTGGGAGAAATATCAAAAAAGACAAAACTTATTAAGAGCTACAAGAGGCAGGAAGATGTGGAGTGCTATGATTGCCTACATCCTGAATGGATACAGCACATAAAGGAAGAAGAAAAAAATGAAACTGCTCTCTTTTAATCACCCGAGAGAACCCTTTTTAGCTTCCATCATCATGGCTGATGCTAACCTCCAATTGAGTGACATTGCGTTTTCTCAGACTAACGCAAAAAAACTTTCGCTTTTTTCTTTTTTTTGATTATAAGTTTTGAAACACGTTTTAAAAAATTACTGCGTGAATGTGTATAATTTTATTTTTTTTAAACTTTGAAGTATTTGTAAAAGTATATCATTGCGTTCAAAGTTCATACTTCGTTCGTCTGATGTCATCGAAGTTAATTTAAAAAGTTGAACACTGGTTTCATTTTTTTCGATACCAAGCAACATAAAAGATAGCGACAAAAAAAAAATCACTCCTGGAGATGAACTCATTTTTTAGTACCAACTGGAGTTACGTTAATCCCGTTGGTAAACATTTGATAAAGAAAAAAACAAAAGGGATTTTGAATTTGGATTGCTAGCTGAATATCCATCTCAACAAAGCGTATACTTTTGAATTTTGATCATACATTTTTTCTAACAGATACAAATGCACAGTCACACACACACATAAAAAACAGTGAGTACTCTGTAGCAAAAATAATCACGAAATTGTAAACAAGGCCAGAAGTCGGTGTTTCAGCACAGATTAAATCCAGATTTCGAAAGGCCTCCGCTTTATAAAAATGACGCAACCCAATCTTTCTTCGTACACATATGGTTCTATACAAGACTTAACTTATATTCGTATGTATGCATAAATTTCAATATCATCCCTTCAATCCACATATATACATAAACAGAGTTTATGTTGGAAAAGCAACAAATATTTATTATTAATCTTAAGTTTCCCTCCATAACATTTAGGATCGGTGCGTACTACCCACCCACCCCATATATCTATTAGGTTGGTGCAAAAATAATGACGTAATAATGTCGTTTTTTGACGTTAAAAAATACGTTAAAAAACGACATTATTACGTCATTATTTTTGCACCAACTTAATATTACTTTCTTTCTTTCTTTCTTTCCTTCCTTCCTTCCTATCTATCTATCTATCTATCATAGGAAAATTAAGTAGAAAAGGTTTTCGTTTCATGCGTTTCGTCCTTTAGAATTTCATCGGACTAAAAAAGAGATGTTTTACGTTGATGTAATTACGCATGCGCACGAATGTGAGGAGACGCTGAAATTTTAAACTTTCAAATTTATTTTTTCATGTGTGTGTTTGGATGCAGTACTAAAGGACAAAACGCACGAAATTTTTTCCACTTTGTAATTAATTTTCCTAACATTGTTCTGCCTTACACCACAAAGTTCCACGTACTGGACACTCATCAGGCATATCTTAGCTACAAATACGTTACTGTACAAGGATATTTTTTTTAATACGTATTTTTAGTAATTTATTTATGCATTCATTTTTGTTACATTGAATCTATGATACGGCCCCACTCTACTACATCTCAATTTTCATAAAGTAATATTCATATAAAATACAGATTTTATTGTAACCTAATTACTTAAGATAATGGATCATACAATATATGAACGATTCAAGTAGAAAAATTGGAAAAATATTAAATAAATCAACAATGTTTAGCAGCAGTTTTCAAGATGCACTTGAGATTTCTTTTCTTAAAAAGTATAATTTTAACGCATTCAACATTAGGGATAAAAAATAGTGAATTTTATGTACTGTATATACTTGTGTATCATGTGACTTTTGAAGACCTAATTTTGAAGCTAATTTTAAAGGCGGTCGCATCGTGTACGATTCAATGACGACATAAAATTAGCATATGTACTGCTAGCCCTGTTACGCCATTGAGCAAACTATTTATCCATTTTTTACACTGTAGTCAAAAAGTACACCTGTATGATTTTGATAAAACTTATGTTTTAAACTGTATCCAATAATAATGCATGTAATATTTAAATATTAGTATCGTATTATAAAATACAAACATAGTGAATACTGAATATGCATCTTTTTAATTGTTTACGTTTGATACGATGTTTAGCTGTTTCTCCTTCAGTCGTTTATGTCTGTACGCCGAATGTCAACAAGATTTTTATTGCTGGCAATAATAATGTATTGCTGGTAATATTTGAATTTTTTTCAAAAATGTATTGCTGGTAATATTTTATTTCTTCAAAAATGTACTGCTGGTAATATTTATTTTTTAAAAATGTATATTTTTCTTTTCAAAAAATGTATTGCTAGTAATATTTAATGTCTTCAAAAATGAATTGCTGGTAATATTTATTTTTCAAAAATGTATTGCTGGTAATGTATTTCTTCAAAACTGTATTGATTGAAATATTTAATTACTTCAAATATGTATTGCTGCTAATATTTATTTTTTTAAAAATGTATTGCTGGTAATAATTTTTTTTTCCAAAATCTATTGCTGGTAATTTCTTTTCCAAAAATATATTGTTGGTTAAATAATTAAACCTATTTTTACACTTTCATAGTGTTTTAACCCCAGTTTGTGGGGGTTAACTATTTGCTCATAGCTGGGACCCTAACAAGTGCTATCCCCCCCCCGGGTCAGGATGAACCTGGGGACACAAGCAATTAAGAGTTGGTAACATGCTCCTCAAAACCTCCTGCATCATTGACGATATATCTGGACGGTGGATTCCCTAGACTGAAAGTAACGTATTGACAGCTTACGCAAGGAAAAGTTATCATGCGGAAGGACAGAAGTGACATAATTTTATTGAACCAACTTATTTACCTCGTTATTTTTAAGGGAAATTTTAAAACTAAGAGTGTTGAGAGTGAGATAAAATTTCATAAGAAAGGTATATAAAATTAATTAGATACCTCTTCCTATGAAAGGCTAAGTGTACATAAAATATAATTTAATATATATTTATTACATATTGCGGTATTATTTGTATTTCCATTCATTTTGCTATTAATTTTGATAATTCATTTATGGAAAAATGTCATAACTGAGATAATAAAAAAATAAGACCATATATATATATATATATATATATATATATATATATATATATATATATGTATATATATATATATATATATATATATATATATATATATATATAGAGAGAGAGAGAGAGAGAGAGAGAGAGACTTTGTATTTTTGCGCCAAAACTATATTTCTAGTACATTATAGGAATTCCACTTATCTTCCTTTTTCTATAACCTAACAAGACCCGATACGTAATTCTTGCTTCTTATTTATGAAATACTACATATCGAATCAAGGCAATAATGCCACTAAGACACAAGGGAGCGTGTGAGAATATGAAGAAAATAAAACAGAGAGAACAATAACAGGAATTAAGAAGATGGAAGATAATGAATGACATTGAACTGAAATTTTTGAAGACCAATGTTGACTAGAAAGCAAGAAGCCGAATGAGAGTTTCACACGCAAGAAGTGCGAGAAAAGAAACTGTTAGCATAGAACTTACGGTTACATCTCACCATTTCAATTTTATAATGATGAGACCTAACCGCCAATCTAGTACTACATTTAGATTCATAAAATCTAGGTGCGAAAGAGGAAAGCTCATCCGTACAAGTATCATAAAAATATCTATAGAAAAAGTAAAGGTAAGCTACATTACGACAATAGGAAAGTAACTGAAACTGAGATGCTTGGTCAGCACAAATAACATTGCAGATTCTTCTTTGCATTTTATCAATAATCTCTAAATATATAACAGAAGCATCAGACCAGATATGTCAGCAATATCCAACGCAATAAAATCTATGGAAATGAACTGAATCTTGCTTGTTGTGCTCACAATCTTTCGGTCTTCTTCAGGTATATGTCTTCGTATTCGGTAACCCCTTCGCAATTTCGAACCGAACTCTTTATTTTATCCAAATGGATAGATTGTTTAAAACTCGCCCTTCGCGACTAAGACATGCCGTACCACACACATTGTAGCGAAAACCCCTAAATCCCTTCATATTCCATTGGTGATATGTAAGTTCAACTGAAGCAGCTTTTGCTACGAACCGCTACTTTGTGGAACAGGCACCCAAGAGGATGCTTCCCCGATTACTACAACCATAACCTGTTCAGATCTAGGGTTACCCGTTATCTTCGCCATATAGCATAATCTGTGCCTCTATGTAACCCTCTATGTGGCACAAGGCCGAGTTTTACGTGGGTTTTCCGAGCCCGTAGGCTCGGCCAAAAAATACCCGTAGAAACTGTAAAAACAGAATCGGGTTGGTCAACCTCTCCGAACGAGACCCTGCCCTTCATCTTCAGGTGGTTCAAGGGACAGAGACTGAGAAACAGCCCAAAACAAACTGGGAGTCCACATGAAACTTTAAGTAGCAGAAAAGCAGCAACATTTGAGTATCGTTTTTTTTTATATTTCTGATATATATATATGTGTGTGTGTATGTAAAATGCGAATGTCAGTGTGTCAAACCTTTTCAACTTTACTCCTAGAGTCCGTAACCCAATATATCATATCATTTTGGAATCAGGCCAACTCCGTAAGCAAATTAAAAACATTCTGAGCCGGATCCGGACCCGCAATTCTGAAATTTTGGATTCGGAAATTTTCATTGCTGCGATTGTATTCATCGATTTTTTTTCTCAACTGAATTTTTTGCGACCAATTTTTATAGCTTTTGGCAATAATCGAAATTAATTGCGAAATCCATCGAAATTCAACTATGAAATAAAAAAATAATTGTTTGTATGGAAAGTAAGGAGCTACGTACATCAAATTGTCTTTAAATTAAGTGGCGTCAGTAGAATTAGCATTGAAATTTAAAAAGGTAAACTTAAATATAAATGCAATGCTTACATGCAGCGATCAATTTTGAGTTCTTTTGTAGTTTATTGTTGCCCATCGCATCTACCCCTCCCTACCTATTGAGATGAAGGCCAAATTAAGAGCTTAATATATATATATATATATATATATATATATATATATATATATATATATATATATATATATATAGTTTATGCAAAACTAGGTAATCCGCATGGGTAGACCCAAGGAGGATGATATCCAGAGAGCTCAATGTAAGATTCAGAGCAGATATGTTTGAATAAAAACATTCATTTTTATTCAAATATATATATATATATATATATATATATATATATATATATATATATATATATAATATTTTAAGCTAGCTCCTGCGGAGAACACTTAATTTGGGCTTCATCTCAATACGTAGGGAGGGTTAGATGCGATATATATATATATATATATATATATATATATATATATATATATATATATATATATATATATATAACGGGTATTATTTTTCATATTAGTTCATGAAAGATAAAACTTACTTTAATCAGAGGTGTAAAGTTCCGTAGCAAGTCAAAGTGCTACATTATTGTTAGTAAAAATGATTAAACAATTTATGAAAGTATGTGATAACATTCTTTCGCTGTAATCTTATGGAATGCGTTTACTTGTATATAATAATGGAAAAATATGTAAGTTAATTAAAGCTAAGTTAGAGCTACAGTGACCTACATTAATAACTAGTACAGCACGTACAATGCTAGTCAAGGTGAATAGTATTCGAAACCAGTCAACTCGAGCTGACGTTCAAGTCAATTTCTTACCTCTCTTCGACCAGCTGATCTTTGAGACGTCTAATCCTTTCTGTGTAACGTATCACTTCCTCCTGCCAGCAGGCTTCTTCTTTCCAGCCGTCTAACCACCTTATGACGCTTCAGTCAGTTATGTGCCATACACGCTTAGGCGATCTTGTACCTTTCGATAGATAACTGACGAGGCAGATTTTTCCCACATTTCTTTCTGCGGTAGATCTACCCTGCTATTTACCCACAGCATTAAAGAAGAGGATTAATACCTTTCCCAAGGTATTAGCACGTAAATGAATATAATGGATTCGACTGGAATTCAAACTCGGCTCTCCGATTCCTAAATCCGAGCCACTTTCCATTACTCCATCGCTTATCCGTTCTTGAATACACTCGGGGAGACTCAACAGACATCGTCTTTAAATTTACGATGGCGAAAGCCACTCTTTTCATTGGACAATGAATACGAAGGTGATATATTTATACTGAATTTGCGACATATATCCTCAACAGTCCACCATGACGGTCGACCCTGATTCATGTGAACGGGGATAACCTTGGTTTTCTTTTTTAAGTCTCCCTAATTCGCAACGGGGCGGTTTCCTGTGGAACTCTCCCCTGATTAGGATAGAACCTTCTTGCTAATGTGAGTAAGCGTCGTTCCTGGCCTTTTTCCGGCTGTTCCTTTGGTTATGACCCAGCCGAGATTCCCAAACCTCACCAGTTTGTTTTTAGGCCCATGACGGGGTCAGTTTCCTCATATCCGTATTTATTTTATCCTTCCTTCTCCCTTAGCGAGAGAGCCTTCTAGCGGACCATAGGTTTACGGGTTGTTAAATTATGTTCATTCCTGCTAGAAGAATGTCCAACGACAAGAACATGACAGACTCAGAGATTGAATCCACCATAAAGAAGTGTAAAGAAAACCAACATATATATATATATATATATATATATATATATATATATATATATATATATATATCAACAAATATATGTATTAAACAACAAAATTTACAATGGACATAGAGACATTAACATTTGCGTTTGTGTGTGAACATAAAGTGTTTGTATTTTGGTGAATATTCGTACGTACGTACATGTGTGTATAATGTTCATGGCGTCTTCCACAAATGAGAAAACGCAATCTTCTGCGAGAGCTTACATTGTAGATGTGTTCGCTGAAAATGAAGAAATAAAAAAGAGAACGAGGCAAGAAATCGCCCAGTATTTATAGTGTAGTGAACAATTTGGGTAATTAAGGAGGAGTTAACTCCGACAGCATCTTGATTTTGTCTGAAGACAAAATACCGCGGCCTTTCTTATTTCTTTTGAGGGTTGAACGGGCCCAACTAACATCAGTTATTTTTAGTTTGTGTGTTCTGTTATATTTTAGCTTGTTTTGAGGTTCATCTCCTCCCTCCTCATTGCGTATCATCAATAATTTTTTATATATAATTTTATACTCAAGAATTTTAATGTCAGAGTATTTTTGTAGGTTCCCTGGGTGTATGCGGTATTTTCGTAGATGTAGGATTGAATGCTGATTAATGAGTTCTTGTGGTGGACGTGAAAATTGTAATGGATGAATGGGTCATGATTGTGATTAGCTAGGTATAAGATAGTGTCGACCAGCCGCAACCTATTCCTCCTTTTAGGCCATAATTGTTTGCTTCATGCACAATAAATCAACAATCCACTATGACAGTTATTTTCTGGCGGTCCTTTTTAGAGCCAATCCTAAATATAAAATAAAAATAACTTTTACACACAAATAATACACTTCTCCCAAAAAAGTATGTATGTGTGACAAACTCAGACTGTTTAACATTTATTTATTCACACTTTTTAATTAATTATTAGATTTAATTATTCCACATTACTAATTAATAAAACATTTTTAATACGAAATATATCCTAGCATAGACAACAGAATAAGAAGAGTTTACTCACATGACCTGGTTAAAGGGGTCAGCTTGAAATTCTGATAATGTTATCGAATACGAAAAACACCTGTCTTGAAGATGGTCAAAAAATAGAACGACCCACTGACGACATGTTACAGCTAAAGCAACCAGGTTGAGGACAACAGTTCGAATAAATTTAGTAGTATAACTTTTATGACTCTCTCTACTTCTTTCATTCTTTTCGGTTATTTACCACAGGGCTAGTGCGTACTAACCCTGGTTGGAGAGGCTCAGTGTTATGATGACACTCGTTATCTTATCAACATTTGCTTTTTCCTATCTACATTTATATACGTTTAAAAAATTAAACTTCTTAAGAAAAACTGAAAGGGTGAATTTTTTTCGCGGCTGGTGATGTCATTATGTTTTTTTTTACGTCCAAATTTGTGAATGTTTAACTCATACTAACTAAATCTCGAAAAAAAAAAAAGAAAAAAAAAACACGAATTCACTATTTTTTTTATCCAAAATGTTGAATGTGTTAAAATTCAACTTTTTAAGAAGAAAAATCTCAAGTTAATGTTAAAAATTACCACAAAACACTGTTTTAAAGTGGAATCATCTCTATTCTATTATTTAGTTTTAGATATACTCTATCATTTTCAAATTTTCTAGTTGAATTGTTCACTTATTGCATACATTAACATAATTAGGTCACATTACAATATTTCTTTTGTTTTATGGACACTTGGACCTTATGAAAATTGAGAGAGTGAGGGGACTCGTATCATAGTTTTGCGGGTGGGGGTGTATTATAGATTTGATGAGGGTTCTAGACCCTTGCACCTGCTCTGAACTGTCAGCATGATAAATAAAAATGGTTTGTCAGAAACTCTATAACCTTAGTTTTTTGTATTTTCAAATACAACTTTGTATCCGTACTCGTTCATTTATTTTTTAGGCAATATTAACAATGTCTTTTTTATTTATAACCGCAAAAAAAAAAAAAAAAACACTTTTGAAGAAATTTGCAATAAGAGAGTCTAAGTAAAAACAAATACCTTATAATCCTATACCTTTTTTTTTTTAATTATTTTCTAAATGTTCTTTGCGATGTTAAGTAAGTAACATTAGTAAAAAATAAACCCTCTCGCGAGACGGATTCGAACCATCGACCTAAGGATAGCTATTATGAGTTATTCAACTACAGTCCTCCGCTCTGCCAACTGAGCTATCGCGAGTCAGGTATGCGAGCGCATGCTAATTTAGAATAATAATATATACGCTAACTAACTTGAATAGCTTTCATTTAATTAAAGTGTGTTTATTATTTTTTTAAGTGGCAGAATAGACTTAGTATTAGTTTTAATTTAAAATACTGATAGTTTTCTTTTATCTATATTTGATGCTTAGTTTTATTTGATGAAAAATGCAGCAACAACATGAAGCAATAACGAAGTATATCCACCCACGTGCTTGTTTTTTTTTTCTTTTTTAGCATGTCTTAAAAACCTTTCTTTGCTGTATGAATCGTGATATGATGGAATTTAAATTCTAATTTTTTTTAATTTAATCCATTTTTGTTGGTACATTTTTAAATATCTTATATCAGCTGTCAGCAGTTTCTTCATAAAAAACGGATATTCATTTGTGAAAGTGGGAAAAAATAACATAACCAGTTTTACTGATGATGTTGAGTTGATCGTTAAACAATGATAAACATACTGTCGTCGCTTGTTGCGATTGCTATGAATTTTTTTTTATTTATTCATGTACTTTTATGCAGATTTATTTGACTTTTTTTTTTTAAATAGTTAACGTCAAGTTGGAACCAATGAGTGGGTATCTTGATCTTTCTTTAGACAAATAAATATTTCATAACGATTAAAAAAAAACAACAAAAATATCGACAAAAAACGAAAACCTAAACTAAACAGCAAAAAAAAAAAATATACAAAAAAAAAAAAAAAAACCGCAACGGAAAACATCTTCTTGTCTTTTCCTTCCTTAACTTTAAAGTTTAAACCCATATTGGATAAAAAAATGTCAGTAAAATAAGAGAAAATATTAAAAGATTATTAAAAAGTAGGAAAACAAGTTACTTTTTTTTTCTGGAGCAACATTTTTGTTTAAACTTTAATTAATTACTATTACTATTATTACTAATATTACAGTGTAACCCGGATATAAGAGAGTTGTCGGGACCGGAAAATGTCTCTTATATCCGGGTTTCTCTTATATCCGGGTTTCTCTTATATCCGGGCTTTGGTCTATTTTGTTTAGGTAAGTATGGCTCTAATTTGTGACCAGATAAAATCTCTCTTATATCCGGGTTTCTCTTATATCCGGGTTAAACTGTATTACTATTATAATAATAATAATAATATCGTCGCTGTTATTATTCTTGATGATGATGCTGATGACAATGATGCTGCTGCTTGCTGATGATGATGTGAGAGTGCAACTTGCCAAGAAAATGACACTGGAGTACAAATATATACGAACCCCAATACACCAATAACACTTAGTCTGATAAAAAACAACAAAAAAATTATATCGGGTACATGCGTCACAGCCAAAATGTAAGAAAATGTGAGAGGTTTGGATAAAAATGTAGCGAATAATCTTGTTGGTGTGGCTCAGTTCCTTGTTGGTTGCAGATGTGTGATCACTGATGTGTGTTGGAAAGGAATAGAAGGTTTGAATTATCAGAAGGCTTAAAGTTGTGTGTGTTCAATAATCTTCCATCCACAACAATTAATACAAGACAGAGAAATAATGATTCATTGTTTCAAAACGTAACAATTGAATTTATTAGTGTTTGATATACATGCATGTCTACTGAGTGAAAAGATTAGACAGAGTTGTGTCTCTTAGATTAGGGAAATATTTGTGCCTAAGCTCATAAAGTGAAAGTAATTATTAAACTGTAGTTTAGAAGAATAAAGTTTCTTTAGCATGTTTGGAATTGTGTATTGTACAAGTTGGTAAAAGTTCAGAAGAGATTTCAGAGTTCGTACTTGCGCGAATATTGGTAATGGTCTTTAACGTCTGACTACATGAGTTAAGAACGGGAGTTCTTGAAGATTATATCTTGGTACTTGGTAGCAAGGAATGAGACGCGAGAGAGAGAGAAAAAGAAACACAAGGGAGTTTACACGTGTTCTGTTAAAAAAATGGTCTGTATCACGTGGGAGGCTCCGAGCATATTGAGCGGGAAAACAGATTTGTCGCATGAAAGCGGTTTGATTGGTCGGAACTGACCAATCAGCGAGCTAGATTGAAGGTGATTAACCAATGGATGCTTGTTATATATATGTAAGATGGTGAAATTACAAGAGGAATAATACATTTCCTAGTAGGGCTTAACTGACTTGTTGTGGAAGAGTCCACAACCTACGCCGCTCAAATGATCTCTGACTGAGGTTGTTCCTAAGTATCTAAATGCAATACCAAAGTCACCTTGGCTGCCACATCCTTCAAATTTATAAGAAACCCTTTCAACACCCGACCATGGGACTCCCCCTTGAGATGCATATGTACCCTAGCCCCTCGGGAACGTGCTCAATTTGTTACAGCAGGCAACTAAAAAGCAATATCCGTGGTACAGAACGAATTTACTGTAGTGTAGTCTATCTTAACTCACCAAGAGAAAACGTTTAAGATCAGAAAGCATGACACTCAAGCCTGATTTAGCATCTGGACATCGTCATCATAATCCTAATTAAGAAAAATGCAGTACTGCTGCTATATATGGGCAGGAGCTGCCCAGTCTTCACTTCCTTGTCTCCGCGTCTTTGTGGGTGACTAATTATTTGCCATCTTGCAATACTTTCTCACAGACGAAATGTCGCACGCAAGGTCGATGCAAAGGCTCCCACCAAATATATGATACGGCCTCACCCGAATCTATAACGAGGCTCCACACTACTACAACTCAATTTTATAAGGTAGTATTCATATAAAATACAAAATGTTATTATAATCTAATTATGTACAATAATAGATAATCTATATAATAAATGCGAATGTCAGTGTTTCTGTGTCACGCTTTTTCAATTAAAGGGACACAACTCTCTAACTTTCAATAGCTCATCTTACAGAAATTTTGGGTTCCCAAGTTTTCATTACTGCGATTGTTTCGACGATTTTTTAACATGATTTTTTGCGACCAATTTTTTTGTAGAATAAGAATTTTTATTATTTGGAAATAAATTGGGGAATAATCGAAATTAATTGTTAAATCCAGAGAAAGTCACTCATGAAATAAAAATAAATGTTTTCACGAAAAGCAAGGATCTACGCACATCAAATTGTTTTTAAATTAAGTGGTGGCAGAAGAATTATCGTTGAACTTTTAAAATTAAGCTTAAATAGTAATGCAATACTTAAATGCAGCGATCAATTTTGTGTTGTCTGTAATTTATTGTTGCCTATCGAATACGGCAGTACTATGCCTTGTTAAAAGAAATCTTCGCCAACAGAGGACCAGATTGTAATCAAAAGAGCCAAAGTTGCAGCAAGGAGTGTCCCATGCAAATGAAAACCCAGATCAAACGGCAGCTAGGAGATCTTTCAATGCTGAGAATATGCAAACTCCTGAACTAACTGAAGTCCCAATCAAGAGAACCCTACCCCGTAAGCGCTTGCTTACATGACGCCCGATGAGGCAGCTTTTAAGCTAGTATGCAATATAGGTGAACGATTCAACTAGAAAAACTGAAAACAAATAAATATCTAAATAAACATTTGAGACATGTCATAACATATAATTGATCGAAAATAAAACAAGAATGTCTTGCGGCAATTCTTAAATTCAACTTGAGTCTTTTCTTCTTAAAAAGTTGAATAATTTTAACACATTCAACATTATGAATAAAAATAGTGAATAGTGCATTTTTCGAGATTTAGCATGAGCAAAACAAATTCACAGATTTAAACAAAATAATATATATATATATATATATATATATATATATATATATATATATATAGAGAGAGAGAGAGAGAGAGAGAGAGAGAGATCAAAGTTAACAGGGAAAAAAGAATCTAGAAAAGAGTTCCACAGGCGAGAAGTGCGGTAGAAGAAACTGTTGGCATAGATTCCACCTAAGCATTTCAACCTTGTCGCCAATCTAGTACTGCGATTAATTTTATAAAGTCTGGGTACCCTAGAAGTGAAATTCGTCAGAACAATTACCATAAAATTATTTATAGAAAATGCACACGGAAGCTACGTTACGGCGTAATTGGAAGACGAAAAGACAGAAGGGGAATTTGGCAAATTCACTTGCATCGCTATTTTTTGTTTTTAGAACACAGTTTTATACACAGAATTCACTTCTTTTTTCTGATTGTCCCTTCTATGAGAAACATCCCAGCTCATCCACAGATGACAGCCAAAAATAGCTTTTCCTTCTGGAACCTTATTTTATGCATGCAGGGCGAAATTTTTATACCCCTCCGTCTTCTGACTTCTTCAAAACCGTCGTTACCTTACGGTCGAAAATTATTGTAACTTCAGGTCGAAATTTTGTTTACCTTCTAAAATTATCCGCTGACTCGTCTTCTTACATATCACCAAAGAAACTCCGGGCGGCAGGTCTTAATGTTTTAATTTTACGTAGGTGGAAGACACCCTTTTGATTGGACTATAAATACAAAGTATATATATTTTTCAAATTTGAAAAGGAAAATCACAAACAGTTCGCCTTGACCGAATTATTTCTGGCGGTTCTTTTTCTTTTTTAGCCAGTTCTCTTTAGAAACTTTTGTAATGAGTACGAAATAATAATAAGTCCCTTTACTCACTCCTTTCAAATTCAGGTGAGATGAGGTAAAATTTGGAAAGGGATTCGCGAGCCTATTTGAAATTACTTTTGGATCAGAGAAATTAGCCGTTTAGCCTAGAAAAAGAAAGTAACGAGCCTTTGCGAAATTTCTTTTTGATATAAAATGAGGAGAAAAATTAAATTAACAAGAGAAGAGTGTCTGAAGTCACGAGAAAAGTGTCATTTCTATTCACGGCGTCCAGCCTCAAAGTTTTCAAAGTTTTCAAAGTGTCAAATTATTCACCAATTATATTGTCGGCTTTTAAACAAATTTCCTCGTCAATTTCATCCTCAATTATCCTTCTTAGCATAGATAAATTAACTGTTCATTTTAATCCCTAAGCCCCACACAATTATATTGAGTTGGTGCATAATTATCAAGTGTTTTTAAACAATATTTATTATGAAAAAAGTAACATAACAATTGAACAATAACATTTTTAAATGATTATTCCGGAGCGTATGATTATCGACACGTATTTTTATAACCAGAAAATAAAATAATATTTTTATTAAAAATGTAAACAAAACAACAAAAACTCACCTACAAAAACGCCTGATAATTATGCCCCAACTCAATACATTAACAGAATAGGAGTTGATAGGTTAGCCTATCACCTGGTTTACACTACACCCAGGTCTTTTGAATAGGAATAGAAGTTTATACTTTGTTCCTATTTAAGGTTGGGTTTCCGGTTCCTTCTAAAGTCTGTTTAAGCTCTATGCTCCTAACGTTTGTCCTTTCCTACGTTATAACTCCATGCAGTAACCATCTACCTTGAGTGGCCCTTGGGCCTTGTATTGGGTGAACATCAGTAAAAAAAAAAGAAAAGAAAAAAAGAAGACAAATGTAGCACATCAGATTTATTTTGAACAGTCTGGCTTTATTTTAAATGCAGTTCTCCCAAAAGTAAGTGTAAAAGACAAACCTAGACTATTATAATAGTTATCTACACTTTTTATTATTATTATTATTTTTAATTATTTTATATTACTAGTAATTTTTTTAATATTATTAAAAAAAATTTAATATTATTATTATTGTTATTATTATTTGTGTACGTTATGTTTCCTGCTTTGTATCCTGTAGAACCGGGTCCAAACTATGGTCCTTAGGCGCTAAAGGAGAATTGTCATTTTAATTGATAGCACTTTTCTTAGTATATGGGATGTTTCTACTAGGGTGATCTTCTGGGTAACTTGTATGCTGATATTACCCGGGACACTGTTAGTAAAATTGTCCATTCCTTTTCAAACAAGGCCCAAAGCTCCGATTACTATTGGTACAGTCTCATTATTATTATTTCGGGAAGGCAGAAGATAGCGATTGATGTTGCATTTAAATTATTGAAGATTTCAGCAAGAAACCAGAAGAGAGATTCACAAGTGAGAAAGGAACCTATTGGTATAGAATTTGCAGTTACATCTCGTTATTTGCAGTTACATCTGTAAAACGACGGGACCTAGTTGCCAATCTAGTAATGCGCTTAAATTCATGAGGTTGACGTACTAAAGAAGACAAATCACTGGAACAATAGCTTTGAAAATAATTCTAGAAAAGACAAGAGGGAAACCATGTGATGGTTTAGCACCACGCTACCATTTTTTTTTAATCAATGTCAAATTTTGTTCAAATCTGTGCATAAAGCGGATCACAGAGCTTATCCAGCTTCTTATATATTTTCGGAAAGCTTCAACTTCTAATTGGTCAATAAAAACACAAGTGAGCGTTGCAATCCACCCACATGCAAATCTTTTTCCAGTACATGACCAAGTCAAAATTTACCGCTTCTTTCTTCGGAGCCTATCACGTGACAACATTGATTATAAATACCAGATACAATTTCGTTCTCTCCTTTTCTACTTTGTGATTTCTTTCGCTTAGTAAAATGTAGCTGTTTAAGAAATAGCGTCTCGACCCCTTGCGTGTGCGTGTGCGAATATATTTTCATAGCGTCCCTATGAAGACATATGCACACACGCACACATACACGTACGTACGAAGCTTAATTACAAACATTACGAACATTACAAGCATCAACCTATTCTCAGCTTTGCAGAATTCTTACAACTCTTTCACAGTAAGACAAAAAAAGAAAAGTCAACCAGATAATCACTGCTGCGCTAAAGAAATTTAATTTGGATATTATTACAGGTTTTCCCAATTCTTCACCAGCAAGAAATTAATTAAAGAAAAAGGATTTTCCTGAAGGTACAAGTTTACCGAACATATTTTCAGCCCTTCAGGACATAATTCAAGAAACTTTCTCACTCAGTTCTATTTAACAAAATTTACTCTTTTGGTAAACATTTTCTTTTAGCGGCATGACTTTAATTATTTTCAGAAGAACAAAAACTAAATTTTATTTAGTTCAAAAACAGAACTTCTTGAAACATCAAGTAAATATTCAAAATTCTACTTTGCTAAACACAATATTCATATTACACACAACATTTGACTAAGTCACAAAAAGGACATTTCTTCTAAAAAGCAAACTCTTTTTCATTGTGTGACCTGATAAAAAAAGCAAAAAACTTTTTCTTTCAAAGAACAGTTTTCAAATAATTAATTTCTTAGTTAAGGGTAAGCAACTCTTATTTTTGCATCGTAAAATTTCTGTACCAAAAAACAGTTTTGAAGGAACATTTTAAAATACTTTTATATTTGTTCAATTAACATTACTGAACTTTTAAATTCAGCTTAGCTCAGCTAAATATTCTGAGCAGTTCATTCTTAATAATTGTGTTACTTCTATATAAATATTGTGTTATTGTTTTACGTATATTGTCATCTTTTGATTGCCTTTGTTAGCCTTGTGCCATACATAAAAAAAATAAATGCTTGTGGATAAGTGAAGTTTTACACACGAAGCCGACCTTATGTAACTAGAAAGCCTTCTGATCGCTTTTCAAACTTATTTCACCTTCTCCTCCACAACAGGACCGATAACATTGCAGAGCATTCTTTGGATTTTTCCTAGCAAATGATTCATTTCACTATAATCTTTCCACTTCATGCTAGTGGAAAGCATAAAACCAACAAGGCGTAATAAGTTGTTCTCGTGGAGGTTAGCATCAGCCATGCAAAAAATAGCTAGCTAAAAAGGTTGAGTCGAAAACAGAAAAATGGTGGCAGCAGATTTGAATGCGAGAACTTTGGGAATTATTATGAAGAACAAGAATATGTAATTGAATATTTTGCTTGTTTTTGTCTGACGAGTTGAACTTTTACTTTGGTGACATGATTTTTTAGACTTTCTCTCTCAATGCATCTGAGTAATTCACAAAGTGTATGTGTGACAAGACAATGTAATAGCGTGCTTGATTTGTTACTTAAACTTAGCTTTTGAGGATCGAACTCATTACTCAGCAGTCAGAAAGTAATAATCCGCGAGATTGACTTTAAAAACCGTTTCAATTTCATTTCTCACAACGATTTCTCGACAAGCAACAAATCATTTTTCACTGTTGATGTTATTCAAGCAGGGGGTATTAAAATTTTTACACTCTTAAAAACTATTTTTGCATAACACACACCGATTACATCCCATATATTTCTTTAACTAGCCTCATATTTTGAGACCTTCCTTTATCAGAAATAAAACTAAAAATACGCACACCCATAATTTCCGTAGATAAAAGCTACGAAACTGAAGTGGTACGATGTCCCATCAAAACATGTGATAAAAAAACAAGATCATTATTCATTTTTTTCAAGCTTCTGTGAAATTGTCCTCAAAAATCTTATCTATGAATTATTCTTCACTTAGATTAAATTATGTTTCAGTTTTTATTTGCATAATAAAAAAAGGTGAAATAAATTATTACAACTCGGATGTTATTTTTCGTTTTATTTCTGACCCATGATTTTTTTTTTATTAAAAAACCCAACCAAATGAATAATCAGAATATGAGATTAGTTAAAATGTAAGGGAGGTAATTCTGTGTTTTCGATATGAATAAAAACAATAAATAAAAGAAAAGTTCGCCAGAACAATTGCAGAAAAACCGATACGTGTATTTAATTAAGTTCACTGTTGTTTTAGTCGCAGAATGAATAACTTTATTTATTTCACAGGTTAAAAATTTCCCATCTACCTCAGACTAAAAATATTTAATTATTTTTTTAAAAATTTAATTTTAATAAAAACTTATTTTAAGAATAACTGAAGGAAGAAGAACACGTAAAAGTAAGTTATGTTTATTTGTAAATTTCAAAATTGATTACTATTACACGTAAGAAAAAAAAGGAGTCAACACTATTGTGTTGAATCAGTATTTCTTCCAACTGTTCTATCCAACGACAACTAGCATAAAGCAGCAGCATCCCAGTCATGCATAGCAAATGACGATAATAGTGTCTAGCTAGCTAGTAGTAAGCTTGATAAGGCTGCACCATGAGTCATTCCATAGTTCCTAGTCTCTTTCTTCTTTATCTAACTCTCCGATCTGGAAGAGGTAGAAAAAGTCTATAGCTCAACCCGGATATATACACAGACCACGTGGTATTGATGGCGTTATTTATTGACACTTGTTACAGCTCAGTCATAGTGTAATAGATTATTTGTTGTGATTAATAGTTTCCTATGGTTATTGTTATTACTAATGTGACGCATTAGCAGAATAATTCGATTGTCATTGCGCTTGTGGATTATTGCCAGTGGATAAAATTTTAAACACGTTCCTGACGATTTCTAAATGGACAATGGAATGAACTATTTGGTCAATTTGCAAGAAGATATGCAAGGTCATTAGACATTTCTTTTAGTTTTTGCACATTTATTGTTTGATGTATTACTTTTAGTTTTATAATTCACACTATCGATGACGTTGTTGCCAGTTTCTTCTGTCTTTTGATTGAGAGAGAGAGAATTTTTTTAATTTGTGGATTTTGTCATTTATTACCTTCGCTTTTGTCCAAACCAAATTCTGTGAAAAAAAGAGTGTAAGTGTTTCTGTTTTTCTTTAAACCCCCCCCCCCAAAAAAAAACCTGTGTTTTTATATTGGATTCATTTATTTATTTTTTACGTGTGATTTTTATTTTGAATTTCGTGAAACAACCAACAGACTTTATTTTTGTTTGAACGTTTATTTTTGTTTACATTTTTCAAAGATTATTTCAGGTACTTTTAAGTGTTTTTAGTTAAAGATTGGATTATGTTCGTAAATTTTTTTCAATCCCACACTCGCTTAACTTTTTTAAAATTATTTTTTTAAAAATGAAACCATTAAAAATATATTTGAAATTTCCTAAACAACAATGAGACAGATCATGCTCGAATCAAAAAGGAAAAAAAAAAAAAGATTGTTATTATTTAAATCTGTAGGAGTAGGTCGGAATTTACTGGTTTCATGAATAAAAAAACTGACAGGTTCACGGGGAAGGAATGTGATAAATATACAAGTGACATTTTTAACTGGATTGCTGATTAATTCATAATTTCATACGTGTTATGAGTATAAGTTTAGAAATGTAGTGGTAGAAATTGTAAGTTCAGGAGATGGAGATCTATTAATAATTAGGCACATCAGTTCGTTTGCTGGTTTAAACCAGAACCGAGAAATGATACTAAAAAAACTTATTTGATATGCAAAGAAATCTACCCAATTTGGGCAGAGCGAACTTTAATTGACTGGTACAGTTTTGCTATGGACAATACAATTCTGTGAAATGAAAATTATAGACAGGGAATTGGAGTTTTCGAGATGAAACTAAATAAAATTCTATCGGAAAAAATAACATTTTCTTCTTAAACGTGTCCGGTAAAAATGATAGCAGTCATTTTTTTTTTATTTTGTTCATATTTTCACTAGTAGTGTGTGTTCATACTATTATTGGCAAATGTTCGATAACATCGACTGAAACGATGATGACTCATTTTTCTATTCTAACTCGCTGTTAACACGGTTCGGGTTACTCAACTGTTTATTTTTACTTGGATTTTTTTAATACATAATTTGTTCTCTGTGGAAGCTTTATGTTGTTTATTTTTATTGCAATTGAAATTGTACCTTAAAAAACAAAACAATTTCTTCTGTAAAATAAGATGTTTCAACTTGTTGATAGAAAAAGTAAAAAGTTATTTCGCTTTTCGCAACGGTATTTCATTTTATTGGTCAAATTTCTGTCACTAAAAAGATGCTTAACTTTTTGTTTTAAATAAAATAAATTTATAAATTTGCACATGTGAGCATTGCAGTGTAAGCTCATTTTTTTTTCTTAAGCGACAATAAGATGAAGAAAAAATGTATTTTGTAGTAGTTAAACCCCTGTTGTATCGATCGTTACTGGAAAATGAACTTGAGACTTTGTCGAGTTTCCCTTGTACATGCTTTTTGTATCTTCTCGCAAGAAAAGAGACATTTTTCAATCATTGTTTTTTTTTTTTTTTTTTTTTTTTTTTTTCAAATAATTGTCAAATATTGATGATTGAGCGGATGGATGTTGGAAGAGAGGGGAGGGAAAAGCTCTCAATAAGTAAATAAAATGCTGCATCTTCGTTACTTATTTGTCAGGAGAAAAATCGTTTTTGACGGTCAGCTGTTAAAAAAAAGAAGTAATAATAATCCTTCCTTATCCTTATTTAACATTAACAACAAAGCAATAACTGAGGAAACCTTGTCGAAACCTAAGTACTTATAAAAACTGCAAATAGGACTATTTCAGTTAAAATCCGATTTCCATTTTCTACTGTAAAAAACACATGTACTTTTTATTTTAACTTTATATTTGCACACTTAATTTATTTAATAATCATAATCTATCAATCAATAAGTTTGGTATTCTTTGCTTTGCAGCTGATGTGTTGCTAAGATATTTTTTCTTGTGAAAAATGGTAGAAATCTGATTTTGGTTCAACTGGCCAATTTTAGAATTTTATGACTTAACAATAAAAAAAGAGGCATTTTTACTCGAGTAAAGATCTTTACTCTTTGAATCTGTTCTTGTTTGATTTAGTGACGTTTCCAGTTACTCACCTGAATGGGGTATGGCATCGGGCCTTTTTTTAAATCTTTAGCGGACGTAGAACTGAGCATAGCTTTTAAGTTATTAAGTTTATTATGCCCTTCAAGTAAGGTACGTTCAAATTTAAATAGGGGTTAGCATTTTTTTTTGTGTGTGTTAAATATTCGCTCACTTTTTATGTCTGTTATTACTTCTGCTCATGTAGAACGTATCAAGCAGTCGGCATGTAATAGTCGGGTGTAACAGTCCGAGTTAAAGTCATTGAGAAACTTTGTGTCTCTTCTATTCTTTGTTATATGAAATCTGTCAGAATAAACTGAATTTAAAAATTATAAACCAAATTATATCTGGAATATATAAAAAAAAATTTGGATTTCTTCTTTTCAATTTTTTTTTTTTTTTTAATTGTGGACACATTGAATATTTTTACAAGGTTAAGTTTTCAATCTCCCACTCTTCTACAATGCAAGTTCAAGCAAATAATTAACTAATTAAATAATTAAGTAATTAAAATTCAACAATATTGTTCTGAAGATGACCTTTGGTCAGGTTCATGACTATGAACCTCCTGTTGATTTCTTAAATTATAGACCTTTCGAAATATTTTCATTATGAAACGTCAGTCATAATTTTTAATTTGCTGAGCATATCTACTTTTCTGAATTTATTTTCACACAAACATTGTCAACTACAGTGACATGGGGTTTAGGGGTTAAAATAACCACTTGATTTACCCACACCAAGAAGATTAATGGAGGATGATAATGAGGAGGAAACACAAGGGTAGATTTAACAATACAAGGAATTTATTCACAAATATACATGCTTGAAGTACTGTCAGTAGTTCATTTCAAGAAAATAAATCATAATTCTTAAAGTCCATAGTTTTAATGTCTTGTCATGAAGAAGAAATGTTCATACAACAGATCAAATGGTCTGACACAAAATAATATTCAGAATTGTTTAAAAGAAAGGTAAGAGTTTGTTGCTTACAGAAGGGATATACAGTTGTATGCATTCAAAAATAGACGAAGAGAGATAGCACAAAACACTTAGCTTTCTTGGATTGTTGAGAGAATTCTTTGAAGTGTCGTGTGCTTGGTTAGAGACCAATAATATAACTGGGGAGTAATTTTACACTGGCAAGAACTTTAACACTAGTCGCAATGAACAGAAATGAAATCTTTTTTTATTAATTTAATTTTTCTCCTCATTTTGATATCAAAAAGAATTTTGCATAGGTTCACTATATTTTTTTTCTTCTTCTTGGCTGACAGGCTAATTTCTCTGAAGGTAAGGTTTTCATTGGTCCAAAGAAAATTTCACAGAGGCTCATGAATTCCTTTCCTTCTTTTTTTCTCAGTTCTCTGAATTTGAAGGGAATGGGTGAAGGGAGTTATTGTTTCATACTCACTGCACAACAATTAAAATGAAAGCAAGAAGATATTTTTTAAAATACACTTGTTACTTATAGCTATAGCTGACACCCTGGTGCGTAGCTCTAACAAAGAAACACCAAAAAAAGGGGTTTGAATTAAACATGAACATAGGTTTATATAAAGAAACCATTTATTCAACACAACAAAATAAAAAAAGTAAAATCTGTAGAAAATTATATAAGATTGAATGCATTTACATAAATTTTCCTAACTAAGCCAATCATTATTTATATGTGGACTCTTGTACTTATCTTTGTTGTTGACACATTTCGGCTGTTGTGCCCTCGGCCTTCATCAAGAGTATATCAATCTGGGTAATCTACAGGGAATTCTGAACTGAAGCCTTCTCAGTTATTGCTTGCTTTTTTTTTCTTTTAGTTCAAGTGCACACAGTCTGACCCAGGGATTGAACTCACAATTACTATGTCATGAAATTCATGAAGCAATGTGTAGAGTAATTGGCCATGGTTAAATGTAATTGATAGAAATGCCCAACAGAATTGACAACGTTTGCAATAAATAAAAAGTGAAAGAAAGAAAAGAACTGGGCAAAAATAATATTAAGCAAACAATATATACAAGGCAATGCAAAGCAACGGTAATAAGGCAAAAGGCAATGCAAAGCAACAGTAATAAGGCAAAAGGTTCACAAACTAAAGATTATGTTAACACACAAAAGGGATACAGACAAGTGACTGCAGTGTTCTGACTTCAAGATGAAAACAAAAATTATGTCAGATGAGACTGAGAAGTGGCCTACTTTATTATTAGCTAAGAAGAAATCCCAGCATACATCTGTATAGTTTGTCTATGAATTTGGAGAGGGGTTGGTTTTGCAGTTAGTTCCAATCCTGTATGAGAATAACACATTGCTTTAGTCCACTAGGCAATTGTCTATGCAGATTCTTAGTTAAGTATAATTCATTAGACTCCATATTAAATGTTATTGTAGGAAAAGTCCTTTCGACTTATGCACACACGTCATCCTTTAGCCATCATGTCTCCAGTTACGGTTTGGGCAAACTTGTGACCAGCTTTTTTGTTGGAAATTTGATGTTTTGTGTCCCTTAACCTTTAATACTGTGCATTATTCGTGATTTTCCTTTCCACTGCATTGTTTTTCAAGGCTCCTCTACCGCACTAATTAATTTCAGTCATGGTCATTTTCTGTTGCTATAGCAGGATATGACAACACAACTGCAAAATTCAAACACTCATTCATCTTAGTCTTTGGCAGTGGCAGGATAAAATTTTTGCTTTGCAAGCAAAATCACCTCCAGTATGTTAAAGGTTAATTTTTTTAATTGTGTATATTATTCTGAATTTATTTTCACACAAATATGTTATCAAGAATTAAAATTGAAGTAAGAATATATTTAGAAAATTTGTATTTGGAGATGGATTTATTTGCCTACCTACAAGGGCAAATTTGATACAGTATTGGATTTACTGTAGAGTTCTCACAAGTATGTCTGTAGGTAAAGGTAAAAAATACTCAGGCTTGCAGTATGTGCTACAAAAATGTTGTGTAGCCCATGACCTTTTCTTTTTAGTGCTGCTTTAGAGTTGGGAGCTTTAGTAACCAGGCTCTTGCTGAAGATGATATGACTGATCTTAACAAAAAAGGACAAGATGGCTACCTACATAATCAGATCAAATAAAAGAAAGTAAATCTGGTAAATCATTGACATTTGATTTGTTTTCTATGCTGATATTGAAATTTCCACATCAACCAACTTTGTTTTATTAAATTTGATTACATATAAGGATGTGTGGCTGATGATGAGTACAGCTGACTTGGCCTTCTAAAAAAGAAATGATCATGATTAGTCGAATATTAATACTATATTTTACAGCCTATAAGATGCATTTTTTTCCTATAAAATATCTCCATACTGTTTCCTATCAATCAAAGGTCAGTGACAGGAGTTATAAGTGTGGGGTGAGCATCAGCTACCCAGTTACATCTGATTCTGAGCCCTTGAAAGTTAAATAAAGTTCAGTGTTTCAAAATTAATGTTTTGAAGCTACAATACGTGAATTAATTTTAATATGATATTAAAGGTTACATGTAATAAAATGTTGTATATTTATGGATACGGTTGATGTGAATTCTGAATAATTGAGACCAACTTTCACTAGTGTTTGCAGATGCTAATGATGCTCTATAGAAGCACACCTCTCTCATAGCCAAAACAATGTTTTCATCACATGTCGAGTGATGTCAGGCTGCAATATGATTAGGTTTCAGTTGTATTATGCACTTTAACTTCTCTTTTAATTATTATATTTGAAATGGTTAACCATAAATTTGACTTGGGATGGATTTGTCATGATTAGTTACGCTTTCATACTGAAATATGCGATTCAGTTGGTAAAATTGTGGATATAGGAGAGGGCTATGAAGTACCAGGAAAAATCTTTTTTCTGATTTCTTCCTTCAAAACTTTTGGTGGTGGCATGTAATACATTGGAGTGTCTTATAAGCGGCAAAATACAGTAATTGTTCTTTTGTTAATTACAAAGCAACACAGAATGTGCACAGAAGTCTTGGAATTTCAAATCTAGTGCACAACATGTCTTCTTCTTCTCAGCCATGTTAATCCATCTTGGAATGGGGGCACATATGCCTGGCTCCTAGAATCTTTGCTGCTTTTCTTTTTTTTTTTTAAAGCCATGTGCCAATTACGTCTTTCACCTCATCATCATTAGTGACCTACTGTTCTCCGAGTGCTGCCTTTATAGGTTCAAACTAATGAAAGTCTGAGGGTACTAGATCAGGACTGTACAGTAGATTAGGTAAGATTATCTAGCTATAAATTGTAAGTGCTTGTGTGGCCTCTGTGTGCTCTTTTGTAAGAAACGGAATTAACTGATTAATGCCTACCACCCCACTTTTTTTTTTGTACATTATATTATGGGTAAAACCTATAGCACCAGATTTTCATAAACTTAGAATTTACATGGGATATTTTTAGGTAAGCTTGATTTATTTGAAAGGATATTAGAATTATCCAGGACTTATACTGAGTGCAAACAAATAGAAAATGAATTCAGTAAATACACAAAAATAGAAAGGAGTGTAAGACAAGGATGTGTCTTCTCGCCAGACCTATTCAACCTTTATAGTGAAGCAGTCTTGATAGAATTAGAAGTCCTGCCAGGATTCATTATTGGCAGCCACAATCTTAACATTAGAGATTCAGATGATACAGTATTAATAACAGGCACAGAAAAGGAACACTTATAGAAAGTAGTAAAGGAAAGTAAGAAGAAAACAGTTGTAAGAAGAATGTGATTGTCAGCAAAAAGAACAGCCAAACGTGCAAATTATAAATTGGAGATAACAAAATCAAGCAAGACTTGAGGCGATAGAAATGTGGTTCTACAGAAAGATGCTGAGAATAGCATGGATTATTATGCAAGCAACAACAAAGTTGGAAAATGGTAACACAAATGCTCTTAGTATCAGAAAGAGGTAGTTAAAAATTCTAGAGCACATAATGAGGGAAGAGGGCTTAGAAAATTTGGCACTCATAGGACATAGTGAAAGCAAGAGGGACATAGTAAAACTGCACATGGCATACCTCCATGAGCTTGTGTACATGGTTGGCCGAACAAGGATTACGAGATATATAAAAAAACAAACTTTACTAAGAGCTACAAAGGACAGAAAATTGTGGAAAACCATGACTGCCCTTGTCCTAAATGGACTTGGCATATAAAAGATTACTATTTTAGATACCATTAACTGATGCAGGTTTTTTATTTTTATAATTTGTACAGGATTTTGCTGTGGACATAAATGTGTTAATAGTGAGTGTGTCATAAGACATGGGCACTCATAGCATGACTCCCCTCTGCACCCAAAAGACTGCTCATCACTTTCACTGGAGAGTGTTCTATCTTAGACTTCCTTCTGGGTGGCACCTCCCTATGAATCTTTTTTTTTTTAATTCTCTGGTTTTTAGTAGTGAACTGAAATCTCATCTCTAACTTTTCTGCTTAAGAATTTGCTGCTTGTGTGCCATTCTAGAAGTTCTTTAGCATTGATTACACTCTGCTCCTTCATGGAGGCTGTTAGCATTCTAGGAGCCTACTTTGCAACTTTGCTCAGACCTTTGAGCAGAGTTTGGTAATAGTGATTCTTCTGCTAGTTTTTATACAAGCATCAACCTATTTAGCCTTATCTTTTGCAGCAGCAGCTGGCTTGCCATTGTGGTCTCTGTCTCTAAGGTCAGTTTCTTCTTTTCTCTAGGATTGCAATTAACTCTACTGACCCAGTTTCTTACAGTGCTTACATCAAGTGCAGCTTTTCTCTAAAATTTCCTGTGAATGTTTTCAGCATTTTCTCTTTCTACAACCAGAAATTCTATAATTGCCTTTAGCTTTGTAAATGGCTTCAGAGGATCAGTCATTTTGAAAGAGGATGATGAGTAGGAAAAGATATGTTAACTTGATAGTTTTTTTTTAACTGGGCTTCTAAGTACTTTATGATTTATATCTGTAGTATGTGATTAATATCAGGAAACACAAGATCATCTCAATTTAATATCAATAAAGAACCTTTGTTCTAAGAGAAGTTGATCTGCAATTAACTCAATATGTGCTTGACTCACCCCCAATGTTACCAAAATAGATTTTACACTCAGTGTTATACCAGACCATCAGAGAAACCAGGTGCATTAGCAGGTTGACCTGGAAGGTTAACTTAGTCACCAGGGGCAGATTTTGTACCTCACAGATTGTCAGTGGCTGCCACTGATATGTAAACAGGTTGTTGATCCAACTGTGCTTAGGATGTGCATACATGGATGAAATGAAGAAGGAAGAGACAGATAGTCTCTCATATCTTTGCAAAAAGAAGAATTCATGCACCCACATGATATTAGCTGACAGTCTGGAGCTGAATAAACAATAATTTGATGTATGTGATATTTAGTGTCATCTCCATATTAGTTTGTACAATAACATTACATTGAGAAGATAGGCGAGCCTATCGCCCGGTTCATACTCCTTCCTGTCTTTTGAACAGGAATAGAAGTGTATCCCTTGTTTCCTGTTTAGGAATTGGTTTCCATTTCCTTTTCCTAAAGTCTTCTCATCCTCTTTCATGCCCAGTAATCTTTTGTGTCTTAGTGGCATTATCGTCTTGTTTGGGGTGAAATGATAAAGAAAAAGCTATAAAAGGCCAAGGAATTCCAATATATTTCAAATTAAACTAGAAAAGGCATTGCATTTTGACTAACCCTTGTACTTGCTTTTGGAACCACTGGTATATTGGTGTTCTTTCGTAAGAAGACGGTAGAAATAAACAACAATGAGCATGCTTATTCAGATTTCTTTCCAACTTTTTCTTTTAAAATTGTCTGATGGACAAAGGTCAATATATTTTTGGTATTTAAAATATAAATATATTAAAGATAAGTTAGATTAAATTTCTTTTGGAAGAAATGAACTGTGGTGAAAAAAAGAAATGATAAAAGCAAAGCCATGACTACGATTTTTTTAATTTTTTTTATTTATATTAAAATATGTTTAAATTTCATTACCAGATACATATCAATTGGTTTCTGCAAGTATGTGTATGGGGGAAAGATACTGAAAAATTATTAGCCCAACAAAGAGTCCCATCCACTCTAAAAAAAAAAAAAAAAAAAAAATGGGGGCAGTGGGTTAAGCTGAGAACTTTTCAGCACCCCCTCAATCACACACAGGCTGTCCACCTAAAAATGTACTCATTTTAAGCCATTAATCTTATTTGTATGTCAATAAACATTAATATTTCTTAATTTTAACCATTAATCTTGTTTGCATGTCAATAAACACTGCTTTATTATCATTTAAAGATTGAGTACATTTTTGCGGGGGTGGCATCACACACACACACATACATATACATACATATACATATATATATATATATATATATATATATATATATATATATATATATATATATATATATATATATATAATTATAGTTTTGCTTAAACATTATTGTTGATGGGTACTCAAAATTCAAGTAAATGGTCTCTTTATTTTATTAAACAATATTTATATTTAATTACATTAATTACATTCACCGACCTGAATATTCAAGGACTCTTGTCATTAAATATCCCTGAGTATCCATATAAATAAGCAAAACAAATTAAAATATGTCAGATTTAATCCATTTCATAAAATTATATATATATATATATATATGTGTGTGTGTGTGTGTGTGTGTGTGTGTGTGTGCCTTGCATTTGTTTTTATTGCAAAAAAGTGTTTAATTTTTTTATTTATTTTTGCAGGTAGTGATGGTTTACTCCGGAGAATGGCTGGTGCAGGGCCTGCATCTCGAGGGAACCTTGCTTCTCGAGAAGAACCAGAATTAGACAGCAGGGCACGCAGAGGTGAATTTCTTTTTGTTTTTACTACTCGTATTGCTACAGAGTATTAAGTTAGGTGTGAGCAAATCAGAACTAGGTGCATCCACCTAATTTTTTTTTTTTTTTTTTTTTTTTTTTTAAATTTCATCCCAAGCAAGGCAATAAAGCCACTAGGACACCAGGAATTCCTTAGCCTGAAAGAATATGAGAAAAAGAAAAAAAAAGGTTCTTAAGGAGTTGGAAAAATAAAAGAACAGGAATTAAAAAAACAAAAAAAAAAAAAAATAATTGACATTCCAACAAAAGTTTTTAATTAAAGTTGACTGGGAAGCAAGAAGCCGGAAGAGAGTTCCACAAGCGAGAAGTACGATAGAAGAAACTGTTAGCATGGAACTTATGATTACGTCTAGCAATTCCAACTGAAAAATGAGACCTAGTGACAATAGTAAAAAATGAACCACAACTGTTTCAGCCAGGATTTCAACTTTGCTTGTCAATTCTATTTTCCAGGTTGTTATTCATGAGACCACTTGTATTTTCTTTTTGATAATAGAGATTCATTTAAAGGACGAGATACTTATCGAATAATTAGATTGTTTTCACAAGATAATGCAACTATATTTATCTGACATGACCAAGCAATATTCCTATAGAAATGATATTTGATGATACTTTATTGTCCACATAAGTAATGATATTATGGATATTTTTTTTTCTTTCTTTTAGTATGTGATAAACTTTCAGAGAACTTACACATCATTGCTAATGAACCATCGTTAGCCTTTTACAGAGTCCAAGAACATGTCAGGAAATCTCTGCCTCAACTTGTGGACCAAAAGGTAAGAAAATGACTATGGCTTTGATTTGTTTTTTGTTTTTTTTTTTTTTTGTTTGGCATGTATGTGTAATGCCATAATTGTACACCCACATAGAAAATGAAAGCGTGATCTTATCTCAATCTCATGTTTTTTGGCTGGCAGATACAGTCTTCTAACAATTCAGACTTTTTTATTTTATATATTTATTCTTTTCAGTTTTTGATGTTTTATAAATGTAGTGAAAAAATTTGGGGGGGATTTGCTTAGTTCACTTATTTAATAGTTTGTTTTGGCCTGGGAAGATAAAGTTTTTAATTTGTTTATTATTTATTTATTTATTTGGATTGATTTTTTTTACTTGTTTTGCTTTTTTTATGTTTATTATTATTAGTTCTAACGGTTATTTTAGTGGGAGCGAATTATTAATTTATTCATTTATTTATTTGTTTGGATTAATATTTATTTGTTTTTTCTTATTTATTTTGTATATTTTATTTACTCTGTTCGTTTTTTTATTTAAATTTTTTTTATAGTTATATAACAGTTATAGCTATTTTTACATCCAGTTTTTGGATTGATTGTTGTAGTCTATTCTAACGGTCATTTTGGTGAGATTGGTTTGTTAATTTGTTCATTATTACTTAATTTATTTATTTGGGTTGATTATTTTTACTTGTTTTTTATTCTATTTCATCTATTCTAATGGGAGTGGTTTGTTAATTTGTTTATTATTTATTTGGGTTAGTTTCTTTTACTTGTTTTTTATATTATTTTGTTTATTTGTGTTTATTCATTTCTGTTTTCAATTTTAAGTAACGTAGTAAAAATTTGTTTTCATGTCTGCATTTTTAGATAGGCTCAGATCGTTTATTTAGTAATTTATTTTGGTCTGAGAAGGTAATAATAGCTAGTTTTTCCTCCAAGCAAAGTTTGCAGGTTTTGGATTGATTGTTGTAGGCGGATGATCTTTTCCTTATTTTCCATGATATTTTGGGTGTGATTTGTGTTTTGTTTTTAATTTCCCATATATACTTGGAAAGCAATTGTGCTGTTCGCGTATTTACTATTTGTGAAAGATATTTTTGTGTGCATAGTTTCTTTGTTTCCAGGGTCCTTCAGTTACTCCTATGTATACTTTTTCTTCATTATCTGGTGATTTTAGCATGGCTTGGTATATTACATTGTTATGTAAGCAATTACCATTTAAGGGACATTCATTTTTTATTCTACAGTTACACTTGGGTTTAATTTGTTCAGGTGGTTTGTTGATGGTTTTCCTGTTGTGCTTTTTTATTATTTCTGCCATGTTCTTGGTGCAACTGTAGCTGATTTTTACAGTGCTTTTATTTAATATTTTGTGTAGAGTGCTTGGTTCCGAGAAGCGTTTGTTTAAGATTTTGAGGAATTTTTTTCCTACATTTGTTTTCATGTTTTTGCTGTACAGTGGGTTGAACCATATGATATTTCTCTTCCTGTTGGCTTTTTTGTGCTCTGTGGTGAGTATGTAAGTGTTGCCGGGAATCCACTATCTTTTAGGGCTGTTTTGTAGTTTTTCTTAGCTTCCTTAAATATGGTTTCATTGCAAGAATTGTCGGAAAGCTTGTGGTTAATCAATTTTGGTATCTGTTTGATTATTGAAGGTTGGTGATTGGAAGATGTGTGTATATAGAGTGGTTCATCATTGGGCTTTCTGTATGGTTTTCTTAGGTTGAAGGTAACATTTAGAAAATCTACTTTGTTTAGGTTAGGTTTTTGTGTCAAATCTGTTCTTTTTAAAAATCCTTATTGCATTTCTAGCTTTGTCTGTTTTGTTTGTTATAGTTTAAGATTATGAGACTGTCGTCCCCGTAGAGTCCTGTATCATTTTTATCTATTATTTTGCTCAGTTCATGTAATAAATATATGCCTATGATTTCATATGTCTATGCACCATCAAAGCTTCCCATTGTAATGTCAAAGATTCCTTCTTTCTTTATCCATGTGTCTTCATTGTGGAATAGTGATTTACGGGAGTGTTTATTTTTATGCGCTTGTGTTTATTTTTATTTGTTCCTAGGCTAATGTGACGGCCTTATCTAGCATGGCTTCTATTATGGATGGGTAAAATTATTTTATATCTAATTGTATAAATTGGCAATTATGTTTTGTTATTTATGTTGTTGAACCGGTCAATAGTTGCTTTTGTGTTTTCCACTGATTTCCTCCTAACTTCTTTCTTAGTTCAGAATTAATTCTTTCTAGTATTGTTTTGCTTATTTTACCTAGTTCACTTCTAGTTGCATGCAATTTTGGTTTTGAAATTTTCTTTGTGGGCCTTTAGTGTGATAAAGGCTTGCACCTTACTGATGCAGCTTATTCGGTCATTATATATAATGTTCATTATTTATTTGTTCTCTTCCAGCATGTTGTAGCTTCAATCCAACACAAAGTCCAAGGAGCCTGTTTTGATGCAGAATATGCAAAAAAGTAAGGGTAATTTACAAGATTTTTTTTTACTGTTTTTATTGTGTCATATAGGAAGAAAATGAGTAACTACTGACACTGATGTTCGAGTGTGACATGCTGGACTTATGAATATATGTTTCCACCAGGTATGTATATATAGCGGTGTCAGGCTACTGACTGGGGTGATTATTGAGTGGCTATTAAGTGGAACTATCCAGTCAAATTAGTGTGAATTACTGTTTGTCAATGATTAGGATTTTCATTTGGAATTTACCAGATGTTAAACTGAACCACCCTACTAACAAGGTATTCACTGAAATGGTTAATGATCTTTGGTTGATTTTTCTTCTTTGTTCTTGTTAAATATTTATTTGTGGTTGTAATTAAATACTGTTTTATTTTAACATTGAAGTCTTGAGTTATACTTAATTGTTAATGGCCACCATATGTCACAAAACACTGTGTTGGAAGTATATGCATGATATAAATTGTACATAAATAATGTTCAGCATTTAATACTACTAACAATACTACTACTGCCACCAACTCACATAGGTAATATAAAGATTTTATTTTTCTAATTATTTTTGCATTTCAGTGCAGTCAATGCAATGCAGAGTAGCAGTGTTCACTTTCAGAATATCCAAGATCTTTTGAAGAACGCCATGTTCATGAAACAACAAATTGAATATGAAGAGAATAGAAAGTGAGTAACTTCTATAAAACATATTTTGTGTTGCCCTTAATTGTTTAAAGCTTTTATTTCTTTGTTGGTTGTTAAAAGGATTTATTGACTAAAATTGGTTTTGCTTCAGATAAAACATTGCCAAAAAAAACCCCCTAATCATTTAGTGTAGTTGTTTTTGTAATTGCTAACATCATCAGTAGGGTTTATCTCACACACTTCAAATGTTATTATAGTGGATACTTTGTAGTTGAGTTTGATCACGCCAGTGTTCTTGCTACAGTTACAGTGTAAACATGGCCCCTCCACCAGCAGTGTGTCCCAAGGAGGAATAAAGAGCAGTAATCTATATTTGAAATAGACACTTCATTTATATTTATTAAACAGTGTATTTTGTCTATCCACCTGAGCATCCAATAAATTTTAGTAAAGGAAATTTGTTTCCCCACCAGGGTTGAAACCTGTAGAGCCCATTTGTAGGGGAAAGGTTCTGTTTTCCATTTTTAATGAAAGCACATCCTCTTCATTGAGATTTTTTCAAAAGCTTCATATCTGTTCAGTTTCTCATCCAAAACATAAACAAAACTATTTCTTTTAGAAATATGTTATTTGAAGTCAATAATTGCTGAATTGCATGCATAACACAATAAAATTGTAGACAAAGCCTGTATAATGTACATTTTTCTTTTATTGAATGTTGGTACATTTTGGTAGAACTTTTTTTAGTGAATGCTGATACATGTTTCAGGACTTCTATTCCCTTCATCAGCCAAAGATTTACATTGGTGTAATGGTGGAGTATAATACAGACTTGTACAATACTGCTCTTTGTACCTCCTTTGTGCACACTGCTTGTCGAGCGGCTATGTTTACACTGTAACAGCAGTAAGAAAACTGGCATGATCAAGCTCAAATTTTGATCATGTGACCACAATAGTATCAACTATAATCATGCATAAGCAGAAGACAGTGTGACAAACCGAAAGTTCTGTTACGGAAAAAGTACTAAATATATTTGTGCATGTGCATTTATATATATATATATATGCATACACTGGGCAGACAAATACTTATAAGCCTAGGTAGTTCATCTATGTTAAGGAACTGTTGGATAATGTTGTAGCTATACCCGTTTATTGGAAAGGTTTCAGGAGTATAATTCTGGAAAAATCTGGAGTTAGTCTGTATGGCAATTTAAACTATTTACCTTTTCATTTGAAGCATTTCAGCAATCTTGAGAGGGCAGGGACCTAGTGTAGGGGTAACTGCCTGTCCTTCATATCTCTCCACTCAGGCTTAATGCACTGGAGAGATGGGAAGTCACAGTCTAGACACTGAGCCTGAATCATCCTCCAGAGCACCATGGCATCACCTCTGGAGACTGATAGTTGCCTAATCTGTAATATGTCAGAAGTTTTACTCATTCTAAAAATGACATATATAAAAATTATTCATCCCCCAAGAGATGATGATGGAACATTCTTTGTGTTAGTGGATTTTTAGGTGAGTAAGAAGTGGCACAGGTCCAAACTTTTCAAATTTAACTCTGATAATTTATTTTTTTTAAATTATCTAAAAAATAAGGATAAGTTTTTTTTTTTTTTTCCCTCAAGCTGACTCTAACATCTATCAATGTTTTGTGATAAGTTGCCAAAACATTTTCTCTTAGTTAAATCACAGTTTGAAATCAATGAAAAAAAGGTTTTTAATTGTCAAGTCCGTTTCAGTTATTGGTACTAGCTATTGAGACCTAAAATCAATTGAATTGAAAAAAGGATATTTTTTTTTTTTTTTTTTTTTTAATGATTTAAATATTCTTAACATTTTACTACCTAGTGTTTTTGGTCGTATGAAATATGAATTACGATCGAAACTTTAGAAAAGAAATTTGTAAATGTGATAAGGGACAAATGTACTTGGAGCATCTTCACTGCTAACCATGGCAATCAAAATGTACAAATGTCTTAATAATTAAATCCACTTATAAACTTTTCAAAAAATCTAAAATGTTGGTCTTTCTAGTCAGTTCCTATTTAACCTTTAGTTTCTCAAAATTCTAGAAAGTGCCGACATTTTTGAGAAATTATTAACTCATTCAATTCAAATGATTAAAATTTCTTTAAAAGCGTTTCACTCCTTATAGTCGAACCAGTCGAAGTTCAATCTAAGGGAGTTAACTGAGAAATGTTGACTATTTTTGATTATCTTTCTTATTTAAAAAAAATTACCGTAATTCTCCATGTATAATACGCCTTCATCCATAACACGCACACCTAAAATTGTGCTGAAAGTGTGGGAAAATGCTTCTATTCATGCATAATACGCACCACTTGTTTGGTAATCAAGCCTATAAATTGTACCTCTTCAATTTCATTACGTCCATCGTTTATATCTTATTTAAAAAATGGTTTTAAACGTGGAATAAAAATATTCTGATTTAGTTTTATGATAATTCTTATTTTATTTTAGGGCAATTTTTTTAAAGATTTTTTGTAGCTGTGCATAATACGCACCCCTGATCTTGCTTATTATTGTTTTTTAGAAAAAAATGTGTATTGTACATGGGGTATTATGGTAACTGCTTGGAACTGATATTTTTTTGTGCAAACATTTAGTAAAAAATGCTAATTTTTTAATTTTTCTCTTGAGGTTCTTGCATGTTGTCTATATTCTAACTAATTTCACACCTATGAAATATCTTGTCAGCTGTGCAAGGACAGAAATTTGCTGATATCTTGTCATCCAGTTCCAAGTAGTTAATGAGTTTATTTTGTTCACTTTAAGCTTACAAAATGCTTTTTTTTTTCTTTTTTTTTTTTTTGTTATGATTGTGATTTTGGACTTTCTTAGATTGTTTCACTCATGTTTGTTGTGCATATATAAAATATATAAATGTCTATGCATATTGGGATAGCAGTTTTTTTCTTTTAGAACTTCTGGATATTACAATGCAGGAATTTTTAATAATATATATCAAAGACTAAGTTATACCAAAAAACAGTTGACCAGGGTATTACCGGTAGACTTTTTTTTTTTTTTTTAAGGCAAGCATTCTTTGTAATTACAGTGTTCAATATCAAGGAATGATAATATTATTATAATAATAATAAAAAAAATGTTTATTAGGTTTGGAAATTCACTCATCAGGAGAGAAAAGTATTTTAGATTTATTTTCATATATCAAATTTTACTTTAGATATATATAATTCAACATAAAAGTCAAATTCATACCTAACTTCCAAATTAATTCACATCACAAACTAACATCTTTAAGAAAAAAAATGACATTGTATCTTCGTGTCTTTTTAAGAAATATATGATATGAAAATAAATCAAAAATATTTTTGGAAATATTTTATTTATATTATGGTTATATATTTACCATATATAGTTAAATGATATCCACCTCATCAAAATCATACAAAGGCCTGTTTAAATATAGCTATGTAATATATAACAACAAAGATTGCGTTCCGCCCCACCCCCACAAAAATGCTAACTAGTGTATTATGGGAGGAGAATGCTTTTAAGGTAAGCAGTCTTTGTAATTAAAGTGCTCAATATTAAAAAAAAAAAAAAAAAAGCATTAATAGTAAACATATTACCATAAAATCTTCAAAAACTTGATCTCTTGAGAGTTTTGCAGAAATTAATCTGCTCATCAGGGGTTAGGTAAATCTAGAATTGATTTATCTAACCCCTGATGAACAGAGATAGTCGAGAGATAAGTTCTGAACTTTTTTTATTTTAATTTCTTATATATAAGTTTGACTCAAGCAATTTCTGCTTTTGGGAAACAAATGTAACATTTTGAAGAATAAAGTTGATAAACAAAAACAGAAATTGTTTATGAGTTGATCTAAGACACACGCACACACACTCTAAATACGTATTTGTTCGTCACCATTTGGTGCAACTCTGTGTTGTGGTAATCAAAGGAAACTTTTCAATTTGGACCCGATAACTGCCACATGCATAAAAATCAGAATTGTGCTAAATGGTGAGGAACAAAGGTATATTTATTATTAGTATAAATTTTAGCTCCCTTATTTTGAATCGAGCACTATTTTATTACCACGAGCACTCGCTGTGTACTACATATATATATATATATATATATATATATATATATATATATATATATATAGGGCCTTATAAATGCAAATCTTTCTCAGACTCTTGAAACATTTCTATCTTCTCAGTTTCTTACCCTAACATAAACAAAGCAATTTCTAAAGGATTGGTAGATTTTTTTATTTATTAATCTGAAAGATTTTATTACTTAAATGTTATTTTTGCTGCATACCCATATTTGAGTAGACACTATTTATTTATTAAACAGTATATTTATTTTCATCTACTATCCTGAATATTCAAGAAATCTTATTAAAGAAAAAATATGTGCTCTCTGGCAGTATTCAATTTTGCTTGATTGGCAACACGCTCTGTGCCCGAGTTGGTTTAAAACACTGTCAAGGACGCAGGTTTGTTTCCTGCTGTAGAGCATGAATGATTCGACATTCTGAGAAAGGGTTGCACATATATACGTGTGTTTGTGTGTGTATTCATATTTTTTCTTGCATACACTTATTACTTGCTGATTCTTGTGAAATTACTGAGATTTCTTAATAGTAGAATACTTTCAATTAAATTACCATGTAAACATTTTAGTACTGAAATTAGTGATATTCTATATATCTGACTTGGAGTCTTTGTCAGTATGGTTGACGAAATGTTAGCACAGCAAATATGAGTTAAACAGATTTTGAGAATGTGTTAATTAGAGCTTAAGTAATTTATTGCTCGTCTTATTGTTATCTTGCTGTCCTGGACTGAAGGTTGCAGGAGAAACGCCATCCAAGTATGTACAATACCCACTGTACAAATGGGTCTCTGGGGGCTGATGATTCCCTGGGGAGTGTCAGCTTCCTCAGTGACAGTGTGAGTGGCAGTGGTGAGGTACCCATGGACATCAGCTGTACTGACATAAGTACTGATAGCTCTTTCACTCGCAGTGGAGGTTCAGGGAACTTTGGGTAGGTGAATTAATGTACTCGGCTCCTATGTGCTCTATGCATAAATATTTATAATTTCATATGCTGTGCGCTGTTTATTTGTTTTCTTTTGTTTATCTGGCCTATCGATGGTTGTGTATTTCTTTCAGTGTTGTACTTTTTATTTTTTTTATTTTATTTCTACACTTTTGGCCATACATATTAATCTGGTAGTTTTTTTTTTTTTTTTTTTTAATGATCATAAAAGATTTCATACATGAATTAAAATTGGTACCCATATTAATTATTTGCCAAAGTAAGTGAAAACATGTTTGCTGTAAGTTAATATTAACCTGTTAATTAATTAATTAATTAATTAATTAATTCTTGCCATCATCTGGAACTGGAATGAAAGCAGTGATGGCATTGACCTTGAATCCATAAAAAAAATTCTGGATTTAGTAAATACTAAACACTTCAAATACCACAATGGATCACTTATAACAAATTTAGTATAGGAGATAGAGAAATTGAACATAGAATAGGCTGCGCTAGGGGTAGTTTTGGCCAACACCACAAGTTGCCACAAAACCAAAATATTAACCTAAAAACTTGAATCATGTTCTTAAGTTAACTTTATCAAGTTGGATTTCATATGGATGTCATACATGGTGTTACATCTGACAGCAAGGCCTCTGACCAGGAGACTGGAAGCTTTGGTCCAGGGTGGTAGCACCTGTTAGGGTCCCAGCTATGGACTAATAGTAAACCCCTTAAACAAAAACAAAACACTATGAAGGTACAAACATACCTATTTATGGTAAAATGACCAACAATACATTTTATCTGTAGTTGGAGGCATGCAATTGCATTGAAAATATGTAGATTTTGGCATTAAATAACCTATAGTGGTGTTGATATGCTGCTAAACAAAATCAACCAATCATACATAGTGCTAAACCTGTTCAGAAATATCTAAACTGTCAGCTATATACAACCACATTCTGAGATGATTGGTTAAAAATGGTTTTGAGTGAATGGAGCCTGTAGGTCTTCACATGGACCATTCTTCTTTGAACCATGTAGACTGGTCCTGCAGAATAACAAAGAATCGTACCAAATAACAGAAACCATATCACTTGAGGACTTTCAACAGCAGCAACAACTAAAATAGATAGCACATGAAACAGAAAGAGAAAAAGATATAATCAAGAAGTTGACATTCCACACTACTTCAAACAAAAGGCTAGAATGGAAACCCCCATCAATACTGAAAAGAACAATAATAATAACTGGACTTGAGAAACTTATTTTCCTGAAAAAATTTATTTAAGTGAAAGATCTTATGAATTTCTACTGTCGACAGCACCAGCTGCTTGGTCAATGGATGCCAAAAGTTTCCTTATAAGCAAATCGCTAATATTACCATTAGCGTCCCATTTTTGGGAGAGTGGGCATTAATTAATGTACACTGTAGTTTGCCAGTTATTTTGCCAGATTACTAATGCTTATTTTAGAATACACTTAATCCAACAACTATATCATTCCACCTTTTCAAAACATCTTATAAATCTGTACATGTTGGTTAATAAAGGAAAAAGAAAAATGAAATGGTAATAGGTGTTTCCCTATAAGGAAACATTTGGCTTTCATTGACTGAGCAGCTAGTGCTGCTTTCTGTTGAAATTTATAAAATCTTATAGCTAGGGGAGAAAAAGAGGATTCATAATTTTCCCAAGGGTATTTGCATGTAAGTGGATATAAGAAACCCAACAGGTATTGGAACTCTGCTCTCCGATTCACAATTCTGAGCCATTATGCATTACACCTCTCACACACCCAAGCTTACAGCACCTGGTATTCTTGAACAATCACTCATCTTGGTATTGACCAGGTTTGATATTGCTTAACTTTGATGACCATATGGGAACCTGTGTGCTGTAGCATACCTATGGACAATAATGAATATGTCCCCATTCACATAAATACAGTCGTATATACTGTATGTTGGTCTGCACTTGGAGATTCGTCTCCAGCTGTGCTAGTCGAAATCTCTGCCTTTGAGCAGAGAGGGACCCAGACAAGGCTATGCCGAAGGGCAGTCTCATTTGGGTTTTTTTACAGGGTCTACGGGGAATTTTTGCCTGAGTCTACGGGCTCGGAAACCCCACGTTAAATTCGGCCTTGTGCAACATCTGACCGCGTGGGGTGGTTGGCAAACATCCTGCAGTTGGAGTTTCATTATGGAATTCACTTGACTCACTTCTAGCAGTTGACTACTTCTTCTATGTGCTGTTGGTGAATCTTATATGTGTTGTTCTTGTTTTAAGTATTATTGTTCATTATCAACCATTTTTTGATTATTCTATTCAGTAATCTTCCTTAAGTTACAACACTGTGTTTCAACATGATGTGGCTGTAAGCTTAATTGGTTAATTGAGTAGCAAGTTTGGTTGCTCTCATACTTGTGGCCTTGTACCAAACTAAGCTAAACTTTGTAAAATGACAGTAGAACAGAATTAATGTCTTGAACAAATTTGGTTGAAAGTGACAGGATGTTGTTTTAATATTAATCTTTGTTCCGAGCAGCATTATTATAGCTTAACATTGATAATTAAGATTTCAGAGGGCTTCTCTACAACTATTGCAAGCCTGCATGCACTGGGTGCAGGAGATATGGAAAGTCCTTGGGCCTCTGCTTATGAAATTTTAAGTGGAGTACAGCAAATGCATTAGTAGCCCAGCCCTTTAAACCAGGGGTTCACAATCTATGGTTCCATGAGGTGGGAAGTTAGCAATAAGGTCCCAAGGTTGCAGGTTTTGTGATAAGGTCTCATTACTAGTGAAACTTGTATCACTATTATCTAAAAAAAAATTCTTATTTTCTGACCTTAAATAATCTGCAAAAAGTTGTAGAAAAGAAATCAACCTACCAAATGTAACTGTCATTATAGCAGGAGTGTGTTTAGGGGCAAGATATCATTTCCTCTTCAGGCTGGTTATGAATTCAGTTTTCCTTCTCTGAGCCTGATTGTCATCTCAAGGCAAGAGAGACCAGTCGACCCTGCTATTTAGCCCATAGCTGGAGGGAGAATCGATTTGGGTCTTTCCAAAGTTTATCTATTTGCCTGAAAACAAAAGTAATGAACTTGACTGGAATTTGAACTCAGCTTGCCGATTTCTCATCCCAAGTCACTAATCCTTACACAACTTGCACACCCAAAGAATTTTCTTCATAATGATCTATACAGCTGCATTATAGGCCAAAAGTTTGAGGCCACTCAAATTTCAAAGAATCACCAAAATATTGAAGGTTGCCTGTCTCTTCAGGCCAGAAGAATTTTCTCTTCCTGAATGGTTTTATCATAAATCCAGTTCACATTTCTCCATCGTTTTTAAGCAGAGGTAGAGGTTTATCCTGTGTTTCCTGTTTAGGATTGGGTTTCCGCTTCCTTCTAAAGTTTTTTCCTTCTCTTTCATTTCCAGTAGCCCCCTCCTGCATCTTTGTGGCATTATTGCATTGTTTGGGGAGATGGCATGAATTGATTTAAAAAAAAAAAAATATTCAGTAATAATAAAATTAATCTATTACTGCATAAAGTTTCCTCTAAAATTGTAGCTCTTTTTATCTAATCTAACATGCTGGCTTAAGGTAATTTTTGGGCTGGTGGCATTTAAATTTTAAATTTCTAAAAAATTGCACATGATGCATTGAGTTAAATAGTTTCAGCACCTTGGTTTAGTAGGAGTTAATTAAACAAGAAACATGAGGCTTACTAATTATTAAAGCAAGAGAGTGGTCCCCAAAGTTTTTGTCTATAGTGTACTTACTACTAATGATTTATGAGTCCAACCTGTTGACTATTAGACCATGATTGGCTTGGTTGGTTGATTTAATGATATGTCAGCTCTCTGGGTTATTTAATGTCAAATTTTTTCCCCAGTGAGGATTGAACTCTCTACTCAGTGGTAATGGTCAACCAGACTAGCCTTGTTAACCATTTCCCTAAGTTCTCTACATTATAAGCTACTTAGTTCTGTTGGTGTTAAAAATGAAATATGTATGGAATCTTATATGATTTTATTTTATTTTTTTTTACAGTGAGTACTTGCTACTATTTACAATGGAACTGTGTATTGTTGTTTGCTGTCAGTATTGTCTATTTGAGCATTTCATTGGCTGATTTTTATCTACTTTATTTCATTGATGTTGCTTACGGTGCACTTGTTGTCAGCTTGCATGCATTTTTCAGCTGCTGTCTTTCTTGATTAGGAATGCATCATGTAGTGTTGCAGCTCAGATCAGACACCAGGTTTGTTCTCGGGGTGCATCTTCTTCCAGTCAAACACTTGTGGCTTAAAAATAACTCTTTGGCCGGATTGTTATCCACAAAATAAAACTATATCGATTGTAGCAGTAGGCAAATTTTATTTTGGTCGTAACCTGCTATAGATGTGTAAGGCAGAGGTGAGGAGAGGTGTCTTCCATTTTGTGTAACAGTTAGGCAGTCTCTTGTCCCTCTCTCAGTCTCTCTGTCTCCTGCTGCTAGTGAACACTGTTTTATAGAGGACAGAGTTCTTTGTCTTGTCAGCTCTAAAAAAAAAAAAAACAGAAAAAAAAAATACACTCATCAAGAACTCGGAGCCTGGCTTAACCTAGTCACCTTGATATCCTACAATTATGTGAAGACCACTTCAAACAGACATTAGATACCATGAGAAATTCTTTGTATTGGCTCCTGGATTGAAATTTTACTTTATTTTAACTTTTCTGTTCTCATTGATCATACAATATTGTAAATTGATTATGTCAGTTTTGTGCATCCATGCATTCTATCTTGAACTCAAATCATTCTTGTCTTTACTTGTCTTTATACAGAATCTGATTTGCTTATCATAAATGCAAAATTTGTACATGTAAAAAGATTTAAATGTGAAATTAGTAAACACCTCTATAAATGAGTACCATTCAGCTACATTTTCACTGAAGTAATTTTAAATATCTGGGAAGTGTTCTAACAGTGGATGGCAAATGTAACACAGAGATCCGAAGACGTATTGGGATGTATTTCAAAAGTTAGACAGAGTATTAAGAGACTGAAACAAAGAAACAAGTACTAAACTGTTATGTGATATATGTCCTCTTGTATGGCAGCGAATGTTGGACACTCTCCTTAAAGATGAAGAAGAGACCTGAAACAATGTGGTTCTACAGAAACATGATGAGGATACCATGGACCGAACATGTGAGCAATGACAAGTTTTTGGGGAGAATGGAAACGAAAAGGAAATTTATACTTAACATCAGGAAGAGGTAGTTGAAATTTCTGGAGCATATAATGAGGAAGGAGGGCTTGGAAAATCTGATACGCACAGGAGAGATTGTGGGAAAGAGGGACAGGAAAGCAGTATCTAACATACTTGATGAATTTGAACAAATGGATGATAGAAATAACAATAAAACAAAATTTATTAAGAGTTACAAGGGACATAGCTCTACCTTTTACTTCTTGATTAACTTTCAGCACCCTCATATATTTGAACATTTTTTTTTTTTTTTTTTGAACATAGCTATTATTTAGTAAGATTTAAAGCCATACAGCTGGAATATTCCTAAAATTTCTGTTGTAATAGTCTTTGTTCGTCTAATAATTTCAAAATTTTCATTTATACTTTAATAAGAAAAAAAGCCAAAATATTAATCATATAAATAGTAATTCTGGTCAGTTTGATAAGGTCAAATTGGAAGCTGTCCTCAAAAGTGACCTAAAATCTGCTGTTAGCTGCGGCAAGGAATGGTTTGTTAATTTTAACACCTCCAAAACAAAACTACTTTCTATTAATCATCTGAGAGGCCACTTTCTGCCTTCCATCAGCATGGCTGATGCTAACCTCCGAGAGAGAGAGAGAGACAGACTCACTGTGCCTTCTCAAGCTAATGTTCTCTGCTGACATGAAGTGGGGGAAAATTATATTGACTCAATTACTTTGAATATTGCTGCCATGTATAGTCTGGTGCTCCTGTTATATATTTCGGTATTCTTGATAAAATCCAATGTTATTGGTCCTGAACTGGCACCCTGGCTTCAGTTACTTTCCAACCATCGTAATGCAGCTTCCTTGTGACTTTTCAATAAATGCTTTTGCGGTAATTCTTCTGATGAACTTTGCTGTATGGTACCTAGATGTTTTTAATTTAAGTGCAGGACTAGATTGGCAACAAGATCTCAATTTACAGTTGACATGACTCAGTGTAACCATAAGTTCTATGCCAACAGTTTCTTCCCTTGCACTTCTTGCCTGTGGAATGTTATTCTGGCTCCATGCTTTCCAGGTAACTTTGATCTTCAAAAATTTAAATGCAATGTCAATCGTTATATGCTGTCTTCTTGATTCCTCTTCTTTTATTGTTCTCAATCCTTAAGAATGTTTTTCTTTTTCTTATTCTTTCACACTTGTCTTAGTGGCTTTATTACCTTGCTCAGGGTGAAATAATTAAAACATGGATTGAAGCAAAGATTTGTTGTTGTTATTGTTATCTTATTAAGAAAGTGAGTTCATGATGTATGTGATCAAAAAATATAGAAAGTCATGCATTTTATAGAATAGTTAAAGGCTGAAAAGGTTACAAAAATGTATTTTAGTATGTAAAATTTGGAGTTTGATCATTTTTTTTTTGTTTCATTCAAAAATATGACCTTTTAAACTTTTAGTTTAAAACAGAGAAAAATAATAATTGCATTTTCCTTCATGATTAAGTACCTTGATATAATGGAATAATTTGCATGTTCCTATGACCCAGTGAGCTATGTTGGCAGAAGTTTCTCTCCTGACAAATCCAGACAGGTTGGTGGATAGTAGCAAGACAAAAGACTTAGAGAAGCAAACATGAATGTCAGAAACACCTGTACCAGTTGCCCAGATAGATAAGCATCAACTGGTTGCTACATTAGCTTGATATACAAGGATCAATGGAGCATGATCAGTAAAATGGTGTCAGTCAATGAATTTGAGTGAGTTGAATACTATGATTGTTAGTAGAAGTTAGTAGTACTGAATTGTACTTACAATGTAAGTATGAAAGCACAATTGAAAAATGGTATAGTAAATTTGATCCAATAGAAGAAACTAGAAAAAAATATTGTAAAGACAAGATGAACTTCTGTAACAACTTATTTTTTTTTTTCAGTCTATATCTATACAAAAAATTCTGTCTGTCACACCCTCTAAAATAGTCATACATTGACTGATCAAAACCAAATTTTGGGGGGAAGTGCAAACAGGTAAGGGGGTACAAAATACATTTGGTTTTATTAGGGTGTGTAGCGTAATACAGTAAATTTTCATTAATCTTTTTCAAAAAATTGAAAGTTTTATTTAACATACAAAATACTCCCAATATTTTAAAAACAATCTAATGATTAAAATAACAATTACTTATTTAATAAATATGCAATATTGTTTTTTGCGTATCTTTTTAAGTTTTTATATTTCATCGATTGGTTTGTGAAATTGAATGAAACGTAGTGTTTGCAAATCTTGACCAAAAAATATTAGCGATAACTTCAACAATACTAAATACTGTGAGGATTTCAACACACATCATTGTGTTACAAAGAATTCTAGTATATAAAATTCTGTGACTCCCATTAGTCAGTTTGTCCATCTGTCCGTCACACATGCTAAAAGGCTGATCAAAACCAAATTTTGGAGAGAAGTGCAAACAGGTTACAGGGGTACAAAGTACAGTTGGTTTTACTAGGGTGCATAAAAAACCATGAAATAAGGTTTTTGTCAAAGTATTTTTCCAAATAAATCAGCTTAATCAAATTTCAGCAACTGGTTTGAGAAATTGAACAGAATGTAGAGTTTGTAAATCTTGACAAAAAATGTTCGTGATAACTTCAGCAATAACTAAATGCTGTGAGGATTTCAACACACATCAGTGTGTTGCAAATAAAATCTAGTTTATTATTAGGTTGGTGCAAAAATAATGACGTAATAATGTCGGTTTTTGATGTATTTTTTAACGTCAAAAAAACGACATTATTACGTCATTATTTTTGCACCAACCTAATAAAAGAAAATTTATATGAATTATTTTATACTAAAATAAACAAAATAAAACTGACAGATGACCCATTCATCCAGTTTTTTTTTTATGTTTGGTTTGATTATTTTATGTAAATAAAAGTCCAAAGTTCAAATCACTTAGTCATTTGAATTTTAATTATTTTAACATTTGATTTGATTATTTTTGTCTGAAATCTGGGATAAAAAGTTATCATTATCACGTTTCAGCCATTGTGCCTCCTGGCCTTCCTTAGGTGAATATCAATCTTGGTAACCTACATGGAATTCTAAACTGAACCCTATGTTTAATCTATGCAAGTAGACTATTCTCATTCCACTGCTCATGTTTAGGGATATTGTCAAGTTCTTATTTTATTTAGCACTATTCAATTATTGCTTGCCTGTTTCCACTGAGGGCAAGTACACACTGCCTAACCCAGGGATTGAACTAACTACCACTGACAATGAACACAAAAAAACTTGGTCACTTTCAAGAAGCTTGCTATCTCCAAGTTGCTGTAGATGGCTAGAGCCATGAACACAGTGTTCCTTTTCACTTCTTACGTCAAATTGTAAGCAGCCATGTTAATGCTCGTGATATTTCTAAAAGAGAAATAACAAGGTTAAAATTTGGTGTATGCCATGTCATATGATGTTAGGTTGTCTGTTATTGTCCAAATCTTTGTTGTTGCTATCATGTTTTGGACGTTGTGACCTTTGGCCTACCTCAGATGTATATTGATCTTGGTAACCTATAGGGAATTCTGAACTGAACCCTATGTTTAATCTATGCAAGTAGACTATTCTCATTCCACTGCTCATGTTTAGGGATATTGTCAAGTTCTTATTTTATTTAGCACTATTCAGTTATTGCTTGCCCATTTCCACTGACCCAGGGATTGAACTCACAATGTTGTTATAACAATAACAAAGATGAGGATAATAGTCCAATACAGTGTAAATATTGATTTGATTGATTATTTTTTATGATTTTGCAGGTTATTTAAAGATACTTTTTGAGATAATAAGAGTTTTGTAATACAAGTTTTACTAATTAACCCATAGATGGGAAAGAAAAAGTTGGATTCATATTTTCCCAAGGGTATTTTCACATAAGTGAATATAAGGAACTGAATGGTAATTGGAACTTTGCTCTCTGATTAACAATTCCGAGCCATTTTCCATTACATCATCTGTATATCCAAGCGGTCACCTATCTAGCTTTTGACCAGGCTCAGCATTGCTCAACTTTGGGGATCGTACTGTGACTGGTGTTTCCACATGATTTAATGTCTGAAACGCTTAATAGCATAAAAATTTAATCAATGCTATAAAAACAGACATATTTACTTTTAGTAAAAAGATGAAATTTGTAAAAAAAGAAAAACCAAAAAATACAGTTAATTTAGCAAATTTAAAAATAGAAAAAAAAATTGGTGTCGGGGGAGAAAAAAAATTATGACAAAGTGGAAAAAGTTTTTGTGTGACTCATTTTGTCATTTAGGACTTCACTGGACTAAAGTGATGTTTATGTTGATGTGACTACTGATGTGCACAAAGGAAAGAATTTAAATTTTTCTTCTTTTTTGTGGAGTAGGGGGCATATTGTTTAGCAGATTTCATTTAGTTTCTTTTTCTTCATGATTCCATCACATTTGCTATTAAGTTTCCCACATTGTGATAATAGAAGATCTAACAACAAAGGTAAAATATAAGATCCTGCACATAAATTGACTGTGGCTGATCTGGCGATTTAAGCACTTTCTATGCAGATTTGTCTTAATAAATTGCTTTCGTTTTTTAACATTTAGCACTCCACATCATTTATAAATATTGCTTCCCCCTTTACTCTATGGAATCCCCTCGAAATATAGTGTTTTATATATTAGTTCTATATATTTAAAATTGCACTAGCCAGGCTCTCAATTTCAGTCAAGATTGTTTTAGGTGTTGTCATAGGAGGATATGACTACAAGAAATTCAAATTGAATTTGCATTGGCAAGACAATCATTTAGTCGCCTACAGAGTTAATTACAGTAGCTTTTTTTTTTTTTTTTTTTTTTTTTTTAAATCAAAATTATGGTAAGACTCTTTATGGTGAGTAATTTGACAGCATAATCTAGGAAATAATATTGTTTACTTGTTGTGCACATTATTTCATTTCTTCAACCAAACTCTGAAAACTGGTCAGCTGTTTCTAAATATTTTTTTTATTTTTTTCAAATTGCCTTATGGTAACTAATTTCTATTTGTCTAATTTCCAGTTCTGTTTAATTTTTCTTTTTTTTTTGTAATTAATTTATTTCAACATTATCGAAAACAATTATCCAAATTAATTTACACTTTAAAATATTTATTGCGTATCAATAAATAAAATGCTTCGTCAGCTAATGCTTATTAACATTATACTTGTTTTTCTTTCAAGTCTGCTTTGAAAAATTAAGAAAAAAAAAAAAATTTCATTTGTGCTTGAGTGTTAAAAAAACGTTTGAATATTCTTTTAAATAATATCTGCTAAAATTTTTTTTCTACATGCTGAATGTGAATTTATCTCATATATTCTTTTTCTTTTCTTTTAATTCTCAAATATTGTTAAAATTTAAATGATTTTTCTCTTGTAATTTGAACACTGAAACTTTGCTAAATTTATTAATTTTAATAAAAATATAAACGTCATCGTGCTTAAGGGTCAAGGGAGATAACTTTAGGTTTCTACGTTAAGTTACCTCCCTTGATTAATTTTTTTTTTTAAAATTTTTGCAGTGCTCTCGAAATTAATTTATGCGTATTATTTGATTCCAATGGTACCTGAGTTTGTGTCATTGTTGATCAGTCATTTTTAAACTTCATATATTTATAATAAATTAGCAATAATACGTAGTGTCCCTCCTTGATCTCCCAATAATAATTAGATGACCTTATACATTTTTTGTGAAACTCATTTTTATTAGAATACGGTACTTTTTAACCCTCCCCCCCCCACTACCATGCAAAGTTATCCTCAGGGATTTCTCCAAAATAGTGTTTGGATTATTTCTTTGTGTGGAACTTCTTATCACGTTAAAGTAGCGTCATTTTAAGATGCTTAGATTGTATTCTTAATCTCGTGGGTATGACAATAAACTACATCTAGAAGAAAGGCCTCTAATTGGGAGATGCCAGCTTTTGAGGAGCAAGGGACCACCTCTTAATTGCTGTTGTTCACAGGTCCACCCGGTGTGGTAGCACCTGTTAGGGCCCCAGCTGTGTACAAAAAGGGAAATGCAAACAAAAACAAAACACCGTGAAAATATAAAAATACATTTTGAGAGTAAAAATACCAGCAAATACATTTTTATATGAAAAAAATACCAACCGTATGCACATAGTAACAAACTGTAGCAGCTTCATTCAAATCCACTTAAAATACTACCAAACAACTAACATGAAAGAATTTTCAAGATATTAATCCATATAATATTCTACAATTTCTTAAATCAGATTGCACTGCAAAATATAACTTCAACAAAGCTACAACATGAAACATATATATCACCACCTCTAGTAATAATGTTCACATAAACATGTATATGCACAAAAGCTGAATATTACTTACCATGTATTCAACTGTGACAGAAGAATAACATAATCATTTTTATTACTTCCAATCACTAAAGAAAATTAAATTTAATTATTAAATGACTAATAAGGAGTTGATATGTTGTTAAACATACAAATCAATCAACCAAGCACACCTGGACATTGAATTTCCTAGACAAGGTTGTTGATCATTTTGTGTCTTAAGATCAGACACATTTATGTTCTTTATTCTTTTCTATCTCTTGGTGGCAATTGACCCTTTTTTTATTTTCTTTGCTTAGAATAGTTTTTTTTTTAATTATTTCACACCCAGCAAGTCAATAATGCTACTAAGACACAAAGGGTCTGATAAGAGTGAAAGACAAGACTTTATAAGGAACTATGAGCCCAATCCTAAACAGGAAACAAGGGATAAACCTTCACTCCTGTTCAAAAGACTAGGGAGGAGTTTGAATTGGATGATAGGTGAACCTAACCTAATTGCAGGGGACTCATGGTGGTAGGTAAAGTGCCAAGTTTTATATCTGCACTTGCCTGATGTTCTCTTGAATAACTGTGTAGAAATTGATAAAAGTTTATTTTTCAGTAACTCACTTCAAGAACTTTTGCAAGGCTTAGCCAAGTCTTTCATCTTTGCTTGCCCTTGTGAACAAGAGGTTTATTAAAGAGAATTCTATGAAAGTAACTCTCGATGGTAATTTCAAGTTTTCCCACGTAACAATTGGGCTAAGGTTTTAAATCTGCCTATCACTTCTTTTCTCTCTTTGGAGCTTATCTACATTCTCTGATATGATTCTGACTAATATACTGTTGGGTGTGCATCAAAGCAAGGGAAAGGGGACACTTTATTATGAAAATACAATGTTTATATTTAGTTTTGAGCAGAAGGAAAATCACTTGTGTTTCATTACCATGATACTGTAGCTAGGCAGTGTATGGTGCCAACTGTGCTATTTTATGAAGATAAGTAGGAATAATATATATTAGGTTGGTGCAAAAATAATGACGTAATAATGTCGTTTTTTGACGTTAAAAAATACGTCAAAAACGACATTATTACGTCATTACTTTTGCACCAACCTAATACATACATCACAGGATTTATATGACACCATGACTGGTGTCAATGGTTGACTGGCAATTTAATGATTTAAAAGAATATCTTTCATGTTAAAATGATGCAATACCATGAATTTTCTGGTTCGTGTCACTTATATGAGGTGAAAATCTTGGATGGGATTGGTCGTTAGCTACAGTCTTAGATCTTTTTAACTTGACTGTTGTTTTCATTTGATAAAGGAATTATTTATTGAAATGAGTGACACAAAGTAAATCTTTACAGGTCACGTTTGTTTTGATCAGGGATATGATACACTTTCATGATGCCCCTGTGATAATCAGGTCAAATGAGAGTGAGATTCCGGCACATGGAAAAGGTTCCACTGAAGGCTGATATGAGTGATACAAGGCCACCATTTTGATTGGCCCACCAATGAGTGAAGGGCTGGGATGGAGCTTCTTCTTTCTCCCCAAAGTACTTACAACATGTGGCTATTATTTTGATTGGACCACCAATCATATTGCATTCTTGGGAGATTTCCTTCTTCCCCTTCAAGGCATATGACACAAGACCATTGGTCAAGCATTATTATTGGCTAACCAGTCAGAGTAGTGCCAAAAGAGTAGGAAAAAGTTTGATCTGGTCTCACTGCTAGTGGATGAACACTCTCTCTGCCAGATGACTATGGTGCCTCAATCAGCTAAAGACCTGTTCTCTATGCTGCTTTTTTTAATTCCCTCGATCACCTACCGTCATTTAAATAGTTGAATGACGCTGGTCTGTTTAACCATAACTGCAACCACCACTTACTCACTTCCTCCTAGCTTAAGAATTCCTTATACAGGGAAACTTCTTCAAATCCCATTTGTTTATGTGTTCATATCTTTATTCGATCATAGTGCCATAAATAAAAGTTTTTGTTTTTACACTTGTTAATGAGTGTTGTTGAATTAAGTTTACTGATGACACCAGTGACTTTAGCCTTTCACAAGCATAGCCAGAACAGAGAGGAATCAAACCTGATCTTCAACAGTTCTTCAGCAATATTCCTGTGGATACTGAAACACTGTGGGGTTGCAGGATTGGTGCAGAGTGGGCTTACCAGAGATGGGCCAACAGAAATGAGCCAAAGTAAGAGTGACATTCATCGAAGCACGCAGCAACAGGGCCACATTTAGAAATTAACATTAAATGTAGTGAATTTTCATTTCAGTAATATTACACTTGGCACCATTATTTCTGGTGCCATTAAAATCACTTTTTTTTTTTTTTTGTAAGTATTTCAAGTGTTCATAATTTTTTAAGGTTAAAATGATAAAATTTCCAACTCCTGTTGAAGTAACCCCTTCTTAGTTGACCTCTACCACTTCCTATTTCTGATCATACTGGGCCACATGTGGCTGTAGTATTAGGTTAGATTGTTGCACCAACTTGTCTTCGGCCACCTTCTAGTTCCTTCCCACTGCTTTGGTGCCCACTCTGCTGCTTTAATAGTCCACCTGTTGTCCTTACAATTAGAGACGTAACCAACCTATCTATATTTACCCGTTTTGATGGCATCGATTATGTCATTCACTCCATTCAAGTCCAGATATTGCTCTTCCTGTCAAGTAAGGTGATGTTGAGCATGATTCATTCCATTTTACGTGGAGCCAAAAGTTTCTGCAGTTGTGGTATTGAGTGTTATTGTTTCACTTCCAGAAGTTATCACCAGCAGAATATATTCATTAATCAACTTTCTCTTGTTGGCTTCGGACTTCTCATGAACTTTTCAAAAGCCATCCAGCCAAGCACAATTCTTCTTTAATTATATTAATAAATATTTGACTAATTTTTTTTTTTTTTTTTAGCTTTCAGGGAATTTCTCTTAAAAAAAGTCTTACACATGAAAATTGCCCACTTACATTGATGCAGACTTCAATTCAGAAGTTACTTTTTTTTTATTTACTCTTATGCACCAAAAATTCCTTGACCTTCCAATGACAACACATACTGGGGTCGTCTCCTCATGTCGTTATTATCAAGAAGTCATCTCCTTGACAAATCAAGGGTTTATAGCAATATCACGTTGAAACTGGTTCTCATATGATCACTGAAGTAATGGCAAGTTTGGTCAGTATTTAGCTGGGTGACCGCTTGTGAATACCAGGTGCCAGTAAACTTGGATGTGCAGATGGTGTAATGAATAATGTCCCAGAATTTGAAATCATAGAGCTGAGTTCTAATTCTAGTCAGGTTTGTTATATTCACTTATGGATAAATACCCTTCAGAAAAGTATAAATTTATCTCTTCTCCTCCCAACTATGGGTTAATTAGTAGAATCATTATGATGTCCCAAAAAATTTTACAATATAGAATATTTTCTGGCTTTAAATAATCTGCAAATGTTTGATAAGCAGTTAAAAAAACAAACCAAATGATCATTCAGTTAAGATTAACAAATCAACCATGGTGGGATTCAAATCCATGTCTCATGGTTGGAATGCAAACATTCTAACCACTCTATCATGTGCCCTTCCCCATTTAGAGATAAGAAAAACATAAAATAAAAAATAAAGCCTGAGCATTTATTGATGAATCAATAACTTTTTTTACTTATTACTGCTCCTAATGAGGCTGACCTTAGATATTACAGTATTATTTTATTTTTTTTTTTGCTGCTATGGCCTGGGTGGGTAAGATGATTATGGAGAAAATAGTTTGCCCAAAGTGCTTCTCTCAGTATGGTGTGCCAGTAATGGCATTTTATTTAGAAATCTGATGGAAGTGTGGAGTTCTATATTACAGGCCTACTCATGGTGCAAGTTAGGACCAGGACAAGAAGCCTATTTCAAAACTTCCTCATGAGTGTAACACATTTTAGTTTCTGTTTTGTATTTTACTGCTGTAGTTGGCTTACAAAATTCAAAGACATGTTTGCCTTGGAATAAGTTAATTTAATTGAAATACGTATAAGATTTATTTATTGCTGTATTATTTTATGTTTATGGCAAAACACAAACAGAAATCACTCAAAAATGTAATTTAAGGATCTTGGTCTTGTCACTTGGAAGTTTATCTAGTTAAACAGAAAAAAAAAAAAAAATTACAGTCTAAACAATGCAGTAAGCTTGAAACAAAATGTGTGTATTTTGACTTGATTTAAAGAAATAATTTATTAGTCTGACTTTTTTCTAGTTTTTCTTATAAATATTATAAAAGACTTTGTCAGGAAAGTTAATTTTATGAATGTTTTGTTAAGTTTAATTTTTAACAGACTTCAGAAGACTTTTTCATTCATTCAGGTTTTTCACTGGGAAATTTATCTAAAAATGCCGTTATTTGTCACCGAAAGTTAATTTAATATTTTTGTCTATACCTGTTGTTATTCATAACAACAAATGTATTGATGATGATAATTTTTTTTATGAGTAACTTGCATTTTTATCTTTCTAGAAGGTATTTAAAATTTTAGTTTACCTTTTGAAAACAAAACAGAAGCAAATGTGATATTTTTCCTACAAAATGTAAAAGTCATTTATTAAAAATGTTATTTATCTTAACTTTTCTTTACAAATTTCTGAAATTCAAACATTTTGAAATAGGTCTCCAGTTCTGACTCTAAGTTGCATGATGAATAAGCCTGTAGTATAGAACACTATGGAGAGGACAGGGAGGAGTGGATTTATGCCTTTCTTGAATGCATTAATGTAAAGTAAACAACTTTGGTTAAATCTGAATTTAATTAGTGAAAACTGTTGTGTACCTCCAGCAACTATAGTCAGATCATGCTGAAGGCACTGGTTTTCTGTTTGACCATTGAAGTTAAGCAGTGTTGAGCCTGGTCAGTACTTAGATGGGTGAGGGGGTTGCCTGAGAGCATTTTAGACTGTGAGCAGTGCCAGAAGTCAATTAATCATAATATGATTTGGGTATTAACAAATTTACCTGTGCCCTTTTTTTTTTTTTTCAATCATTTCACCCCAAGCAAGGGAATAAAGCTGCTAAAACATCTGGGATTACTGAGTATAGAAGAATATAAGAAAAAGTAAAACTTTATTAAGGAGAGTGAACAATAAAAGAACAGGAATTAAGAAGACAGAAGATAACAATTGGCATTGCATTTAAATTTTTGAAGATCAAATTTGACCAGAAAGCAAGAAGCCAGAAGAGATTTCCACAAGTAGGAAATGTGAGAAAAGAAACTGTTAGCATAGAACTTACAGTTACATCTAGCCATTTCAATTGTAAAATGATGAGACCTTGCTGCCAATTTAGTAGTGCACTTAATAAAGTCTAAAAACAGCAGTTGTTTGCAAATGTTCACACATTGTTGAACCTGGTCAGTAGTCAGTTTATGAGGAATTTATTGTCAGTGTTTGTTCACAAGGCTGGATTGATGGATGTGTTAATTGATGGTGATTTGTGAAGGACCAAATTCTACAGACAACATATGAGTGTTTGTGCTTGGCTGTTGTCCAACCATATCAAGTAAAACCTCAGCTTCCATAGCAGGTGGTTTCCCTGACTTTAGTTTGTCTTTGAGGCTGGTGTCACCTACCTTGAAACATCTGAACTAGTTTTGTACAACATGTTTGTTGACAGTTCCTGAACCTTCCACATTGTTAATTTCTTTTGCTGTTGCCCTTGCACTCAGTCCTTTTTTTCCACAGGGAGTGTGAAATGGCTCTAATTGCAATTTTTTCACTACTCATTATCAAAGCTGTAAAATAAATAAACAATTAATGTTTATATTTATTTATTTATTTTTTAAAAATCATTTCACTCCCAAGTAAGGCAGGAATGACACTAGTATGTACGGGGTTACAGGGAGTGAAAATAAGAGAAAAGACTGTGTATAGGGAGGATTGAGGAAAGGATAAAAGATGAACAGGATTTCAGAAGATAGAAGATGGTGATTGACATTGCATTTGAATTTTTGAAGATTGTAGTTATCAGGGAAGCAAGTAAATGGAAGGAAGCTATTTCAACAATAAAAGGGTGGAACCTAGATGCCAATTTAGTAGCATGCTTAAATTCATGTAGTCAGGATACCAGAAAAAAAAAAGCTCATCAGAGCAGTTGCATTGAAAATATTTGTAGAAAAGACAGAGGGAAGCCACATTAGTAAGAAAGTGACTGAAGTTAAGATGCCAAGTCAAGATCACTTACATTACAGATCCTTCTTTTGTCAAGAACCTCTGGATGAATAGCAGGAGTACCAAACCAGATATGGCAGCAGTATTCAATGCACAGAGGTATGGTGGATTTGTAGATGTGCAAGGTAGATTCTGATGAGAGTGATCCAACTTTCCTTGCAGTAGATGCAGCTTTTGATTCAAGTCTGTTGAAAACATGAGGCCAAGAAGGCACAGTGTATTTCTCTCCAGGAGTCTAGTGTCAGCCAGGCTGATGGCAGGCAGAAAATTTTCTCAGTGGTTGTTAAATGAGAGCAGTTTGGTTGTTATATGTTATGTATATGTTATATTCTATGCTAATAGGAATATATACTTGTAAAACACTGTTGATAAAATAAATAATGGTTTATTGTAAAAAACCAGTACAATAAGAATAAAGGTAACAGTTATGCACAAGGTTATCGCAAGTCAATCCAGTAGTGAGTGCTACTATTGGAAGGTTGGTAGTTCTCGCGAAAGCCTGAGTTGTAGCTCTTATTAAAATATGGGTGTGAAAATAGTTTAAGGCACATCAACACAGAAAGTAAAATCAGTAAACTGAGTTCAAATTCCAGGTTAGCCTATTGCATTAACTTTTGCACTAATTGGGAACAGTTTTGGTTCAGAAAATCATTTTTTGTACTCATTGCTACATGTTGCTCTCCTGTTTCCCTGTAGTGACAAGTCTTTCTGTTATATTCCATGCTAATAGGAATATATACTTGAAAAACAAGGTGGATAAAATAAGTAAAGGTTTATTGTAATAAACCAGTACAATAAGAATAAATGTAACAGTTATACACAAGGTCGTCGCAAGTCAATCCAGTAGTGAGTGCTACTATTGGAAGGTTGCTAGTTCTCGTGGAAGTCTGAGTTGTACTCAACAGATCCCAGCTAGAATATTTAGCTACCCCGCCACGAGGGCTGCATGTGGCACAAGCCAGTTTAGCGTGGGTTATCCGAGCCCGTAGGCTCGGCCAAAAATATTTCCTTTTGAACCCGCATAAACAGGTTCAGGGGCAATCTAGCTCCCCGAACGAGACTCTGCCCTTCGGCCGAGCCTCGTTCAGGTTCCTCTCCACCCAAAGGCAGAGAGTTCGACTGTTTAGCTGGAACAAGTCGCAGCTAGTATATTTAGCTACCCCCCCCCCCCACAAGGGCTAAACAGGTTCAGGGACAGTCTACCTCCCCGAACGAGACTCTGCCCTTCGGTGGAGCCTCGTCCAGGTTCCTCTCTGCCCAAAGACAGTTCGACTGTTTAGCTGGAACAGATCCCAGCTAGGCTCTGTAGTCTGTTGACTTACAGATACTTATAGGTATTTACTATCTATATTGTAGTCACTCATGGGGATGACAGGTTATTCCATTACATCAGTATTAAAATAAAGAATAAAGAATTGAGAAACAATTGGACAACAAGTTATTTCAAATTAATGATACAGCATGGAGGTACAAGTTGCCAAGAACTTTTGACTCAACTTGCTATTGTTACTAAATTAAAAGCAATCACAGTAGTTCTAGTTATCAGGGTTGGCTGAGGGGAACAGCATTGTTGTGTTTATGGCATCAACTGATCTTAAATTGGGATCTGCTTCTAACTATTATTCTTTTGCAGGTGGTATGACTGTAAGTGCAACACTTGCATTAGTAGCAATAGAAAACAAATATTGAAAACATTAAAGGTATTTTCAACATTAATGGTCACTGAAGTTGCATGCAGTCAATTTGGTAAAATTCTATCTAAATTAAAAGCAGGAATATAGTCTTTTAAAATAAGATTCTAAATTTTATTTTATGTTCTTTTTTCTTGTCAAATTCACTTAATGGCTAAGTGAGTAAATCTTTTATTCCAGGTAGAAAATGAAAGAATATATATGTAAAAATTTTATTTATTTTTATATATATATATATATATATATATATATATATATATATATATATGTGTGTGTGTGTGTGTGTGTGTGTGATGGAAACTAATCAATAGAGAGGTATATAATTTTTGCATGTGTGCGAGTATAAAAATATTTGCATATGAATATAAGTGTGTGCATGTGTATTGACTATATAAGTTTGTGTGTGTGTATATATATATATATATATATATATGTATATATATATAATGAAAATATTGTAGAAAATAGGAAAGAAACTGGTTTGGTAAATAATCCAAAGTTCCTTAGTATTTTTGTAATTATGGAACAGAGCCTACTTTAACTCAAGTTAATTCAATTATTATTTTGAAGTTTTCGGCTCTTGTTTTGAAACATGAGACCTCTTATGTAGCGAGTTGGAATCATATTTTTAAATAAATAATTATATATATATATATATATATATATATATATAAAATATGATTTTACGGAAACTTAATTTTTGTGGACTCTTGTCTGCTGCCATTTTAAAGGTTTTTTTCTTTGTTTATTTTGCATTCTTTAAAAAAAATCATTCATTTCAAAGTTCTAGCACTTATATATCTTTTTTCATTTTTAGAAAAACATTGTCACATTTGATTAATTTCCTCTTTCAATATGCTTAAAAAAATTTTAATTTTTTAAAGTCTGGAAATTTTGACATGTCTAAATCGGCAAGAAATATTTTCAATGGGTATATCTACGTCTAGAACAAGTAGTAAACTTGTATTTTATCATTATTATTATTATTATTATTATATATTTTTTTCTAGTGGCCTATTATAGTGTACACTCTGAGGATTAAATCCATTCCTCTAGCAATGCTCTAATGAAACTATTCTCCTAGACATTCCATAATTGAAAGTAATCCTTCAAATTCATTCCTTTTTGTGAATATGATATATATATATATATTCTAGGAGCCTAGGAGCTTATTTACACTAATTTGTTTGTTTTTAGTAATAAATGTATTTTAGTTGTGGTTCCTTATTTAACCCCTGTGTTTACCTTTTTCAATTTTGTTGTTTTGATTATTGCTGTTCCAAAAAATCTTTCTGAAGAACTGTTGGACAAAAAAGGTCCCTTTTAAAAGAATATTTTTTGTTAATTTCAAATCCATATTTCAATTCTGTGGTACAAAGTTTTCATTTAAATATATATATATATATATATATATAAATAAATGTACACACACACACACACACAGGCCTTTAAGACAAACTGTAATCTTCACCTAAGACTACTATATTCCTCTTTTACTTTAAACTATCAATCTTGATAGTTTAAATCACATACATTTAAATAGACAAAGGTGTGTGTGTGTGTATATATATATATATATATATAATTTTTTTTTTTTACCTACATATATTCCTTTTATTTATTTTTATATTTGAAATATATGCAGTTACTTGGTTTCAGTCTGTGGGAATGATGGCTAAAAGTCTCCCCAAATTTAGAGACAGATCCTACAGATGCTGCTGGGATTCCTTCTTAGTTAATAAAAATAGACAAATTTTTGTCTTACCCACACATTTTTTTTTCTTTCTTGCCTTGAAGTCAGAACACTAACCACTGGACTGTATCCCATTTGCTTCTGAAACTGTTACTTTTTTACTGTCTTATAATTGCTTTACTTTGCTTTTCTCTTATATTTGCTTTGCTTTGTCTTGTATTACATTGTTCATTTCTTGTATTATTTGGCTCTGTTCTTCTTATTCTTTATTCTTGTTGTTATTGGGAATTTTGGTCAATTCCATTTAAAAATGTTCCCTTATTCAAAAGGATACAGCAAGAATATTCAGAAATACACTTTTTTTTATGACATGGCTCTTCAGACCTTACAGCTCTCCTGATTTCTTTTCTTATCTGCAAAATACCTAGCATTCCTGTTAGAAATAGTGGAATGGTTTCATGTTGCCTTCTTCATGGTTTGGAATTCAAAGTTTTCCTTCTCTTAGACTGGTTATGGCAAAAGAATACAGAGCCCAGCCTCTACTGCTATTTAATCCAAAGCTGGTAGGAGAAGAGACAGATTCATGTCTTTCCCAAGGGTATTTGTGTGAAAGTGAATGCAACAGAATAGCTCGGAATTTGAACTTGGCATGCTGATATTGGTTACACTTCCTGCGCAAATCCACAAATATACATACATGCTCACAAAATGCCATTAATGACACTGTAGCCCTCTGTGGATCCATTTTCATAGCACTGTCTAAGAAGTTTGGTGCAAACGAATGCCAATTCCACCAGACAATCAGCCTAATAAGCCATATAACAAAACTTATCCAAATTCTGATAAATACAGTGTGTAGTAGAATTAGACCAAAAATACAGCAAAAACAGTGTGGGTTTGCTCAAGACACCTGAATAAAGAATGCAATATTTATGCTCAGAATGATATGAGAAAGAGCAATCCAAATGTAGAAGGATGTATACTTACGTTCTATAGATTATGCAAAAGTGTTTGATAAGGTATGTCAAATTATAAGAATTATTTGAACAGCTAGTATAGTGAAGAAAATGGCGAATTACCTTGTCAAACCAAGCAACAGTGTGTCACATGTATCCTATGATGAAAACCGTAGTGAAAAAAGAAAGTTACTTGCCAAAAAAAAAAAAGAGCACATATTCTGCATGAAATGCTGAAGACGGAATATTAAATTTAGAAACAAGTCAGTCACAGGAGTCTCCATAAAAGTATTTTGGATATGCTAATATTGTGCGTCCTCTCCCAATTGTAGCTGAATGAAAAAAATGCTCTGTCGATAAAAGCAGTTGGTGTTGTTGAATCAGGAATCAAAGATAAAATTCATGTATTTGTTTACTGTGTTCATCGGTGAGTGGGTTATTTTTCTGACTGGTTACATGTATTGTAATTTGTGATATAGTACCTGCGAATTGAGTTTTCGGCATTTCTTTCTACCCCTGATATTTGAGTCTAAACTTATGATTTATTCTCTTCTTTTTGGAAGTAATCTGTGACAAATATTTCCTTTACAATCCAAGAACTCTTACAGTAAGGATCTTAGAATAATCCAGAACTTATACTGGCAGCAAATCACCAGAATATGAATAGAAAATCAATTCAGTAAATATACAGAAATAGAAAGTGATGTAAGAAAAAGATGTCTTCTCAATGGATTTATTTAAACTTTACAGTGAGGTGATTTTGAGATGATTAGAATTCTTACGAGGATTCATTATTGGTGGCCACAATCTTAATAACATCAGATATGCAGATGTCACAGTGTTGATAGCAGACATGGAAAGGGAAGTACAAGAACACTTACAGAAGGTAGTAAAAAAAAAAAAAGAGATAAGAAAGGACTAAACATCAATTGTAAGAAAACAAAATGTCTGATTGCCAGCAAAATGAACAGTTTCAGGTACGAACTATGAATTGTAGACACCAAAATCATGCAAGTACAAAAATTTAAACATCTAGGAAGTGTATGTCTATATTTCTGAGATTAGGTATTATGTACTCTATTTACATTGTTTGGACTATCATCCTCATCTTTGTTGCCATATTTATCGCAACGTTTCGGCTGTTGTATGCTCTGGCCTTCTTCAGGTGATTGGAATATCGAACTAAACCCTTTATTTCACTCGCTGAGGTAGACTGTTCTAGTTCTACGTGTCATGTTTAATGGATGTCAGTTATCAGTTATCTCCTGTTAATTCTGCTCTCCAAGTTCTCCACTGCCTTAACCAGATATTGAACTCACTCTTTGGGTCCTGTCACTGGATCTAACCAATGACTTTATCCACTGTGTCATTGAGGATATCTGTGTATGAATTTCTGGGTATTATAAACCTAATGTCTTCAGCAACCATTTTTTAACAGTGCTCATTTTGCAATTTTTGCTGTTATCATTGCATTTTTTTTTTCCAAGAGCTCATATTGCAATTTTCATTGTTATTATCACTTTTCTTTGGCACTCCTTATTACTGGTTCCCATATTGTATTCATTTCTATGCTTGGTCGGCTCAGGAGATTTTTGTGACCTAGCATATGTGCTGATTCCTTAAGTTTATGAATTTTCCAGTGATGTTCTTTGTATATGATTTCAACCTGATCCCACAGAGGGCAGTGATTTCCCTTTTCTCTCCATATGTGGTAAGCCACACCTGATTATTCCACTTCCTCTCGTGTTACAGCTTTCTGATGTTCTTGAAGCCTTACCATAAGGAGGCGGCCTGTGTCCCTTTTATATTTCTTTCCGCAACTGCACGGGATGGTGTACACACAGTCTTTACTCATGTTCTCCTCTATGGAAGGTGGGGTCTTACTTGGGAGAGGTATCTGCGAAGTGTTGTCCAGCTTTTGAAAGTTGTCCTGATGTTATATGGAGTGCAGATCCTTTGTATTTTTTCTGATAACCCCTTCACATAAGGCAGCTAGATTGTTTTCTGAGTGTTGTTGTCCTCCTTTTGTACCTGTCTATCCCAGTTTATTGGGGCTGTTGCCATGTACCCAGGGTAGTTGTGATGTTGTAGAGTACTGCTCATACTGACCAATTCTTTATCTAATGTCTCTGGGTTGCCATTTATGTCTAGGAAGGGTTTTAACAGAAGGTGGAAAATGTCGCTGAAATCCAAAGGTGTATTTGCAATAAGGAAAGTTGCCTTTCCAAAGCTAAGCAAATTATTAAGAAATGCGAAAATTTCATTAGAAACAAAGGAAAAAATACTGACCTGTTACATAATATCAATCCTTCTATATGACTGAATGCTGGTCAATCTGATCACAGACAAAGAGACAACAGAAATGTGGTTTTACAGAAGGATGCTGAGAATCTTATTGTATGAACATGTGAGCAATGGCAATGTTTTAGGGAAAATGGAAATGAAGAACACTTAGAATCATAAAGAGAATTGAAATTCTTAGGACACATGATAAGGTTATATCTTTGAATTTCAACAGTAAAATAATGAAGTCTAGCTACGTTCATATCACACACTTCATTCAGTAACTATTTTGAATGGCTCTCGGACCTTTTATTGGGTGACCTTTATTTAAAAAAATAAAACAAATGTCAATGGATAGAAATGTAATTTCACTGTACTTATAAAGTACCAAAAACTTAACTATTGCTATCAATTTTTTTCTTTTTATTTTCATTTTTTGATGCCATGTGTAAACGAGTTAAAATTATAGAAATTATCATTTTTCTTTATGCTTTTTTCTGAGAGAATGAAAAAGTAATATTGCCTCTTTGTTCCTGACGAGCAACAAAATGTCTCCAATAATATTGATTTTCATTTTTTTTTTTTTAACCTCTTGTCAACAGTTTGACACTGCCCATGAATTCAATAGGGACACCTTTCTTCTTTCTGTTTTACTTGTAGTTTCAATACTTTCAGCTTCTCATGAATATATTGTCTCACTAAGACATCTTGCTTGATTCCTTCTGTCAGTGTGTTTTTGTTGAGGTTTTAAAAAAATCTTCTATAATTCAAGTTGCCAGTTTTGTTTTTTTTTTAGATATTAATATTTGACTTGTCAAAGAATGCATTTATTGTAAGGTCAGAGCGCTGTGGAGGGAGAAACTAGATTAAAGCAGTGCAATTGTTCTACTCTCGTTCCTTATGTAAGAATCAATCTCCAAGAAGCATCAAAGTTGGATTTGGAAATGGTTAAAATTCTTAGTGTTGAAATGATTTTTTTTGTTTTTTTTTTTCTGTCTTTTTTTTTAACATTTCTTTCAACTGAATAGAGCTCTAGTAGATTTTTTTTTGTTCTTTCTCCAATTTTTCATGAGATTTCTTTTTTTCATTCTCCTTTCTTGGTGTCAGTAAGGGTCATCTTTCTTTTTAGAAGAGCTGTCAAAGCTACTTAACTCTTTTGTAAGTGCAACTTCCTATAACACTAACCAAGATATGATGCAGACGTTTATTCAAATGCTAGCCCATAAAGCAGAGCGGACATGTCTATCCTCTTAGAATCTTCCTGAAAGGACTTAGAAGCAGAAAATGTTTGACAACTTTGGGCAATATTATAATAATCATAAAAAAGGGGAGTGAATTATTATCTTCACAGTTTGATCATTATCAAGGGAGGTAACTAACATTCTGAATATGAAATGGAAAATATACTCTTTATTATACATGTGCAAGAGTTCCCCAGTATTCTCTATTTTTAAAAATTTATTTATTCTTTTTTAAACACAACTATAGTTTGAATTCACAACAAAATGTCATTTCATTTTTTATTTATTTATTTATTTTTTTTTTTTTAAAAAAAAGAAATGTTTTTAAACAGTGTGAACATGTCAGAATAAGCAAACTCTTTTTGGTAAACTAGAGATGGAAGCTGTTTTATTTTTTCTTAATTATTTTTTATATTTTATTTAAAAAAATGCAAAACATGGAAACTTTTGCACACACTTAATCTTTTCTGTATTTTTAAAATTTTTTTGAAAGATTTTAAGTCACTGTATTACAATTGTCAGTGGTTGACATTCAAATCTTTTATTGTGTAGGACTTATATTTTTCAAAGAAACTTGGGTTACTTCCATTATGTATGTGGATATCACAGCATATTACTTATTTTTATGTACTTAAACCCATTAACTGCAGCATAAATTTGTCACATTCAGTTGAGACATAAATCTGAAACTGTGCAAATTCTTGTCATCTATAGTATGCTAGTGAAAATGGTAGAAAAATCCCAAAAGTACTAAGGTTGTCATTGAACAGTCCAAGAGTAATGTTATCTACTTGCTGACCCATGGAGATTAACAACTAAGATTATTTATTATCTCATTTCACTGTTCTTCTCTCCCCTTTTCCCTGTATCTTCTCATCCTCTACCTTATCCCTCCCAAACTTAATTGCTCATCTATTTTTTTTGCAAATATTATACAAAACTGAATTTGCTTCAAATGCAAAAAAAAAAAAAATAATAAAGAATGCACAATATCTCTACTGCATCATCTTTTAATTAATTTTTTTCGTTCTCTCTCTCTCTCTCACCATGGAGAATTTTTAATGTATTGCAATTTTCACACTTTTTCATGCCTTATTCTTTTTTTATGTTATCCAGTCAGCAAACTTGTTCATTTTTCTTTGATTTTTTTTTTCATGCTCCCTCTTGCTCTCTCTTTCATCTGCTATTTCAACTCTAGAAAAGGATTATGAATCTTGGGAGTCCTTCACAAATCACTGTCTGATGTTGGTTTCTTCTACAAAGGGGGATGATGGTTTGAATCTTGCCAGAAGGTATATGTTTTTTGTATGTGCAGGCTGGTAGACATAGTACACACTGTTTAAAAATAAAACAATTGATGAAGCTTCTACTCAAATACAAGTTCCCACTAAAAATAATGTTTGAAGTTTTATATATATATATATATATATATATATATATATATATATATATATATAATCTCCAAGTATAGGATTGGTGTATATGGAATAAATTCCAATAACCAACAATTACTATTCTTAAGAGTGCTCAATACAGAGTAGAGCATTAGTTCTGTTTCATCTTCAAGTGAATTTTGGAATAATTTATTTTTAAATTTACTGAGTTTTAAATGCACATACAATTCATAATTAAATTTGAAGTTTTTAGCTTCGGTTTTTGAAACATGGTAATTCCTGTGTAGCGAAGGAACAATATTTTGTAAATCAGTTAATTCATAATATATATATATATATATATATATATATATTATATTTTCTGTTTATACATTAATTTTATAGGCACAGTTATTTAAATAAATGCTCTGTTTATGATAAGCAGTATTAATTACATTTACTGGGCTGAATATCTGAGAAATTTCATAGAAAATATGTATCCTCTGATAGGAATTGAAACTGTATTCTACATGGAACCATCATTTGGCCTGGCATGTTGTAACATTTATTGACAGAGGAAGAGTTTGATTAATGAAGTCAGTTAGATTGTGGGAAATTTGTTTGTTTAAAATTTAAATGATATATATGATAGAATAAAAGACAAATTGGAAATGTTTAGAAATCTAACATGTTTCACTTTTATTAAAGCTTCATCAGAGAATGAGATAGCAAGAAAAACATTCCTTTTGGTATTTGTATTTTTGTGTTGTGTGATTTTTTTTTTTTCTTACATTGGTTAAGCAGACTTTGCATGCATTTGTCTAGTCAAGTAGCATTTGTGTGTAAGTTTATCATAATTCTATTTTTTTATATGGGATTTGGATTATAATGTATGTCTGTGTGCCTAGTAGCCATTATTTGTCATTAGAAGTGGTCTGTATATTGTTGACTTGTCAACACCAGTCATGGTAGCTAAAAATACGTTAGATACTTTAAGAATAGACATAATAAAGGTTGGTGATGTTACATAATGTTTTTGACTGGTTTTTATAATTGGTAAAATTTTTATCAGCACACCCTTGAAGTATTTTTGATGTAAAGAATTATGTTCTTTTTTTTAATTATGGTCAGTCTTGTTCCTGTGTATTACAAGTGTGTTTAAATAGTTTCCCCAAAATAGGTCTCTCTTGCATTCACAGATGCAGGTTTTTAGACTTTAAGAAGTCTCTTTAATGTAAGTGTATCTACATTGCAAGCACCTTATTTGAAATCCCGACATCTATTTTTCTTCCTAATTATATCTCCAACACCACCTATAAATGATATTAGCTTTGGGAGGCAATCCCATCATATGGATTTTTTGTCAAGTGCCTGGAAATCATAGCATGGGTTGACCGTTACCTTTTGAGGGAAATTGTGTGGACAGAACTGTTTTGTCAATGTTGGTACTTGTACAAAGTCACAGGTCATTGTGACTGAGGGTTTGAGTGTACTGGCCTTGTTCAAATGGTTGATCACACCATATTATGCACTCTCCCAGAATAGTTTTAGTATAAACTATAGGTTGGCGCTCTGTGCGTTGAACAAGCACATATTATGCTTGAACAGGTGAGTAACTGGTGAGCTACCCCAGCAGACAGGCATACTCAGAAATATACAATCAGCTCTTATATACAGTGTTCTTTCCATTTTATTTTTATTCTGCTTCTTTGCTCCTATTTTTCTCCTTTGCATCCTTTTCTTTCTTGGCAGTTTTCTTTAGTGGCTTCCAAATAAATATTATGTCAGTTTCCCTGTGAGAAAGCTTGGAAGGACTGAAGGTAAGAAAGTGTATTGGTCATATCTAGCTATCTAGCTAATATATATATATATATATATGGGCAGCAACCTTTCTTTTAAACATCTTTTGTTAAATATGATAGACAAGGAAAATATTTTTTTTTTTTTAGTTTTTCCAGAGTTCTTATATTTTTCCAGTTGGTGGGAGTAAGGGGGGTGCAAAAATTTTTCATCTTGTTCCAAGTGCTTTCAACTACTTCTTCAGCCATTTTCAAGGGGTTTGTTTTAGGTGTTGTTTATATATATATATATATATATATATATATATATATATAACAGTGATGTTCATCCTGTACAAGCCCCATGAGCCACTTGGAGTAGAGGTTTACAGAGTAAAAAGCAGAATTTAATCAGATATGTCAGGAAGATAACAGCTAAGCTGAAACTTGAACAGGTTAAGATTGTAGTGACCAGGAAAACACCCTCTTGGAATTTGGTTCCACAGAGTGGTTCATGGGAAGAAACTGCTCATGTGAAACTTACACCCCACCAATGGAATAGGAATGGAATGAAGCTGGTTCACTACAATGTGTATAGCAGAGCTCTTAGCCGTGAAGGTTAGAACTGGTGGAAATAAGGAATGAAGTTCATTTGAGCACTTTCTATGGAAATAGCAATAGAGCAGTGAGAGGCTTGCGATATTTTGTCTGTGAGGAAGGGATTTTAGGCTGGAACATAATTTGTTACCCACAAAGATGTGGAGACACTTTTGAACTCTTTCGAAGCTGAAAAGTGAATATATAGCAGCAGTACACCATTTTAGACTTGATTTGGCTCTTGTAAAAGTAGAGGATATCACAAGGAGTCAGGTACTTACTTGAAGTTGTATAGGGAACTAACCATTTTTTCAGCATCTTTAGCAATGGATAATACGTATGAGCTTTACTTGAGGTCTGGGTCGAGTTTAAGATCCAATAAGCACTCAAGGCATGGCGTCCCTTTGAGAGAACACACATTCATGTGATAGTAAAAGTTCTGGTCACTGATGGCAGAATGTAACACTCATTTGGATTTTGAGACATTGAATGTAACCAGCCAGTTCCCCATCTGCCGAGATGTTAGTGTTAGGTCAAAGGAGAAATCAGCTGCCAATCCCTGGTCATCTAGAGCTTTGAAGGTGCATCCATATACTGTTATTTCATCAGCATCTATATTCACAAATGATCAGAGTACATTCTGAAGCAGATAATTTATGTAAAGTAAAAAGATGGTTGGTCCAAGAAGTGACCTCTTGGGTACACCTGCATTGATTGCTAGGGCCCTGGAAGACTGGTCGTTAACTACTTTCAGGGACCTATCCATTAGGAAGGACTATGTAATTGAAAAGACTTTTCCAGTGATTCCATAGCTGGGGAATTTCAGCAGCAATCTTTTTTGCTAAACCTTTTCAAGGGCTTTTGAGATATCTAATGCTATAGTCCTTGAGATGTATTTGTTGTCTAGTACCTTACGGATTCTGTGAGTAATAAGACAGGATGTCAGCAGTGGATTGGTCTGATCAAAATCCATAGTGCTTGTCCTTCAAGAGGTTGTTCTTATATAGGTGATCAACAACCTTCTTGTTGATTATAACCTCAAAAAGCTTGCTAATGACACAGAGAAGACTGATGGGTCTATGCTGTAAGGGGGATGTGCACTCGCTTGCATTCTTGAAAACCAGGCATACACTTGACATCTTCCAGAGATTTGGGAAGGATTTCTCTTTCAAGCAGCAGATTAATAATTTCACTAAGATCGGTGATAATTCCAGGTTTATATTCTTAAGGACAACCACTGGGATTTTGTCTAGTCGATTGGCTTTCTTAGGGTCAACACTTTTGATAAGAGACTTCCTGTACTGTAATAAAAATATGACCGAGAATGTGGTCAGTGAGATGGGGGAAGTCAGGAAGGGGTTATCCTATGTCATTTGAGTTGGAATAAAAGATTATGGTGAAGAGCTTTGCATTATCTGATGAGAAAGAGGTGATGTAGAGGCCTTTTATAATAGTGGACGCAGATGTTTTGCCTCTATTCAGAATTTGGTTGGAGATTTTCTAGAACTCTTGGAATCAAATTTGTTTGTTTTCAACCTTGGCCTGGATTTCTTGTGCATAGCTACACTTTGCATTTTCTAGAATTATCTTGCAGTAATTGCAGACAATTCTGAAAGCAGCAAGTGTCCAACTACACAGCTCCTTGTGATAGATATTGAAGTAGTGGTTGCAAAGAGCTATGGCTGCAGTACATTCAGAGGTGAAACATGGCTGGCTGTTCAGTTATGCTGGAATTTTTTTCTTGGGTATAAAACTCTTCATTCCAGAAAAGATCCATACAAAGACAAGGTCAACAGTTTTGGAGGCAGCATGTTTGAAGAAGGTTGAGAGAGGAGCTTCTGCCATGTAAGATCTAAAGCTATCCCAGTCTGCTTTTGTGTAGCAAAACATCATTCTATGGAACAGCAAATTAGGTGATGCCTTTGGTTTGGCACCACTTTGGAAACTGATTAGAGAATGGTCTGACATGTCTATGAGGAGTAAAACTTTTTTGAAGCAGGATGTGAGGAAGGTATCAAAAGAAGCTTGCTTCATGACCTGTTGAATTGAGTACACAGGTGGGTTTAGGCAATAGAGAAGTCTCTACATTCTTCATCATCAATTTTGTTTGAGTAGACTAAACACTCTTTGTGATGAATATTGAAGTCACCACAAATATGAAATCTAGCTGAGGTAAATTCAGTGAGGATATTATTAATCATCTCAGATATTCAGTCAGAAAATTAGCATCTCGTTGTGAGGATGATAAAGAGTGAAAGTGAATGTAGTACTGTGGATAAATGTCATACATGGTCTTCATTTTTTTTGCATCTCTGCCACAAGGAAACCTGTCTTTAATATAGGTACTGAGCTCATGGCAATTTAGGTGGTCATGTTTGACTATTAGCAGTGAGTAGCCTGGCATTGTGAGCTCCTGCTGTATATACACACACATAAGTGACAAGTTCTATATTTGTATTAATCCTACACCACATATATATGTAAAAAGAAAGAACAATAAGATATATAATCCGGTGTTCTTATAGATATTTTTATTTTTACAAAATAATGCTTGAGGATGAAATGGAACTAATGCCTTTAATTTAATTACAAAATTAAATTCGAAGCTTTTAGCTTCCATTTTTGAAACATGGTTAGAACTGTGTAGCAGAAAAACCATATTTTAATTCAATTAATTTATAATATATATAAAGTGCATATTTTTAGTAGACATTGTGTTTGGTGGTTTTTCACATGTTGATTTGGGAACGTTTTTTTTGAGTGATCATTATCACCATGTTGAAGACAATCGGAGATGTAATTAGGAAGAAAAATAAATCCAACACCAATTCAGATGCTAGTACTTATCAAATAAATTGCCTACAATATAAAAGCATTGGAGAGACATTATAAAATTTAAAAACCTATATCTACAGACATAAAAAGGATTTACGTTTAGACAACCATTAAAACTCTCTTGTAATACAGAGGAGCAAAACTGGCTATAACTTTGATTTTTACAAATGTGACCCTAATTAAAAAAGAACATAATTCTTTGTTGAACATACATCGAGAGATTACTAATAACAATATTACTAACTATAAACGCACATTAAAAACATAACCAACCTTTACTGAATCCATTCTTAAAGAATCTAATGTATGTTTATCTAAAATAAATGGTATGTACATTAAATTGTTCCTAAATCAACATTTGAAGACCCAACAAACATAATGACTGCTAGACAGACACACACACACACACACACACACAAATGTACATCATCATCTGAATTCCACATAGACAAAATAGAATTACTATACACTTACATAAATAAAGCAATATGGATTTTCAGTTAGTTTTGGCGTGTATTAATTTCTTGGAACGTTGAATGGACCCATTGTTAGGCTTGAAATCTGTTAATTCGGAACGCCATAAATTATACTGACATTTGTTTAACAAGTTGAATGCACATGAAACATGATTAACCAGTGAAAATCAAACAACACAACAGTAAAAATACCAGAATTTTATTCTATTTCTTCATATCTTATTCTCTGATGAAGCTTTAATAAAAGTGAAACATGTTAGATTGATAAACGTTTCTTGTTCTTTATTATATCTTATCATATACAGTGGAGTGGGGGGGGGGTGGAAACAAATATTTCTACAAATTTTAATTTATTGTATTTCCAACTAATGAATACACATACTTTTCATATAATTAACTATACACAGATGCATAAATAAATATGCATAGAAAACAGAAATTCTTTTTGATTTCATAGAAATAAATCCTATTTATTCATTTTAATAGAGGAAAAAAGTATTAATACAATACAAAAAGAATATATAATCTTCATTTAATACTTTGTAGAATAGCCATTATTTCTTTCTACAGCAACCAACCTCTTCTTCTAGTTCTCAAGTAATGATTTGCAAATTTTAGTTGGTATTTTGTTCCATTCTTTTTTGCATATGGTCTTCAGATCCAGAATGTTTGTTGGAGCTCTTGATTGGATTTGAATTTTCAAATAATTGACTTGGCCATTTCAGGCTATTTACATTATTTTCAGCAAGACATTTCTTCATAGATTTTGCAGTGTGTTTAAGATCATTATCTTGTTGGAAGATCCAATCAGGAGGAAGTTCAAGATTTTTAAATGAAATTTAAATTTGCTTCCAAAATATTTTGATATGCTGCAGCATTCGTTCTACCGTCTATTACTGATATGTTGCCACTACCAAATTTCACTGTTGGAACTGTATTCTCTTGTTTGAAGGCATTGCCATGTTTCCTCCATACATGATTTCTAGAATTACGTCCAAACAACTCAATTTCTCTTTGTCTTTTCAATAGCAGTAGATTTTTCTGGGGGAGCATGACTTTAGATTGTTCCTATAAATTTCATTGTTTATTGTTCATTTAGTGACACCAATTCCTGATGAAAGCCAATTATCCTGCAACTCTTGAGAAGTAACCATTGGATTATGTTTAATTTGATACATAAATTTCCTCAAAGATCTTGAAGAAATCTTCTGTGGCGCATCTGTTCTTTTTATGGTTTTCAACAGTTTTCTGGTTTTTATAAACTTGCAATGAATGAACTAATGGTAGTAAATGGAATATTAATGTTTTCTGAGATTTTCCTGTAACCCTTACATTCTTTCCAGAGATTAACAATCATTTTGTTTTGTAGGCACGGTGGAGTAATGGATAGCGGCTCGGATTGAGGAATCGGAGAGCCGAGTTCAAATTCCACACGAATACATTACATTCACTTATGTGCTAATACCCTTGGGAAAGGTATGAGTCCTCCTCTTCTCCCCCCAGCTATGGGTAAATAGCAGGACAGGCCGGATTCTATAGCCTTGGATGGCATCTGGTCTATTGCAGAAAGAAATGGCAACCTACTGTAGGAAAAAATCTGCCTTGTCAGTCACGTATCGAAAGATTTATGATCGCCTAAGTGTGTATCACGCATGGCACATAACTGACTTGTTTTGTAAATTTGTCAACTCTTTACCTCTTCCCATGATGATAACCTTCTCACACAAATATCAATTACAGAATGTTGTGTTTGTATTTTTAGGCTATAAATAACTACTGATAACATTATTGGAACATTCTAGAATATTCCACTTGAATAATCTAGAGTATTAAATCAATTTAAAAGTTTTAAAATCTTAAATTTGTATTGTACGAATACTTTTTTCACCCATTAAAATGGATAAATGGAATTTGCATTAAATCAATGTTTTTTTTTCTGTTTCGCATGCATAATTAGTTATTATGTATCCATGTACAGTTAATTATATGAAAAGCATATTATGTTAATTCATTTGTTGGAAATACCTTAAATTAAATTTGTATTTGTTTCCCCCCACTATATATATATATATATATATAACGTCATCCACAGACAGACTGTTTCACTGTTTCACAGCTCATCAGTGTGGCTAGACATCCGGTTGCCTCTAGCTCGGATCGAAACCCGACTGAATTGGTATCAGCCAGAGATTCTACCACTAAGCCGTTGCCACACGGCAGGGAAGCAGGTGGATTTTTAGCGTATTTATTTTTAGAAACACGCCCAGTGACTGACAGTGACTCGATTCGCTATGCGAAGAGTCTCGCTATATATAAGCTATAATAGTCACTGTTTACAAACCCAAACCTACTCCCTAGAGAGCTCAACTGAAATTAATATTTATTTCAGGAGCCAATATATATATATATATATATATATATATTTGGGTAGAAACCTTTCTTTTTTAAATATCTTTCATTAAATATGGCAGATAAAGTATTACTTCATTTTATATTTAATTTTTCCAGGCTCCTTATATTTTTCTGTTTTGTAGTAGTCAGGGAGTACAGAAATAATTATATAAATTTTCTGTATTCCCATACTCCTACAAAATGGAAATGCATAAGGATGCTGGAAAAACTAAATAAAAAAAATGAAGTAAATTTTCCTTGTCTGCCATATTCAATGAAAGATGTTTACTAAAGAAAGGTTGAGATATATAGTAATCCATTGGTATAATCCAGGTGAGTCCTATTAACACAACATAGAATTTGAGATATGTTAAAACTGATTCATAAAAGAGTGCTCCATGTTTATTTTCTACATATATATATATATATATATATATATATATATATAAATATAAAAGTGAACATAGAAGTCAACACTTAGAGGCGACAGTCTGTTTCATGCTATATGCAATCGTCAGGCCTGACGATTCCATATAGCATGAAACAGACTGTCGCCTCTAAGTGTTGACTTCTATGTTCACTTTTATATTTACACATGCTCTATCTCTGATATTGAGCACTTTATTCCATAAATATAGCACACCTTAAGACTATATTTCTTTATATATATATATATATATATATATATATTATAATAATATTTTTTGTTTAAAAATATGATTCCTTCGCTACATAAGAGTTCTCGTGTTTGTTATTGTGGGAGTGGCTAGACTATTTTCCTTCGTTAAGTGGTCAGGGAGTTAATTCTTATCAATAGGTAGACAAAAAATACTAAGGCTATTGATAAGAATTAACTCCCTGACCACTTAACGAAGGAAAATAGTCTAGCCACTCCCACAATTCTGTAACGGACCGTGCCTAAAAATACACGTAAACCGAGAGATAGCTTATTCCTAAAATTTTGCTTGAAATGAAACGGGACTAAACACCACAATTCAACTTAATTTTAATAATTATTTGGATGATTTCGGCTCTCGTTTTTGAAACATGAGAACTCTTATGTAGCGAAGGAATCATATTTTTAAACAAAAAATATTATTATAATGTAAGCTCTACTTCTGTATGGAGCACTGTCTTAAAAATAAAAACAAAAATACTAAGGAACCCCGGATTATGCACCCAACGTGTTCTTTTCTATTTTCTGCATACCTGCACAATGAGATATATATATATATATACACACACACAGGCAAGCAGGATAATAATTTCTGTTGAAATACAAAACCTATTTTAATTTTTTTCTATTATTATACATTTTGAACAAGTTAAACAAATTAAAATATCTTTGTCAGTTGTAACTTCTTTAACTCTGCCATTTTTTTCTTTTTTTAAATTTCAGTTCCACAACAGAAAATTTAGTGTCTCCAGAGCCACAAGAATCAAAGCAACAGACTTGCTCCACAGAATGAAACCATCAAAAATTCCTGCTGAAACCTCGTAAAGCCTCTTAGCATTTGTTTGCAGTGCATGAAAACCAGAGTGGTGTGAAGGGGTGTGGAAGTATCTATTTGAGTGTTAAGGGGTGGCTGTTGCTGCTGCTGCTGCTGTTGTCGTCTCAAGTTTTTGCTCTCCCGATGGACTTGCTCATTTTTGGTACCCATGTCCCTTTGACTGCCTCAATAGAAGCGGAGAATAAGAATTTCCAGCTTTTTGTATTTTGTGCTTTCATTGTTTACAGTACTGGATCACCGTCCACTGACCTTTTTGTTTGGTGCCTCATCAAGTTAATTAAAGCCTTGTCATGATTTTCTTTTGCAATTAAGACCCGGCCAAAAAAAAAAAAAAAATTATGATGAAGTAAATTTGTCAAGTCACAGTTCCGCAACACAATGAATAAATATGAATAACAAATTAAACGTTATAAAGATTTTCTCTTATTGATCTCCAAAACAATCTTTAATTTTCCTGTTATGACATTAACTATAAATTTTCTTAAGTTGTTTGCCAACTTGTATTAGATTTTGTTTCTAGAAGAGTGTCGTAAACAAAAGAAAAACATTTGTATGGCATTTTTTTAAGCTTGGATCTCATTTATGAACCTGGGCAGTCATGGCTCTCCACAACTCCCTATCCTTTATAGCTCTTGATAATGTTTGTATTTTTAATATCCCTCTCATTCCCTGTTCTTCTATCCATTTACACAAGCTTAGGTAGATTTCTTTCTAACCCTCTCCTATTTAGTCTATCCTGTGAGTATCAAATTTTTCAAGCCGTCTTTCTTCATGTGTTCCAAAAATTTCTCTCTTTCTGATATATTAGGTTGGTGCAAAAATAATGACGTAATAATGTCGTTTTTTGACGTATTTTTTAACGTCAAAAAACACATTGTTACGTCATTATTTTTGCACCAACCTAATAAAAGTCATATAGAAATGACAGTCTTTGCTGTTGATTTCATCCTCTTAGGTCCCTAATACAAGGATCATAGTCTTAATAATAGGGGTGGAGTTCAAATGTTTATCAATATGGTGATGTCTTAATAAAAGTGGGGCTGGAAAATTATTTAAAGGCTCAAAAATTAGAATTTAAGTACCCCCCCTCCCAGAACCATTACTCTAATACAGTCAATATTCCCAGGATTTTTACATATTCAAGTTTAACAAATTATTAATCACCTTTTCTTTTTATATGAAGTTTTGTAATTGTTTATAATTGATATCTAGAAATTTGGTAGATGTTTTATTTTATGGTATTTTTTAAGCAATGCAATGATATAGAATCTATGAATGCATGTCATCGTAAAAACATGCAAGAAAAAACTGTCACCAACTATAATAATTGCTGTCTGAGTTTTAGTAAAAAGGGCCGAATAAACGGTATGGGGCAGTTGTCTTAATAAGGTAAGGTATCTGAAAATTTCCTGAAAAAAAAAAATGTCTACATTTTCTATTAGGCACCTGATAAAAATAGTATAATATGAGCACGAAATAATTAAAAAAAAAAAAAAAAATTTTTTTTTTTAACCCCAGAACCATTACTGTAATACAGCCAACCTCATTCCCAGGACTTCTTACATGTACAAGTTTAACAAATTATTAATCACTTTTTCTTTTTATATAAAGTTTTGTAATTTGGTTTAGTTTGGTTTCCACACTCCTCAAAACCTCCTGATCAGAGGCCTTGCTGCTGGATGTAGTTTATCATCTTACCCAGGACGCAGATGTAGTCAGGATGGATAAATTTTTGTAAATGTTTATAATTGATATCTAGAAATTTGATATTTTATTTTATTCATGGCAATAGATTTTTAGAGCAGACTGTATACCAGAAGATACCTGAAAATATAATTTTGCAGCTGCTCAATGTTAAATTTCTTTTCAAGTTCTTATATGTAAAACGTTAAGATGTTCTCTTACGCACTTTATACTTATGCGGCTTTTAACGTATCGTATAAGAGTTTCTAAGCTTTTTCATTTTGTTGATGTTGCCAAAATATAATGGTGAAATTGTATATTAACAATCCCACCAAAAAAAACTTTATTAAAAAAATTTATCAAAGAATGGAATATACAGAGTTCCCAGTAAAAAGCAGTAAATTCTGAGTCATGAGACAGTTGTTGAAAACTGGTGACAACTGATGTGTCAGGAAGAATTTCTGCACATTTCGTCAATTCATACATCGGATGATCTTTGAAAAGTACATAACTTGATGCTCAAAATCAGCGAGTTGTTTAGCCATACGAGAAGGGCAGAATGAAAGATGAAAGTTGTCTGCAAATAACCTTTAAATGACGAATTACAAGATCAAGCAGCAATTAATCATCAAAGAACCAATCAGAATTAAGTAATTATATGAGAGTTGAATGATTATTCAAGGTCATGAATATTCAAGAAATTTATTCAATGTTATTTAAGGTCAGTTATTCCTGAAATTTAAAAACACTGAAATTTGCTGCTTGGGCAACCTATAGTTATTCTGAAAAGAAAACTAAAAAAATGGAACTGGATTTTTTAAACAATTCAATGAAATATAATCTATGAATACATGTCATATCATAATAATTACTGTTTACTTTTGGAGTTTTAGGGGAAAGTGCAAAATAAATGGCAGGAAAAAGTGTCTTAATAAGGTCAGGGGGTCTGAAAATTTCCTGGGGAAATTAATAAGTGTCAGGGGGCCTGAAAATTTCCTGGGGGAAAAATTTTTTGTCTGCACCTATTAAAATGAGTATAATACAGACATGAAATAAAAAAAAAAAATGTTAATACATTTTGGAATTTTTATAATAAAACATATATAATCAAATATTAGTAATTTAGTAATATCATAATTTCAAGATTAGTATAATATTAGTAACCAAATATTACTAATTTATCATTTCAAAAATAGATAAAAAGATATTAATCTTAGTTATGTTACAATATTCCAAATTGATTATTATCACATATTGTACCATAATATTAAAACATCTGTCTCAGTCTGCCTTAAGATTTTAAGAACACTGGATGTCTGGAAGTGGAGAGACCATAAATATCTGTAGGCTTTACTCCCAAGCTTAACTCTTCAGACTGTTGACAATATATAACACACACCATTAAAAAGAATTGTGGGAACAGGGATTTGATATAAAAATTATATTTTTGCATTGAAACATGTGCTTTTGAAATTTGGTGTCTGACAAGTTCTATTGGTTCCCAAACTTTTTCTAGCAGGCTACGTCTCTTGCATTCTCCTCCCAAACCCATAGGAAGATACTTCTTTTTTGGTATTAGGTATACTGCAAATTCAAAACAATAACTAGTCATGTATCTGGTTTTTATGGTTTTTTATGCCATTAGATAGGATGTCACCAGACAAACGTCCACAGCTATAATATCCACAATTTTAATTTTAAACATATTTTAAATGTTACTTTTCTTTAGTCAGTGCTCTCTGTGTGTGTGTGTGTGTGTCTCTGCGTGTGTATATTTCATCTCTGGAAAAATATATATATAAGCCAAATCACCCTGAAGATCCATTTAGATGAAACCTAAGTAGGTAGTTTCTGACTCACTAGGATTTTTATATATATATATATATATATATATATATATATATATATATATATGAGCAAGTAAAATTTGATGAATTTGAGTTTTTCTAATGTCCATAAATTTTTCTGTTTGTTAGGGTAGGGGAGTGTCAAAATTGTCTAGTGTCCCAAGTGCTTTTGGACACTTCTTTTATATATATATATATATATATATATATATATAAAACAGGGGCCCCTTGAGGTGGTGTAATGGTTAGCAAGCTTGACTTGCTAGAACAATTACGACTGAGTAGTGAGTTTGATTATCACTGGGTGCTCCCCCTACTTTCGGCCTTTTGCCACATCTAAGCTATGCTTGGAAAATAAAGGGCACCTCAACGTGGTGTAATGGTTAGGAAACTTGTCTTGCTCAGTCATTTACAACTGACTAGTGAGTTTGATCCTCAATGGGTGCCTCATGCTTTCGGCCTTGTACCACATCTAAGCTGCGCTTAGAAAATCACTATGACAATTATAAAACAGTTATTGGTCAAGGTTGAATTAGACCAGGAAACAGTTGTATTAAAAAGTGCTCAATACTCAAATAAAGAGAATGAAAATTTAACATGCAGAGCTAATAAATTTAAAAAATTAGGAGATCAGTAAATCATACTACCTTGGTATCCTACTACTTTTTGGTATCCTCAATATATATATATATATATATATATATATATATATATATATATATATGTGTGTATTTTGGCCAATATTGCCTAAGTATACCGAGAGGTTGAAACCAAGGGAGCATGATTTGCTGATCTCCTAATTTTTAAAATATGGTGGACTCTCTCATTGTATTCGATGTATGATGGTGAGCAACTCTTTTCCTAGGAACTGACAGCCAGACACCAGCACATGTGATTTGATTATAGTGGTGAAGGCTTTGTGCGGAACCATCCACACTTTTTGAAGGGCTGAATACAGAAACATGGTGCACTATGTGCCATAAGGTCCCCAAACGACCATTCGCAGGTTTTGAATTCAGAGTTGTCCTTCTTCTAGACCAGTTGCCATCAAGGGCTATAGAACCCAGTCTGTCCTGCTATTTACCCATAGCTGGAGGGAGAAGAAGAGGATTAATACCTTTCCCAAGGGTATTAGCACATAAGTGAATGTAATGGATTTGACTGGAATTCAAACTCAGCTCTCCCTCAGTCTGAGCCATTACCCACTACTCTACTGTGCCTCATGTGGGTGTGTTATTGTGCATTGCAGAGACAAGAAAGAAAGAAATATTACTCCACTCTACAAACCTTGACCACTGGCCCCTGCATTTGTTGCTGGCTGTCTGATCCCATATTTCGGGACAATTAAGTCTGGGTGGGTAGGTAAGAGAAAGTTTCAAAACTGAGTCGTAACTTATTTAAGTAAATGTAACAGAAAATCACATTCTTCATGAGAATTGGCTAAAAGGTTTCATGAGTTTTTTTTCCCTATGAATTTAATAAGTTTAAGGGAATACAAAATATCAGCCAAATTTGGACATCACCTGTGCAGAGGTTAGAAATAAAGCAAAATGTATAAAGTGTGGAATGTCTTGTCCAGAAAATGTCAACAAGATATAAATAAAGATTCAGACATTTAACTTTGGACAACAAAATAAAATCAAATCATGTTTGTTTATAAGACTTAGGTTAATTTATTTTTCTTTGCAAAGCATACATGTCCTTTAAGTGATCCTTAAATTTTGTCAGATTTTGTAACTAAAAAAAAAACCAAAAAACAAAATGACTTTGTTCTAATGCTACCTGATCATGCCATCTATTTTATTTTATTTCTTTTTCTAACTGCCTTCTCTTCTTCTTCCCACCCTACAGCCGATATCTACCCATTTTTTTTTATCCCATCACCTCATGCAAGACAGTAGAGTCACTAAGACACAAGGGCTTACTGAGTGTGAAAGAATAAGAAAAAAGAGAAACATTATTAAGGAGCGAGAAAAATAAAGGAAGAGTAATCAAGAAGAACATGGATAACAATTGACATTGCATTTACATTTTTAAAGATCAAAGTTGGCTAGCAAGCATGAAGCTGGAAGAGAGTTTCACAAGCGAGAAGGTGCAAAAAAGAGACTGTTAATATAGAACTTACAGTCACATCTAGCCAATCCAAATGTAAGAAGACCTTGTCACCTGTGCTTAAATTCAAAAAGTCTAGCTATCACAGTGAAACAGTTTTGACTCCATATATTTATTGATATAAAGCTAAGAAAGATATTTGATTGCATTAAAAATATCAGTTTATTTGCGTTTACTGCTCTTACCACCCTCCCCCCAAAATCTTTTTATTATTCAAAGTGGCATAAATTATGCCTCCCAATTGTGGAGAAATATGAATCTAAATATAAATTTAAAATTTAAGCTTAGCCTGGCACAAGGCTACAATTGTAGTGTACCTAGTAAGGCTTGAACTTAAAACAGACATAAATGGTCCATCAGATTAACTTGTTAACCATTAATCTATTGCAAGGTGCCTGAGTCCCTCCATATTTTAAAATGAATTTTTCTTTTAATTTAAAAATTTTATCAACTTTTTCATTTAACAAATGTAAATTAACCATATATATTATTTCTTACTCATTCACATGGTTTCTGATAAGAGTTTAAAATATTTTAATAATAATATTGCTATATAAAATATCAACGTCAGAAAAACATAGCTGTTGCATTGTTTTAAAGTAATTTAATTTCTGTTTAATTTGAAATTTATTTATTTATTTTTATTTAGGAGGAAATAGTTTTACTTTATTGTTTTTCTTACTAATTTCAGTCTTATTGTTTCTTTTTAGAAACCAGTCTTTAACTGTGAGTGCAAACAGAAGATTGGAAATCAAAATGTAGCTTCTAATGAGACGTCCATGTGTGTAGTATTAGGTTGGTGCAAAAATAATGACGTAATATTGTCGTTTTTTGACGTATTTTTTAACGTCAAAAAACGACATTATTACGTCATTATTTTTGCACCAACCTAATACATGCCATTATTCATGAACTCTAAAAGCTGCTTCATTTCCAATTTTATGCTGTTTGCTTAGCAGTCAAAGACATTTGTCCACTGAGAGTTGTAATAAAAATCCACAGGAAGATGGTAAAACAGTTTAATAAATTCCCAGTGGCAATTTCTGATCTTGACTGATTAAACTTTGTTTACTTACTTAATATTCTGTTTCTGCTGAGCACTGCTCACCATGTTTGAACCTTGCATGTTACAAAAGAAAATCATGACAATATTGCTGACTTTGCTCTCATTCAAGAATAAACAGAGTGAGAAGAAATGTATACTATGTTTTATTTCTGATGTGCTGCAAAGTGAAACACCTGATATGAAATAGTATGCTCAATAAATGTGCCTGTTATTAAAAAAATAACTTGTTGAACTGATTATTTGTTATTGTATTTTACTAACAGTAACCTGCTAACTTACTGGAATTTATAACACTTTTTATTTTACTCTATTCATTATAGTCTGAAGATTTTGCTTTGTTATATATTTTTCTTATTGTATCTGTCCATATTTCTGATATGAGGTATTATGTACATTATTTACATTATTCGGACTATTGTCCTCATCTTTGTCACCATATTTATTACAACGTTTTGGCCTTTCAGTATCTGTCAACATTTCTGAGATGAGCTATTATGTACATTATTTACATTATTCGGACTATTGTCCTCATCTTTGTCACCATATTTATTACAATGTTCCGGCCTTCTTCAGGTGGTTGGAATGTCAAAGTGAACCCTTTATTTCGCTCAATGGGGTAGACTGTTCTAGCTTTACGTGCCATGTTTAATGGATGTCAGTTATCTCCTGTTGATTTCCCTCTGAAAGTTCTCCACTGCCTTAACCGGGTATTGAACTCACACTCTTTGGGTCCTGTCACTGGATCTAACCAACGACTTTATCCACTGTGCCATGTGTCCTTATTACTAGAAATATTTTTAGCGGGTACACATGTTTGAGTTAATTGCTTTATTAAAAGAAGTAAGGATGTCAACTTAAACACTTGTGCTCACTAAAATAACATTTAAAATAATATTAATATAATTGAAGGTGTTAATGGATCTTAGAACGTCTCTACAATTTCCAGTACACACCATCCAAACAGACGCACGCTCTCATATTGCAGCATGGTCTGATTCAAAGACGTATGCCCTTCTAGTAGAATTAACAGTTCCTGCTGCAGAGAGGGTGGTATCATTTCTCAGTTGTGTATTGGGTTTTGGGCAGAGTGTGCATCATTTGTGGCTCAGTCTGTGGGAAAATAAGATATTGTCAGGTGCTCGATCCTGGCGAAGAGCTGCCTGAAATTGTGATATAATGGAATATACATACACCTGTGTTCCCCGTCACTGGAATATGATTGGCTGGTGTCCGTCACGAATACCGACGGACGTGTAGGAGAGTCAAGAGCCTTAGTCTTAGAGCTTCGTCTATAACGACGCCCATTGGACTACGCCATTGATCTACACTTCTTACCTGCGACTACGACACGTACCAGTCGATTACTGCTACCGTATTCTACTTGGTTATAGTAGCCAAAACTACTTAGCTACTTCGTTCAAATATATCTCTTTCCGGGACATATCAAACTGAAACCCCTATTGCACTAGAGAGGAGGGATCGGTAGTCATACCCTTTCCAGCGTAACCGGCAGTTGGGGGTGGGGAACTGAGCAATTTTTGTCCCTGGCACAAGTGTACACGTGCTTAGGTTCTCCACATTAAACCTGATCTTGTTTCACATCCCAACTCAGTGAGGAGATTTGGGTAAATACTTTCATGGGAGGAGATGCACGAGCAAAAGAAAAAAAAAATGCTATAAATCGTTGCGATCCGACTGCGTAGAAAAGCGGAGGAAATGCCATGAGCTACTGGTCGGGTGCTGTAGATTCCTTGGATATTCAATCATTTTCTTCCTTTTGAAGGTGGGCATCACTAGTCGGTGCCTGAAGAGAGCTTCACATTGTCACAGCTCAACAGGCATCTAGTTGGGTCTGGTCAAGAACCAAAACAAACAATTAAAACCATGCTCGCGACACAATTCTACTTCCAACGTGAAACATTTATTTACCTTCTGTTATACGTCCTTGATAACATTTATAACAGAAGGTAAATAAATGTGTTTAACGTTGGAAGTAGAATTGTGTCGAGAGAATGGTTTTAACCGTAGGGTTTCGCAAGAAGTCACTAGTTTCGAGGGAAATAGTGATAAATAGAATCACGCATTTTTTTTTAGTAATTTTTGTTTAATTTTATATTCGTAAATTTTACTATACACACACGGAATATTGTTGGAAAATCTTTGGTTATTATAATAGAGGATTTAACCTCTTTTCTCATTTAAAATTTGTAGCTAATGTATTTAGTGGTGTCTATATGGCGCCAGTGTAAAACCGCCTTCACTGGTTAGTGGTCAGTATCTGTTCGTGTACCATCATTACTCACTCAAGTAGAGGACGCGTGTAGGGTGGCCATATATTATGTTTATGTTATAACCTAGAAAGGGTTACTTAATGAGGAATAACCAAAACGGAGACTGGAAATGAAATGGTAATCTTTATAACATCAACAAAATACAATACTCGCCAGCGGCGTGAAGTAGGTAAACCACTGGTAGTGGTGTACTACTTAGATAGTATATTACGATATTTACCTGCCTCCCCACGAGGTAGGATGCAGCACGAAGCCAAATCTAATGTGAGAAATCCGAGCCCGTTAGCTCAGGCAAAAATTGCCCGTAGACTCCGCATACGCGGGATCGGATATCTATCTACCGAGGCTTTGCCGAAAGGCAGTCTCGTCCGAGTTCCTCTCTGCCCGAAGGCAGAGAGCTCGACACGGCAAGAGCTCCCAACACTGCCATCTTAGACAACATATTACCCACACTTACAATATTTTCTAACGTATTTATGAGGATTGGAACATACCCATTAGTGTTCATAGTTACGGTATATAACAGTTTATTACGTGAAACTACGATAAACGTATGAAAGCTTTAGATATTAATAATGGTATATAATAATTTTTAAGCAGGCGTTCCTTGAAACATGAAAACTATTTCAAGGGTGGCACAAGGACAAAAAGGTTGAGGAACGCTGGCTAAACAATCAGTCAGTTATGTGCCATGCGTGATACACGCTTAGGCGATCATGTATCTTTCGATACATGACTGACGAGTTGTAGGTTGCCATTTCTTTTTGCGGTAGACCAGTTGCCACCCAAGGCTATGGAACTCGGTTTATCTTGCTATTTATCGAGGGGGAGGGTAGAAGAAGAGGATTCATACCTTTCCCAAGTGAGTGTAATGGATTTGACTGGAATTCGAAATCGGCTCTCCGATTCCTCAATCTGAGCCGCTATCCATTACTCCACCGTCAATAGCATATGGCTAAAAGCCTTTAAATATGAACTATTGCATTTTAATGTAAAATGCATAAAACCTTTGGTTCATCACATAATCGTCCGGCACATTCTCAAATTGAATTAAGTAAAAAAAAAAAAAATGACTAAAATGTCATTAGTAGCATATTTTATATAAAAAAAAACAAACAGGTATCCAGCAGATTTGATGAGATGAGCACGGTACCTCCGCGTTCTGTTGGTACCACTAACAAAAATCATAAATGAAATTAAGTATTCATGTTAACAGGGAATGTGTTGTTTAATACGTGAGTTTCTAGACAACCAGCCAATCTCTAGTGTACTTTCATTCCAAACCGAATACACAGAATTAAAAGTCAAATTTAATTACTCTCTATTGTTTTTATTTATTTATTTTTTTCTGTTAACTGGATTTATTTAACATTCTCACTTTGAACAAAACAAGAAATGTCGGCTTACTAGTTGAACAGGTGAAACAAACACACCGATAAAGTCACATTTGTAGTTTAAACTTTAACACACACACAAAAAAAAAAGAAGTCCGACCAATGCAGGTGACTGCATTTGCTTTGTTTATGTACAAGCACTGTTGTGAAAAAATGGGTCGAGATTACTTAAAAATTCCATACTACATGTCAAATGAATCTACTAATAGAAAATGACGCTCTTGTTTTTTCCCCCGGTGACCAGCGTATTGACGATGCTGATGATATAGGTATAAGAATGACCTTGAACAAAAGATTGACATTATTTATCAAGTTTTCCAAGAAGTATAACTAAAAATGAAAATTTCCGAAATAGAAACTATGATCTGGAACTGGAATGAGAATACTGATAGCACATTCCCTAAATCTGTTATAAACGTTCAGAATATATTTAATTCTAAACATTTTAAATACCTTGGTGTATGGATCAGTTATAAGAAATGTAGTATAGGAAATAAGGAAACTGAATACAGAATAAATTGTGCTATGTGTAGATTTTTCTATCCCTTCAAGATGATACAAACAGAAAATAGCCTAAGAACTCGAGTCATGTTCTAAAATAGCCTCGTCAGGTTCAGACTCACATATGGACGTCATGCATCGTGTCCAACTTTTCTGCCATAGTGTGACAAAGTCATTTACGTATTTACAATAAAACTCTGAAGGTTTGGACGCAAAGAAATCTTTAAATTCAATTTCTGCATTTTCTTTGCAACGAATGAATTTTCACTTAAAAAAAGGACAAGATTATTGAAAAAGTGGTCGTCAGGGAGCAAAAGGTCAGAGGAATATCAAAATGCAGACATGAAAACAAATTTTTACTACGTTACTTAAAAATCGAAAACTGAAATGAATAAATACAAATAAACAAAATAATATAAAAAACAAGTAAAATAAATTAACGTAAACAAATATTAAACAAATTAACAAGCCACCCCTGTTAGAATAGATGAAATAGAATAAATAAAAAAAAAAAAAAATAAAATACATAAAAAACAAGTAAATATAATCAATTCAAATAAATAAAGTAAATAATAATAAAGAAACTAACAAACCAATCCCGCCAAAATAACCGTTAGAATAGACTAAAACAACCAATCCAAAAATTGGACGTAAAATAGCAATAACTACTATATAACGATAAAAGAAAAAAAACATTAATACGTTACTCAAAAACCAAATGCAGTCGATAAAATAAAAAAATAAGTAAATAAATAAAAAACAAATAAAAAAGAATCCAAATAAAAAAGTAAATGAACAAATTAACAAATCCCCGCCCCCCCCCGCTAAAATAACCGTTAGATCTAATAAAAATAAGCATAAATAAGCAAAAACAAGTAAAAATAATAAATCAAATAAATAAATTAAAAACTGTCCCCGCCAAAATAACAGAATAGACTACGATAAGCAATCTAAACATTGAACTAATAAATAGTCTTAATTATCTTCCCAGACCAAGACTAACTATTAAATAAGCGACTTAAGCATATCCACCACCCATTTTTTTTATTACGTTAATAAAACATCAAAAATCGAAAAGAATAAATAATACAAAATTAAAGTGAAAAACAAATAAATTAACCCAAACAAATAAATAGATAAATAAATCACTGTCGCAAAAGTTACCGTCAGAATAGATTACCTACAATGCACCACTGACCCATATATATTAATAAACGATTGCGCCAAGCATGAAACAGCCTGTCGCCTCTGAGTGTTGACTTCAATGATCACTTTTATATTTATATTTACATAAGCTCTATCTCTGATATTGAGCACTTTATTCCATAAATATAGCACACATTAAAACTATATTTCTTCATATATATATATATATATATATATATATATATATATATATATATATATATTAAATGAAATGGACTAAATCCCACAAATATTTTAATATATTTTCTTTTTATACGTCATTTTTATTTTATTTCGTAGAAAATATGCGTTCTCAGGCTATATGACGGTTTTCTTATTGAAGATAGGTTAAATTCCCGTCGGAGAACGCATATTTTCTACGAAATTTCTCGAACATTCAGGTGGGTAAATGTAATTAATACTGTTTAATTAAAACAGAGCATTTACTCAGATAAGTTGTATCCTTAGAATATATATATATATATATATATATATATATATATATCATACTTATTATAAAACCCAGGTTGTGTGTGTGTGTGTGTCTGTACGTTTATATATTGGATCGGATTTCCTACATTTTTCAACCGATTTCAATAAAACTTCACAGGACTACGTAAAATTACCTTGCGGTGGTTCTGACAGCGCCAAAAATTGGAAAACACAATTGCTTTTGCACGAAATAAATTTGAAAACACGATTAAGAGGCATCACGAGAATGAAAGGGGGACAACTCATATCGAGTTATATTTATTATAAAACCCAGGTTGTTTGTGTGTGTGTGTGTGTGTGTGTGTGTTCGTTAATATATGGGATCGGATTTCCGACATTTTTCAACCGATTTCAACAAAACTTCCCTTTTTTTTTGGCAGGTAGTGTTTCTTATTGTCTTGCACACATTTTCTTTATTTTTACATTCAGAATGCTTTAAAAATTCCATTTACAAGACAATTGTTCATAATAAAATTCTATTCAATCGGTAGACTCATAACGATTGAAAACAATATTTTTGTTTGAGTTTGGGTTTGACCAATTCGTAAAAAAAAAAACAAAAAAACAAAAAAAACTAATTAAGACATGCGTGTCCGTCAACCTTAAACAATAATCTTTGTCAATTTTATTCTTCAGTCTTTATGATGGTCGATATTTGATCTATCTCTTTCTGTTACACCCCGGGGCAACGCCGGGCTCTACTGCTAGTATATATATATATATATATATATATATATATATATATATGGTTATGATAAAAACATACATATGCGCACATATACTTGCACGTACATATATATTTCTTTCTCAGGTGTCATAAAAACAGTTATCAATGTTATATAGCAGAGCTATTGAGTATATCTTAGTGCACTATTTACATTGTTCGGACTATCAAGGACACATGGCACAGTGGATAAAGGCGTTAGCTAGATTCAGTGACAGGACACAGAGAGTGTGAGTTCAATACCTGGCTTAGGCGATGGAGAACTTGGAAAGGGAAATTAGCAGGAGATAACTGATAACTGACATCCATTAGACATGGCACGTGGAACTAGAACAGTCTATCAGTACGGTTCAGTTCGGCATTCCAACCACCAGAAGAAGGCCGGAGCGTACAACGGCCGAAACGTTGTGATAAATATGGCAACAAAGATGAGGACAATAGTCCGAACAATGTAAATAGTGTACATAATACATCATCTCAGAAATGCAGACAAATATATTAGTGATTATACATAATAGTCAACGTTGATAGCAAACGTGCAATCTTCAGGTGCGAAATACTGACTGGCACTAATATATATATATATATATATATATGTATATGTATAACATTGAAGACAACACTCAGATGCGACAGGCCGCAATTGTATCTAGCATGAAACAGCCTGTCACCTCTGAGTGTAAACTTTTATATTTACATACGCTTTATCTGATATTGAGCACTTTATCCAATAAATAACGCACACCTTAAAAGTATATTTCTTCATTATATATATTTTTACACACACACACACACGCGCGCGTGTGCGTGCGTGTGTGTGTGTGTAAAAAAATCAGATAGAACTTGTCTGTAAAAAGGCAATATGAATAATAAAAACGAAAGAAAAGTTATCTTAGCCGGTGCGTTTCGTCATCTGTGAGACGTATATATATATATATATATATATATATATATATATATATATATATATATATATATTTATTTATTTATTTATATATACTGCTACAGTCACTTTCTAACCGACTTAATGAAATTATTCCCTGCATTTTCTATAAATTCTTTCATGTTAATTGTTCGAATGAGCTTTCTCTTATGGTACCTCGACTTTATTAATTCTTAAAAGTCTTGCCAGAAATTTAAATTCTGTACTTCTTTAATTTTGACATCTCCAATCCATAGTTCGGTATGTTGGTCTTTGTTTCTTGCTCGCAAACATACATTCTGTCTTCTTACAAGTTATGGTTAGTAATATGTTCTTGATTGCTTCGATGCATAGAATGTTTTATCGTTTACTTTCCGAGTCGGCTATCAACACAGTATAATCTCTGTATCTTATGTTGTTAAGATTGCGCCCACAGATAATAAATTCTGGTAATGTCCCCAGGATGGCCTTGCTGTAATGGTCGAATAAATCTGGGAAGAAGATGCATCTGTGTCTTATGCCCGTGTTTATTTTTGTGTATCTAATCAATTTATTATCTATCCGCATACATGCTTGTTGGATTCCTGTACAAATTCTAGATTATTCAAACATCCTTTCTAAATCGATCTATTTTCCTAATTAGAGCTACTTGATAAAATCCAAAGAAGAATCAGCAATATTATTGGCCCTGATCTGGCGTCTCGACTTCAGTCACTTTCCTATAGACGTAAGGTTGCCTGCTTGTGCCTTTTCTATTAATACATTCATGGCTATTGTTTGGATATGCTTTTCGATATCGTGTGATGTTTTGGTGTTAGGAATATTGTGGCATGTCTGGGTCAGTGTTTGTGGTTAGCTTAATTTAAAGTTAAGACAGATGATGACCATCTTTTTCTCCATTCCCCATTTCGGCCTTGTGCGAATTTTTGTAAATATTTACAATTAAATATCGCTTTTCGTCCTTCTCACCCGTGTTCTTTCTAAAATGGTGAGTTCTATGCTAACTGTTCTTCTGTCGTCCTTCTCACCAGTGTTCTTTCTAAAATCGTAACTTCTATGCTAACAGTTTCTCCTGTCGTTCTTCTCACCAGTGTTATTTCTAATATCGTGAGTTCTATGCTAAAAGTTTCTCCTGTCGTCCTTCTCACCAGTGATCTTTCTAAAATCGGAAGTTCTATACTAACAGTTCTTTCTGTCGTTCTTCTCACCAGTGTTCTTTCTAAAATCGTAAGTTCTATGCAAACAGATTCTTCTGTCGTTCTTCTCACGAGTGTTCTTTCTAAAATCGTGAGTTCTATGCTAACAGTTTCTTCTGTCGTCTTTCTCACCAGTGTTCTTTCTAAAATCGTGAGTTCTATGCTAACAGTTTCTCCTGTCGTCCTTCTCACCAGTGTTCTTTCTAAAATCGTAAGTTCTATGCAAACAGATTCTTCTGTCGTTCTTCTCACGAGTGTTCTTTCTAAAATCGTAAGTTCTATGCTAACAGTTTCTTCTGTCGTCTTTCTCACCAGTGTTCTTTCTAAAATCGTAAGTTCTATGCTAACAGTTTCTTCTGTCGTCTTTCTCACCAGTGTTCTTTCTAAAATCGTGAGTTCTATGCTAACAGTTTCTCCTGTCGTCCTTCTCACCAGTGATCTTTCTAAAATCGTGAGTTCTATGCTAACAGTTTCTTCTGTCGTCTTTCTCACCAGTGTTCTTTCTAAAATCGTAAGTTCTATGCTAACAGTTTCTTCTGTCGTCTTTCTTATCAGTTTTCTTTGCTAAATTATATTCTAATATCAGTTAGAGAAGTAATAATTAACAAGTAGTAATAAGAACTCTTGCTTCATGAAAAGAAGCGCGTTTGTTTTGCATTTAGTTTGTTGAATTCATTTCCAGTTCAGCGTATTTTCCAAAGCACGATAGAAGCGAGTTTTAAGTGTCTGAAATAAAGAAAGAAAGAAAGAAAGACAGAAAGAAAGAAAAAATAAAGGTCAAAATAACAAAATTTCTTTACTTATTTTCGAACTTTGTGAACACAATGATATTTGGACGATTTACGTGAACTTAAGATATGCTGAAACGAAACAGTCACACTGAGCAGGCTGTCATAAGTGAGAAAAAATCGAAATGGTCAACAGTGTTGATCGATTGTTGCTGTCTCTTGATAATGAGGTTACATATTTGTTATGCTAAGGTTCGTCTATCACATGGAGAAAATGGAAAAGAAAGATTATTATTACACTAAAGTGAGGGAAAAAAACTTATGAGAATAGGAATCACAGTATAGTAATTGATAGCGTCTCGGATTGGTGAATCGGAGAATCGAGTTCGAATTCCAGTCGTGTTTATTACATTCACTTGCGTAATAATATCTTTGGAAAAGTCATACATCCACCTCTTCTCTCCAGCTATGGATAAATAGCATGGCAGACTAAGTTTTATAGACTAGTCCGGGAGAAGGAAAGACCGGTTCTTTTTAATCATATTTGTTTGGATGAACAGCTGATGCATATATATATATATATATATATATATATATATATATATATATATATATATTTTCATGAATCATTCATACAAAAAACAAATATAGAGGTTAATGATTTAAATGGCGAGAATACTTCGTCGCAAACAATCTAAATAAGATACATCAACCCCGAACCTGTATATGAATGATATGATCCCCGTTTATAAATTCCAGTTGCAGAAGGTCTTTTTAATTTTATAAGCTTTTGTCTGTTCCTACAGACATCATCAGGTATGGAAGTAGATTTTGTTCTTGTTTTTACTTCTCAGTAATAAGAGGACAACGAAAATAGAAATGTAATCCGAAAATGGTATGAGAAATGTGTTATTGTTTTGGAACGTGCGGTCGCAACGCTGAGTTTGAATTTAAATTTTAAGGTTCTGCGTTTTTGTACAAATATAGCAATAAGAGGATACTTTTTTACTGGTAGATTTTCCTATTTACAGGTTCGGGGTTGATGTATCTTATTTAGATTGTTTGCGACGAAGTATTCTCGCCATTTAAATCATTAACCTCTATATTTGTTTTTTGTATGAACGATTCATGAATTTATAAATTATATCTGGACCTTTTAATTGAAATATATATATATATATATATATATATATATATATATATATATATATATATATATATATACATATATATATATATATTGGGAGTAAAGAACGAATTTGTAAACAGTCACTATTACTGCTCCTAACAAGGATTGAGTTCTCCGAGTAACTGGTGTGTTTATGAAAAAATAAATACGCAAAATTCGCCCTTCCATCTGCCGGGCGTCGATGGCCTAGCGGTTAGAATCTTCGAATGATATCAAATCGGTTGGGTTTCGGTCCCGGTTTGAAGCGATCGGGTGATAAGATGTGAAACAGTCTGTCTGTGGATGGCTGTGTGCATATATGTATTAGTCTTGAAATCGACGATTATTATTATTATTTATAAATTTACTAAAAAACTGGAAAATATAAACATCGTCAGTCTTTGTTTATGTACCAAGTGCTTACGGCTACATCACGTTGAAACACCAGTTCCCGTACGGTCACCAAAGTTAAGCAACGTCGAGCCTTGTCAGTACGTAGATTAGTGATCGCTTGGAAATACCTGGTGCTGTAAGCCTGAAAGAGCGGTTGGTGTAATGGTTAATGGCTCGGAATTGTTAATTCGAGAATCGAGTTCCAATTCCCGTTGGGTTCGTTATATTCACCTATGCGTAAATATCACTAGTAATTGTATGAACCTGTCTTTTCTCCTCCAGCTATAGGTAAATTAGTAAGACTTGTATCACTAAATCATTATCTCCCGTCTCCCCGCCAAATAATTCTTACAACATAAAATCATTTTCTGGCTTTAAAATTGCTTCCCACGAGGCCAAGTTCCGACAGTGACAAATGGATCGAGGATAAAAATAGGAAAAAATATTATTTAGGTATCAGAACCACTGTGTCTAGTGTTTTACCTCTTAACTGAAATAGTTATATATTTTCCTGTGGCACAATGAATCTCCGGTATGATAAGGGCACCCACATAGCAAAGTGGATGGTAAATAATTTTATCTGAGCTTGAAGCGACTGGTGTTTTTTTTACAAGCCGTAATGTCTACAAGCGAGATCTGCAAAGCTACCACCCACTCTCAACTAGTATATGAAATCTTTCAGGATTATGTGCTACTTGGCTGAAAGGTAGGGAATTTCAGGTGCGGGCTGAAGTCAGTTACGTGCCGACGGCGGTTGTCAAATCGTTGGTGGCGAAGTATCGTCAAGGCCAGTCAGAGTAATCAGAAAGAGTGTCAGTTGCCATCCAGATATCGAGTCAGTTGCAGTCAGCAATGAGCAGAGGGTCGGAGATGAGTTCTCACTAGCCAAAGGGATGATCTGGTTCGTTAGCTTTTCGTGAAAGAAGAAAGAAGTAGCAGCGTAAATATACTTAGTGTCTCCGACTTAGCTCCTGCCCTACCGGGCCAGGTATGAATCCGTGAATAAAAACCCTAATATATCTGATCATACCGGAGACTCATTGTGCCACAGGAAAACATGGTTCGTGTTTTCTTTTCGTGCTGAGGCGATATTCCACCTTCTATTCCTCTGTTAAACGTACACAGGGCCTTTCTTAATTTTTGTTCACACCAAGGCAACCGAGAATGAAAACACTGTAGGATAAAGTTGTCTAGTCGATGAAAGAATGGCTGCGGGCCTCGGGGTGTATATCTACATTCCCATTTTTGTTAGTAGTTCGAGTCAAGGTAAAAGCCAAGATTTCGAATGCTGATTATCTAGACAAGTATGACCTCCATACTTGAATGATTGTCGTAACAAAGTTTTCCTTCTCTAAATTGGTAATATACCGCTCTAAGCTTAGCAAATGGTGATAACACTGGTTTACAAAGAAATTGAGGCAATCATAAAAACTCGTTGTTCGAACTTAATTTTGGGGTTCTGATTTCAGATACGAAATCCATTTTCACTCATCACCTCTAGTTTTTGAGATGCAGATGTATACATGTACGTAAGTGTATACATTTACATGCATTGAAGATTGTCAGATGTGTCCTATTTAGGACATTGTGTTCTTTTTTTTAAAAATTTGAAAAAAACAAGCTTATGTAAATGCCACCTTTCGCGCCCTCCGCTCGGCGATGCAGGTTTCATTGTGGCAAAATGAAATCCTCTTCAAATTCAAATCCCCAGTATATATGGACGTAACCATATATATGATCCATGATTATTTTGTTTTCCAGATTTTGGTGAGCTAACACATATCTCTACAATGGCTTCAGGCACTATAGAATGTCGAGTAGGAATATAAAATGTAAATTCATTCTATTATGTGTATGATGATTTCACGACAACTGCATAGCGCCGAACAATTACTACCCTCCCCTGAGAACTACGTACTTTCATTATTTTGACTGTAAAATTGGAAATTAGGACAAATCCTGGGCCCCACACATCTGTTGCACACCCTTTTACAATGGACTAACTGCATGCTTTATTGGCCTTCAACTTCAAGTAGCCTTCAACTTTGCTGTTCCGATGGTCTGGAAAGAGACGCGAAGCCATGCAGATGATTGTTATTTTTGTCAAATAAATATAACTTGTTTCAATGCTTCGTCTTCTAAAAATTCAAATATCCCTCAGCTATGACACCTGTTCCTAACAGAGATGATCTTCCTGTCCCTAAACCGCCAGAACATCTGCCTCATTCTTCGATATGGAAAACAGTTTGTGCTACTGCACAAATGTCTCTAGCTTATTCATCTTCCTTGGCTTCCTGCATAATCCCTCAGAATGGCGTCTATTCAGAGACTCTTCCAAGCGAAGTCTGAATGTTGTCCTCCTGCACAATGTGAATAAACACCCCACTATTCTCATTGCCCACTCAAGGAGTCGTATGACAATATAGAGCTCCTTTTGGAATCTGTCAAGTATAAGCAGTACCAATAGAGTCTCTCTGGGAACCTCAGTGTTATTGGGCTCCTTATAGGTATGCAAGCGGGCTTCACGAAGTACTGTTGCATTCGCTGACTCTGGGAAAATCGAACTGAGTACAAGCACTACAAACAACAGGAGTGGGGTTTAGAAGCACTTTCGCGCCTGGTGAAAAGTGTGTCAAAGAAAATCCTCTGGTGGACATGAACAAGGTGCTTCTTCCTCCTCTTCATATCAAGCTTGGTCTAGTGAAGATCCTGGACAAAAATGATGCTGCCTTTCAACACCTGTGCACTGTATTCCCAGCTCTTAGTTCAGCTAAGGCTCAAGGTGGGCATCTTCGTCGGACCTCGAATCCAAAAAGTGCTGAAGGATAAGGTATTTAAGGAGCGTCTTACCTTAAATGAACTGAGATCATGGGAAGTATTTAAATCAGTCTTTCATGGTTTCCTTGGTAACACACGAGTACCAGATTACCAAGAGTCTATCGAGCAGTTACAGGCTTATGAGGATATGGGATGGCGAATGTCACTCAAAATTAACTTTCTCTACTTTCGCAATAACGTCTAACTCTCAAACTTCACGGGAGTGAGTGATGAGCATTAAGAAGAGTTCCACTAAGATATTACTAGGATGAAAAGAAACCACCAAAGCAAATGGAACTCCAGCATGATGGGGGATATCTGATGGATGTTTCAACGCGGTATACTGGATGCAAAGTACATAAGATCATCTAAAAAACTAAGTACTGACTGTCTGCTGTACTATGATGTGTATGTAGGTATTATGCAAGGGATTTAGTTCCGTCAATGTTTTCTATCTATGCTGTTTTGTTTCCTTTAGTATACCATTGTAACAGAATAAATATATTATATTTTGACTGTATATGCAGGATAATAAAATATGATATAGGAAAGAAAGAAAAAAACTATAGATGATATAGTAAAACTGTCCAGAAATTTGAATTCAGTACATCAAAATTAGTTTAAAAACCTATACACATTCTTGCCCCAGAGAAGAAGATTTTTGTAAACCACTGTAATCATTCTACTTACTTCTTGGTTTATGTAAACAGTGAATATTCTTTCTACAAGGATAAGTAAAAAAAGTAATGCAATTTGTTTTATTATATCAGAAATAAGGAACACAATCAAATATAACGTACATCAAGATTTAGCTATACATCCCAGGTTCACATCCCGACGTCTCAACATAGTCAAGACCGTTTTCAATGGCAGTGTTCCACATACGAAGGAGGGTATGTATCCCAGCTTCGTAAAACCCAGATGGCTGCTGATTTAGCCAGTTTCTTACAGCAATGTTCACTTCTTCATCATCGCCTTCATCATTAGCAGCCTCAGACTTCCATCTCTTTGGTCCAAAACATTATAGCGGGAAGAATAAGTGAAAACTGCTATATATAATTGTGTACATAAAATCAATGTGTGGATAGAGTCGGTTTACCTATTTTTAAGGTAAACAGGGTCAGCCTACTGCTTAAAACAATCCGGATTTGAAATTAGCGCGTTTACGCCGGCGAACTAGTGGTGATTGGAAATACACGTTTACTTAAGTATCCACATACACACACACATATACACAGACAGACAGACAGACAGAAAGACACACACACACATTCTCTCTCTCTCTCTCTCTCTCTCTCTCTCTATATATATATATATATATATATATATATATATATATATATATATATATATACACACACACATGATCATTCTTTATAAGTCCCGTAACAGAAAAAAAAACTTGTTGTGAGAGAAGGACTCTATATAAAACATCTGGCACCCAGTATTAATCTTATTTTATTTAACAACGGAAACAACGTGCTAAAGGCTTTTAAAACTGAAGAACTCCAACTTGAATTCCAGCCTGGCTCCTTTCGCGGGGCTCGGAATAAACGCTACTATCATACAATTTGCATCACACAATTACATCTTAAATGACAGCCGTTGAAAGAAATTAATGGCAACGGCAAACCTCTTAAAAACAGCTAAGGAAGTTACCGAAGCGCTTGGGTCAATAGGCACTATAGAAAATTACTACACTCCCTACCCCAAGCAAACGGAAAGATGTAAGAATATTAAAAATTCATCAAATTTTCACTGTCTGTCATATTCGACGAAGTATGTTTGAAAGAATGGTTTCTACTTAAATATACATTATATACATATAAATATATTTTATTAGTATGTGTCTATATTTCTGAGATGAGGTATTATGTACATTATTTATTGTCCTCATCTTTGTCGCCATATTTATTACAACGTTTCGGCCGTTGTACGCTCCGGCCTTCTTCAGGTGGTTGGAATGTCGAATATTTTTATTATTTCAAACGTTATTTTTTGTGAATAGCCGTATTTGAGTAGACGATCCGTTTATTTTAAACAGTATGGAACAGATAGCTCGGTAGACGAAATAATAATGTTTAAAATAAACGAAGTGCCTACAAATTCGTAGAGGATAGCCGAAAAAGATACGGTATTATCTTAAATAACTCAAAATAATCTATTAAATTAGATTTTCTTAAAACTGAATCAAATTATTTGAAATAAAATTGAAAATATTCAGATGTTTCTCTCTTATTTAGCTCTTTGTAGCTATGTCCAGAGTAGGAATTTCAAGCGGGCTTAGCATAATGACAAAAATCACTTAGAAAATCGATGTCTTGCTAAAAATGTTTATCTAGAAATGTTAACGTTAAAGTGAATTTCTATGGAAAATTACTGTTCTCTTTCTGTAGTGAGTCAATCATGGAGTAATTCAAAATAACTTTATATCATAAGTAAAGTTAAACGTCAAAAATTGCATGCAGTGTTTATCTATATACATTGATACAGCAAATGTAAAGAAACACTAACCACGACTATATATAAGCACTGGGTATATTTAACCCCAATGTCGGTTTATCAAATGAATGTTAGGGTGGCCTGTTACTTTCTCTGTCCGTCGAAACATTTGGTAAAATACATCTATTAGATTCTTTATTAGGTTTCTAGTCGAGATTAATTAGTGGTTTCGGGTGTTTCAACATCACACCTTCTCTCCACGGTGACCCAATCAATACTAATCGGATATAGACTTGTGTATCTTCCGTTAGTTACAAATTTTTTCGATATTCCTGACTACACACTATGCGACTCCTCTTGGCAATTCATTGTCCAATCCCGGATGACTTCCGGTTAAGAAGGAAGTAAACGCAGCCACAATTTCTATCTGGTAACGAGCATGGCGGCGTGCTCGGATAATTGTATAATTAGACAGATAATTATCTTATCATTTATAATTGTTGTGAGTGTATGATTACTACTTAATTTACAATTTTTCCACCTGTTCGCCTATAATAGGGAAAATCCTACCTCAGTAGGCTAAATGGTAGGTTTCAATAAAGAAATGAATAACAAAATGTCAATTTGAATTAATTTACTATAACACTCAATAAAATAAAATATATTTTTGTGGCAAATATTAAAAGATACAGAATTAAACATGAAATAGAAAATGGAACAAGGAATGCGATATTTATGTTCAAATTGATATCAGAAAAAGAAATACAAATGTGAAAGAATATATACCAAAGTTTTATAAGTGATGAAAAAGCGTTTGATAAAGTATGTCACAAAGAACTGTTCGAACTGTTAGGTAAGCTTGATATATTTGGGAAGGATATTAGAATAATCCATAACTTATACTGTGAGTAAACCGCCTGCATATGGATAGAAAATGAATTAATTACACAAAAATAGAAAGCGAGTAGAACAAGTATGTACTTTTCCTGTTATGACCTTCTAATCCAGTTTTCCTCTCTAATGTTCCCTTTTTTTTAAAACTTATTTAGTGTTCACTTGATGGTTCTTGAATGGACTTCAAAGATGGAAGTCAGAGGAAGAATATTCCTACCATTAATGAAGGCCTCAATGATCTTTTTCCTCTAACCATTTTTCAGTTGTGAATATATAGTTGGTCTGGCAAAACGATTTTAACCTGTTCTCTTTCTAGCTGAATAACTCACAGGGTTTTTCATTGATTCTTACGTCTAATGGTGTCAATATGGCTAAACGTCTTTTCTTAAAACCTGGAAAAATTAAATTGTAGTGTTTTTTAGATATGAAATATTTTGTGGGATGAACAATTATCCCATGCTGTTACACGATTTGGACAATTTTGCTTTTACATCTGGTACTTCTTTCAAAGGAAACTGTGAGGTGGGTGTTACTTACTTCCCCTTATAAAGGACGATAACTCATAAGACAATGGATTTACGACCTATGCCCGCTAGTTAAACAGCATCACTTCTGAATTCAAAATGGTTATAAGCTGACAGGCACGTGGTACTCATGGTTTAAATCCAAACAATCCTTGTTGTTCTCAGATAGTAAATGTGAATAAAAGATATTTTATTATGTGTTAAAGTACACTTGTCTTTTATTTTCATTCGTTTTTGTTCGTCCCAACAACCTGGGATATAACAAATTTTTGGTGACGAAGATGGGATTTTATGTAAATATTCTTAGTATTGTCACTACTTAACAAAGTAAAGACGGATCGAGTGAAGTTGGAAAGACGTAAATTAAATTTTTATTTTCTAAAAAGAGGACATTCTATCAAAATATAGATATGTCTTAAATGTCTTCTTCGCGATTCTGAAAATGGCAACTAGTATACGTTGTATCTATTTATGAGTCAGGAGAATATCATTTTGGAAAAAAGATTGTCTCGTCCTAAATCTGGGACGCCTCTTCTTTTTTTCTTCAGTGTCTACGAAAGCAGTCTCCCAGTGTGAAAATACTAATCTGATCCGGCCAAGAAATTTTATCGCAACACCAGTATGCAGAATGAAGGTTTTAGGATTTTTTAATCGGTGGCCACTGACATTACCTTTACTCTACCCTATGTTGCGCATGGAAATCGAACAAAAAGTGATTATCTCTGGATAGGATTTATGTCAATACTGTGGACAGAATAGAGTCATACACAAACACACACACACGAAGACAGACACACACATACACTCACATAAACAGACACGCGCGCGCACACAGACACAGGTGCATACACGCACACTCTCACGCACAGACACGTACACACACACTCACACGTACGCACACACAGACAGACACGGACACACACATACACTCACGCACACAGACACGCGCGCACACAGACACGGTGCATACACACACTCTCTCGCACACACAGACACACACACACACTTTCTCACACACAGACAGACACGCGCACACACACTCTCATTCTTCCCCATACACAGACACGTACACACGCGCATGCAGACACACACACTCACTCACACACAGGCACGTATACACGAACACACACACGCATACACACGCTCACACACAGGCACGTACACACGCACACACACACGCATACACACGCGCACTCTAACACAAACACACACGTGCGCGCACACACTACACACTCTTTCTCACGCACACTGACAAGCACGCACACACACACACACACTTTCTCACACACAGACACGTGCATACAAGCACACACACACATTGTATCACACACACAAAACACGCATACACACGCACACACATACATAAACACGCAGAGGCACGCACGTGTACACGCAGAGGCACGCACGTGTACACGCACACAAACTTTTTCTCTCACACAGACACGTACACACACACAATCTTTCTCTCTCTCACACATACACATAGACACGCACTCACACGCACAAACACATATAATATTAATTCAATTCTAGTGACTTTATAGTATTGCAATAGGATTTCTTGGATGGATTTTACAAACAACTGAATATATACCCCATGCCTAGTTGGAAAGTGAATTAACTTGATGAATTATTATTAAAAGTATATATACGGATGGTAGTATTTTGGATTTTACTAGAATATTAGATGTACGCTGGAGTTTATTTGTTCGAGTTCAAGTAGGATTTGCGATTTTGAACTAAAAACAAAAATAAAAACAAAACAAGAGAATGTGAGATTTGAACATGTTGATATTTCACATTTTAAGATGCAGAGAAAAAAATAAAGGAGGTCAGCTGTTTGGATGTCAATTTAAACGAAAGAAAACAGAATCGAGCAGTTAAAGAAATGAAACGCATTTAATTACAATAAATTAAATTAGCAACTTGGATGGAATTGAAGTTTTAACTCAGGGTTTAATAGAGAGAGAGAGAGAGAGAGAGAGAGAGAGAGAGAGAGAGAGAGAGAGAGTGGGTAAGAGAAAAAAAGAAGAGAGAGAAGGAGAAAGTGAACGAGAGTGGGTGAGAGAGAAAGAGAAAAAGGGAGAGAGAAAAAGAGAAAGAGAAAGAGAGAGTTGTTTGAGCCCAGAGCGAAATTTGGCCGACCTCGTTTGTATATGTCGAGGATGAAGTCATCAAACAATTGAATCTTTTACTATGTACATATGCAAATTAAGTTGTAAATCGACACCTGAAACGAATATATGCTCATAATAACTCACCTCAGTTAGAAATAGAGAGATAGAGAAAGTAAGTGGGAGTAAGAAAGGTAAAGAGAGAGAGAGGGAAAAAGAAAGAAACAGAAAGAAAGAGGGTGAGAGAGAGTATATGTGAGAGGTAATTTATGAAAGAGAGTCTATAAGAGAGAGAGAGAGAGAGAGAGAGAGAGAGAGAGAGAGAGAGAGAGAGAATGGCTGTCTAAAGAGAAATGTAGTCGATTACTTTTATATGAGAGTGGAGGATGAAGTCATCAGAGCCCTTCCTCTGATTACTATTACTATATTGCATATATACAATTTGATTTGTAATAGAAATATTTTCCTATAAATACAGATACCCACCTCAGTTTCAACCAGAGGTAGAGAGAGAGAGAAAGATAGAAAGAAAGAGATAAAGAAAGGAAGAGAGAGAGATAGAATGAGGGAGAGAGATAGAATTGTACTAGCTTAAAGAGAAAATTATCTATGTGAGTGGAGGATGATGTGATCAAAGTACTTTTGTTTCTTTTTGCTATGCACATATCAAGAGTCTTGAACATCTACGCAGTATCAATCCTCTTATTTGGCAACGATCGCATAAATGAAGATTTGTAGCAACATATATATGATTCTACAGAAGGATACCGAGAATACCATGGACAGAGCATGTATACAACAAGCAAGTTTTAAGTAAAATGGAAACAAACAACAAAAAGAAGACAATCAGAAAGAGGCATTTGAAACTACTGAGAGTACTGCAAAATAGGAGGATTTCTTTGGTAACAAAGAAAAGAATACTGAGCTGTTACGTGACATCTGTCGGCAGCGAATGTTGGACGGTTTCCTCAAAGATGAAGGGACTCGAGTCGACAGAGATGTGGTTCTACAGAAGGATACTAAGGATATCATGGACCGAGCGTTTAAGCAACGATGAGATCTTAGAGATGTTGAAAACAAGAAGGAGGCTTATACTTAATATCAGGAAGAGACAGCTGAAGTTTTTGGGACACACAATGAGGAAGGAGGGCCTAGAGAATCTGATACTCACGGGTCGAATAGAGGGAAAGAGAGACAAGGGAAAACAACGAGTGACATACATGGCGGACTTAAGCAAGTGGATGTCAGAACGTGGTCTGGGGGAGGTAGCAGAAGGAAGGAGCCTGTTGAGAGCTGCAAGGGATAGAGGGAGGTGTAGAGCCATGGTCACCTACGTCCTGAAAGGATATGTCACATAAAAAGAATGAAAGAAGAAGGCAAACTTGATTGATTGATTCGTTTCCTATGGCTTATAAACACTTTGCAAGACAAAAAAATTATTTTTAAATTGTAAGAATTTTTTTTTAGATAATAATGATTTAGTGATAAAAGTCTTACTAATTAAGTCTTACTGATTAACCCATAGCTGGGGAATAGGAGGTTAATCTATTCTTTTCCCAAGGATATTTAACACAACCAGCTAGAACTGGAACTCGGCTCTCCGATTAACAACTCCCAGTCATTATCCACAACACCACACGTACATCCAATTTTATAGCACTTCGTCTTCCCAAGCGGTCATCCATCTGGGAACTAACCAGGCTTGACGTTGCTTAACTTTGATGATAGTGCGGGAACTGGTGTTTCAATTGTATATGGCCGTAAGCCGTCTGAAGGGAAAGGGGGCAGAGGGAAACATCGAATAACCTACCGTAATGATTTTGTGTAAATGAATAGCACAAAATGGATTGAGCGGGATAGGAAGTTGTGAGGGATAGGAAGTTGTGAAGAGCCATGAAAGTACATGTCCTGAGCCAAAACGGTACATAAAAGAAGAGAATACCTGGTAACTGGCTGGTGTGAAAAGGCTTGATAGCTAAGCTAGTACTTTGAATTCATCATTTTGAACTAAAAAGTGCAGAGAAAGCGTAATTTGAACGTGAGATGACGTTTCGCATGATAAGGTGTTGACAAAAAGAAGGTAGTTATTTGAATGTCACCTGAGACAAGAGAAATCATGGGTTGACGTTTCGCAAGATAAGATGTTGAAAAAAAAGCGAGGTGTTTAGATGTCATCTGAGACAAGAGAAATCATGGGTTGATGTTTCACATGATAAAATGTTGACAAAAAATGGAGGTGTTTAGATGTCACCTGAGACAAGAGAAATCATCGGTTGACGTTTCACATAATAAGATGTTGACAAGAAAAAGTGAGGTGTTTAGATGATATCTGTAACAAGAGAAATCATGGGTTGACCATTCACATGATAAGATATTGACAAGAAAAAGTGAGGTGCTTACATGACATGTGAGACAAGAGAAATCATGGGTTGACGTTTCACATGATAAGATGTTGACAAAAAAGGGAGGTGTTTAGATGTCATCTGAGACAAGGGAATTTCAAAAAAATTGTCAGCTCAAAGGAAACCTAATTACCATGACGCTTAAAATCTCTAGTTGGGCTGTAAAGCAAACGGAATGAGCAAAATCCTGGTGTGACTAGACAGATAATGAATAAAATGATTGATCGCTGTTGTCAGTTATTAAATACTAATTCTTAATCAAGACGATTAATCTTAATCGTGAAGGTAATTCTTAATCAGGTACATTATTTTAATAAATAACTAAGTTTTGCACATTTATGTAAGCCCAAATTTTATTGGTCCTGAGCTGTCATCTTAGCTTCAGTCACATTCCCATCGCCGTAACGTAGCTTCCCTCTACCTTTACTATAAATATTTTCATGGTAGTGAACTTTACTCTATCGTACCTAAAATTTAGGAATTTAAGAGCAGTATTAGATTGGCCGCAAGGTCTCGTCAATTTACAGTTGACTTGGCTAGATGTAACCGTAAGTTCTATGGTAACAGTTTATTTTCTCGCACTTCTCGCTCGTAGAAATCTCTCCCGTCTCTTCTATAGTCTCCAATCAACTTTGATGCAAAAAATGTAAATTCAATGCTAATATTAGGTTGGTGCAAAAATAATGTCGTATTCTCACATAGTAACATATGTAAGAAAACGACATTATTTTTGCCCAAACCTAATAGTTATCTCCTTTCTTCTTGATTACTCTTAATATTTCTCTTTTTTCATATTCTTTCACACTTGATAACCCATTGTGAATTAGTGGCTTTATTGCCTTGCTTCTGGTTAAATAAATAAAAAAATATAACCGTCAATGTTGGTACTATAAATATTGTAATATACAATTCCGAATGAGGTACAGAATGGAAATCTTAAAAAAAAACATTGAAAGAGTAGGTTAGTTGATCAAATCCATTTAACCGTTACAGGCCAGTCCTGCTTGAATAAACTGTATTCACTGTCTGCCAATCTCACAGGTCTATACAAGATCCAACCCGAAATAGATTTTTAATTTATAGTATATGAGTGATTTTTTTAGGCATAATCTATCTATGTCAGTCACTTTTATGAGAGAGTGGTGATAAGAATACTTCTAAACATGAGAATCTGGGAAGAGGTTTTTGAACAAGCCAAACTCGCAGAGACTTGGAAAATGATAAATTACATTTATCAAACTAACCCACGCTTGGTTACCTCAGTAAAGGCAGTCCGATTCTGACCTTTTGGCGCAGACACTTAGTCGAAAAGTTGGACAGTAGCCGGGGAATCGGGATAACAGTTGTCGAGATGGGGATCAGCAGTTGTGGTCCGCTTGCCAGACACAGCGAGTTAACATCACTATTGCATGCTGCCACCCATTACTCCACCCTTGCAAGAAACTACCCGAGAAGTGCTAGACAAATAAAGAAATTGTCCTCACTCTGAGAAATTTTCGTTTATGCAAACGTTTATGCAGACTGACAATCGAACGGAAAATTTGGAGACTATGTTTTGGTGACAAATTTTTGTCTGCTACCAAAGTTGCTTTACCGAATTGTTGAATCGATATACTAGTCACCAGTCTGGGGTATTAATGTTCTTTTTAACGATATGATGGGAATTAGACTGACACTTACTAACTCACCCACTGGCCGTAGTTAGGTAGAGACAATAGCAACGAAGAATTAAACTGATATTTAATCATTGACAAATTAACACTCTGTTATTGTTTCTACAATCAAGCAACGGTTGTCTGTCCTGAAAGTCGTTTCCTTCCATCTTCTTACTCCATTAACTCTTTAGGACGTTTCAACTAGTTTCACCTATGACCTCATCAGGGCAAAAACTTAAGAATAACGTATGTGAAGAAGAGTGAGTGGCGGAATGAAGCTACCTGTAGTAGGAGGTGGTAGTGTTGGGTTATAATACACACACACACACACACACACACACATACACACACACATACACACACACACACACACACACACACATATATATATTTATTAATCGGTATCACCCAAGTAAGGCAATAATGTTACTAAACCACAAGGGGTTACAGAATATCGAAGAACTAGGAACAAAAATAATAACGATGATCAAAAAGATAAGGGAGTAACCAAGAGGACAATAGACAGCGATTGAATTGCATTTCAATTTTTGCAGATTAAAACTGGCTGGAATCCGAGGGGCCTGGAGGGAGTTCCATAAGAAGTACAAGTGAAGAAACCGTTAGCATAGAATTTACGGCTACATCTAGACAGCTTAACTGTAAATTGATGAGTTCTCTGTCAAGCATTGTGCTTAAATAAAAAAACAACAAAAAAAACAGCGCACCATTGCGAAGAGTTCACCAGAACAATTACAACAATTACCATGAGAGTATTTATAGAAAAGACATAGAGTGGCAACCTTACGCCGGTGGGAAAATGACTGGTGCCGAGCGACCAGATCAGGACTAATGATATTGCTGATTATTCTTTGGATCTTATCAAGAGCTCAAGGTAAATAGCAGGGACACAGGACCATATGTGGCAGCAATATTCTAAACATGGGCGAATGGTAGACATGGATATCTAAGATAGATTCTGGAAAGAAAAATTGTCTCGCTCAACATAGTGAACCGACTTTCTTAATAGCTGACCTAGCAATGGATTCAATATAGTCTTTCCAATTCATACCAGCAGAGAACGTGAGCTCGAGAAGGAGTAACAAGTCACTTTCCTGGAGGTTAGGATCAGCCATGCTGATGGAAGGCAGCGAAAGGTCTCTTTGGATGATTAATGGAGAGAAGTTTAGTTTTCGAGGCGTTAAAATTAACAAGCCATCTTTTGCCCCAGTTAACGATGGACTTGAGGTCATTTTGGACATCGACTGCCATTTTGACCTTGTGATCAGCCTTACTATCAAGACAGGTGTAAATGCTTGTGTCATCAGCATAGATACCAAGTTGAGAGCTGATGTCATCAACGAAGTCATTAATGAAAATTTAAAGCAGAGTAGGACCAAGGATGAAGCCCCAGGGGACACCTGCATTAGCACGAAAGGATCTAGAAGAGTGTCCGTTCAGAATAACGTTCATAAATGTATAGCAAATAAATTTATTACAGAAATTCACTGTGACTACAGAAATACTTTGTAAATGAATTTGTTACAAAATTGCTGGGAGTGATTGTCAATGGTCAGGAATTAAGGTAAACATTTTGTAAATTTTGACCCACGTATCATCGATTTATGACAATATAATCGCGTCTCCTCTCGTCGACGAACGTTAGACCATTACTAAACTAACAATACAGATAAAAAATGTCTTTGCATTTGATGACAGTGTTGAATTAAAAAAGACTGATAGCAGCAAAAAAAACAAACATGCAAACAGAACATTAAACAACTAATAAAGAAAATAAAAAAAAGCTGGTTAATACTCTGAGAAAGAAACATCTTCTGGAAATTAGAAACCAAATGAATGAATCATAATAGCATTGATTATGTGTTGAAATGTGGAGAAAAGTCAAAACCAATGATTATATCATACAATGAAAAGCAAAACAAAACAAATATCCCGGTAACACAGACAGAAACAAAAACAAAAACAAACAAAAGACGAAAAAAAAAAAAAAATAAAAAACAAACCCCCCCAAAAAAAACAACAACCCCCAAACAAAATATTTCCAACCGTACTTCAGTCAGGATAACACCAAACTGAAGATATCTTAGAAAATAGAATAAATTCCAGAATATATTCGAACATTACAAAGCTTATCCCAAAATTTAAATGACAATGAATCTAGTGACGAAGAAGTCGAAAAAGTAATAACACTCTTCCTCGGTCTTTTCAACAGGAGTAGAGGTTTATCCCTTGTTTCCGGTTTAGGATTGGGTTTCCGGTTCCTTCGAAAGTCTACTTTTATGTCTAAAGTATACTTCTAATGCCTCCGCTTAAACCCTGAAAATGTATTTATTATTTAATTTTTATTCATTTATTTTCCTTTAGTAGTAGTAGATTGGTTCGCTTATAGTCTGGTTTACATTCCTTCCAGGTTTTTTGAACAGCAGTAGAGGTTTATCCCTTGTCTTCTGTTTAGTATTGTGCTTCCGGTTCCTTCTAATGTCTACTTTTAAGTCTAAAGTATACTTCTAACGCCTCCGCTAAAACCCGAAAAATGTATTTACTATTTAATTTTTAATTTTTATTCATTTATTTTCCTTTGGTAGTAGTAGATTGGTTCACTTATAGTCCGGTTCACACTCCTTTCAGGTTTTTTTGAACAGGAGTAGAGGTTTATCCCTTGTCTTCTGTTTAGTATTGAGTTTCCAGTTCCTTCTAATGTCTACTTATACACAATACATCTAATTTTTCCGCCTAAACGCTGAAATTTATACTATTTATTTATTTTTCCTCTATAAGAGTAGATATGTTCACCCACCTTTGCAGATTTTTGAGCAGAAGTAGAGGTTTATCCTTTGGTTCCTGTTTAGGATTTGGTTTCCGATTCCTTCTAAAGTCTACTTCGTCTCTACACTCCTAACTCTGCCTAAACTCTGAAATTTTATTTACTCGTTGTAAAATCATAGTTACCAAATAGGAAATTTTACACTTGTTTTGTTGAGTAGCACATGATTTTACTTACCTGATCTTACTAAGGTAGGATATGACACAAGGTCTTTTTTTAATGTGCCGAGCCAATACGAGTATATATATGGACCAAGGAAAAAGAAACTGCTCAGTTTCTGTCACGCTGGCGTCAATATTACACCGATCCCACTTCACTTAGTGTAGTGAAGAAGACACTGAAATCCCCGGGATCAAGCGCCTTCTCCTATCTAGGAAAAGGAAAACAAATACCATGTTTTGATCCAGGCCTCAAGGTTGAGAGAAACTTCCTTTTCTTATCCAGAAACCGTCTTCCAAACACTACAGACTGCTTTGACCAACAAAGTCATATATATCTAGTGATTACACGACAAAACCGACTCATTTTAACCAGGAAGAAATGAAAGTCCCTATCTGTTTAGCCATGGACTATGCCTTAACAAGTTTTAAAAAGCATAGGTTAATATACCTTATCACAGTTCAAATGAATTTATTAATCCAAATAACACCTGTTTTCCCTTGTATAGCGATGGTGAAAGGTACTCTGCTGATGTCATAGGTGTTTATCGTTTGTATAAGAATAAACTTAAATAAAATATCAACATTTTATACCAAGTATTTCAACAAGCAGGTCTTCAGTTAAACCTTTCTAAAACAGAAATCACGATCTGTAATTCGAATGAGCGTAGCGATGGCATCTAACGTGAATCCATCATAAATATTCAGAATGTGGAATGAATAAATTTTAAATGTAGCGTTGTAGCTCAGACCAGGCACCAGGTTCGTTCTCAGGATGCAGCCTTTTCTAGTCAAACGCTTGAGGCTTAAAAATAACTCTTCGGTCAGATCGTTACCCACGAAATAAAACCATGAGAGGTGTTATGGTCCAGGTTAGGACCAAGAAAGAAGAACACGAACAAAAGAGTGGAAATAACGAAGGCATATTACACGAAATAATAATACAAGATGTGGAAGGTGTTAGCATGACTGTCAGTCTGGTTTGGAGTGAACTACTATTGGCTCGACTCGATTCGATATTTACTTGCCCCCTCCACGAGGGAAAGATGTGGCACAAGGCCGAGTTTAACGTGGGTTTCCCGAGCTCGTAGCCTCGTCCGGGTTCCTCTCTGCTCAGAGGCAAAGAGTTCGATCGTCAAGCCGAGAAGCTCTGCTCGATTCGCCCCTCTCTCTTGAGAGACGTAGTATATATAGTTTTAGGAAAAGTTCATTCTGTAATTATAGGTAAGGACCCATGACAAGATGATTATAGCAGTAGGAAAATTTTGTTCACTTGTAACCTTCTGCTGTTGTCGAGCAAGGCAGAGATGAAGCGGAGGCGAGGGGGTGGACAATCTAACGGGCGTGTTTTCTTTTACGCGCTGCGGGGTTCGGTCTCTCGTTCCTCTTTGTCAGCTCTCTGTAGATTTCTCTGTTTTCGGCGCCAGTGACCACTGTCTTATAGAGAACAGCGTTCTTTGTCTTGTGATCTTTGTCTAAAAAAGTAATTCATCAAGAAGTCAAGATCTGGCTTCACTCAGTGACCTTTTTTGTCAGGGTCGTTTGACATGTTCCTGTGAGGTCCATTTAACTGATAACCATCAAGACAATAGCTGTCTGAAACCATTTCTGTAACGCCCTTCAAATGTTTTTATTTAACAAGACATCGGCTGACACTGATATCGCTACATAAACTCTTCAAATACCTCGGTGTATGGATCAGTCGTAGTAATCTTAGTACAGGAAATAAGGAAATTGAACTCGGGATAAGTTTACGCTAGGGTTAGTTTTCTCCAACACTGTAAGATAATGCAAAACCAACTGTCAAAATAGTGCAATATAAAAGCTTCTTATGCAATGGTCAGTTCTGTTAAAGCAAAATAATGATTCTCCAGTTTTCTTTCTTTAATGTACATGATTGTTCTTGGAGAATATAGCGGAGTGGTTTCACGTTGCTTTCTACACAGTTTTGAATAGAGTGTTGTTATCCTCGTTTAGTTACGCTATCAAGGCAAGAGATCCTATTCTGTCCTGCTATTTTACCTAAAGCCGGTTTAAAAGAGAAAGATTTGTGTCTTTCAGAAGAGTATTAGAGGGAAGTTTTGGCTGGAATTTTGGCTGCCAATTCCCCTTTGTGAGGCGATAACAACTGCACTTCCCATCGGAGTAGCCTCCGGGCTAAGTAACAGCCTAACTCTCTGCCTTCGGGCGGAAAGGAACCAGGACGAGGCTCCGCCGAAGGGCAGAGTCTCGTTCGGGGTGGTTGACTGCCCCTGAACCCATTTATGCGGGTTCAAAGAGGGAATATTTTTGTCCAAGCCTACGGGCTCGGAAATCCCACGTTAAACCCAGCCTTGTGTCATATGTAACCCTCGTGGGGGGTGGCTAAATATTACTTCCCATCGGAGTAGCAAAACGCAACACAACTCTCTGTTCTGGGGTCAATACCTCTTACTTTATTCGAACACTCATTTAACTACCATAGAGAACCCTTTCTGCCTGGCCGACGCTAGATAGGGCAACTCACTACGCCTTCTCGGCCTCACGTTTTCAACTGATTTTAAGTGGAGCGACGATATCGAATCAATTCTGTATCTACTGCAAGGAAAGTTGGATCACTGTATCGTGCTAGAAAATTTTTCTCGTCAGAATCCATCTTGGAGATTTAGAAATCCACCATTCTTCCGTGCATTAAATACTGTTGCCATATCTGGTCTAGTGCTCCTGCTGTACATCTAGAGATTCTTGACAAAAAAAAAAAAAGATCTGTGATGTAATCGATTTTGACCAGGCATCTCGATTTCAGTCACTTTTGCACCGATGTGACGTGACAACCCTCTGTTATTTCTACAAATATTTTCATGGCAACTGCTCTGACAAGCTTTTTTTCCCCCTGTTGCTCCGAATACATTAATTTAAGCGTGCTACTAGATTGGTATCTAGATCACACACTTTTACTGTTGAAATAGCTAAATGCAACCGCCATTTCTACTCCAAGTGTTTCTTTTCTCGCACTTCACACCTGTGGAACTCCTTTTCGTTTACTTGCTTTCTGATAACTACAAAATAAATAAATAAATAAAAAATAAACTGAAATGCAATGTTAATCGCCATTTTCTGTCTTCTTGACTCCCGTTCATCTTTTGTCCTTTCCCCAATCCTTCCTATTTTCTGCCTTCTCTTTCACTTCCACTCCCTGTACCCCTAATCCTGCGGCATTACCGCTTTGCTTTGGGTGAAATGATTAAAAAATTTATGGGGCTATGTGCGCGTACGTTTATGTTAGTGTGTGCGCAAGTGTATGTATATGGGTATGTATGTGTATTTTCGTGGTCGAAAGATAATTGTCTTTACAGCAGAACCATTTTTTCATGCACAATCAAACACATGTTTTCTTTATTTATAGGAGAAGGGAGGAAGGACAAAATCGAAATTTGAGAAATTCTGGTGCCCACTCACCCATTTAAAACAAGTTAATCTTTTCAACAGACTGGAGACAGTATTCTGGTTTTCAATTTGGTAAAGATTTAGTTCCATTAAGAACCCCATCGCATTCTTAAGCTTTGACAGTCTCAGTTCGCAGATGTTTACGAGCAAGGGAGGAATCATGGATGCCATGGACGACCGTAACTGCTTGACTGACTACATCAATAAGTTCTGATGGTGAATTACACCAAACTCAATACTCTCTCAACAGGTGTAATCGCGATTATTTGAATATGATCAGGTCTTCAGGTTTTTTTTAAAGCCAAATGAGATCAAACATAATGTAGAAACAAATATTATTTACTCTATACGAAAGAGGTTAACTGTTAAGTCATAAAGAAACAGTAACTGGGCATTTCGACGTGGTGTAATCGGTAGCAAGCTTGTTTAGCTAGATCAATTAAGAGGGAATAGTTAGTTCGACCCTCACTGGGTGCCCCATACTTTCTGTTATGGGGTCCACCCCTTTTTCATATAAGTGGACTCTACCAAGTGTACCTGGACTGCTGCCGTTAAATACCCAGAGTTACAGTCAGTGAGGGTAGTCGGATGTCAGTCGATGTCGGACGACTGGCTGAACGGTTGAACTCTCTGCTTTCGGACGGGGAGGAACCCGAACGAGGCTGCGCCGAAGGGCGGAGTCTCGTTCGGGGAAGTAAACTGACCCTGAACCCGTTTATACGGGTTCAGAGGGTATATTTTTGGCCGAGCCCACGGGCTCGGAGATCCCACGGGCTCGGAGATCCCACGGGCTCGGAGATCCCACGTTAAACCGGCCTTGTGCCACATGATACCCTCGTGGGGGGGTGACTAAATACTAGTCGGTAGTAGGAGAGTGAGAGAATATACGAACGGAGATAGTGTGAGGTAACCTCTTGTAGAAGTCAGTTACTAGCACGTAGACTCTAAGGAAGTTCTACTTCGAGACTGTATCTATCTATCTGTATTTGCTACTAACCGCCTTCCTGAATTCACTAACAGTATTACTCTTTGTATGATTGTGTAAATACATTTTATTTCTTATATTTAATTATTGCGTTTGTCATTCTTTGGAGACCGAATTCATCTCGGAATCCACAACACTTTCTGCTTTGTGCCATATGTAAGCTACGTTTAGAAACCCACCATAAAGAGTACTACTACTACTACTACTACTACTAATAATAATAATATTAATGCAAATAGGCCAGGCATCGTCATAAGAGGTTTCTAAAAAGGAACCTGCCAAATAATTGAAATAACTTCCCCACAGAATTCCGATGTTTCTAAAAAGAATTTAAAAAACTGTCAAATTATAAGGCTATGCAAATCGAAGTAACAAAAATGTGGAAACTTAAAATTACGATTGACCCTGTTGTGATTGGGTCATTGGGTATCTTAAAGAAGGGTACTGAATATCATGTGAGTAAAATCTCTTGACACACCAGCACCTCGGAGCCAACTAACATTACTTTGTGCGGAAATGCACACACACCATGCGCAAAACTCTCTCCATCTAAACGAAACGTCCAAAATGTACATAGATAACATTCCTACGGTGCCCTTTTTACTTATAGACATTGGAGGGGACTTGGTTATTAGGCACTTACTCTCTGGCAAAATGATACCATGAATAATAATAATAATAATAATTTGGGTACGTCTATTAGGGACTGACCTATAGTGCATCTCCCTTTATCAGCAGGAGCAGTGAGGGAGCATCATGGCTGTGTATCGAAAGTATTTTTTTTTACTTTTTATTTTATTTAGGCTAAAATGAGTTTGCTAGTTTGTAAAGAGTAGTAGTAGTAGTAGTAATAATAATAATAATAATAATAATAATAATAATAATAATAATAATAATTTTGGGACCAGGAACGGATTAATCTATTTACATAGAATACTATTGGAAAAACAATTCTCAAAATCTCCAATCTCCCAATCAGAGGCTTTGCCGTCGAAGGTAGTTTATCGGCATATACAGGATTAATTATCGTATAGACATAGGTAATAATGGTTACACTCACAATGAGGTTACTTACATTGAACTACATTTGGGACTTAAATTCACCTCAAGCTGAACTAAAGGATATAAGGCCGTTCCATAAAGCATTTGATTCCCACTACCATACTCAATCTTTACAAGAGTCAAATCAGACACAAAATAGAGTATTGCCACCATAGAATATTGCTGTCATATATTGTCCAGTGCCCCTGCTATTTACCTGGAGCTAATTGATAAGATCCAAAGAAGAATCAGCAATATTATTGGTCCTCATCTAGCAGATCAGCTTCAGTCAATTGCCCACCGCCCTAAGGTTGCCTATCTGTGTCTTTTTTTTATAAATACTTTCATAGTAATTGTTCGTATGAGCTCTTCGCAATGGTACCTAAACAGTATGAATTTAAGCGCAATACTAGACTGGCATCGAGATCTCATCAATTTACAGTTGAGCTACCTAAATGTAGCCATAACTTCTAGGCTAACAGTTTCTTTTCTCGCACTTCTCGCTTGTGGCACTCCCTTCTGGCTCCATGTTTTCCAGCCAACTTTAATCTTCAAAAATTTAAATGCACTGTCAATCGCTATTTACTGTCTCCCTGAATGTTCTTTTCTCTTTCTACTCATTACTAATGTTTCTGTTCCTAATTCCTCCACACCAAGTAACCCTTTGCGTGTTAGTGGCTGTACTGCCTTGCTTGCGATGACACCGATTAAAACAAAAACAAGAATGGAGTTGACCAAACCTCACTTTCCAGCCTTGACAGAGTTCAAAAGTGTTTATGCGGACTTGTAGGCGATGAATTATTTCCCATCCATTAACCTCTCTCCCACAGACACAACATCGCAAGTCTCTCGCTACTCTATCGCTATTTCCATGGAAAATCTCCTGATCAGTTACATTCCTAAGTTTCACGAGTTCAAACATTTACAGGTAAGATCCGCCATGTCATCCACATTCCTTTTCATATTCCATTCTGTTCGGACAACTTCTTCCCAGGGACCGCTACCTTATGGAAAAGACTCCCGAGAGGATGCTCCCCCGATCATTACAATCTTAACCTCTTCAAACCTAAGGCCAACCGTTACCTATCGTACGTATCGTCATAACCTGCATTTACTTCCCCTCCACCGTCCTACCTCCTTATTTCGTGACCTATTTTGACTGGCTCTTGGGCCTCGTGTTGGGTGTACATTTAGTAAAGAAAAAATATGAGAAAGCTAGGTTCTGATTTATAGAAGCTATATGTTCTGAAAAAGAGCTAGACTGGCAACTCTGGTTCTAAGCATGCGTCTATTTAGTTGATGATGAAGCGGCTTGGAGCAACAGAAGGATGCTGAGAATAACCTGGACCGAACATGTGAGCAAAGACGAAGTTTTAGGGTAAAGGAAAACAAAAAGGACACTTATACAGACAGTTGAAATTTCTAGCGCATATTATGAGGAAAGAGGGAGCGAAGAAAAGAACGTATGACCTACCTAGCGAGCCTGAGTAAATCGATGTCGGATTAAGATTAAGGAGAGATTTAAAAAAAAATAATTTCACCCTAAACAAGGCGATAATGCAACTAGGGCGCATGGGGTTACTAGGAGTGAAAGAGAATAAGGAGACTTTAGCGACGGGAAGTGAGGAGAAAGCACAACAAAAGAACAGGATTCAGGATGATAGAAGATAGGATTGGCATTGCATTTAAATCTGTGCAGATTATAGGCGCCAGTGAAGGAAGTAATCGGAGTTCCACAGGCGAGACGTATGAGAAAAGAAACTATTAGAGTAGAACACACGGTAGCTAGTTCAACAGTAGAATGGAGAAACCTAATTGCCAATCTAGTAGCACGTTTAAATTCATGCATTCGACACAACAAGGAGGAAGCAATATTCAATTTAATAATACAAAAATGTGGCAAAAGACCAAAAAAAAGAAGGATAGGGGAAAATGGTCTTCAGTCTGTCTTATCTTTCTTACACCAAAACAACACATTCTTATTTACCATTCTTGCTACAGCCACAAAGACTCTATGATTTCCTAACTAGTTCCCATATGTACAATTTGTCTACGGCAATGTTTCTTAATGTGGTCCAGGTGGACCACCGGTGGTCCACATAGCATTTCTAGTGGTCTACAGAAACTTTGTAGCTATAAAAAATTATAGCAATTTCACAAAAATGTATCTAAATTATTCATACTTTACAGAATTAAAATTTTGTTTAATTACACAGATCGCCATTATATTTGAAAATTTTGAAATTACGCAGGTATTCATTGAGTATTTTAGTGAGAAAAATTGAACAGCCTAAAAGTAAAAGTAGGAGTGGTCTATTTGAATTCTTTTGAAGAAAAAAATGGTCCATGGACTGAAAAAGGTTGAGAAGCACTGGTCTACGGGTTGGGAGGATAAAAATAACAACATTTAAAAATGAAACCCCAGTGAGGAAATCTCATCAGAACAATTTTCATAAAAAATATTTGTAGAAAAAGGCAGACAAGCCACGTTACGCCAGTGAGAAAATGACTGAAGTTGAGTCTAAGCCAGGCCAGGTTCGATTTGATAAAAAGACAAAAATTATTAAGAGCTACAAATGACGGGACATTGTGGAGAGCCATGATCGCCAATGTCCTGAAGTGGCACGACACAAATATGTTTATTCAGTTATTTCTTCTGCTATATAAATGTAAAGTTATGCATATTTTCTTTCACGGTAATTTGTCGCGAATAAATTGAGGTCAAATTTCGCGAATTATAGCATGCAGCCGTTTTTCTTTCTTATGCTTATTAACATATTGCAAAAGATAGATTTACGCATGCACAAACCCGAATAAGAATTTTTACAACACCATTTCCCAGGTTATAAACCAGCTTGGAAATTGTCTGTATGATTTTACTTTTTTTCATACAGAGCATCTGGAAGCGTCTTGAAATGAAGAAAAAAAAAAAAGAAAAAGAGAATTATCTTCAGGAAAAGGAAGTTAAAAAAAATCTCTTTCCTTGAAGATTTTCTGCCTGCTGTCGTAAAATCCGCGATTGTCTCGTCTCATAAATAATTAGTTTCATTTCGAACTGCACGGGGTGTGGGAAGGCTGGAAACCCAGCCATACTTGTCTGTCTGAATTTTCTAAATACGACTTTGTTATTTAGAATTTTTATTATCTTTATAAAACCAAAAGGGGGAAAAAACACGTCATTCTTTGGCCAATTAATATTGTTGTGTTATTCAAATCTGATGAAAAACTATTCGGTGATGAAAGGATTAATTTCTACTCGTAAAATATTTGCGAATCATTTACGTGTATGCAATCACGAAACAAAATACATACAATTGCATAATTCTGAGAAAATTCACACTCTCTTTCTATCTCATTTTGTTCATTATCTATCTATCTATCTATCTATCTATCTATCTATCTATCTATCTATCTCATTCAGTTCATTATCTTATTTTGTTCATATCTATCTATCTATCTATCTATCTATCTATTTATTTTTTTTCATATCTATCTATCTATCTATCTATTTCATTTTTTTCATATCTATCTATCTATCTATCTATCTATCTATCTATCTATCTATTTCATTTTTTTTCATATCTATCTATCTATCTATCTATCTATCTATTTCATTTTTTTCATATCTATCTATCTATCTATCTATCTCATTCAGTTCATTATCTTATTTTGTTCATATCTATCTATCTATCTATCTATTTCATTTTTTTCATATCTATCTATCTATCTATCTATCTATCTATTTCATTTTTTTCATATCTATCTATCTATCTATCTATCTCTCTATCTATTTCATTTTTTTCATATCTATCTATCTATCTATCTATCTATCTATCTATCTATCTATCTCATTCAGTTCATTATCTTATTTTGTTCACATCTATCTATCTATCTATCTATCTATCTATCTATCTATCTATCTATCTATCTATGAAAATAAATACCTTAGAGGAGCTCTTAGATATACGTGGTGCGACAATTTAATTCCCAGAATGGGCCTTTGAATGCAATGTTTGCTCGCCGCCTTACTATTAGCTTCTGTCACCGTTGTATCCTTAAAACGTTACAAACAGACAAAGGTGGTACTCGAGTGAAAGGAACAGCAACACGGGCGTAGATAGAAGAAAGAGAGGTTTATTGTAAAAGAGAATACACTACTGAAAGACAGGAAATCGACTAACACTTCCCGAAGCCAGTCAGACTGATAGACAGACTGCCGTATGTCCTGTGCACACTACATATATTACTGATATAGTCAGTCCACAATAGGTACTAGGGAAAGTGGAACATTCCATTACAACAGCCACTTTCAAAGTACTCCTCTTGTGAAGCTGTGTACTTCGTGGGACGATGGTGCCGTTAATGGAAATATTCTTGAGACGTGTTTCTCTGAATATCTTACAATAATGTAGTAGTCACTTGCTGCTTAATGTCAGGATATTCTTTCAATTTTTGGGAATAGCCAAAAATCACAGGAGGCTAAATATGGAGAATAAGGCAAATGGTCCAATTTTGTAATGGCTTTCTTAACCAAGAATTTTTAAACTCCAAAAGTATCCTTTTTTTTCTAAATTCCATAGCCTCTATTATAATCTGCTACAGTGTTTCATTATTCATATTCAGTTCTTCTTCTATCAGTCGATCTGAGCGCACTAGCATTTCCACTCTGTCCACATTTTTTTTAAGCATTACGCCCCGAGCAAGGCGTGAAGCCACTAGGATGCAGAAGATTTGGAGCGAGAGCAGATAGGAGTGACAGAAGAAATGATGAGGAGAGGGATAGTGGATAGATCAAGGTAACTGGAGATGCCGATGGACATTAGATTTGAATAGTTGGAGATTATAGCTCGCAGGGAAACAGTAATAGGGAAGGGTTTTCCACAGGCGAGAGGTGCGAGGTATGAAGCTATTAAAGTAGAAGAGACGGCTACATTTAAAAGTTTCTACAGTGAAAGGGTGAGAGCAGGGTGCCAGCCTCGTAGGGCGCTTGAATTCATGGAGTCTGAGAACCAGTGAAAGCAGCTCATCGGAGCAATTACCATGAAAGTATTTGTAGAAAAGTCAGAGAGAGGCGACGGCGCGTCTGTGAGAGAGAAACTGTAGACGAGATGCCAGATCAGGGCCAATTATATTACATATCCGCCTCTGGATCTTGTCAAGAACTCCGAGGTAAACAGAAGGTGCCCCAGACCATACATGGCAGCAATACTCCACGCAAGGGTGAATGGTTGATTTGTATATTTGAAGTATCGATTCCGGGGAGAAAAATTTCCTGGCGCGGCACAGAGAGCCAACTTTCCTCGGTGGACGAAGCAATGGACTCAATGTATTTGTTCCATCTCAGGTCAGCAGTCAACGTGAGACCGAGCAGACGTAGAGAGTTGCTCTCAAGAAATTGACTATCAGACATTCTAATGGGGGACAGGGTAGGATCTCTATGATGATTAATAGAGAGATTTGCATATGTTCTGTGTTTTTTCGCTGCTCACTATTTGTGTATTGTACATGTCATCTTATTCTTAATTTAATCGCCAGTGTCAATCAGAAACGTTCGATTTCTATATAGTATGTTCACGATAACCCATTTTAATAGAAGCTAACATTTCACTCGCACGTTTAATAACCTTTACACAAAACCGCATGTTAATCCACTGCTCCAGATTCCTCTTATTTTCTTCAAATGACTTCATCTTTGTTATTATCACGACGTTTCGGCCCATGTGACTCCCAGCCTTCTTCAGGTATCTGTCGATCCGTGTAAACTTCAAGTGGTTTCGAACTTCACATTTTATTTAATGTACGAGGATAGATTGTTCTCGTTCCGCCGTCCATACCTGAGGAAATGTCGTTTTGTTCTTTATTTTTTTAGGGTACTGCTCAGTGATGGTTAGATCTGTTTCCACTGAATCTGTACTACCCGGGTCAAGGATTGAACTCACAATTATTGTGCAACAAAATACACTATCCAATGCTTTAATCCTCTAAGCTGAAGATTACCCAGATCGATAGACATATGAACAAAGCAAGCAGGATTATAATTGATTGACTGTTTTGATTTTTACGGTTTATCAACCCTTTGTTGGTTATTTAAAACCGAAGCATTTTTTTGAATGTAAGAATAATTCGTTATTTTGCGAGTAAATATTGCATTAACAATATTTTGAGAATAACAGTGACTTTTATAGTTACAAGTGCTACTATTTAAGTCATGGCTTGCAGCGGGGGTGGATTAATACCTTTCTCAAAGATATTTGGGAGTAAGTGAATATAACAAACCTGACTGAAATTCGAACTCGGCTCTCCGATTTCTCATCCAGAACTGCGATCCATTACACCATCCGCACATCCATGCAGGAAGGCTCAATGGATAAAACGTTATGATAACAACAACAAAGATGAGGCTGTAAGTATTATAATCTCTCCTCATTTTAGAAAATCAGACAGAAAAAAAAATGGTCATTCTAAATGTTTTCTTTCCTGCGCAGTTCAGTGATTATCTTCCGAGTAGAAAAGCGCTTAGTTGACTGCTTGGAAAATCAATATTCAGATCCCCTAACTTTTCTTTTAATCTGGATTCGAGCAAGGACCTCAGGCACCAGAGAGAAAGTGCTGTTTCAGCTTCAAAGCGGGCCATAATGTATTTATCTATTATTATGATAACTTTTTTTTAAAAGAGAGATAGATTAAGTTTTGAAAGATAGATCGATCTATCTATTTATTTATTTATTTATTTATTTATTTATTTATTTATTTATTTATCTATCTATCTATCTATCTATCTGATTCCATTCATTCTTTCATATCTATCTATCTATCTATCTGATTCCATTTATTCTTTCATATCTATCTATCTATCTGATTCCATTTATTCTTTCATATCTATCTATCTATCTATCTATCTATCTATCTATCTATCTATCTATCTATCTATCTATCTATCTATCTGATTCCATTAATTCTTTCATATCTATCTATCTATCTATCTATCTATCTATCTATCTATCTATCTATCTATCTATCTGATTCCATTAATTCTTTCATATCTATCTATCTATCTATCTATCTATCTATCTATCTATCTATCTATCTATCTGATTCCATTAATTCTTTCATATCTATCTATCTATCTATCTATCTATCTATCTATCTATCTATCTATCTATCTATCTATCTGATTCCATTCATTCTTTCATATCTATCAATATATATATATATATATATATATCAATATATATATCTATCAATATACATATCTATCAATATATATATATATATATATATATATATATATATATATATATATATATATATATATATATATATATATATATTGGTCCAATGCTCCTTTTGCAAAGCATCTTGCCCGCGGAAATGTTTCCGCGCAGAAAATATAATGGGAAATGAAATGAAAATAATCGATGGGAGACAGATGCCTTTATTTTCGTCCATTTTCTTTTTAATGGCGAAAGTAATATGCTGAAAATTTTCACTTGGAATTCAACGAGGAATGGCAAAAAAGTGAATTTCTATAAAACGCAATCATTTTTTAATTAGTTTCACCAGAAATTCCAATCGAAAAAGTAATTCACGCCGTTGCCACATTTGAAAGGACTAACACCTAAGTCGATTTCGACCGTCATATTTACCGTTGATCATGTATATTCTTTCCATAATCTCTTTGGGTATAGAACACAAAGAGATTATGGAAAGTCCTTCTGATATTTGGCCATGTGGTCAAATTTTGGCATGGTCAATCGGTCCGAATACATTTCAGCAGAGGAAAGTTAGTATAACAAAATGCATATAAAAGCATATTAATAACTTCAAAGTTTAATGATGAAAAATCGTTTATATTTCTGACCGAATTACCTTCATTATCAATTTACGTCCTGGGTATGACGATAAGCTACATACGCGTCCTGGGTAAGACGATAAACTACGTCCAACTGCAAGGGATCTGATCAAGAGGTTTTGAGGAGCGTGGAACCACTTCTTAATTGCTGGTGTTCCCAGGTCCACCATGACCTGGGGTGGTAGCACCTGTTCGGGTCCCAGCTATGGGCAAATAGTTAACGCCTAAAGTGGGGTGAAAACATTATGAAAGTGTAAAAATAGTTTTAATACCAGAAATACTTTGTTACAAATTATTACCAGCAATAAATTTTTGAAGAAAAAAAAAACTATTACCAGGAATACATTTTTGAAAAATATTACCAACAATGTTTTTAAAAAATAAATATTACCAACAATGTTTTAAAAAAATAAATATTACCAACAATGTTTTAAAAAAATATTACCAGCAATACTTTTTTGAAAAAAATATTACCAGCAATACTATTTTGAAGGAAAAAATATTATCAGAAATAGATTTTTGACAAAAGAAAATATAAACAGCAATAAAAATTTTGTCGGCATTAAATAACCCATTGAGGTTGATATTCCGTAAAACAAAACAAACCAAACCAAACCAATCATTATCAATTCAGTAGTGAATATTAAATCTATAAATCGTAAATTATAGATAATTTTGTTTATACAATGGTAATTTAAAATCAAAATTTATAGCCTAACTCTGCAACATCAGATAAACTTGCAGATACGCTGTCGAACATACTTTGTTGATAGTAATAATAGTTTTTTCTTGAGTGTTAATTTAGCACTTTATAACAAAGAATATAATGTAAGGGTTGCGTAACGTTTGTCTGCGTGAAAAGTGAAATCGGCGTGCCGAGTTCAAATTCTAATCGGATCTTTTTCGTTCACTTCGCTTTAATATCCCTGAATAAGGCACGGATTCATCTATCTCGGGTTATGGGTTAAATAGTAGTACAGTCTAGGCCCTCTTTCCTTGGGTGGTAATCAGTCTAGTAGAAGAAAAACTTTGAATTCAAACTTCAGTAAAAAACAAAACAAAATGGTAGACTGGGCTCTTTAGCCTTAGGAAAGCAATAAAGCTTAGAAAAGGACAACTGGAAATTTAAAACCCAAAACTGAAGTTTACACGGATCGACAGACACCTGAAGCAGGCCGGGAGGCACATGGGCCGAAACGTTGTGATAATAACAAAGATGAAGGCATTTGAAGAAAATCCGTCAGATTATCTTGCCTTATGCCAGTGTTTCTCAACATTTGTTTTGACTTCAGGGCGCACTTGTAGAATAACTAAAACTCTGGACACATTTTAAATTTTAATAAGGAAAAATTAGTCATGAAATTTGAAAATATGAAATTTTGGTTTATCATTCCTAAAGAAGATTAGCGGCAGAATTAACATTTACAGAGATTTATGAAGAATCAATTATTTTTGTTTTTTTAGAGAGAATGATGATTTGAGGAAGGCAAAAAGGAAAGGATTATACACTCTTTAGGGATTAAGGGATTTAGAATCCAGTTTAAAATATCAAATAACAAAGTCTTGACTTAGAAATGGAAGCCATGGACTCGGTGTGTCGAGCTTTTTAAAAATAAAGTGTTTTTAAAATATAAAAATAATTCCTAAATTACACTTCTGATAACTTATGGCGCACCTACCTACCTCGGGCTCACCTGTTGAGAAACGCTGCCTTAGACACACCCACTGCTACTTAAGGTGCACTGCCCCTACGATGTTTACGCAATTCATGACTGAGATCGTGATAAAAAATTATATAATATCAATCATCCTATATGGCAGTGAATGCTGGACTATCTTCTCACGGATGAAGAAAAGACTAGAAGCAATTGAAATGAGGTTCTACAGAAGGATGCTGAGAATATTGTGGAACGAACATGTGAGCAACGACGAAGTTTTAGAGAAAATGGAAACAAAAAGGAAACTTATACTTAACATCAGGAAGAGGCAGCTGAAATTTCTAGAGCATATAATGAGCAAAGAGGACTTTGAAAATTTGATACTCACAGGACAGATTGAAGGCAAGAATGTACAGAGGAAAACAACTGATAACTAGCGAGCTTGATTTAATGGCTGTCAGAGCAAGTTTTAAGAGAGATTAGAAAACGACAAAAAGTTATAAATAACAGTAAATTGTGGGGAGCTATAATTGCCCACGCCTTGAAGGGCGATGCAATAATAATAATAATAATAATAATAATAATAATAATAATAGTAATAATAATAAGAAGAATAAGTAGCAGCAGCAGAAGAAGATAATTTAGAAATAATAACAATATGTTTATGTTGAAACCATGTCAAATCCACCGCCAGTCACCATGAATGGATCCCACCCCCAAGGAGGCACCGTGCCTTGTGAGAATATCGGGCCTCAAAGTAACAGACGATCTTAAGTAGAATACGACCCCTTGCTAAAGATGCAGGTAAAACGATTGGCTCCCTGTACTTCATGATATCCTCTACTTTATAAGAGCAAGATCAGGCCGAAAATTGAGTACTGTTGACATATTTGGGTGGGAGCTGCTCAGTCCTCACTTTCCTGTCATGATAGAGTTCAAAAGTGTCTCAGATTTCATGTGGGAGAAGAATTATTCCTCCCCACACTCAACGTCCCTCTCACAGGAGGGATGTGGCGAGTCTCTCACTGCTCTATAGTTACTTCCATGGAAAGTGCTCGGACGAACTACATTTCTTGGTTCCGCCATATCTAACTTTCACGGCTAGGACCCGTCAGGCCACTTACATTGTAGCAAACCACCCATATTCCTCCCGTATTCCATTGACGAGAAGTTCCACTCAAACCGCTTCTTCTCGCTAACTGCTGCTTCGTGGAATAGACTCCCAAGATGGTGTTTTCCCGATCACTACAATCTTAACCTGTTCAAGTCTAGCGTTAACCATTATCTCCCCCTCCTATCAATATAAACTACTCCTTAACGTAACCTTCTACCTCGAGTAACCCCCGGGCCTTACTGTAAAATAAAATTTAAAAAATAATGTGTTTACGTGTGTAAAATAATAAGACTGTGACTAAGTTATAGGCCTATAGATTATGTATAGATTATTTTTCGGTTGAACGATTTGCAAATCATTGATTAAAATTGCTGTATTTTTCTGATGTCATCACTCTTTCAGGTTTTGAAAATTCTTTTTTTTTTTTTACAGTTTCTTTTCATTTCTTTTCATTTCCTTTCATTTTACTTCGTTTTCTCCTTCAATCATTTTAAAAATCTTTTTCTTCTTTTATCTTTTTTTCTATTCTTTTCTCTTTTGACTTCCTTTTTTTCTTTCCTTTTGTTTCTGTTTTACTTTTTTCCCCCATTTTCTTCCTTTTTTTTTCATTTTTTCTTTTCTTTGATCCTCTTTTTCTGTTTGTCTCATTTTACTGTTTTTCTTTTTCTTCTTTTTCGCTTTTCTTTTCATTTTTTCTTCTTCAGATTGAGGAATCTGAGAACCGATTTCGAATTCCACTTGAGTTCATTATATTCATTTACGTGCTAATACCGTTGTGAATGGTATGAATCCAAGTCTTCTTCTACAATCTATGGGAAAATATCAGGCCAGACTGGGTTCTATAGCCTTGGGTGGCAACCGGTCTAGGAGAAGGAAGACTCTGAATTCAAAACCGTATGTAGGTGAAGTACATGGTTTGCACTGACTCGATGACCACGATTACGATCGACAGTCTTCTTTTCCTGTTTTTCTCTCTCGCTTTTCCTTTTCATCCTTTTTCTCTCGCGTCAACACTTTTTTTTCTTCTGACTTTTCATTTTTCTTTTCCTTCTTTCTCCCATTTTCTTTTTCATCTTTTTGTCGTATCTCTTACTTTTCTTTTTCTTTTGCTTCTTTCTCCCCTTTTCATCTGTTTCTCTTATTCCTTACTTTTCTTTTTCTTTTCCTTTTTCTCCGTTTTTCTTTTTCACCTTTTCACTGTTATCTCTTACTTTTCTTTTTTCTTTTGCTTCTTTCTCTCTTTTTCACCTTTTTCTCTTATCTCTTAATTTTGTTTTTACTTTTCATTCTTTTCCCTTTTTATTTTTCATCTTTTTTCTCTTACTTCCCTTTTTTTATTTTTTTCTTCCTTTTTCTTTTTCATCTTTGTCTCTTACGTCTCATTTTTCTTTTTTCTTTTCACTTTTCATTTTTTCTTTTTCTGCTTTCTCCTTTATCTCTCACTTTTCTTTTTACTTTTTTCTTTCTCTCTTTTTCTTTTTCATCTTTTTCTCTTATCTCTCACTTTTCTATTTTCTTTTCTTTCTCTCTTTTTCTTTTTCATCTTTTTCTCTTATCTCTCACTTTTCTATTTCCTTTTCTTTCTCTCTTTTTCTTTTTCATCTTTTTCTCTTATCTCTCACTTTTCTTTTTTCTTTTTCGTTTTTCTCCCCTTCTTTTTTTCATCTTTTTCTCTTACGTCACACTTTTATTTTTTCTTCTCGCTTTCCATTTTTTTTTTCTTTTTCTTCTCCCTCCCTTTTTTCTTTCCGATCTGTTCTCCTCATCTCTCACTTTTCTATTTTCTTTTCTTTCTTTCTCTCTTTTTCTTTTTCATCTTTTTCTGATATCTCTCACTTTTCTTTTTTACTTTTTCTTCTTTCTCTCGTTTTCTTTTTCATTTGTTCTTTTTTTCTTCTCTATCATCTTTTTTCTTTTTCTCTAACTTTTTTTTCCTTTCTGGTTTTCTTTATTTCAATTTCTTTTTCGCTTTCCTGTTGACAAAGATGCATCGAAAAGCGATCATCAATTCATGACGTACCGTAATGACAATATTTTTCTGAAAAGAAATCGTATTTTTTTTTCTTTACGCCATGGGAAGGCAATAAGAACAAAACCGAAGTAGTCGATTCAGACAATAGAAAATTGTATCCTTATAGAATCATACAAGGCATCTGATCATGCTTCCTATTTTTTTTTCTTTTCGATGTCCGTCAATTCGCTGCAATAGTTATTTCTTCATGTCTCCCTCCCGCTACTACACTGTATTCTCCTTTCCCTATCTCGTTATTATGAGTTTTTCAACGATTACATCAGCAAATACTTTAAATAGAAATTATTGCCAGTAGCTGGCGGCACTAATCAAAGGGCCATATATAAACGAACGATGTTTTCTTTTTCGAAATGAAGAAATCTTTATTAAAACAGTTTTCTGGCCAGAAGAAACAAAAGCATTTCTTGCGTCCATCATTCATAATTTTTTATTATTAGCTACGTTTTAAAGTTATTGCGTTCCTTTTTAGACTTCTTCTTTTCTTTGTGTCGTATCCCTTCAGGGCGTGGTTGATAATAGCTCTTCTCAAACTCCTATACTTTGTAGCTTTAAGTAATGTTTGTACACTTACTATTCAACCGACTCTCTATTCTGCAATTTATTTATTGAAACTCATTCGGCTGGTTATTCATTGTTTCCCTCTGATTCTCTTGCCTTCAATATGTCACGTGTGTGCTAAATTCTCCAAGCCTTTTTTCTATCTGGACTCATAACTCATTCTGATTCTAAATTCATGTGTCCTTTATTTATTTTTTTTCTTCTTTAAAACATGCGTTATCCTTGGACTAGCACATGTTTGGATATTAGATGTTGTTTTTCGGGTGGTCGCTGTGGTTCGATGCAAAAAAAAAATGGCTTCATTTAAAAGTGACCCAGTAGTCGAAAAATTACGAAGGCGAAAAACAGTTGAAGAAATCATTCTGATTTATTCATGTGCTTCAACATAAAGACGGGACGGTTGCTACAAATGACAGACAAGGTTCATTCCTCGTTGCGGTGACCAGGAGGTCTGCTGCTGGCTGGCAAAACGGTTCCTATTTTATGGAGGTTGAACTCATTTCTCCTGCCAGCGTTTTTTAAAGATTGTTCAGCCAATACAAAGTCCAAGAGCTAGCCAAAGTAGAGTGTTACCGAATGAGGTTGTTGAAAGGGCGTAAAGGAAAGAATTAAGAAGTGCATATTATTAGAATATTTAAGATAACGGCTGACTCGAAACTTGAAGCAGTTGAGATCGTAGTGATTAAAGAAACATCCTTACGGGAGTATGTTCCCCAAAGGAACATTTCTGTGGAAGAAGCGGTGTGAGATTTTATTAATAGAATATGAAGAAAATAAGGATGTCTATACTGTGTACGTGGCATGGCGGTTCCTAAAAGTCACGTGTTGGGTGACGAACATCAGTTGATTTGTAGATACCGCGAAGGAGATGGACATGATTGTCCGCGTCGTTAAGAAGAAGGCATGGAAACCACGTAGTTCCAAAATAGAACATAAAAATCACCACCGACCTAGCCGTTTCCCTTCGAGAAATATTTCAATTAAGAACATCTCGATTTTTTCCTTTTCACACTCCTTGTTTTATCAACATGTGTTATAGTTTCTCACTACGTGACAAACAGTGACAGGTATAGTAATATTTGTATAAAATTTATTGTATGGAATATCTGTATATAAAATCATTTTGCGCATAATGCATATTTGGCATTCATTTCTTTCAGCTATTCGAATCATTCATGTGTTAAGATGTTAGTATATCACGGATATACTAATGCCTATAATGGGTAACAGAAGATAGCTAGTTTCTCTTCCTATGCACCTCATTAAAAGTAAATCTATCTATCTATCTATCTATCTATCTATCTATCTATCTATCTTAGTTGTTATCATTTAGAATTCTTCATACTGAATTTTAACACTAAAAGATTTCTCCCCCAAAATACACATCAAATTCCTTTGACGAAGAAGTGCGTGGAATCAGTAATTTAACCGTTAATTTAATCTCTCAGGCTCCATTAAATATTTTCCTGACCCATCTAAACATAAGAAATTATTCCATATATATTATTTTTGTGCCTGGGGGTTTAAGGTTAGATTAATGTAAATTGTTGACCGAATAATTCCCTTAATAAGAATTCACAGCACACACACACATACAAATATATATATATATATATATATATATATATATATATATATATATATATATATATATATATATATATGATAAGGTGTATTTAGATAGCAAGAATTATTTCTGACAAGTTTTGTTGATTAATAAAGTACTGTTTATTCATTTTTAAATTAACTTTTAACAATTTCCGAATTAGTTGTTTTATATAATCGGTAAATTTACCAAAATCTTTTTATATTATTTTATTTATTTTCACAAGTACTTTCGAATGTTGCTACATTTGTTTTCAAGGGTTTTATTTTTTGTCTACTTTTGTAACTGTTATTGGTTAATTTCGAGTTACACAAGATGGCGTCATTTATAAATGCCAAACTGAATTTTTATTTGTAAACCAGTAGATGAAATAAAATACTGTTTAAAATAATCGAAGATTCTACTCTAATACGGGTATCCATTAAAAGTAACGTTTGAAGCATTATATTGTAGTGTAAGTGGCCATTGTTAAATATAATTGGTAGAAAGTCCAACAAACAGAATTGACAAAGATTGCTATAAAAAGGGACAAGAGAAAGAAAAGAAAGGAACAGGTAAAAAAAAATAATATTAGGTTGGTGCAAAAATAATGTCGTCTTCTCACATATGTTACTATGTGAGAAAACGACATTATTTTTGCACCAACCTAAGCAAGGAAACAACATATGCAAGGCAAAGCAACAGTAATATGGAAAAATGTTTACAAACTAAGAATTGTGTTAACACATAAAAGGGTATATGGAGAAGCGATCGATCGCAATGTTCTGACTTCAAGACGAAATCGGGAAAAACCATGGCTTCTGCATTACCTGCAGTCTATAAACGCGTGCAAATAGTCGCGAACGAGTGAAATATAACGGTCGTCAGTTAGTACACTATTTTGGTGAACCTGTGGAACTAACCCATGATACATGCGACTCTGTACATCATTATGAAACCACCACCGACCTTTAGAGTGCCTTCTCGACAATTAAAGTCCTTGGCCTCATGGGGTCTTCGCTACAATCAAAGCCTCAGACTGGAAACATGACTAATTGGATCACACTTGACCATCTCTCCAGGGTTCAATTAGCGACATTACGATCCCAGGTGAGGCGCTGTATTCGGCGTGGTGGTCTTCTGCTTGCATATTCTATGGAAGCTAGCTATTTATAACCAAACACTGCCAAGCGTGTTGCATGTTCGAATCCTGACGGAAAGTGCATATTTTTTTTTAATAAGTTTTTCTGAATATTCAAGCCGGTAGACGAAAATAAATATACTGTTTAATAAATAAACGGGGCGTTTACTTAAATATGGGTATGCACTGAAAATAACGTTTAAGTAATAAAATCTGTCGGATTGATAAATAAAATTTCATCACTCTTTAGAAATATATATATACATTAGGAAATGGACAAAGTCCGACAATTTTTATTTATTAAAGACATTTTTATGTTTAACGTTCTTTTTATAGATACAAGTATTTAGATAAATGCTCTGTTTATAATAAACAGTATTAAATAACATTTACCGGCCTGAATATCCGAGAAATTTTCATAGAAAATATTTGTACTTGGACAGGATTCGAACCTGCATCCTATACGGAACTGTCATTTACGCTGACGTGCCTAACCTCTCGGCCACCAAAGATCGTTCGGCAGGCAAGGTCGAATTTACTGCTTATAAACTTCAATCTTCCATGAATCTCGCACATTCATAACTGCTCATGAAAATTTCTCTTGATGTCCGAGAGGTTAGGCACGTCAGCGTAAATGACAGTTCCGTATAGGATGCAGGTTCGAATCCTGTCCAAGTACGAATATTTTCTATGAAAATTACTCGGACATTCAGGCCGGTAAATGTTATTTAATACTGTTTATTATAAACAGAGCATTTACTTAAATACTTGTATCTATAAAAAGAACGTTAAACATAAAAATGTCTTTAATAAATAAATATATATATATATTATATCGCAATATAATTCTTCCTCTCCATCATAATTAAGACTTGACAAATAATTTTTCCTTTAATAAAATATAATTGGATTACGTTAACACAAGTTATAAAGATTGGAAAAATGATCGATAATCAATCGGAGGCGGTCAGATTCGAATAACCTCCAGAGAATAAAAGCTGTCACGAACAACATGGAAACGTGGGCACTATATTTCTTGACTTGACGGAAGGTGCATTGTTCCACAAGCGGGAAAAGTCAAAGAGAGGTAGAAATTGGAATACAAAGAAAGAGTTAGCGAGAGATAGTGTGGCGGAGATGGAGAATGAGAATGGTGTTTCAGAAAAAGAGGGTGATAAGTTATCGAGAAAGAAAAGAGTAGAAGAAAAATGAGGGGGATCATATCTACTTAAGTTGAGTTTAGTCTGGCAGAGGATCATTTTAACTGAGCACCAAGTGACGATTCATCTCGATAGTAGTAGTTTTCGAGACTTAGTATCATTCTGTGCATGTACAAGTCGCACAAAGTGTCAAATGAATGTATGATCTGCCTAGCAATCCGGAGAAATAATTCGGCGGGTCGAGTTCGAATTACAGCCGATTTCATTACGTTCACTTTTACTCTTGGGAAAAGCATGAATCAATCTCTCCAACAGCTATGGGTTAATAACAAGACACACTGAGATCTATAACCTCGGGTGTCAGTTAATCAGAGAAAAATTCTGATTTACACTATTTACATTGTTCGGACTGTTATCCTCATCGTTATTGCCTTATTAACGATGTTTCGATCGTTGTACGTCCCGGCTTTCCTCAGGTAATATTTGTTAGAATTTCGAACCGAAACCTTTATTTAGTCCACGAGGTATATTGTACTAATTCCACGTGCCATGCTTGTGGATATCTCAGTTTTAGTTAATTCCCCTTAGTAACTCAACTCTTCAAGTTTTTGTTCCCTCTGTAGGGGTTAGGTTTTGAAATCGGAACTCTTTAGCCCAGTGAATAAAAGTGTTGGTCGAATGTTCCAAAAGTAACATGACTCAAAAAGTTGTGAGTTCAATACCTGGCCACAGTAGAGGGAACAAAATATACTGTGCAGTCGAGAGAAAAAAAAAAACAAAAAAAAAAAAACAACGCGCATGCGCGAAATTAAAATTATAAAATAGCGACAATTTACCCATCCCACTCTGTGTGTGTGTATGCATATTCACGACGTTTCGGCCGTTGTATGCTCTGGCCTTCGTCAGGTGATATTTGTTGGAATTTCGAACCGAATCCTTTATTTAGTCCACGGGAGTAGGTTGTTTTAATTCCACGTGCCATGCCTTTGGATATCTTAATTTCAGTTAATTCCTCTTGGTAACTCAACTCGCCAAGATTTTATTCTTTCTGCATTTTAATCTTAGCTACAAAATATTGCTCTACGGCTGTAGCCCTAATGTAGAATTAATTTGTTAATACTAGAATTTACGTAATTCAGGGCTGGAAGGAAACTCACAGTGGACGTTTTTTGATTGGTTGTTTTTGTTTAGCGGCATATCAACACCTCTATGGGTTATTTAATGCCGAAATCTAAATATTTTGTACGCAATTCTTTTTTTCTTTTACCTAGTAATGGTTTTAGTATAGAATTCGTTGAATTTTTAACTGTTTCCTCCTCATCCGGATACAAATCCCACTGCTGCGTGTTTAAGCACCAGATTAAGGGCAGATTTTTAATCTCGGGATCAGCCTAATTCCAAAAAAGTCTAATTTGTCTAAGTAGAGAAAGTGTGGCCTGAGTTAGAGGGGTTTCAGACACGCGGACAGACAGACAGAATTTGCCGTTCATATATATATAGATATATAAGAAGAAACAGACATGCATAAAAAACATCGGGGGTGGGGGAGGAGCGGGAGAAAAACAGAGGAATATACTGGATGGGACATAAATCGGGATAGTTAGAGAAAGAGAAAATTAAATATTGTAGACAGAAGAAGAAAATTTGGAGGAAGATAATATGAGAGAAAGTTTATCGAAAAAGATGATCGAAAGAGAGAGAGAGAGAGAGAGAGAGAGAGAGAGAGAGAGAGAGAAAGAGATTCTCTACGCATTCCATCTGCGAAAAGTATGTTCCACTCATCCAGCTCCATTCCCGCGAACCACTACTCCGTGGAACAGACTCCCAAGAGGATATTTCCCCGATCACCACAATCTTAACCTGTTGAACTTAACAGTTATTTTCCTCTCCTATTTATATAAACTATTCTTTAACGTAACTCTCTACCTCGAGTGGCCTCCGGATGAACCTTATTGTAGAAAGAGAGAGAGAGAGAGAGAGAGAGAGAGAGAGAGAGAGAGAGAGAGAGAGAGAGAGGAGAAGTTTATTAATTTACGCAAAAGGAAGAAGTATAAAAGGTTAGATTTAGGCGTGTCTAAGAATATTTTTATTCTTTAATAGATTAAAAATAATCGTTCTTCTCGTGAATGTGAAACGATTTTCCTTGTGAGGAGAGAGAGAGGGAGAGAGAGAGAGAGAGAGTCATTCAGTCAACGTATAACGAAAAGGAAAAAGAAACGCCTTAAACACTTTAAGGAGATCCCAGTGAAAAATATTTTATTAAAAGAAAAGACAAAACTAAGCAAAAAAATGACTAGGGATTTTTACAATTCTTTTTTTCATATCGTCGATCGATGAGCACAAAGGCGTAAAAGTATTGAGAAAGGATTTGTAAAATGTAAGAATGTTTTCACATGACAAGAGCATCATCATCACCCGAAGAAGAAGAAGAAGAAGAAGAAGAAAAAGAAGAAGAAAGAAAGAAAGAAAGAAACAAACAAACATAAAAAAACATCGCCATTTTGACATTATGGAGAGTTTTAGATTGTATTCAACTGTTAAATGAGAGAATTTGAAGACTGAAGAAAAAGAGACATAGAAAGAGAGTGAGTGGCAGAGAGATGCAGACAGTGCTACCCAGAGAGAGAAAGACACAAAAAGACAGAGGGAGGGAAACAATGGTAGGTAGAGAGAGATAGAGAAAAAAGATTGGCAGAGAGAAGGTGGGAGAGAAATAAAGAGTGAGAGAGAGAGAATGAGAGAGACAGATTTAGAGCGAAAGAAAGATACAGTGGTAAGAGAGAAAGCCTGAGCAAGAGAAAAAAAGAGTTGGAAATAGAAAGAGAAAGTGTGAGCGAAACAGAAGGAGTTAAAGGCAGAGAGAGAGAGAGAGAGAGAGAGAGAGAGAGAGAGAGAGATTTTCATAAAGAGGTAAAGACAGAAAGAGTGTGGAAGAGAGAAATATAGAGACAGTGTGTGTGTGTCTATGTTTAAATGTATGTGTATGCCTTTGTGTGTGTGTGTGTGTGAGAGAGAGAGAGAGAGAAAGAAATAGGACTTCCTAATTGAAATGATAATTATGTGACGATATTATTTTATTATATCACAAAATCGGAAATCAGTTCTGAGCACACGACTCATTAACACGTAATCGAATAAAGGAATTAAAGAAAATGTCCGTCATACTGTAATTATTTGTGTATAATTATTTGCTCGCTGCCCCACGCAGCAAGATGTGGCACAAGGCCGAGTTTAAAGTGGCATATCCGAGCCTGTAGGCTCGGGCAAAAATTCCCTAGAGACCACGTAAAAACGGAGTCAGTTCGGCAGAGCCTCGTCTGGGGGATAGCCTCTGACATAAGCCAGGTAAGTATTTGTGTATAATGTGCTCACATGTATAATCAGTCAGTTATTTGCCATGCGTGATACACGCTTAGGCGATCATGTATCTTTCGATAAATGACTGACGTGGCAGATTTTTCCAGCAGTAGGTTGCCATTTCTTTCTGCGGTAGGCCAGTTACCATTCAAGGCTATAGAACCCGGTCTGTTGTGCTATTTACCCATAGCTGTGGGTGGGGGAGAAAAAGAGGATTCATACCTTTCGCAAGGGTATTAGCACGTAAGTGAATGTAATGCATTCGAGTGGAATTCGAACTCGGCTCTCCGATATACGAACATGTAACTAGGCTAAGAAATTTTTGAAAAAATGTATAATACACACTGATATTTAAGAATTTTTGGTACCTAAATTTAACATTTGTTCAATTTTTTTTTATTTAATTCGTGTCGACTAAAACTAGGAATTCATATATATATATATATATATATATATATATATATATATATATATATATATATATATATATATGTAATTTTTTTTTCTATTTGATTTTTTGGGATGAGGTGTTTTCCTTATTTACATTATTTACATCCTTGCTATTGTTATCATGTTTCAGCCGCTGTTCTTTCCGGACATTAGCCTGGTAGATTAAAGTTTTGGTGAATTTGTTAATAAAGCAATTGGGAGTTCAATCCCTGGTCCAGGCAGTATGTGCTTAGAGTCCCTGGAAAAGGAGCGAGCAGTAACTGAGAAGTACTAAAACAACATCTAAACAAGATATCTTCAGGGATGGGCAGTGGAACTGTAACAAAAATCTACATCTGTACATTAAATAAAAGCTTCAGTTATATATTCAGATGGACATACATTATATGAAGGCTGCAGGGAATAACGTCCAAAATGATAGAAACAATAAAGATGAAGACAATAGTCCCCATGGAAATAATATATGTTTATATATATATATATATATATATATATATATATATATATATATATATATATATATATATGGGCAGCACACCTTCTTTTAAACATATTTAATTGAATATAACAGACAAGGAAAGTGTAATTAATTTTCTATTTAATTTTTCCATCATTTTTCCATTTAACTGTTTAGATGAAGTATGGGAGCGCAGAAAAACTGTCCGTTTTACCTCTAGCGCTTTCGGCCACTTCTTTAACTAACCATTTTCAAGAGGGTATGTTTTGGGGTGTTGTTATTTTCTTTCCATGTTTGACTGTATAAGATATCTTTTTCTGTTGTTCTGAATACCAGTAGGAGTGCTTATTCCTAGTTTCGCGGCTTGAATTCAAGTTAGGGTTTTTCTATTGTTTGTTTTTAAACTTTCAACGCCCCATTACCACTGTTGAATAAGGTGAGATTGATAATGGTAGCGAGATGTTTTATGTAGAAGGCCTCTCTCATAGCGAGATGTGTTAGGTAATTTTATTTATATAGAAATTTTGTGTTTTCAACCAAACAAAAAAAATATAAGAATGCTGGAAAAACTAAATAAAAAAAAAAAATAATTAAATTTTCCTTGTCTGTCATATTCGACGAAACATGGTTATGTATATATATATATATATATATATATATATATATATATATATATATATATATATATATATATATATATATAATTTTTACATATATATATGTGTAAAAAATTGAAATAGAGTATATGTTTAAAAGGACAATATGAATAAAGACAAAAGGCAAACTTATATTAGCCGACGCGTTTCGTCCTCTGAAGAACTTTATCAAGGCAAAGGCCTTAATAAGGTCCTTCAGATGATGAAATGTGTCAGCCAATATAAGTTTTCCTTTTGTCTTTATTCACACAGAAACACACACACGTACACACACACATATATATATATACTAAAATAGAATTTTATGGTATGCAATATTTATGGTTAGTAGTGCTCAATATCAGAGATAAAGAGTATATAAACATGTGCACACTGAGGTCAACACCAAGTGCTAACAGTGTATGCACACTTGATTGAAATCTTCCCGCCATTTTACTCATTATTCATTATTGATTAATTATTTGTTGTCGATTATTATTACATTTTGTGTGCATTCGTAGTTTGTTAATCTGTTACTTAATTAGCTTATTTAGATTTTTTGTTTATTTTATTGATTTACCATTGATTACTTTATTATTTATTGTTGACTATTACTATTTCATTTACTGCGGACACGAAAACAACATCTTACTGCATTACTTAAAAACTGAAAACCATGTAAAATATCATCACGAAAAATGCAATATACACAATATACAGGGCAGAGAATCTAACATACTTAAGACAAAGCCAATACTTTAAACTAAACAAATAAGAAATCCAACATCCGAAAATAAATAAACCGTTATCTCCTACCAATAAAAGCTAGGATAATGCTCAGTTGATATTCCGGATTTTCTGGAGACTTTTTCTTACACTTAATATACACTAAAAATGACTCTTTCCTAAATATAATAATATGATAACATATATTAATGAATATGACAGACAAGGAAAGTTTAATTAATGGCAACGTAGAACATTTTTTTTTTTTTCGTGTGACGTGTTTCATCTGTCAGGACTTCATGTTTTCGCTGATTTAACTACACATACGCACAAAGAAGAGGGTACCCAGAAATTTTAAATATTTAAAATTAAAATTTCGATTTTTAAAAAAATATGTATTTGAGCATATAGTTAAGCTAATTTTAATTAGTTTCTTTTGTTTTTTTTTCATCGCTTTTGTTATTAAGTATCTACCTAGAATGGTGAAATATTCTAAGAACCTGAACACAAATTTATTGTGGAGGATCTCCAGATTAAAGCACTTTCTACACACTTTCCTTTTAGTAAATTGCTTTTTCTTACAATTAAAGTAGCATTTTTTTTTTTACTTTGTCATTAATTTCCCTAACATTGTTCTGGTATATATATATATATATATATATATATATATATATATATATATATATATATATATATATATATATATATATAATTGTTTTCTCCCATGATAATGGCAGACCGTTGGAATCCGAAGATGCCTAGATACTAGGGTGGCGAACCAATCCCTGTTATAGACGCCAGCTCAGGCACATTTGTGTTTGTGCAACACCCACAGAACCTACCTGTGGTTCATACTGTAACTATGCTGAGCGGACTGTAGTTACAGTTTCTGGGAGATCGGACCAAAGTCTTAATATCTGGGAGGGAGCGTGATCAGCAGCCTGAACAAGGCCAGCACGCTCAAAACCTCAGTTACGAAGACTTGTGACTTCGTGCTTGCACAACCATTGACGGCCCCCAAATAGTTCTGTTTATCCAGTTTCACTCATAAGGCTTGAGTCAATCGGTTTATTGTTTTCGGGTACTTTCAAAAAGGTACTTTCCACTCCGATAACATCAAGAAGTCACTTTCCGGACAAATCGACCATTGGTGACTTTCGAACCCAGGAAAGTGAATATTCTAACCACTCTGTCACGTGACCATATGAATTGCTCCTATTAATATATAAACAAGCCGCATCCTTGATTTATATCAACTATTACGTTGTGACATTTCATGCCAGATTCCATGATAGGCAACTGGCCTTCTGTCTCATGATAATATCTAAAAAGCTTTACCACGCGCCAAATTTTGCTAAGTGAATTAAATATATACAATTTTGGATTTCTGACTTCCATTTGTACTTCATGGAAGCTTCAAACCTGCAAAATGTCATAGCCAAAGAAAGCATTTCCACAGAAGACGTATGCTCTTGTTGCCAAAATTCCCTAGGTTCTTTTGCCAAATTCGTTTCTCGAGGCCCTTTTTCATTTCACAAGTTGTAAAAGCGTCTTCTTTATTTTGCCAACACTTGAAAATATCGTAGCGTAATGTTTATCATAAAGTGCATATATATATATATATATATATATATATATATATATATATATATATATATATATATATATATATATATGTGTGTGTGTGTGTAAAATGGAATGAAAGCATTTTAAGCATATATGAATTGCCCAGCTTCCACTCACATTCCTTGTTCTGTCATACATTTACACCAGGTCATTAGGATTATGGCGGTTTTTCTCTGTCTTTCTCGTCTTCAAAATGTTCCGTGAGTGTCAATTTTCCAGGACTTCTTTCCTTTTCTCAGAAATTTCAACTCTTTTTCTGATTTTATGTATAATGTCCACTTGGGTTCCACAACCCTGTAAACCTCGCTGACTACTCTCGGTGGTCTACTTACACTATAAGTTCTGGATTATTCAAATATCTTTCCTAAATATATCAAGCTTACCTAACAGTTCGAGCAGTTCTTTGTGACATACTTTATCAAACGCTTTTTTATCACTTATAAAACTTTGGTATATATTCTTTCGGATTTGTATTACACTTTCTGATATCAATTTGTGCATAAATATCGCATTCCTTGAAAGTGTCCTGTCCTGTTTCAGGTTTAATTCTGCAGCGCGCTTACTAATAAGAGAATTCAAATTGACTTTTTTTATTCATTTCCTTATTAAAACCTACCATTTAGCCTACTGAGCTAGGACCTTTCCTATTATAGGTGAACAGGTGGAAAAATTGTAAATTAAGTAGTAATCATACAATCACAACAATTATAAATGATTAGATAATTATATAATTATATAATTATCCGAGCACGCCGTCAAGTTCGTTACCAGATAGAAACTGTGGCTGCATTTGCCTCCTTTTTATGGAACAGCGCACATTATAAATTGTGAAACGGGGTCGCATAGTGTGTAGTCAGGAAGATCGGAAAAATTGTAGCTAACGGAAGATACACAAGTCCGATTAGTATTGGTTGGGTCACTGTGGAGAAGGGGTATGATGTTGAAACACCCGAAACCCCTAATTAACCTCGGCTAGAAACATCACTAAAGCATCCAATAGATTTATTTTAGGAAATGTTTTGGCGGACGGAGAAAGTAACAGGCCACCCTAACATTCATTTGGTAAACCGACATTGCGGTTAAATGTACCTAGTGCTAATATATAGTCGTGGTTACTGTTTCGTTACACTTTCTGTGTCAGTTTATAGATAAACACTGCATGAAATCTTTGACGTTTAACTTTACTCATTATATAAACAGTTATTCTGAATTAGTTTATTGAAAATTACTATTTAATCTACTGAGCTAGGATCATCCCCATTAAAGGTGAACAGGTGGAATGATTGTAAATCAAGTAGTAATCATACACTCACAACAATTATAAATGATTGGTTTATTAACAGTTTCGACGGACAGAGAAAGGAAAAGACCAGTTTAACATTTCAAATGAATAAAGTTTTCCCAGCAATTCAAATAGGTATACATTCTTTCGGATTTGTATTGCTCTTTTTTTAAATATCATTCTGAGCTTATACATCGCATTCCTTGTTCCACAGTCCTGTCCTATCTCCCGTTTAATTCTTCTGCAGACTTTCTTTAATATTTAGACTCTATCTTTTAATATTTGCCTCAAAAATATATTTTATTTAATTCAACGTTATCATAGCTTCACTATCCTTTTCTATAAATACTTTCATGATCGGATGAACTTTCCGCTATGGTATCTAGACTTAATGCATTTAAGCGCAGTACCAGTTTGGCGGCAAGATCTCATCAGTTTATAGTCGAATTGGCTAGATATAACTTTAATTTCTATGCTAACAGTTTCTTATATCGCACATATCGGACGTGGATCTCTCTTCAGGCTTCTTGTTTCCCAGTCAAAATTTAAATGCAACGTAAATCGTTATCTTGTCTTCTTAATTCTTGTTCTTTTATCGTTCTCCCGTCGTTTTTCGCTCTCATTCTTTAGCATTCAGTGGCCCCCATGCATTCTGTTGCCTTGCATGGGGTGAAATGATGATAATAATAATAATATTAATTGAAAATTACATTTGTTATTAATTCCTTTATTGTTCGTGATTATTTTGAATGTTAACCTGAAAGCTACCATTACCATACTGAGGTAGGATCATCGCCATTATAGGTGAGCAGGTGGAATGATTGTAAATCAAGTAGTAATCATACACTCACAACGATTATAAATGATTAGATAATTATCTGTCTAATTATATAATTATCCGAACACTCCGCCATGTTTCTTACCAGATAGAAACTGTAGCTGTGTTTGCTTCCTTTTTATGGAAGCGCGCACATTGCTGGTGAACCGGAAGTCATCCGGGATTGGACAATAAATTTCCAAGAGGAGTCGCATAGTGTGTAGTCAGGAAGACGGAAAAATTGTAGCTAACGGAAGCCGAAACCCGATGAGTATCGACTGCATCATCATGGAGAGGGGGTATGATGTTGATCACCCTAACATTTTAAATTCAAGTTTCTCTATTAGTCCAAATAGATCTTTGTTCCTTATCTTATCAAACGATTTAGTCTATCCTTCTGCACTTTAGTTGCTCTTCGAAAGTATTTTGACCATAAATATAGCAATTTTGAAGCTTGCAAATATAATGGCGAAGTAAGTATTCGTTTTCCTTTACGCTTTGCATATTGAATAATAAATTTAAAATTAACACTCCTGTCATAACGGAAAATTTTTTTTAGTTCATCTAATGTGTTCAATCTCCCTGTAGTATAACGTAAGCTACAAACCGAGTAAGATGTTCAAATAAAAACATTTTCAACATTTGAATATATCGAAATAATCAAGATTTGGGGAAACAGTATGTTAGAGGTCTGTCCAACCATTTCTTATTAAGAAATATGTAACATAGCTAGGGTATTGGAGCCTGAGTTCTTTCAAAATACTCTTCTGGAGAACTCAAATACTCATGATTTTTCAAGTCAATTTGCAATGTTCTCGTTCGGGATTGTCATCAGCCGCCTCCTTCACGTTCTCATTAATCTCGTCTAAAATCTGTTTCAACTGCGATTTTAGCTTCAGGTTGGTTGGTTGGTTGGGTTTTATGGCATATCAACCACTGTGGGTCATTTAATGCCAAATTAAGGTATATATATACATACACACACATATATACATACACACATACTTATACACATATACATACATACATACACATATACCTATACATATATTAAATATACAGTACTATTAAACATATAGCTGGCAACATTATTTTTTCAAAAACGGATACCTGGCAACATTATTGTTTCAAAAACATAGCTGGCAATAATTATTTTTCCAAAAAACGTATAGCTGGCAACATTATTGTTTCAAAAACGTATAGCTGGCAACATTATTTTTTTGAAAACATTATCTGAGGCCTTGTTGCTGGACGTAGTTTATCGTCATACCCAGGACGCGGATGTAGTTTATCGTCATACCCAGGACGCTTATCTTCAGGAAAAGCCAAATCAGGCTGAGGGCAGATTACAAGTATTGGTGATATAGTGCATGGAAAAAAATCACAGCACGGGCGCTAAGGAGACGAGTGGAGAGATATTCAATATTACTGGACATTTCCGGGATAGTCCGTGGAATCCCAAGAATTCTTAGTCGATTGCCGCTTTTCTTTGATTGCCGACGACACATATTCATCATTTTCGGATGTTCAACTTAAATGTAGATAGACTTCCTCAGATTCCTGGTCAGTAGTGTAACATTGTCTAGGCTTCGCTCATTGAGTCATTATCCCTACATGAAGGTTTTTTAATCCCTCGAATAGTTTTTGCGAGCGGATGTCGAAGTTTCAAGACATACTTGTGCCATAATCACTGTGGAAGCAACAGTAGCAAATATACAGAAACTCGGCTTATGGCGACTCAATTCTATTTGAACAAAATCTATGGGTATGGCTCTGCTGCGGTTGCTTTTAATTGTTTCCAACATTATCGATAATGGCTGAATACTTTCCGGACTTTACTTACATTTTTCCATTCCCAACTTGAAAAAAAAAAAAAAAAAATCAGAAAGACAAACAGACACCATAAAATAATTATTGCTGAAATGGATGCCCAGTATATCATAGTATATACTATACTCCACAAGACTGTTTAGCGTCACACATTTTGACAATGGGTCGGTTATGGAATCTGGCATTGAAAACTTGGCCCCTGCACGAACTTACACCTGTTGGTGAAACTGGAACGAATACGTTGACGACGTTGATACTATTTTCTTTTGTGAGATGGCTAAGATAAAAAAAGAAAAAGAAGAAAGCCTTGACGGCATTCACTGACGTCATAGTAAGGTCATCAAATGCAAAGCCTAAGAGCCACTCAAGGTAGAGGGTTACTGCTGAATGAACGTAAGAGGAAGAAGTAAGAAGTGGAGATTAAGAGGATATGGTGGATAGATAACGATTGACGCTAGACCTGAAAAAGTTAAAAATTCTGTCTTCGGGGAAGCACCCACTTGGGAGTCTTTTTCCCCCCAGTAGCAATTCTTTGGAAGAATCTGGAACGTGGAACGCCCTTCTTACCAAGGTAATTCGTAGATAATGAGGGTGCTTTAATCTTGTGGGCCTAACCAGGCTGATCTTGGCTGTAAACCTGAAGATACTAAAGAATGGATCTCGTCAGAATATCTGCCATGGAACTAGCGATTGAGTAGGGATACTTTTGCTACGTTGAGTAGGATAGGGACTGTAGGGTAGAAAATAAACCATCGCCCACAAGGATTGCATAAGCAATTTTGAACTCTGTCACGGCTGGAAATTGCGGACCGGACAGCTCCAGACCAGATATAGAAGCAATATGCCATTTTCGATTTGCTTTGACACTTAAAGATAATCTTTTATTCGAAATGGGAATTTATTTACTATGTTGAAGTAAATAGAAAAGGGATTTTTAAAAAGACCAAACGTTACTATGAGCAACAAAGGAGAGGAAATTGTGGAGGGCCATGATCGCCCACGTTCTGAAGTGGAAAAGCACATTTTCTAAGTCTTATCAACATTTTGCAAGTTATTTAAAGTCAGAAAATATTTTTAGATTGTAAGAATTTGGGGTGAGGAGATAATAAGAATTTAGTGATAATTAACCCATTGCCGGGGAAGTAGAGAGGGATTCACACCTTTCCCAAGAGTAGTTGTGCGTAAATGAATATAACGAACACAACTAGAATTGGAACACGGCTATCCGATTTGCAATTTTGAGCCATTAACCATTAAAACTCCCGCACATCCAATCTTACAGCACCTGTCATTCGCAAGCGGTCACCCATCTTGGAACTGATCAGACTCGACGTTGCTTATCTTCCATGATCGTACGGGAATCGGTGTTTCAACGTGGTGTGGCCGTAATCCTAAGGCGAATCGAAGAAGATTGTACATGATACTGATTATAGCCTTTTATCTTACGACAGTCATTGGCTTACATCATTTTACTTTCCTACGAGGAGTCATACATTTTAGGCCGAAATAGACCGCTTTCTAACTGCCACAGCAATGAAACCCATGAGTGAAATGAAGTTTACTTGCTTCATGCGGTGAATTTGGTCAATTATAAACGAACAAACTGTTTTTCTATCAGTTCTTTGTGTGGTGATCGACGTGACTGATAGGTGACCTTTCTGTGCTGTGGTGACAAGATGCATTAGTTTATCAGTAATGATGTCTTTGCATTCTCGGACAATAGAAGCAAAGAAAAGATGAATGGAACTCAAGTGGACTCGTTTTCAATAGTCGTTAAGTAATGATGTACTTGCAGGTTTGATTTGATGGTTAGAATAAGGGAAATTCAAAAAAGAGTTTTTCTCAATTCAGCATAAAGAAGGTATTTTTTTTAGCTGTATGAAAATAATTACATCTCTATTTATTGTGTTCTTAACCAGTACACTTGTCGAGCAGAGCAATTCAACGAGATGTAAAGGTTTGCAAGCTTGTCTCGCTAGTTCAGTTACGGCCAAATAGTGAATTAGAGCCTCACTGAGTGCCCCATATATCCGAACTTGTGCCACATCTAAGTTAATAATGGTTTCAATGATACAAGTGTTATTAAGTAACCCATAACTTGGGGGGGGGTGAAGAGGCGTGTTCATCCCTTTCCCAAGGGTAGTTGTGCGTCAGTGAATATAACGGTCGCAACTGGAATTAGAACTCGGCTCTCCAATTAACAATTCCGAGCCATTATCCATTACACAACCCAAAAAACCCAAGCTTATAACACCTGGTATTCGAAAGCGGTCACTCATTTAGTTACTGATCAGGCTCGACATTGCTTAACTTTGATGATCGCACGGGAACTGGTGTTTCAACGTGATATGTCCGTAAGCAAGATTGACATTAATTTCAGGTGGAAATAACACTTGTAGCCACTAGATATAGCGTTTATATTAATGTGAAATTTCAGTATTATTATTACATGTAGGTATCAATGATATATGAGCGCTTATATAACCGCCATCTTCAGTAATCCCCTACCTTCAGTAGCTCTTGAGCTCTTTGACGTGATGTAATGGTCAGCAAACTTGTTCTCGTTAGAATGGTTACGACTTAGTAGTGAGTTCCATCCTCATTGGGTACCCCGTATTTTTGACCTTGTGTCACATCTAAGCTTCGGTTAGAAAATCGGAGCCCCCGGGCGTTGTTTAGCAAGCTTGTCTCGCTAGAACAATTACGACTGAGTAGTGAGTTCGATCTTCACTGGGTACCCCTTGCTTTCGGCCTTGTGCCACATCTAAGTTATTCTTAGAAAATCACCTTGAGTGGCTCTTGGGCTTTGTATTTGGTGAACATTAGAAAAACAAAACAAAACAAAAACTGAAACCATGAATTAGAATTTAGTCACAATTTGACGATAACTAATCTTAGAAAATATAAAAATTATTTCTGAAAGTGTTTTACTAAAAGCTGAAAAAAGAAATTACATGTTTCTTGTTTATTTCGACACAACAGAAAACAAATGAATACTTAATGTTTACGATAGTTATCAAAATGTCTGAGGCTCAGTAATGAAATCATTTGTTAAAAAATTGCAATATAATTATTATCTAAAAATTTTACAATTAAAAAAATTTAATGAAAAATTAATTAAATGCTAATTTTTAAAAATTAATCAATAATGGCGTAACAAAACCCAACATTATTTTTTTTTAAAGTTAGAGGGTTAGGGTGACCCAAAATACGGGAATTTTTGAAGTTATTACGGTGTCAAGGGAAAAAAGTCACATTATTATTATTTATTATACATATTGTTATTTTGCTCCTGCGGCAATGTTTACTTACAATATTAAAAAAAAATATCTGAATCAAATATAATGCGATATTTATTATCTCCCATTTTATAAAGAAATAAATTTGAAAAGAAATGTTTTTATTTAAAGATTTATAAAAAAATTACCAAATTATCAAAATATGTAAACCAAGTACAATGCAATAAATAACTATGAAAACAAGTTTTTTTTATTAAATCTAATAATTAGTGTTTAATATCTTTGTTGTCAGTTCTCAAGAATAAAGAAAATGTACAAATCGATTTTCATATGTTTGGATTTCATTAAATTTCTAATCATCGCTTTTTAAAACGATGAACATTTCGAACGGGTCATAAGTATATGCAAAAATAGGAATGTCAACTAGATTACCCACGTTTTGACACACCAGTTTTGCGAGCACGAAGATCAAACATTGCCGAAATTAGTATATAAAGGGCAATACACACAGACAGAACAATCAAAGTTAATTGGCCAGACTTGGTGATCAAAGACCACAAAAACAGAATGCGCTTTCTTATTGACATGACAGTCCCGCCAGATTGTAATCTATCTTTGAAGATTTTCAAAGAACTACGAAAATACAAAGATCTTGAAATGGAAATCTAAAAAATGTGGTATATGAGGACATCAATACTTCCAGTTGTAGTTGGAGCACTAGGATTGATTGGAAAACGTTCCGACAAACACACTAAAGGGATTCTTGGTCGCCTATGCCTTAAAAAAATAAGAAAAATTGTGCCCACAAGTACAGCTAATACATTACGATGAGCTTTATCTATTTAAAATGTGCGTGATATTAGTTTTTTAAATAGAAGAAATGATCAGTGGAAAATGTCATGAAGCCATTTTTGACCTAAGTCTCTAGTTGGGACACAGAAGGTTAGGTGTATACAACTAAAATCAAAGAAAATAATAATAATTCTAATAATAATAATAGTATTATTAATAATAATAATAATAATAATAATAATAATAGTATTAATAATAATAATAATAATAATAATAAAATTGTACTCACAAGTACAGCTCATATATTACGATGTGATTTATCTATATAAAATATGTGCGTTCTTAGATTGTTTTTCTTTTTTTACAAAAATGATCAGTGGAAAATGTCATGAAGCCATTTCTGACGTTAAGTCTCTGGTTGGGACCCGTAAAAAATGTGTATACAATAGAAATCAAAGGAAATAATAATAATAATAATAATAATGATAATAATAATAACAATAATAATAATAATGCACAAAATCTTTGTTTTCTTGGGGATCGATGTACCAAGAAAATTGGGATTACGCCAATAGTCTCTATGTACAATGAAATAGATCGAAGAAGCCTAATCAGTATCGAGTATTGATCAGATATCTAAAATGTTTGTAGAGTGACTTGCGATGGATGAAAGCAGGACTTGTCCTCCAATGATCCGGAGGACAACTGACCATTAGTTTAGGATGGCTGGTAATGTTTCTTTGTTTCTCTTTTAGTAGGATGTCAGGAGAATATAATATTTTTTAATTAAAATTCTATTATATTTATTCTAAAAGTAATTTCTTAAAATAATAATAATAATAATAATAAGACTATTGCTTCTCGCCCGTATTGGCGTGTTTTTCATAATAGAGACCACGCAGACACGCGCGTAGTCACGTGAACACACACACACACACACACACACACACACACACACACACACACACAACTGCTAAAAAAAAAACAAAAAAAAACTGAAGCGCTTCTTAGTAAAATAGAGAATGAAACCAGACTATTGCTAAACATTTTTTTTATATTGCTCCTGAGTTTTTTCGTTATCCTCTTCAATTTTGAAAACGAGCGTTCTCCATTGCAGCTGATGACTATAAGTGATAATCAGAGCGAGCCGATTTCTACGTTAGCAAAATTATCTGCTGTTAAAAGGGTAAAACTTTTAATCAACAAAGTCTCTTTTGACGCCAATATGAAAGAACAAGATAAGTTTTAAGAAACTCACAAACAGTACAAATTTTTCAACAAGACCTTCCGGATCTTCTGGATATGATTCGATGAGATTTGGTAGCGGCTTTAAATAAAGTCTCTTCAGGTGTCATTGATTGTAGCTGATGAAAGAGTCAGGATTCCAGGCGATTTGACAGAGCAGAAAGCAAGTCATCAATCCAAATCATTGAAAGATCAACAGCTCATCATTATCGGCGAAAGTTCAGGGTCTGCTCAGTGATGATAAAATCTTACTAGTTTGGTTTGGTAGGCATTGATTACTACAAGTCAATATTTCTCCTATTCAACTATTTTGGAATAGCCGAACTGATCTGCTGAATATTACTTGTTCGTGGGTTTATGAAAATTCATTAAGTATGTAACATGGACGAATAAGATTCACTACAAACATGTTGACAGTCGCCTTTTCCCTTGGCTCCGCATTATTCACCATTGCAATCATCGAGATAGTTTAGCCTTTAACCAATATAATTAGAATACTTGTTTATTTTCGATTATTCTTTTCCTGTTCACTCGATGCTGACAGTTGTTGTATGCCTTCAACTGCAATATTTATTGCTTCTGTATTTACTGTGTAAGTAGTTATAGCACTGCCATTAAGAATATCATAATATGTATTTTCGATATCACAATACGTTTTGTACTTCCAAAGACACAATGATGTCAAATATCACTGGTTTAATGATAATTGTTATCAAAATTTGGTCTCTGCTTTCCTTTTCTTTACGTCCAAAGAAAACACAATGACGTCCAATGGTCTTAGGCAGATTGTTAATATAAAGCCGAAAGGTGGTAGCCACGAAAAGACCTGTCTCGAGAAAAAGTCAAACTTGGTCAGTAATTACCAATATGAGGAGAGCCAACAGTTTCATCACTACCACGAAATAAAATAAATAATTCTTCTGAAAACAGCATCATCATTATCATCACTCCCATTATCGGGTGTGTCCGTAGGGACGTTGCACAGTTCAGCACCTCAGCAGTTCCCTTCACATATCTGGGTTTAAATCGGGAGAGGTATTTATTCATATGGGGAGCGTGTATTGGGCAAATAGACATCGCGGAGCCAATCTCTTTCTCGATCAAAACATAACCGATATTTTTGTCTATCATCCAGTTCACATACCTCCCCGGTCATTTGAACAGAAATAGTAGTTTATTTCTTGTTTCCCGTTTAAGATTGTGATTCCTGTTCCTTCTAATGTTTACTTCAACTCTATACTTCTAAATACTTCTAAAATCTCCGCTTGAACTCTGAAATTTATTTACTAATTATTTATTTATTTTTCTTTTCTCTCTCTCTCTCTCTCTCTCTCTCTCTCTATATATATATATATATATATATATATATATATATATATATATATATATATGTATGTGTGTGTGTGTTTGTGTTCCTGAAAAATTTATTTCAGTTGAGCTCTCTGGAGAGGAATTGTGAGTTTGTAAACAGTGGCTATTACTGCTAATAATGCAAGACTCTTCGTTAAAGCGAACCGAGTTCTCTCAGCCACTGTGTGTTTATCTAAAAAGAAATATGCTTAAATTCACCTTCATCCCTGCCGTGGGCCAACCGCTTAGGGATAGAATCTCCGACTGATGCCAATTCAGCCGGATTTCGATTCTAGCTGGAGGCAACCGGACGTCTAGCCTCACTGATGAGCTGTGATACATCGAAACAGTTTGTCTGTGGATGACAATATATATATATATATATATATATATATACATATATATATATATATATATATATATATATATATATATATATATAGCGATAACAAAGATGCTGTAAACCCAGACATGCTGTTATTGTAATATTGATGCACCTTGATTTGGTTCCTGACACCAAATCAAGGTAAAATATCTATATAAACATATGCTTAAAAGGCCATCCTTGTAAATCAACACGCCAACTCATAACAACTGTTCAAAATATTTCCCGCTTGCTTTTACACACGCTTGCGCCCGTCGGATCATTGACTGGTGGACTCTTTCAAATTCTCCCACAAGGTGTCGAATGATTCATTGATTTCATTGGTCTCATCGTACAATGGAATCAATGAATCATTGATATCATTGAATGTTTTAAAAATATAAAGGGAACGGATTAATTAAACGGTTCATTAGCCTCTATTTTAGTTGGGAATTCTTTAACTCCGCTTTATTGAATATCAGTGCATTGTTAAAAAAACTTTCGTTTTCTGCATTTCCAACAATTGTCGCCATTTTTTACGCTATGGGTACAGTAGTATATATATATTTGTTGGGTTTACCAAATATATGTGGGTGGCCTTATTATTTCCTGTTGTAGATGAAGATATTTATCCAAACTTTATAAACAAAAAAATGAAGAGCGATTAGCGAGAAATCGAAAGAACCTAAATAAGGAATTTAATTTTATAGAAAAACACGCTAACAAAGTGTAGAAATGTGTTACGTACTTTCTCTCTTGTCCAGAAAAGCAAAGCTAGCGAACATTGCAAACGGCTGTCACAAATCCGGCACATCATGTTACAAGTAGTGTTTTTCATACATGTCCAGGGAGTATCTTCTCTTCACGGTGTCTACTCCAAAACTCTTCGCTGTTCAAACAAGATTGTAAAAGCTTGAAACTTTGTTCAGTTGATTTATTGTTTGATTTGTTGATTGATTATTAAATCGATTGATTTGATTAATTCCTTTAGCACTCTCGACTGTTGTTTTGTTTAAATATGTGATAAAATTGAATTTGTAAAATAAAGCTTTTCTTTTAAATTAAAAAAAAGGATCATTTTTTTCTTACTTAACATTTTAATTTAATTTAATTTAATTTTTCCGAAATGTTACTTCCATATCGGAATGAAGTTGCACCCAAATTTGCAAAAATACGATTACAAGGCATAAGAGCCACTCAAGCTTGGAGGCAAGATCTCATCATCTTTTTTTATTTGAAATAGTTAAATGTAACAGTAAGTTCTATGCTAACAGATTTTTTCTATCGCACTTCTTGCTTGTGGAATTCCCGCTTCTTGCTTCTCAGTCAACATTGATCTTTAAAAATTTAAATGCAACGTCAATCGTTATCTAGTGTCTTCTTAATTCTTCTTTTATTGTTATCTCTTCTTGATAATATTTTTTCTCATGTTCTATGACACTCAGCAGACCTTTGCGTCTTAATGGCTTTATTGCCTTGCTTGAGGTGAAATAATAAAAACACGCCTATTTTTGTGTGTCTTTTCCACAAAGTAAAATTTATCGGGAAGAAGCTGTCTGAGTGGAATTTTGCTCCTTACCAGATGGAACACGAAGGGGGATGTGGATGAATCAACTTTGTGCATGTGACATGGCAGGTCCTAGCTGTGAAGGTCGTGATTGGTGGAACTATAGAATCTTCATTTGAATATCTGCCATAGTAAAATTATTATTTGGCCTTGGCCCGGTGTTTTTCTAATATTATGTTACTTAAAAAATGAACACGTTTGTAGCTAACGTTCTCCAGATATAATTTTGTACTTCCTACGAGTTTTGTTTCAGTTTCTTACAAAGTCGTCCTTTTAGGTCTGTACAATGAAATTAGTATATTATTTGGATGTAGCACACACACACACACACACACACACACATGACTAAAAGTACCCAACTTTGTTTAGACATTAAATTGTGTCAGCTACCATCATCCATAATTTACCTAGATTTTCCCGTTAGACTGATGAATATTTATGAGCGTTTCCTAAATTTAAAAATTTTGAAAAACTAAAGACATTTTTACTCTTGTTTATAAATATTTATTGCAAAATAAAATTCTTACATTTGTTTTGATAAATTTCATCAGAGGACAAAACGCGTCGGTTAAAGTAAGTTTTCTTTTTTCTTTATTTACATATGAATAAAATTTTAATCCTCAAAGTTATAACGGGGTTGGAAGCTTCCATTCAAATGTTTGTGGCTTAAAAATTATCCTTTGGCCAAGTTGTTAACAACGAGTGAAAAACAAAATTAAAAAAAAGACAGAAAAAAGCAGTAAACCATATTTTATTTTTGAAGTGTAACCTACTTCTATAAGCGAGAGAGGTTGAGATGGGGCGTAGTTGAGGAGTGTGCAGTCTAACGGGTGTCTTCCATGTCCGTTCTCTGAGACGGCTTCGTCCTGTTTGTGTACCTTTTCGCGAGACGTTCAGTTTTATAGATAAAAAAAAATTATTTGTCTTGTCATCTTCATCTAAAAACACAATTTATCTTAATTCTGTGACTTTGAAGTTCCCTTACTGATACACTCAGATCTCCTTCGACGAGACGGAAAATGAATCTTCATCCGAAGTGATGTAACAACAATAAAATACTCGGATCTCTTTCGGGGCCGTACCAAGCTTCCATTCCCGCATGAAAACAGTGAAGTTCTTGTGTTCCTATTCAGTACCCCCATCCCCGCTTGTTTTCATTGTTTTCTCACCAGGTGGCAGGTAAATACTCAATTGTTTTTGTTCAACACAACGCTACCTACCGAGAGTTGGGTGGTGAAAACTTTTATTTGAGTGGCAACACCGGAAATGAATTCACAGCAGTGCGGCATTTTGTGATGCCATTGTCATGGCTTGGTTTGTTGCGCAGGAACATGTCTTTGAACAGAAAATTATTAGCGAAAGCTCTTCTCATAAAAGCGACAAATTATCTGGGCGTAAATTTCTGGTACCAATCCTTGCATATATGCCAATCAAAAAGTGGTGCAGCTAACAAAATATTTACAAGTATGATTCGTTAATAGGATTATGTGGCATTATCATTATTATTATTATTATTATTATTATTATTATTATTATTATTATTATTTCTTTTGATTTCTGGTGTATACTCATTTCATTCCGCGTTAGAAATGGCATTTTCCACTGAGCATTTTTGAAAAAGAACAAAACAAAAAATACTCAAACATATTTTACATAGATAAAAGATGTGGGCTGTACTTGTGAGAACAGTTTTTGTATTCCTTTATGACATGGGCTAACAGGAATCCCTTCAATGAGTCAATTGAAATCTTTTCCAATCAATCCGAGGGCTCCAACTACAACAGGAATTGTTCATGTCCTCAAGTACCACTTTTTGAGATTTTTATTTCAAGGTCTTTGTATTTTGATAGTTTTTTTTTGAAGACTTTCAAAGATACATTGCAGTCTGCAGGGACTGTCATGTTAATAAGAAGGCACATTTTGTCTTTGCAGTCTCTAATCACGAGGTCAGGGCGATTAATTTTGATTGTTCTGTCTGTGTGTATTGTAAAGTCTCATAAAATTGTTACAGGTTCTATCTCCGTAACCGAGTCTGGATGGTGTTCATACCAATTTCTTGCAGTTTTCTTTCCGTAAGCATTGTAAATTTTCCAGTGCAGATATTAGCCCACTCTGTTGTGCCGTGTTTTATATTCAGTCGGTGCCAGTACTGCGCAACCTGATACAAAATGGTCAATTGTTTCTGGATATTTATCAGATAATCTGCATTTTGGGATAACGTAGTTTTTCAGTATATGTGATGGGTAATTTATAGTTAGCATGCATTGGTCTTGTGCAGCAAGAATAAAACCTTCGGTTTCAGCTTTTAACCCTGCACTACTTAGCCACTGATGGGTACAGGGTTTGTCTACATCAGCTTGTTTGGTATGGGCAGAGTATTGACCGTGAAGAGGTTTATCATGCCATCGTTTCTGTATCTGATCGATGGTCTTTGCTTCCTTTTTTTTTAAAAAGTACTTTGCAGCTGTAATCGGTGTGTTTTGCTTTATCTGCAATTCTTCAACCATTTGGAACTCCATTTTGAACTTGTTGGTTTCCTTTATTATTGAATAAAGTTTCTTATTTCTTTCATGTTCTTTGACACAAATCACCATCCAGTCTTCTATAGTTTCCAGGTATCGTTGAAGGCCAATTGTTGTAGCTTTGTAAAACAGTTCTATTTGAACTAATCCTCTGCCTTCTTCGGATCTGGGCACATATAGACGATCAAGGTCTGCCTCGTTTTGGCGTGCATTCGCTTAATCTCAGATATGATCCAGTTAAGGATATTGAAACAGTACTGTACCACAAGGACATCCAAAGTGGTTATGGCTGATATTTTGTTCTTTGAATTCATCTCGGTATTTAATAGCAGACGCACACGCATGTAGTACTGATTTCTTACATTCTCTTTCATTTGGCTATGCTGTATTCCATCTCCTTTGCTAATTCTTAGATACATATAGGCTTCTTCTTGTTCCAGTTTTATAATCATTGTGACAAAATCTAGATCTCTTGAGCGTGTTTCTGTAATTATTGTTGTGGGTCTCTCCCCTTTTTACATAAGATGGACTCGTCCAAAGTATACTTATACTGACAGAGAGAATATCTGCTGATACGTGGAGATGCGTTGAGAGATACGGAGACAGACACAGAGTGTTCTCAGAGAGTTATCCAAGAGTCCATATATATATATATATATATATATATATATATATATATATATATATATATATATATATTACGGCTTTACTTACAGAGACTTGTACATATACTTTCTACTAGCCCGCATTCCTGGACTACTAATCTTCATTTCAAGTCTGTATTCTTACGTTAATACACTTATTTTTCTATCTCAATTTCTGGCCTTGTTTATTTATTTGTGCAGGATTCCATTCACGGAATCCACAACAACTATTATTATTATTATTAATATTTTCTACTAAATTTCAAACAATACGAGGCTCGAAAGGGTTACAATCCAAATCGTATTGACAAATGAAGCGTGTGATATGAATAGATGAGAAGCTGACAGGAAGTGGAGATTATGAAGATAGGGAGGATAGATAGCATTTGACCCTTGATTCGAAGAGCTCCAAAGGTCATATTATTCCATTAAATATTTGTAATTCGGGATGTCATCGGCAGGGTTTATTAAATAAATAACTGCACAAATTATTTACTGTAATGGTCATAGCGATACAGTACATTCCAGCGGTAAGGATAATTCAAACATTGACCACAGTTATATTTTATGAACAATTACTGAAAGAACGCATTTTAGTAATAGAAAGCAAGAAGAAAGGACTATTGGCTACAAGAAGAGAGAATGCTGATTGTCAGCAAAAGAGACAGCTTGAGTAAGAAGAAAAGGACTATTAGCTTAAAGAAACAATTACACCAGGTCGCACAAAACATTCATTTTTGTGCAATTTAGACGACAATTTATCCACCGCACTCTAATGACCAACAACCATGTATTCAATTGTGAAAGTAAAATAACATATATTATATTTTTATAACTTCAAAGCTCTCAGGAAAATTAAATTTCGGCGTTAAATGACCCATGAGGAGTTGATATACCGTTAAACGTATCAACTAACGAACGAACCAACCAACAACGAAGACAATGTCAGTAGATGTCGACACTGATTATTTAATGATTTTTTTTTCAATTAATTGTGAACTAATGAAAACGAATAGATCGCGCAGTGGGGTGTGATTAATAAATGATGAAACAGACAAGACTACATCATTCAAATTTCGCTAGCAACTTGACGTTTCATATTATATCTAGGCGGCAAAAAATGAAACGATTCTCATTAGTGTATTTATTGTCAGTTTGTAATAACTTCAGGCTTACGGCCACATCACGTCGAAACAGAGGTTCCCGTACGATCACCGAAGTTGAGCGACGTTGAACCTAGTCAGTACCCAGATGTGTGACCGCTAGGAGATAAAAGATGCTCCAAGTGTGAATGTGCGGGTGGTAGAATGGATAATGGTTTGGAATTATTAATGGGAGAACCGAATCCCAGTTTCTGTTGGAAAATTATATTCACTTACTCGTAAATACACTTGGAAAAGGTATGAATCCATGTTTTCTCCCCCAGCTATGGATTAATTAGCAAGACTTGTATCAAGTATCTGCAACAAAGTTTCTTTCATACTATGCGGCCTGCTCCTTTTGTAGTATACGACCAACCACAATGTTTTTGTAGCATACGATCGAAAAAATGTTTCTATTGTATTGTGTAGCCTGGCAGGATACCTACCACAATGATGTTTTGTAGTATTTGTGGCCTTCCACAATATTTATTTCGTAGTAAACAATCTACGACATTGTTTCTATTGGTATAAATAAAATAACAATTTGGAAAAAATCTTAGATTTTGCCGACGCGTTTCGTCTTCCGATTTTTTCAAGGCAAAAATGAAATCGAAATGTTCTTGTTGTTATAGTTACATTAAAAAATCCAAATTTAAAAAGATAGACGCTTCTGTCTAAGCCTTTTTTTCTGGTTAATGTAAATTACATTTATACTAAGAGATTTCTGGTAATTTATCTATATTGTTGACATGGAAAAAAAAAATCTCTTAGTATAAATGTAATTTACATTAACCAGAAAAAAAGGCTTAGACAGAAGCGTCTATCTTTTTAAATTTGGATTTTTTAATGTAACTATAACAACAAAAACATTTCGATTTCATTTTTGCCTTGAAAAAGTCGGAAGACGAAACGCGTCGGCAAAATCTAAGATCTTTTTCCAATTGTCATTTTATTTATACCAATCTGTCTTGTCCACAGAATTGATCTGGGAATTTATCTATATTGTTTCTATTCTAGTATGCGGCTCGCCACAATGTTTCTTTCGTAGTATACGATCTGCCACAATGTTTCTACTGTAGTATATGACTTTCCACAATATGTTTTGTAGTATATTTTCTGCCACAATGTTTCTTTTGTAGTAAGTGGTGGGACACAATATTACTTTCGTATTAAACAATCTACCACAGTGTTTCTATTGCAGTATGTTGTCTGCAACAATGTTTCTTTTGTAGTATACGATCTATCACAATTTTTCTATTGACGTATATTGCGGGCCACAATAAAACTTTTGTAGTGCACAATCTACCACAATGTTTCTATTGCAGTATATGGCCTGCCACAATGTTTCTTTTGTAGTATACAATCTATAACAACGTTTCTATTGTAGTATGTGGCAGTCCACAATAAAACTTTCGTGGTATACAATCTACCACAATGTTTCTATTGCAGTATGTTGCGGGCTACAATATACTTTTCGTAGTATGTAATCTGCTACAATATTTCTGTTGCAGTATGTTGCCGACCAGAATGTTTATTTTGTAGTATAAGACGTACCCCAATGTTTCTATTGTAGTATATGGCGGGCCACAATATTACTTTCGTAGAACACAATCTTTCTATTGCAGTATGTTGCCTACCAGAATGTTTCTTTTTGTAGTATACAATCTACCACAATGTTTCGATTGAAGTATGTGGCCTGTCACTGTGTTTCTAATGCAGTGTACACTTAATCTTTCAAAACTTATTCAATGAATTAAAATCAAGTACAACGTAATTTTTTTTTTACATATTTATGTTTTTTTATTAGATTTTTAAAAAAAATTAAATATCGGTAAAAAGCATTAAAACCATTAAGGCTTGTTAACAGTTTGCACATCGTTTAAAAAAAGCAATAAGCAAATCATCAAAATTAATCTTTCCTGCTACTCTTCCTTTTGTCTTACGTATCAGAACTGCATTAATGGCATAGTCCCATTCCTTTCGAACAGTATTAAGGAGGTTGCACTCATTCATAAATGCATATGAATTATGCACATTTTTTACGACAGTTTCGTTAAAAAAATATTCGTAAGCATTTTATTATATCTAGGGTTTTATATATTTTTTTCACTTCAATCTAGTTGGAATGCTTTCCTCAAGGCCTATGACACACGAGAAAACTCATGTTTCCAATACTCAGGTAGACCACACACTAAAAGTTGTTTTTACCTAATGTAGTTAATCAATATAGCCATCGAAATAATAGCATCTTGCCATTAATTTTTTATGAAAGAAGATTGAGATGTATTGTTTTATCTGTATAGGTAGTTGGGCCAGCCATAAATATATGCCAATCAGAATAACGACATTTGAAGTCAAAGCCCAAATCACTGAGTGACCAGAACAATAAGTGTTAGTAAAAGCGAGACATAAGGTTCAATTTAAAGTAAACAGAATATCGACACTTCCGTGCACGAAGTTCTTAAGGCGACTTTCATGAAAAACAATCTGCCCAAGTATATTTCATTCTGATTGTAAGTATAAGCGTCTTTTTTTCCTTAAAATCTATCGTTACTCACATACCCCGTCCATGATATTCTCAACATCCTTCTGTAGTACCACATCTCCTTTGCTTCGAGTTATCCCTTCATCTCTAAGAAAATTGTTCACTATTCATTGCCATATAGTTCAGTACTCTTTAGGCTCCTTGTAATGAAATTATCTTGTTTCTTAATACTTTGCTTAGCTTTTGGAAGCATATTTTGCTATTTCTATGCACATTCGGACATTGTTGTTAAGGTACTTCCCAGATAATTAAGTAATACTACTACTACTAATAATAATATGAGATGATCCTTATAAATTGTTTTGATAAATAAACTGATACAAGATAATAAAATAAAGATGTCGTATAGTATCGGAGAAGGTGAGTAGAAGTTTTTTTAAAAGTTGCGCTTTGTTATCACCTCACTGCATACGTAGCCGATTTGGTTCAGGCGATGCCCGTGAAAGACGGGTTCCCGAAGTTATGACATGGAATTATGAGTTGCGGTGGAGGCTAAATTATCTATTTTTAATTTCATAGTCTATGCTCTATTTATTCGTTAAAAAAAAACCCAAAACCCCCAAAACAAAAAAACAAAACAAATCAAAACAAAAAAACACAGAACTCGTTGAAAATGTATTTTAACATTTCTAAACAGGTTAGTAGAAGAAAGCTAGTACAAAGTTTCGGGACAAAACTAGAGAGCAGAAATGTAGTTCTACAGAAGGATACTGAGAATTCTATAGACAGAGCGTGTAAACAACAAGGAAATCTTAAAGAAAATGGAAATAGAAAACTCAGAAACAGGAAAAGACGGCTGATATTCCTTGGACACATAACGAGGAAAGAGGGATTGGGAAATTAAACACTCAAGGAGCATATTAAGGGCAAGGGAGATAGGGGAAGGCAGCGAACCACTTACGTGACAAGCTTCTGTGAATGGATATATTTATCAAAAGAACAGCTGCTAAAAGCCACACGAGGTAGGTCGCTGTGGAGAGCCATAATCACCTATGTCCTGAAGGGATTAGGCAAATAGAAGAAGATTTTAATAGTCAGTCTATACGGAAATTGGCAGGAAACTATTATTCACGGTACAGGAACTCCACTTACGAGACTGAATCGCAAAACAGTGCACTCGAGTTTCAAATTGTGTGTTATGGAAACAGCCGATCTGGAAGACGATTGCCTGAACACGAGAAATTTAACTTGATGGGCTGCGATGTAAAGGTCACGTGAGAAATGGCAGAGACAGCCGGTGAATAAATAAAAGAAATACGAAAAAATAAATAAAGTCGATAACTACAAGCTCATTTCACCGTATAAGTCGAATGTTATCGCAAACAACAGATAACTTTTATTGTCTCTTTTAGCACTTTATTTTTTATATAGCTGTAAGTAAATCCAAAATGAATCAGTTCAACTCAGTCTACGATATAAATATATCTATCTATATATATATATATCTATCTATATATATATATATATATATATATCTATATCTATATCTATATCTATATATATTGAATAGTGTAGTATCAGGTACAGTTTTTCATTAATGAGAGATTTATCAGTGCAATATACTTTTTAAAAGAAAATAAAAATAATAAAAAGAAGATTATGATCGTGTCACAGGCAAATTCTAATTTTGATTGGAATTGACAATTTGGATTAAAATGCTAAAAACAGGAATTTTCTTCACGCGTTGGTTAGGCTATTGAAATATTTCTTTTTGTTGCTTTTCTTGTAAACACAAAGTTTCGATCGATCCATTTCTGTTTTAAGTATGCATTTCGTATGTCATCATTTACGGGAATTTAGCAAATACTGGACATTTCAAATACATCGGCGTATGGACCAGTTATAACAAATTTAGCATAGGAGTAAAGGAATTTGAATATAGAATAGGTGGCACCAGAGATATTTTCCCTTGACGCCGCAAATTGCTACAACACATTAACCTGAGAACTCGAGTCATGTTCTTGAAAAGGCTGGTCAGATCAAAACATTCATAAAGATGTCATGAATAGTACCAAACTCGTTCAGAAATAGCTAAGCTGTCAGCGATATACAATCGCTTTTTTGGATCAATGATTAAAATGGCTTTAAGCGAGTGAAGCCTGTGGGTCTTGGCGAAGACCACCGGTCTTTGAACATTGTGGTCTGGCGCTACAGAATCACAAACATAGAATTGTATCGAATAGTAGAAAACACATTACCTGAGGCATTTTAACAGCAGCAACAATTAAGAGAAAATAATGACATAGTCAAGATCAAACGGAATGTTAGGAAGGAAAATTCTATTAATTCTGAAAAGAGCGTAAGATACTGGACTTGAAAAACATATTTTCCTGAAAAATTGTTTTAATTAAAAAATTTTCAAAATAAATTTTAACCGAGTGTCGCCCTGGCTGTTCATTCAATGAATGTCTATTGTTTCTTTATAAGGAGACGGCTTGTATTGTAATTACGATTTCTTTCGTGTTTGTTAACATTTTCTGGTTTGCACTACCGAATAAAATGATTTTCACACAAACGGTTGAAGAAGGCTGTAACATTTATCGGTCGAAAAGTATTGACGTTAATGAAGCTATTAAGTTAATTTGTCTGAAAAAATTTGAATGATAATTATGCATCTGAAAATTACATAAGATAGCAAGATTATCGATTTGACAAAATCGTAAAGTGAATTAATAATAAGTACTTGAAAACAATTTCTGAATGTTTTGTGCGACCTGGTGTAATTGTTTCTAAAAGTCAAACGAAACCTACTTAAAAAGCTAATTTCATAAAGACAATTAAAAATCATTTGATAAGTGAAGTTTTGCCGTGTGTATATAACGAAAGAGATGTTAGACTGGTTGGTTAGTTTTCCGATGTTAGACTGGTTGGTTAGTTTGACGATATGCCAGTCCTTGTTGGGTAGATGCTACAGCATGGATTTACAAACATTTTAAACAATCAACACGTTCATGGCATCCTTGATATTTCATCGACTCCCAGTCATGTTAAAAAATATCAATAATTTCATTTTTAGACTTAAGGATAAAAATTCCATTGACGTTTTTCGTCTTCATTGTTTCTTCTTAAGATTCATTTTAACTTTAGCTTTTGGTTTATTCCTTTTTCAATTTTTGACCATCAGTTGCATTCTTACATATTATATAGTTGCCAGAAAAAAACAAAACAAAAACAACAACTTAGGAACTAAGGACTGGGAATGGCAAAGCAATGCAAGCACATATGTTTAAATATCTTGCAAGTGTTTAAGCAGAGGATGGAATATGCGACATCGAAATCCGAAGGCGCGTTGGAATAGGAAACAGTGTTAACAAACGGTAAGGTTCCCTTAGATACAAAAAAAAAAAAAAGAGGGCAGTCAATGCCGCTCAATTTTCCCCGAGATTAACAGGAGATTGAGGCAATAGAAATGTGGTACAGGTAAATGCTGAGCATAATATGGACGGAGCACATAGGCAAAGAAGTTTTAAGGAAAATATAATCAATATATATATGTACATATACGTAGGCAGCAATTATATTATATATATATATATATATATATATATATATATATATTTAGATATATATATATATATATATATATATATATATGTAGGCAGCAATCCTTCATTTATACATGTTTCATTAAAGACGACAGACAAGGTACTACAATTAAGCTTTTTATTTAATTGTTCTTGTGTTCGAACAAGTGTTTTACTTTCTGGACACATAGTGTCTAGAAACTGAACAAATGTTCTGTAATTCCGTGGGCTTTCGGCTATAATTTTAGCCATTATCAAGGATGATTTTATTTTTGCTTTCTAATTGGGTGTACGGGTTGTGTATATGTCTCTAGAACTATAGGGAGGTTTTATTTTCTGAACACAGCATATTGCAGCCGTGTTCATAGTTAATATTATTTAGTGTTAGCATTTTCTTTTTTATTATTAAGTCTTCCATTATTTTTAAACTTTTTTACATGTGGATGAGATTATTATGTTTGTATTATCTACTAGTATGGTTCGGATGGAATCTTGTAAGTTTGTGTGTGTGTTTAAATCGATTCTAATAGAGCGGTTGTCGGATAGGTGTAACGTAAGGCGTCTGTATAGGCATGTAGTTGTGTCACCGATGTAATTATTTATTAATTCGGTTTGATCAGGGCATAATTACTTAAGGGGTATTTGAACTCATAAATAATGTTCGTTTGTTGTAATTTTGATTTTGCTGGTGTGTTGTTATTTTTGAGGATAGGGTTAGCGGTTTTAAATTTTTTTAGTAGATAATTTGATTATTTTGTTCGGTTCAATTGGGGAGTTTATTTCTTTATGATATTTCTAAGTGAAAATTCATCTTGTTTGTAGCTGATGGGCATCTATTTTTGTAGAAAAATATGTTATTTTTGACTGTGTGTTCACTATCATTGTTATTAACTTTGGGGAGAAATAGTCTAATTTGGTTGTCTATAAGGTTGATAAAGGAAGCCATTGTTAACTACATTATTGAGTTCTTTAAGAAAGAGTGGCCGAGAGGATTAATTCTCGTGTGCTCTTTTGAGGAAGTTTTTTTTTATCACTGCTATTTTGTATCTGAGAGGGCATTTACTTTTAAAGTTAAGGTGGCAAGAGTTTCTACTAGTGTTTTTTTTTATATAATGAGGTGATAAAAGTGTTGTTACTATATTCTATGAGACCGTCTAAGAATGGTAGGTAAAGTTAAGGACATATATATATATATATATATATATATATATATATATATATACATACATACATATATATATATATATATATATATATATATATATATATATATATATATATATATATATATATATATATATATATATATATACTCACGTATCATGCGACTTTGAAGAACTAATTTAGGAGTTAATTTTAAGGGGCTTGCATCATGCACAAGATATAAAATTAGCGTATGTACTGCTGGCGCTGGTTACGCTGTTGACCAAACCAAATAACCGTTTATTATAGTAAAAAAAAGTACAGCTGTAATTAAAATAAACATGATTTTGATAAAACTTATGTTTTACTTAACTGTATCCAATAATAATGCATGTAATATTTACATATTAGTATCGTATTATAAAATACAAACACAGTGAATATGCATCTTTTCCAGTGTTTACGTTTATATAAGGTTGGTGCAAAAATAATGACGTTTTCTCACATAGTATCATGTGTGAGAAAACGACATTATTTTTGCACCAACCTAATAAGATGTTTAGCTGTTTCTCGCTCAGTTGTTTATGGCTGTATGCATTTACGCAATGAGTATAGTGTTACTAACGATACTTTTAGCATTCTCTTACTTTTTAAAAATATTTAACAAGAAGATAGGATAAAGAGATAGAGGAAAAGAGGTTAGTCTATTGTAATTTAGTCTCTCAAGAAAGGAACTCGCATGATACACGAGATACATGATAAAATCATTTTTTTATAAGTGAAAATCTGAGAATCGCACGATACCCGAGATCGCGTGGTACACGAGTACATCCGGTATGTATAATAGTGATTAAAGAATCATTTTTTTTTAATTTCCATTATCAACAAAGGGGTGTGATATATCAAACAATATTTTTGACCACTTCGGCATCATGATGCAAGCAATGGTAAAGAGCAAGGTTAATAGTATAAAAACAGAGCAGCTCGAAAAAGCAGTACGCTATCTCTTGATGGATCAGTAGCGTTTAAAATTCGAGTGAGACCGATTCATTGATTTAAAAAGAACAGAGACGCTTGCTCCGAGTCTTGGTTATTTTAATTCCATTGGAAAATAATCTGTGATCGACAGCCACAGCTGATTACTTGGAAATGACTATGTAGTTAGTAGGTTGTTTGTTCGATTACACAGTGCGTCCCATAATTAAAAAAAGGAAGGAAAAAAAGAAAGAAAGGACAAACAAAGAAAAGGAAAAGAAAAAGGAAATGAAAACGGGAATTAACTCAAGAACAGAAACGACACAAAACACACGAACATTAAAAAGACAGGATTGAAATTACGACTTACCGTTCAATTTGAATATTTATAGAGGATACTATAAGGTATAAGGCTGATACTATAAGGTATAAGGTTGGTGCAAAAATAATGTCGTTTTCGCACATATGTGAGAAAACGACATTATTTTTGCACCAACCTAATATATACAGTACAGAGAAGAAAAGTTGTAAGAATAAAAGCTACTTACATTAGCGGAATATGATAGTGTACTGCCAGTCTGTGACTTCTCCGTGTTATGTGATAATGTATCTGAAGAAATACGGCTAGGCAGTATTAATAACCAGAAGGAAGAAAACAGTGTTGGATCATCGATAGAGGGGGCATGAATGAAATTGAGGTAGAAAAGGAGGAAATATATCAAGGTATATCATGTAGGGATTTAAGAAAGTTATTTCTGTTGTTGTGGACGCCATTGGAACTGTGCGGCATACAAAATCTAAAAAAAAAAAAAAAAAAATGGCCGGGTAAAATTGAGACTCTCATAAGAAAGGAGGTGCTTCACAAAAGAGAACTGCTTGGAACAGCCACAATCCTAAAAACAAAAAGGTTTTGATAATACAGACAGGTGAAGAAATAAGAGGAGCATCACAAATTACCTTTTCAGTTGTCCGACATTTGGTCATGTACCCTAGGGGCTGGGGCATCGTGATCTCTGTTCATGAGTGGAAACAGTCGGAAATGACCAACTGTCTGTTCAGAGTTGTGTTTCTTTGTCTTTAAGTATGAAGGATGAGGATGCCACGGTAACTAGGTAATTGTAAACACTCTCAAAAAGAGACCGTCTAATTGGACTGGATTACATGACCTGTATTTCTAACTGGGCCCCATCTTCCAGGTTATGTATTATATATATATATATATATATATATATATATATATATATATATATATATATATATATAAGACAGGATGTGGGTGAGTGTGTAATGAATGCATGGTCGCAATTTGAGATGGATTTGCACCAAAATCTACATGCACATGCTCCAAGTTATCGGGAAGGCCAAAACCGACTTTGCATTTCCCAACTCCCATTCTATTGACCAGCAGCTGACTGACACGAATGTTAACATGCTAGCATGCAAAAAAAATCGATAGCTGCATTCGTCACAAGTGGGAAAAATTTAAATCTGCATGGCACTTGACTTCAATTGGCTCATTCGCTTGCTTAAACTCAACGTTGATTCTGATTCCGCAGAACTGAAAAAGTATTTGTTGTTAACATTCTTTTTTCATTCGTTTTTTCCAGTTACGATCCCTTTTTTTAAAGCTGATCGTTTTGTGTTCATTTTGTTTAGTTCTTTTTTCGTAACAGATTTAATGTTTAGTATAGAGCTTAGAAAAAATTCGCAGTGTGAGATAGGCAAGAAGTAAGGCATGTAGCAACATCAGTACGGCAAAGCGCACTCCTTTAAAGGCAAGGAAGGGCAAAAATATTTTAAGTCAAGTGATTGTTGTATGAGTCGTACGATTTTTGAATCAAACACGGGCAACGCCGGGCCATGCTGCTAGTATATATATATTAACGCCTTCAGTCATATTGCACACATTTGGCTGTTATGCTTGGTATATCCTTATCAGACTGTGTGTCAAGATTGATACGTTAGGTTTCGTATATTTATGTCCAAACATCACTTAATTGTTGCGTTGCTCTCTCACTCAATAATAATAATAATAATAATAAGCAGCTTCTTTTATATACTGTGTCCTTTTAGAACATGGTTGATCCACAATGTCCTGTCCTTTGTAAGGTTTACATTTTCGTATATTTATACCTAAGCGTCACTTAATTGTTGCGTTGTTGTCTTACTCAGTAATAATAATAATAATAATAATAATAATAATAATAATAATAATAATAATAATAATCTTTGCCAAAGACGGCAATGAGTTGAAGGGCCTCCTCAATATTGTAAAATGTTTCAGTGACGACATAGGTATGGATTTCGGATTAGACAAATGTACAAAAATAACATTCAAGAAAGGGAGAATTACAGAAACACCCTCAATAGATTTAGACTTTGTCACAAAAATCAGGGAACTGAAACAAAATGAAGCCTATAAGTACCTATGAATTAGCGAAGGAGATTGTATACAACATACCCAAATGAAGGAGAGCGTAAGAAAGAAGTACTACAGGCGTGTACGTCTGGTACTGTATAACGAGCTGAATTAAAAAAAACAAAAAACAAACAGAATATCAGCCATAAAAACTTGGCTGTCCCTGTGGTGCAATACAGCTTTAACATTCATAACTGGACCATAGCTGACATAAAGCCAGAACGAAGAAGCTTCTCACTTGCTACGGTATGCATCACCCCAAAGCTGATGTTGATCTTCTGTATGTGCCCAGATCTGAAGAAGGCAGAGGATTTGTTCAACTAGAACTGTCTTACAAAACTACAACAATTGTCCTTCAAAGATACCTGGAAACTACAGAAGACTGGATGATGATATGTGTCAAAGAACATGAAAGTAGTAATCGACTTTATTCCGTATTAAAGGAAGCCAACAAGTTCAAAATGGAGTTTCAAATGGGTGTAGAAATGCAGGTAAAGCATAATACACCGACTGCAGAAAATGCAACCGACCAGATACAGAAACAATGACAAGATAAACCGCTTCACTCTGCCCGTACCAAACAAGCTGATGTAGACAAACCCCGTATCCATCTGTGGGTACGTAGCGCAGGGTTAAAAGCTGAAACCGAAGGTTTTATTCTTACCGTACAGGACCAATCCTTGTTAACTAGAAATTGTCAAGCACACATACTAAAATATTGTGTTAGCCCCAAATGCAGGTTCTATGATAAATATCTAGAAACAATTGATCATCTTGAATCAAGTTGCACGATATTGTCACCCACTGAATATAAAACCCGGCATGACAGAGTGGGCCAATATCTGCACTGGAAAATCTGCAACTTCTACGCGAAGGAAACTGAAAGAAATTGGTATGAATGCCACCCAGACCCGGTTACGGAGATAGGGCCTGTACCAATTTTATGGGTTTACACAATACACACAGACAGAACAATCAAAGCTAACCGCCCAGATACTGTTATTAGAGAACGCAAAAAAAAAAAAAAAAAAAAAAAAAAAATTCGCCTTATTGATATGGCGGTCCCTGCAGACTACAATATATCTCTGAAGATATTCAAAAAGCTATCAAAATACAATGACCTTAAAATCGAAATCTCAAAAATGTGGCACATCAACAACCCCATGTCGTAGTTTCCAGTAGACTCTTTGAAGGGATTCCTGGAAACTCATGCCTTAAAGAAATACAAAAAATTGTTTTCACGAGTACAGCCCACACGTTACGAAGGTGTTTATCTATATAAAATATGTGTGGAAAATGTTATGATGCCATTTCTGACCTTACGTCTTTCACCCGGAAAGAAATGTGTACACATCAGAAATCAAAGGGAATAAAATAATAATAATAATAATAATAATAATAATAATAATAATAATAAATTGTTATTAAAGACCACAAACAAAAACGGTGCCTCCTTATTGATATGGCAGTCCCTGCTGGCTGCAATGTATCTTTGAAGATATTCAAAAAGCTGTCAAAATACAAGGACCTTGAAATAGAAATCTCGAAAATGTGGCATATGGGAACATCAACAATCCCTGTTGTAGTTGGAGCCCTAGGACTGGTTGAAAAAGATTGCAGTAGACTAATTGAAGGGATTCCTGGAAGTCCATGCCTTAAGGAGATACAAAAAATTGTTCTGACAAGTACAGCCCACACTTTATGAAGGGCTTTATCTATGTAATATTGTTTTTTGTCAGTGGAAAGTGTCATGATGCCATTTCTAACCTTAGGTCCCTGGGCGGGACCCGGAAAGAAATGTGTAAGCGCCAGAAATCAAAGAAAATAAATAAATAAATAAATAATAATAATAATAATAATAATAATAATAATAATAATAATATAAATACAAACAAACGGGAAGTTGGATGATATGAGTGCTCATATAAAGGGCATTCACTGACTACAGTTACATCTACACCTACATCATCTATCTGTCGGGTTGTGAATGAAGCTCTATGGTGGAGATGAAACGAGAAAAATATTGGAAAAATTACCAAAACTATGCCAGAGATCTTTTGATTGACTGATTCGTCTTGTACGGCTTACCAACCCTTTGCAGGTTATTTAAAGCCATAAAATATTTTTGGATTCTAAGAATTTTTTTGGGAGATGATAATGATTAAGTAAGTCTTACTCATTAACCCATAGCTGGGGGAGAAGAGATAGAGTCATTCCTTTTTATCAAGAGTATTTGCGCGTAAGTGAATATAACGAAATCAACTGAAATTTAAAATCGGTCATCGTATTAACAATTCCCAGCTATTACACCTCTATGGGTTATAGTGATTTTTCAAGCCTAGCTTAGATGTGGCACAAGGCCGAAAGTAGGAGGAACCCAGTGAGGATGAAAATCACTACTCAGTCGTAATTGTTCTAGCGAGACAAACTGGTTAACCATTACACCGCCTCGAGGTGCCACCTCTATGGGCTATATAATGCCAATATCTATATTTTATTTTATCTTTTGGCGGGGGGGGGGCGATAATAAAGGTTTTAGTGATACAAATGTTACTAATTAACCCATACTTGGGGGAAGTGGTGGATTCATAGATGAAGACTAATTTGAGGACTAACGGCATGTTAAGTTTGCTGTATACCTTTTTCTAATGAATAAAAAACGAGAAGGACTTTTTGGCTACCTTGTAAAATCAGTAATTAAGATCTTTGAATAGCTAGGAAAGGAAGTTCTTATAAAAGCAACAATTAACGTTCTTTGAACTTCTAGGAAATGGTCGTTCTTATAAACGGCAGTAATAAAATATCTTTAAACTGCGATGAAAATATTTTTTATAAAAACAATAGTTAACGTTGTTTGAATTTCTAGGAAAGTGTGTGTGTGTTTTTTTAAAGCAATAACTGACATCTTTTGAACTGGAAGTAGAGGGACATTCTTATAAAACCAGTAATTAAATATCTTTGTAGAGCTTGGAAAGAGCCATTCTTATAAAAGCAGTAATTAAATATCTTTGTACTGCTTGGAAAGGGCCGTTCCTATAAAAGCAGTAATTAAAGATCGCTGTATTGCTTGGAAAGCTGTAATTAAACATCTTTAAACTGCTTGGAAAGGACCGTCCTTATAAAAAGGAGTAATTAAATATCTTTGTCCTGCTTGGAAAGGGCCGTTCTTATTAAAACAGAAATCAAAGATCTTTAAACTACTTGACCTTTGAACTGCTTAACAAAAGCATCAATTAAGGTTTACTGGAATCAAACCGCCTGCATACGGATATAAAATGAATTGAGAACATACACCCAAAAAAAGAAAAAAAAAACATGACAAGGATGCGTCTTCTCAATGGATTTATTTAACCTTTACAGCGAGGTGATCCTAAGAGAACTAGAAGTCCTATCAAGATTTATTATTGGTTGGTGAAATCATAACAGCATAACATACACAGATGTGTTGATGACAGAGTAAGAAAGAAAACTACAGGCAGTAAGGGAATGTGGGTAGAAAGAACAAAATATAATTTGTAAGAGAGAATATACGATGCCGTGAGTTCATTTGCAAAAGAAATTCTTACTGTTTAATATATGATATATCTGCAACACTAATTTTGTTATTTCTTTAACCATTTACTTAAAATGTTGTGACCAAGTAAATCGTTAAAGACATAACAAAACAAGTGTTACAGATATATCATATATTAAACAGTAAGTACAAAAGAAGAGTATTACATGACTAGTGAGTGTGTGTCGGTTGACCCAGGGTTCAATTTATTCAACTGTTAATATTTAACAGCCCCCCAAACCCACGAGGGATGTATGTAGCACAAGGTCGAGTTTACGAGTGGGTACTCCGAGCCCGTAGGCTCGGCCAAAAATATTCCCTTAGAACCCGCATAAGCGAGTTCAGGGTCTGTCTACCTCACCGGACGAAACTTTGCCCTTCGGCAAAGCCTTGTCCGAGTTCCTCTCTACTTAAGACAGAGAGTTCGACAGTACAGTCCGAACAGATCTATTCGACTGTTAATATTTAACAGCCCCCTCCCCACGAGTGATGTATGTGGTACAAGGCCGTGTTTACTGTGAGTTCTCCGAACCCGTAGGCTCGGCCAAAATATATTCCCTTTGAACCCGCCTAAATGGTTTCATGGACTGTCTACCTCCCCGAAAGAAACTTTGCCCTGCGGCAAAGCTTCGTTCGAGTTCCTCTCTGCCGAGGCAGAGAGTTCAACAGAAATGAGCAGTCTGATCGACTGATCCCCAAAGTCTTCTCTCCCACTAATCTTATAGTAGGCGGAAGAGTCCAACATAGACTCTTAAGAAGGAGGACATCACAACGCTATTTAACATTAATCTTCTTATATGACACTAAATGCCTGACAATTTCGTCAAAGATAAGATTTGAGGTAACAGAGATGTGTTTCTACAAAAGGATGCTGAAAATACCATAAGCAGAGCATGTGAGCAATGAGGAAGTTTTAAGTAAAATAGAAAGAAAATGGAAACTTATTTAGAAGCAGAAAGAGACAGTCGAAATATATTGAACAAGTAATAAGGAAGACGACTTGGAGAATTAACAGCAAATATGAAAGGCAAGGTGGGCAGTGGTAATAATCGAATAACTCACCAATAAAAGTTTGTGTAAATAGACTTAACATGGATAGGGATGTATAATAAGGGGACAAACATTGCTTAGATTTATAAAGGATATGAAATTATAGGGGGAGGCCCACGTTCCAAAGGAAGACAGTACATAAAAAAAATGTTTTGTGAAGTTCGCACGTAAAAGGTTCTGCAAGTCTCATAGAACGTCAACGGAAACCTATAAAAAAAAACAAAAAAAAAAAAAAAATCAAACTCTAATCTTTCGTGTCTAAAACAGCAGGTGTAATAATTAAGAATATGACTCTCCACTTTTCTTTAGATATCAAGGAAATATAAAAATCATGCAGAACGTTTTATATTCAGGACTTCTGGGTCAGCCTGACATAAGCATGGCGCAACGCTATGCATGAATGAACATTTGGATGAAAGAAGGTCGAGTGGCATAGAAATAGAGGCAAGATGTCACCCAGGGAATTGACGAGAATAGAAATGGCAAAATTTTATAGCCGGAACCGTTTCCATTCCAAAATAAATAAACAAAGAAAAAAAAAGAAAGAATGTAAGATGCAGATATAAAATCAGGTTTTAGGGTTTATGATCTCCTCATAGAAGTAACTCATGAAATATGATATGTGCATATGATATAAATAAAAAAAATATATGATATTTGCATAGGATCTAACTCGTGATATTTAATCGCTTTCTGTCATTGATCCATAACACGAGGGCATTTGGCACTTCGACATGGTGTAATGGTTAACAAGCTTGTCTCGCTTGATCAACTACGACGTAGTGTTTTCCATCCTCACTTTCGGCCTTGTGCCACATCTAAGCTACGCTTAGAAAATCACCATTACGCAAGCACATTTGAGCACTTCGACGTGGTATAGCGATTTTCTAAGCGTAGCTTTGATGTGGCACAATGGCGAAAGTAGGGGGCATCCAGTGAGGATCGAACTCACTACTGTCATAATTGTTCTAGCGAGACAAGCTTGATAAACATTACACCATCATGAGGTACCGCAATTATTTTCTAAGCGGAGCATAGATGTGGAACAAGACAGAAAGTATGAAGCACCCAGTGAGGATCCAACTCAGTATTCAGTCGTAATTGATCGAGCAAGACAAGCTTGCTAACCATTACACCATTTCGACGTTGCATAATGGTGAGCAGGCTTGTCTCTGTAGATCAATTACGACTGGGTAGCGTGTTCAAGCGTCACTGGGTGCTTCACACTTTTGGCCTTGTGCTTTGGCACTTCGTCATGTTGTAATGGTTACCAAATTTCTCTTGTTAGATTAATTAGGATTTAGTAGTGAGCTCGATCCTCACTGGGTACAGCACACTTTCGGCTTTGATCGACATCTAACCTACGCTTAAAAATTCTTGACCACTTCATCATGATTTAATGGTTAGCAAGCTTCGACTGAATATAAACTTTGGCTCTTACTGGGTGCACCACACTTTCGGCCTTGTGCCACATCTAAGCTACGTTTAGAAGATTATAAAGGGCAACTCGACGTGGTGTAATATCAAGATTGTAATGCTAGATCAATTACGACTGATTAGTGAGTTTGATTCTCATTGGGCACTCCACACATTCGGCCTTGTGTCACCTCTAAGCTACGTTTAAAAATTCTTGAGCACTTCAACATAGTGTAATAGTTTTTATCGCTAAAGCAATGAAGACTGGGTATTCCCCATTTTCGGCCTTGTGTCACATAGCAAATACGGTGTATTATTAAAATGAAATTAACCCCGAAAATATGCTTGGAAATAATCAGTAATCAACGAACAAAAAATTAAAAAAAAACAAAAACAGAAAGATATTTATTGCCTATTTTGATTATTGATTTTCCGGAGTTAATTTTAAGACATAGACGATAAAACGCTTATGATATATACGATTGTAAAAATCATCTGATGACCATTTAGCTGCCATCATTCTACTCTGATTAGGTGTGGGGCAAGCAACTCCACCACGTAAAATAAACAAAAACATATTCGTTACGAAACCGTAGCAGAGAGTCAAGACAGATCCGTCTTGTTACCTCCAAAGGATTGACTCGCCTTCATTCTTCATCTATACTATAGGTAAGCAGGAGATTACGCTAGTATAGTTTCTTCCCAAGAACCGTTACTTTGCGAAACAGGTACCCGCGTGGATGCTTCCACAATCACTACAATCGTAACCTCTTCAAGTCTAAGGGTCAATCGTTACCTATCCTCTATATGCATATAATCTTCACTTCCTACTTTTTCCTCTTACTTTCATATCACATAGGTCATCCAGTAATCCTCAACCTTGAGTGGTTCTTGCACTTTATATTCGATGAACATTAGTAATAAAAAAAAAAAAATTAAAAACAAAATATTCCTAGGATAATGACGCTGTGACCTTGTGTTCCAGAGGAATTTATGGAAGATAGATAGATAGATAGATAGAGAGTGAGGGAGAAAGAGAGAGAGGGAGAGAGAGAAACAGATAGAGCGCAGATACAATGATATATTATTAATAAAAAAACTATTATACTATTCATTTTATTATTATGTTATGAAATATGATATCCTGATCATTCAACCATGTAAAACATTTACTTCCGTTTTTCATTATGCAAAGTCATCAATGATTGTGCTTTATTGAAAAGACTGTGCAGCTTTAATTTTTCAGATATAGGGACATATGTCCATTTTTTTTTGTAAACACAAAAGGGAACAGCAAGTGGTTAATTTCGCACATGGAACTTAAAGAAGGCAGAAGCAATAAAGAAACATTTGTGCATATTAATACTCAGCATCTATTTCTACGTAGTATACATTTTAAATAAGTGTTTGTTGTGCCATACATGCACATCTATCTATCTATCTATCTATCTATCTATCTATCTATCTATCTATCTATCTATCTATCTATCTATCTCAGTCTGTTTTTCTTTCTTTCTCACAATAATTTTCATATCTATCTATCTATCTATCTATCTATCTATCTATCTATCTATCTATCTATCTATCTATCTATGCAAACTTCACGCACGCGCACCTCCCACACATATATATGCATATGTTAAGGTAAGTTGTTGTATATTGTTTCTTTCCATGAAGCGTTATTGCCTCCGGCAAAACGATTAAATCTGGAACAATTAGCGATGTCTTTATAATTTCTATTGAAGCTAAATGAATATTAAATTTTAAAAAAAATTTTGTACCTCTTCTTAATTAAAAGTTAATATCAAGTTGCAAATTTCGACTTCCTTTCGAATTCTTTACATCCACTTTTATGATCTTACGAATCCATTTCTTCAATCCCGGCTGTGAATTAAATATCTGTCAACCAAAGATGGATAATTAAAAAACAGAATTCAAAATCAGTTGAAAAACCTAGCTATGGGAACGGCATCAGTAACGCCTATATTGTCGAGGCTATGATCCCCATACTTTACATTTGGAGCGTACGACACTTTATGATGGAAACCGTCCAATAGTTTTCTCCATTACTTGGAAAATGCCACGCACAGGCTTTGCTTGATATCGTATGTCAAAACCGACCGTATATCGCAATGATATATTGCTTTGATCATACACATCATATATATATATATATATATATATATATATATATATATATATATATATATATGTGTGTGTGTGTGTGTGTTATATTATAAATTAACTGATTTAAAATTAACTGATTTAAATATGTTTTTTCGCTACACAGTAATAACCATGTTTCAAAAATGGAAGCGAAAAGCTTCGAATTTAATTTTGTAATTAAATTAATATTAATGCTCTGCAAATTTACATTGAGCACTATTTTGTAAAAATAAAAATATCAATAACAACACCAGATTATATATCTTACTGTTCTTTATATATATATATATATATATATATATATATATATATATATGTTATTGCTATTTGATTGCGTATTGCATTTGATGTTGAATTCAATGTCCACTTTTACATTTACATATCCCTTATATTGAGGACTATAACCCATAAATATAGCATACCTAAGAACTAATATTTTATCATATATATATATATATATATATATATATATATATATATATATATATATATATATATATATGCTAGAATAAATCCTAAAAAAGCCTGTTTAGCCTGAAGATCTGTTTAGGTGAAACCTAGTTAGGTTTACCTTGTGCCTTAGGATTTATTCTAGTTTATCGCTCTACTTAGCGTATTAAGCACTCTCCGTTTCAGTCTTTCTACTCGTTCGTTTTTTTTTTTCTTTGGACTGAGGACTTAAAGCACTTGGCGATTGGTTTCCTCTTGTTCTGATGGTTTTCTTTCTTTTTTTATTTCCAGTTTTTTCTTCCGGTACCGATTTATCCGGACATACCTGCAAGTTGAGCTATGCGACGTTTTCCAAACGAGTACTACTACTACTACTACTACTACTACTAATACAACTACTACAACTATATATATATATATATATATATATATATATATATATATATGATTTCTCTGTTATATAATTTATATGCTCTGTTATAATAAATAGATTGAGCTCTTTTTGTGGATCAGTTTTAATATTTTATTTTATTAGGATCCACTTGGAGTATATACCAACAAATTTATTACCTGTACTATATATATATATATATATATATATATGGTGCAACCTGAAAATGTATTCACTTTCTAATTTCTTATAACTCCTTTTATTATTTTCTTTTTTTCAGAGCCATGCATTTAATTTTTAATTCAAACTGTTGTTCATTTTTAGTCAATAAATTTTAATATTTCTTAATTTTAACAATTAATCTTGTTTGTAATTCAATAAACACTGCTTTTATTGTCCTTTAAAGAGTCAATACATTTGGAGGGCACTGTACGTACGCGCTCTCACACACACACACATACACACGCACACACACACACACTCACACACACACACATATATATATATATATATATATATATATATATATATATATATATGGTTATTCGGGACCAAAAGGTGTAACCCGGAATTTAATATAGCTATGGGAGCGTATGATTTGGCGGGGGCATGCGATTTAGTTGAAATTCTATTATTATGGCCACATAAATTTATTTTCAACATCAAGGGCACCGGACTCTATGGAGATGATGGTGTAATTCTTCTCCGTAAAACTATCCCACGAAAGATAAAACGATTTAGAAACGAACTGTAGTTTTTAAAAAATATAAATGCAGAACTAAATATTACCATCACAACCACCACTGATGCAAAAAGTGATCTAAATATTTTTTTGATGTAAACTTAGACCTGAATAGTGGTTTTTATAAACCACACACAAAGGATCTATATAACCATATATAAGTTAGTAAGTATCACTATAAACTTCTAGAAAATTTACGTAAATCTGCCCAAGTTAGATTATGCACTAACTCCAGCAATTAGAGAATATTTAATAAGTCTAAAGGTAAATATATACAAGCTTTATAACTTAGCTATCATAAATAAAGTAAGTAAATTTAGAGTATTTAGAAATAAAAGTAAAAGTAGAAACTGGCAGAAACATCGTAAACGCAACAGTATATGGTTTAATCCACTTTTTAAACGTAATATCAAAACTAATATAGGAATAATTTTTAAAAATTTAATCCATAAACACTTTAACCATTCACAAGCACTAAAAAGATTTTTAATAAAAACAATGTTAAGATCAGCTGTAGCTGCGTAATAACAAAGACACATCAATCTCCCATTATAACAACATTATATTGAACAAACATATTTCCAACAAAGATAACGTAAATTCTTCTAAAAATAAATGTATCTGTCGTAAAAATACGATCTATCCCTGAAACGGTCATTCCGGTAACGATGTTAAATTTTATTTAAAATCCTTGGAAATTTCGTTTTTACCATCATAGAATGAACTTAACTAATTTCAGGCAATTGAAGAATGATGGCGCGTCACTATCAATCAACTGGGAAATTATATCTAGGGCTAGGACTTATAACGGCAAAGGAAATAAATGCAATTTATGTCTTGTTGAAAAGGTGGTTATCGTAAAACACTTTCATACCACTAGCTTATTAAGCAAGACATATGAACTGATAATTACATGTTGGCATATAAATAAATATATGCTAAATACGTTGATCCAGATTAATTTCTAAAAATTTTAAAATTTAAATTTAAATTTTAACTTTTATTTTTAATTAACTTTTAATTTTTTAACTGTTATTTTTATGCTGATTACGGTCTATTTCTAATATATTAGGTTGGTGCAAAAATAATGACGTAACAATGTCGTTTTTTGACGTATTTGTTAACGTCAAAAAACGACATTATTACGTCATTATTTTTGCACCAACCTAATATTAATATTAAATATACATTCATGTTTTAATAAGAACAAGGAATCTCCCTTTAATTATATAATAAAAAAAAAATGAAAATATGAATATTCTTCACTCAAATATATAATTTTTTAATTTTCTTTTTTTTGCATACATATATAAATCCAGATTATTTTAATTGCCAAATATAATTCTAAAATTATATATTATATAACTATTCCAACCAGATTTATTATAATTCAAAATTCTATAACGGTCAGTTCATACTCAGCACCTGAAACTTAGTCGTACTAGCGGTGAGGAATATATATATATATATATATATATATATATATATATATATATATATATATATATATATATATAGTTTGTATCAGAAACACTTTTACAAACTTTGAGGGCGGGTTCCTCACCCCAAAACAAGAACAAAATCCATGTAAACATATGTCCTCAAATCCCTCGTTTATGAGTTATTAAGTTTAAAGAATGTTTACTCTAGATGGCGCTGTGTTGCCATGTAGACTAGGTTATATTTGTCACTCGTGTATATTTGTGGCTAGTCTGTCTTCAATGTTTAACATGCGTCGTAGTGAGTTAATTGAGAAGTGTTCCGTTTAACAAGGGCAGGATATGCATATCGTCAGCAGTCAGATATAATTTTACATATGCCGTGCGAATGGTAATGGACGCGTGGCTGCACGGACGTATCAGATGGCGTCGACAGACCGAAGATGGTTGAATCAATCATCCAACCTTTGCTGCTGCTTATTGTTGCGTTGTTGAGACAGAATACTTGGCACCACAAACTACGGATCGAGGAAGACCGAGATCCGCTCGTACGCCTGACCACGAAGAACATATTCTATAGTCTGTCGGAGACAATCCCGCTATCAGCACACGTCAAGCAGTCCTAGCATGTGTTACATTTCATAGTACCACTTGGAGGGTACTTCAAGACCAGCTCCTATATCCGTATCGTTTGCAACGTGTGCCGGGTCTTTCGCTCTCTGATCAGTCACACGAGAGAACTTTTGCCGTTGTTTTATTGTACAAACTGCCGAGCGGTTATTTGACACTTCAGTCGTTTTTACATTTGGGAGAGATAGAATAACTATTAGGTTGGTGCAAAAATAATGACGTAATAATTTCGTTTTTGGACGTATTTTTTAACGTCAAAAAACGACATTATTACGTCATTATTTTTGCAGCAACCTAATATTACTATTAAATATACATTCATGTTTTAATAAGAACAAGGAATCTCCCTTTAATTATATAATGAAAAAAATGAAAATATGAATATTAACTTTACTAATCTACTTTTTGTATAAATGATTCATTGTAATATATATATATATATATATATATATATATATATATATTAGGTTGTTGCAAAATAATGACGTAATAATGTCGTTTTTTGACGTTAAAAAATACGTCAAAAAACGACATTATTACGTCATTATTTTTGCACCAACCTAATAGTTTACGCAACCAACATTTGTTGTCGGATCGTAATCCACATTGTACAATGCAAGCGATATACCAGCATCAGTTTACGATCAATGTATGGCCTTGTCCTTGTTTTGGTTTATGGGACCCGCCCTTAATGTCTGTAAAGTATTTTTAATACATCCTGTATATATACATATGTCTGCATATTGTTGTGACCAAGTAATTGGTTCAGAAATAACAAAACAAGAGGTTGTAGATAAATCGTGTATTGAACAGGAAATACAACAGAAGTGTCTTACACGACTTGGGAGTGTGTGTAGGTTGACCACCGTTCAGGCTATATCACTGTTACCCCCGAGGCTTACTTCCCTACTACTTTATACTAAGTGGAAGAGTCCACAATAACCTCATTAGAGGGAAGACACCACAACAGACACAAACACACGCGTATATGTATATATATATATATGTGTGTGTGTGCGTATGTGTCTGTTTGTGCGTACGTGTGTGTGTTTGTGTTTGGGCGTGCGTGCGTGTGTACACACAAAAGTAGATGTTGCATGTTTCCCTATACATATACACGATATTTATATTTAGTTAAGTTCCAAGTCTAGAATTTTTCAACATACTTCGTATATATATATATATATATATATATATATATATATATATATATATATATACTATTTATTGAAAATTCCAAGCCCCTCAGAAATAAGCAAACCGGATATCAGTATAGGTTTCTTCCGGTCAATAGATCACACAGCAATCCTGCAAAGAGTCATACTCACTCACTCAAGTAAAAATAACCCCATTTTGAAAAAGGAGAAAAAAGAAAGAGGCCAGAGTAAGCATGGAATTGTTGCAAATCGCTGGAACAATTCTGTTGATTGATGACTTTGACATAATAACCGGATATTACAGAAAGGAGTGACATGCTATAAATAAGACATTTCATGCATTTTTCAAGCCCAGGATATTATACATTGTTGTTATAAAAATAAAACAAAGAAACAAGTTGGAATATAATAGAACTCTACATATCCTCACATAAAATGTATGCAGTGATGACGTGGTCGTGGATTCTAATCCTTCGTTCAGATAGTAAAAATCATATCATCAATAAAAAAAAATCAAACCAAAAAACAAAAGAGTTACAAAAAAAGACAGAGTAAATAGTAAGCAAGATACACTATTTACATTGTTCGGACTATCATCCTTATCTTTGTTGCCATATTTATCACAACGTTTCGGCCGTTGTACGCCCCGGCCTTATTCAGTTGGTTGGAATGTCGAACTGAACCCTTTTTTTTCGCTCGTTGGGGTAGACTGTTCTAGTTCCACGTGCCATGTCTAATGGATGTCAGTTATCAGTTATCTCCTGTTAATTCCCCTCTCCAAGTTCTCCTCCGTCTTAACCAGGTATTGAACTCACACTCTTTGGGTCCTGTCATTGGATCTAACGAACGCCTTTATCCATTGTACCATGTGTCCTTGAGGACAGTTCGACATTCCAACCACCTGAAGAAGGCCGGAGCGTACAACGGCCGAAACGTTGTGATAAATATGGCAACAAAGATGAGGATGATAGTCCGAAAAATGTAAATAGTGTACATAATACCTCATCTCAGAAATATAGACAGATACAGGAAGCAAGATGTTCTCTTGAATGATAACTGGATTAAAATAAATAATTCCGAGGGTTGTGTAAAGGCTTCCATCCGAAATTCTCAGACATCTGATCAAGGCACAACCGCCGAAACTTTATGAACCAAGATGAGGACAACATTCCGATGAAATTAGTATTTCATCATAACAAAAATTTCGCTTCAGTATTTGTCATTATTTATATTTGACCAGTGTCTTCATCTTTCTTATTTACATTTTGACTAATGTCCCTATCGTAATTATCAGCCCAACGTTCGGCCGTCGTAGTCTGCGGTCTTCTTCAGATGCTTGTCTATCAGGATAAACTTCAGTGAATTTCGAACCTATCCCTTTATTTACTCTAAAGTGGTAGATTGTTCCGCTGTCCATATTTCGGCATATCTCGTCTTGGTCTTTTTAGTACTGCTCAGAAATTGTTCGCCCTGTTTCTATTGATTCTGTATCTGTACAGCCTAGATCTGGAATTGAACCCACAATTACTAAACTACCAAATTCACAGACAAACGTTTTAATCCACTTGGCTATAATCCCGTTGTGGAACGTGAAATATCTGCTCCGTAGATAAAGGGCTCAGTTCGAAATTCCATGAAGGGTACCCAGATCGATAGACACTTGAAGAAGGCTGAAGCATAATAATAAAAAAAGATAGATGAAGATATTAGTCGGAATTTAAATATTGGTAAATTCTAATCTCAGAAATTCAGATAGAAATTATTTATCAGTATACCGAAAACAATTTTTCTTAAAAAAAACCCCAAAAAAACAAAACTCTTTATTTAAACTTAAGTCCATCATAATCCCTTTTGGTAAATACAAAATAATTCGCCTTCAAAATTGGGGTCATACTATTCATTTTTTAATTATTTATCTTTCATCTTTATTTTGATCACAACGATTCGGTCAGTTTATCTTTGTAGTGGAGAAACTCATCCAACTGGAAAATCGGCCCCATGAAGAGTGTGTGCTTGCCTTTGTCTTCGTCATGTAAATTGAATATGAGATAAAACACACTGAGTTCACAAGGCATGCAAATTTTCCGAACCGACCAGTAAAATCTTTTACAATGAAGCATTTTTTTTGTCATTTTCTTGTATACTTCCCGGGCTGAAAGGTTCCATATTTAATATTGACTCGAACTTAATGGTGCCATTTCACAGGAAGTATCTCTCCTACAGAAGGGGACTGTTTTTATTATTCAACGACTGTGACGTCCCCAAAAGAGGAAGTTCCGAGAGGGCTGAGCAATATTTGTGCGGCTACACTGAGATCCCACATTAAACTCGAACTTGTGTCACATTCTCTGCTATGTGGGGACACAGATAATTCTTTCAATTAATGTCAGTCTCAAGCCTCATGTATTACCCCTCATTTGTGAAGGGCTCGGGGTCATTACTCGGCGCTTCAGTCCTCCCCAAAAGGGGAAGCGCAGAGACAATTTTTTGTGCAGTTAGCCAATCCCATTTTAAACTTCGACCTTGTGTCACATTAAACCCGAGTGGGAGCACCTGTGTCTTTGGTTTTGTCAGGTTAGCCGGTTGAAATAAAATTTTATGTACCCAAGTCAAAAGCCTGACGTCTCCCAGGAAATATTTCTACATTGGGACGAGTCCACGCTTATTACTTGGCGCTAGGGGTGTCCCCAAAAGAAGAAATGCCTAGCCGGTGTGAGCTATAATTGCTTATGGATGGACTCCACCCTGTTTTAAATTCGATATCTTTCGCATTAGACTTGCCGATTAGGGCTCTTTCCCAGTTTGCGGAGATACGAATCACTTCTGGCGAACTAGTTACATGTTTATGTCAGATCCCGCTATGTGTGCGACTGGTACCATGTAGTCTTGTACTACCTGACACAGACACACGTTATCTGCGATCAAACTGATTCCCTCACCAGGCATTTCTTGTGAGAAGTGTAGCTAGACACCAAGTAGTATCAAAATCATGACCTGTCAAAATACGGATGAATCTTCTTGTAGGGTCACCAACCATTTAACAAGGCTAGACTGGGCTCCATGCCATAGCCAGTATGATGATGATACGGCATCGCTTGACGGAGGGCTTTCTAGACTAAAGTCAACGGTCAGTTCAGATGGTTCTCCATTTATGGAATCAAGGGCCACGTTTGAGGGATATTGGTTGTGGTTTGACCTGGAGAGCACAGTTTACTTGTCAATGAAACACTATTCATGAATGAATACCTCTTTATTTTTCAACCCAGATATGTGAAATGAACTGGTCAGGTGCTTAGCGACTTAGCGACCCAACGACCACAACTTGTCAAGGAACTGATGATGCGGATGAATATGAACTATTTGTAGAAAGGACTATTTGCACTGGTGAGGACTATTGCAACTTACAAAGACTATCGCCGCTGACAAGAACTTTACCACTGGCAAGAACTTGGACGCTTGTTTAATGTGGACGACGTCGTTCCGATTTGGTTACGGATGTTCATTCTCAGACGAAATTCAAATTTAGTTTTATACATATATTCTTTCTTAATCCATTTTCTACACCACATTGTTTGTTTACGCCTATTAAACAATGGCTAGCTCCCACTCATTTCCGCATACATCTGTCTGTTTGGGGTGGCTAGCCATTCCCTATTACAGACGCTCAACCCACAGATCTCACCTGTGGACCTTAGTTACAGTTTCTGGGAGAGAAATGCCTAATCTGGGGGTGGGGACAATTTTTTTTTACAAGACCAGTATGCTTAAAACTTAGCACAACTATCAACGGATTTTGAACTGCTTCTCCTACCCCCGTCCTGGGTATGACGATAAACTACGTCCGCGTCCTGGGTAAGACGATAAACTACATCCGCGTCATGGGTATGACGATAAACTACGTCCGCGTCATGGGTAAGACGATAAACTACATCCAGCAGCAAGGCCTCTGATCAGGTTGTTTTGAAGAGTGTGGAACCACCTCTTAATTGCTGGTGTTCCCAGGTCCATCCTGACCCGAGGTGGTAGCACCTGTTAGTGTCCCAGCTATTGGCAAATAGTTAACCCCCAAACTCGGATAAAAACACTATGAAAGTGTAAAAATAGGTTTTAATACCAGAAATACTTTGCATAAAAAAATTATTACCAGCAATATAATTAAAAAAAAAAAAAAAAAATTACCAGCGAAGGGAAATTCTTACCAGAAATATATTTTTGAAGGAAAAAATATTACCAGAAATAGATTTTTGGAAAAAAAAATTACCAACAATGAAAATTTTGTCGGCATTAAATAACCCATTGAGGTTTATATGCCGTAAAACAAAACAAGCCAAACCAAAATAAACCAAATTTTTCTTACCCAATTTCACTCAATGCTTGAGTTAACTCGTGTCTACTTTCAGGTACTTTTTAAAGTTACTGCGATAACTGACAAATCGATCATCACGAGAATCGAACCCGCTACTTATCAGAAAATGAACATTCTAATCACTCGGCTAGGTAGTAGTAGTAGTAGACGTAATAATTTTAAGGTGTCTGAATTTGTTAGATTATTATTATTATTATTTTGATACTTCATATCGTTGAGTCCGTTTGAAATTCTGCAATCATTAAGTAAGGGACATGAACCGTGAAAAATGAAACCGCTTCTGACTTTTGAATGCCGCCTACTAATGGGGTTTTAACAGAGGACAAAAAGTGCGTCACTGAAATCCGAAATTACATTGGGATAGACGAACATGCCTTCCAAAATCTAAGCAGAACAAAAGAATTTCGGTAAAAACAAAGAGTACTGAACTGCTACGTGATATCTGTTCTCCTATACGGCATTGAATACCGAACAATCTCTTCAAAGAGGAAGAAGAGACAGAAATGTCATTCTACAGAAGAATGCTGGGGATACCATGGACCGAACATGTGAGCAACAAGTTTTTAAAAAAAATATGAAAACAAAAAAGAAATTTATACTTAACATCAGGAAGAGACGGTTGAAATTTCTAGGGTATATAATGAGGAAAGGGGATTGGAAAATTTGATACTCACAGGACAGATTAAAAACAAGAGTGACAGAGGAAAACGACGCCTTCTTTCTTCAGTATGTGTCCTAGAAACCTCAAGTGTGTCCTTCCTGATGTTAAATATATGGTTCATTCTTATTTCTATTTTCTTTAGAATTTCGTCGTTTCTCACATGTACGGTCTGTGGTATTCTCAGCATCCTTCTGTAGGGCCACATTTCTGTTGCTTCAAGTTTATTCTTCACTTGTTATGTAGGAGGACTTATTTTTCTAATCTGATTTTCTTCATGGCCAGTTTGTTTCTCTATAGAAGTAGATGTAAATGTCTAAGTTTATCCAAGAATTCAAGTCTTGTCAAAGGTATTTTGAATCGATACTGCTTACTTAACCTTCGCAGAACATAAAACGATCCTCAAAAAAGCAAACGGCAAAAATCAACAAAGAAATAAGAATAAAAAGAGAAAAAAAAAAACTAGAAAAATCTACTAATGACAATGCTTCATCAAAAAACTTCGGACAACATAAGTGGTATCATTAATCCGTGAAAAAGTTTACGCTTTTTAAAAGGAGTCTTTAAATTTTGAATAAATGTGTTTCTAATGTTCACTTATCCAGAAATTGTATATACATTACAGGCAGAAACATTTTAGATTTGAATTAGAATATTAATGGCACCTACTTAACATTGGCAGCGTATCAGTTCTGCATTTGGGTGGAGAGTTTTTTTTCTTTCAAAGAGAAAACATTTCTACTCGGTAACTATAAAGAATAAACTGTAGACTTTGAACTTCCGCAGATATAAAAGGAAGAAAAAATACGGAGAAAGATTGTTATGGGGGATGTTTTTCGACATTCTTGATGCCAAGACTGCCAATTATTTAAAGTGTTCATGAAAGTGTATGTATCGATACGTGCGCATAGCTATGCTCTTATAATTTGTCTTTTTTTTTTATAATAAAATGAAACTGAATCGTATAAAATGCATTTTTTTTTAGCACTGATGTCATCAGAATCAAAATCAAATTATCCGGGACATAGTAGATCGTGGGGATACCATACTGGGTTATTCTTAGCGTTTTCTGGGGTAAAGAGTATTTAACTAACGGTACACATCTCGTCACTAAGTACCACGTGACAGTGTACACTAGGTTGCACAATTAGTACTACTAGATTGATCCATGGACTGTTCCATTCGATGTGGCGGGTTCATGCCATTCCCAAGATTGCTTGATTGTTTTTTTTCTATGACTTATCAATTCTTCGTGGATTATTTAAAGTCGAAAAGTACTTTATGGATTGTTAGAATAATTTTAGTTTGGTGAGTGAATATTTCATTAACAATTACAAATGGTAACAATGATTTTCCAGATAAAAATCCAACTATTTAACCAATAACCGTGGCGGAGAATAGATGGGTTCATACCTTTCCCTAAGGGTGTTTGCGCGTAGGTGAATGTAAATAACTCGACTGGAATGCGAACTCGTCTCACCAATTTCTCATTACGAACCGCTTTCTACTACACCACCCGCACATCGTCCTTTCTAAAGAGCATTAGTGTTAAACTTACACAAATAATTCTGTCCTGAACGAGTTAGGGTTAGGCTTTGTTTTCTGTATCTCTTTGCGATTAGGTCAATTCAGCACACCAGGACACAAGCACACACACACGCGTGCACACACACACGCACACATGCACAACACACAAACACGCACACAACGGTAAACATCTCATCATTAAGTACCACGTGACAGTGTGCACTAGGCTGCATATTAGTACTACTAGATTGATCCCTGGATTCGATGTGGCGGGTTCATGCCTTTCCCAAGATTACTTGATTGTTTCTTTTTTCTATGACTTATCAATACTTTCTGGATTGTTAAAATAATTTTAGTTTGGTGAGTGAATATTTCATTAACAATTACAAATGGTAACAATGATTTTTCCAGATAAAAATCCAACTATTTAACCAATTCTGATTAGGTCAATTTAGCACATCAGGACACAAGCACACACACACACACACATGCGCACATGCACAACATACAAACACACAGAACGCACGCGCTCGCACACACACACATATGACTATATGTAAGCAAATATATGGATATAGATCCGACAGTATGAAGAAAAATATACGGAAAAAATAAACAAAATTCCTAATATGCAATTATGCTGTTTTAATGTTAATATAGATCTTGAAAAATTTCAGTTTTAATGTTAATATAGATCTTGAAAAATTTCAGTTGTCTGTTTTGATTAGTCTTACTCTTATGTCCATCGTCTTTTCATGTTGAATTAAATATAGTCTAATGTTAATTATGTCTTATGAATATGTCCTGAAGATGGTCTACTAGACCGAAACGTCCGACGTTGACATTATATTAACATTAAAACAGCATAATTGAATATTAGGATTTTTGTTTGTTTTTTTTTTTGTATATTTTTCTTCATATGACTATCTATAAGTCCGAGGCAGAGGTATGAAAATACTTTATGTTGTAGAATAGACATTTCCAACATGTATCAAGCTAGATAAAACCGTAACTTCTATGCTAAGAGGTTCTTCTCTTACATTTCTCGCTTGTCGAACTCTCTTCTGTAATGCAATGCCAATTGTTATATGTTGTCTTCTTATTTCCTGTTCTTTTAGTGTTATCTCTTCTTAATAATGTTTTTCTCATATCCTTTCACACTCAGTGACCCCCTGCGTCTTAATAGCCTTATTGCCTTGCTTGGAGTGCAATGATTACATATATATATTTATATATTTCTAAAGAAGTATTGGAATTTATTTATTTATTAATCCGACAAGTCTTATAACTTAAACGTTATTTTTAATCGATACCCTTATTTGAGTAGACGCCCCGTCTATTTATTAAACGACATATTTATTTATTTATTTATTTTCGTCTACAGGTCTGAATATTTGAGAAAATATATTAACGAAAAATATGCGCTCACCGGCAGGATACGAACCTGCTTCCCTCTTGGTAGGAGAAACCATCGTTAGATCCGACGTGCTTATACCGGCTCAGCCACGGTGTATATATATATATATATATATATATATATATATATATATATATATATATATATATATATATATATATATATATATATATATATATATATATATATATATATATAGAGAGAGAGAGAGAGAGAGAGAGAGAGAGAGAGAGAGAGAGACACCTGGGGTGTGATGGATAAATTGTCGTCTACGCAAACGGGAAAATAACATATGACATATTTTGACAGATATACTTACCACAATTACACAAAAATATCTTGAAATTCTAAAGAGTAACTTTATTCACTAAAATAGCCATTGGCTTCAACCACAGCTTCGGAATCTTCTGCAACTCTTCTGGACGTTCCCTTTGTTTAAATTGGGGAATGCAGCCATAACCCTTGCCTTCTGTTCATCTTTGGTGTTAATGAATTTTGCTGGCCTCATGCTCAACTGTGAAAAGCATGTCGTTTCGAAATTTCTGGCGGAATAAATTGCGTCATGATGCTCTTTTTCTCACAGACGTTGCCCAACTGAACCTACTTTCCTGTGAAATTGACAAAAACAAGCGCGCATGCGCGAAATTTAAAATATAAAATGGCAACAATTTACCCATCACACCCTATATATATATATATATATATATATATATATATATATAATAAATGCGAATATCAGTGCGTCACTATGACACACTTTTTAAATTTTACTCCTAGAGGGCGTAGCCTAACATGTCATACCGTTTTGGAATAAGGCCGAATCCATGAGCAAATTAAAAATATTCCGGCTGGATCCGGAGCCGCAATCCTTAAATTTTGGAATCCTGGGTTTTATTACAGCGATTGTTTTCGACGAATTTTTTACGTAATTTTTTAGTCGATTTTTTTTTGCATCTACGCTAATGATACACCAATTTCTTCCTGTCTCGATAGTAAACCTGAACAATTCGATAAGGTAGCTGATGTCCAGAATCCCCTTCAGGCTGTTGTTAACTGGGTCAAAAGATGGGTTATTAATTTTAATGCCTCCAAAACTAAACTATTGCTTATTAATCATCTGAGAGACCCATTTCTGCCTTCCATCAACGTGCCTGATGCTAACTTAAAGGAGATTCATTGCACCTTCTCGGGTTAAAGTTCTCGGTGGATATGAAGTGGAAAGACGATATTGAAACCATTCCTTGTCCAGCTGCTAAATATGTTGATTGTGTTGTGCTAGACACTTTTTCTCTCTTATCGAATACAGGAAATCAATTATTTTACAAAAAAGTCATAACCCCAAAGATATATACATATATATATATATATATATATATATATATATATATATATATATATATATATATACGAAACCCACACACGAATCCTACAGAAAGGCGCATTGAAATCAGAATATGCATTAAAAGTTTAAATCAAGTGCGGAACGAAATCACGTGTTCAAACACTACATACTGAATAATGCTAATTCACTAAGTAATATATGGGTATTAGCTAATTTAGTAGGTTTTGGTTACCCAAGATTTTACATAACATGAATGTACTTACTACGTAAGTCAAGGGGAAAACTGATTTATTTTATAATACGGGCATGAACTACTGGCGTCAGAGTGACTTTCATTTTAGATCAATCTGCGAGGCCTTTTTTATTTTAAAGAAAGCAGATCATGACGTAAGCATACAAAATTTAAAAAAAAACAAACTATATTATCCTTTTCACAGAGTATATCGTCATTTGGTTGATCAGAGGACAATACCGTAAGATAAGATGATTAAAAGAACCAGCAAATACGTCGTCTTGAAAAGATCCAATTAGCATACCTTGTACTGACATGAGCAACATAGGAAAAGTGCTAATTAGAAAAGAGAATTCTTTTGATCTGAGGCTTACAAATCCCAGAGCCTAAAGAGGAAGCCCGTTGGATAATAATCATATTATTGTTTTCTCGAAGCTGTAAGTTCGATACCTCGTTCAGCGATTCTTGAATACAGAAGCATCGGCAGGATAACGACTTTTGAGAATGCTGACAATACCATAGACCGAACATGTGAGCAAAGACGAAGTTTTAGAGAAAATAGAAACAAAAAGGAAACTTACAATTAAAATCAAGATGAGTTAGTTAAAACTTTTGGAGCATATAATGAGAAAAGTGGGGTTGTCTTGCTAGATCAATTACGGTTAGGGAAAGTGTGACACTGAAATCCAAAGGCGCATTGGGATAGCCAAAGGTGCCTTCCACATTATCTAATTAATTTCTTGCAAAAATCAGCAGTAATTCCCTCCCATTCATCTTTCAATATCTCCCACATGTGATCCTGGTTTTTCGGGTTTCTTTTCTGAGCCCTTTCTCCAATTATCTTCCAAACATTTTCTATTGGATTCAGGTCGGGGTTTCAAATAAAGCCATAACCTTCTGAGCCTTGTCGCAAGGTGCATTGTCCTGCATGAAAATAGGAGATTCATAAAGATTAAGGTGTAATCTTGGTACCACATGCTGCTGAAGAAGCCGTTTGTAAATCTCAGCATTGATATTGCCATGTACGCAGATGATAGGCCCAACTACTGCAGATGAAATCATTCCCCACACCATCACACTACCGCCACCAAACTTAACGTTTTTTTGACACATTGAGAAGACAGTCTTTCACCTGTTCTACGGCGTACGTAAGTTTTGCCCTCAGAACCAAATATAGTAAACTTAGACTCGTCACTGAAATGAACTGTATCCCACTGTCCGTCAATCCAAACAACATTTTCTCTTGCATACTCCAGGCGTGCCCTTTGGTTTCGCTTTGAAATGAGAGGCTTCAAAGCTAGAATACGGGCATGCAATCCTGCATTTTTTAAACCTGTGAGCAACCGTTTTCCTTTAGATCTTATTATCTGTCTCTTCATTAAATTTACGGGAAATTGATGTAGCAGTTTCAAAACGGTTTTTTGTAGATATTCTAACAATTCTTCGATCTTCTCTTTGTGATGTTTTGGGAGGTCTGCCGGTTTTTAGTTTTGCATCTAACGTTTTATCGGTTTTATACCTGCTAATTACACGATGAACGACACTTTTAGACCTATGAACAATATCAGAAATTTCTGAAATTGACTTTTTTCTTGTTAGCGATAATGAGTTTTTTTTTCTTCAAAAGAGAGCGTTTTGCGTGTAGAATTTGCCATATTGCTTAAAAATAAAGTCCTAATGATAAATGAACTTTTACTTATTGTTGAAAAGCTCCATCGAGTTTTTTTAATAATGTAAATTAAAATTTTATGCAAATTATTAACATCGTTCCTTAACTTTTGTCCTGTAGCTTATTTCATTTGTTCCATTAATCTTTATTTAAAAAAAAAACTATTATGTAAATTTTTGTAACTTCGTATAATATTTATGCATTACACCCTAATCTTTATTCGTTAAAAATTTCATTGCTAATCATGCATTACTTTTTAAGTAATACACATATTTATGTGTTTGTTGTTTCCGTTCCTTATATTATGGCCGCTACTGTATATATATGGAGCGTATATTTTTGCATGTTTATTGTGCGACATTTCATGTTTGTGACGTCGACTTGAATCTTTTGCCCACACACCCACGCGTGTGTGCAGTGATATTCTGTGAAAAGGCATCAGAAAGATATTTAAACACACACACACGCGCTCGTGCGTGCGCACACGCATACACATACATGCACATGCACATACATTGAGAGAAATCAACGTGGAAGAACTCTGAGGGAAAGCAAGTTTTTACTTAATAAAATACACTTTGATCGCCTACAGGAGTCATATATCCACTCTTTGAAGTTCTTAAGACCAGTGCGTGCTGACCTCGTTGTCATTGATAGAGCTTTTGACTTGTGCTTAGCTCGCCCAAAGCATCACCCCATCTATACAAATTCAGTCAGCTTCGACGAGTTATCATTACGCGGAGGATGAGTGTATCTTAACGAGATATCCGTGGTAAAAAAAAGATCCAATCAAAAGAAAGATAGATAGCCAGGCTATAATATATATATATATATATATATATATATATATATATATATATATATATATATATATATATATATGCTATTGTTAACCAAATACAATACCCAAGAGACTCTCATGATAGAGGGTTACTGAATTTTATGGAGTAGATATGAAGATATGTAGGATAGATAACAGCTGATCCTAGATTTGTAGCTGTTTAGGTGGCTGGGAAAGCATCTTCTCGGAAGTTGATAAGTTATATATTAGGTTGGTGCAAAAATAATGACGTAATAATGTCGTTTTTTGACGTATTTTTAACGTCAAAAAACGACATTATTACGTCATTATATTTGCACCAACTTAATATATTCAAGATTTCTGCATGGTCAGAATAATACATACATACATCGATGATATATATATATATATATATATATATATATATATATATATATATATATATGATGCTTGTTTTTAAAATTTATAAGCTGTATAAGGTCGTTCATAAATACGTATATACTTTCGACCTTACATTCAGTCATCTTCAGGCGTGGAAATTATTTTAGGTTGAATTTTTTGGAAAATTTAAGACATTGTCATATTAGTAAAAGAAACGCACTCTCTTAAAAACTTCAAAAAACTTCAACCTTAGCGTTACGACTGCCCGCTCCAAAAGTTTGTATCCGTTATCAATAACACATTTAAAAAAAATATTTTCTCGGCTCGGCCAGGAGGAACGTAACATTAAGCACTGCTCTATTTTCCCTTTTAAAGAAAAGTCATTCCTATTTAGCGAAATTATTATTAAAGAATTAACTAATGTATGTTTTTAGTCTGACATTTCTTAAAAGCACATGTCTGCTCAGTTTCCTATCTGCGACGTAAACAAAGCAATTCCAAAAGTAGTAATGGCTTGTTATTATATTACTTCAAGCCACCAGATCCTTCTTGTTCATTGTTAGGAAGAATTTGGGTGTTTTTTGTGGAGAAGCTTCATTCGTGGGCAAGATGATGATGCATTCTGATCTAGCGGTGGGTAAATGAATGTCGGATGGCAGCCCGCTGGTCGCATGAAGCCCGCTGGTCGCATGCAGCCCGCTAGTCGCATGCAGCCTGTCGGTCTCATGCAGCTCACCGGCCGCATGCAGCCCACCCGTCACATGCAACTCACTTAGTGATTTTTTTGCGACCCTCAAGAGTACAACAAACATTCTTTTTTAGATGTCAAGAGAAACGAAGACAGAAACCAGATATATTTAAAAGCCAACTCCGGTTCTCAGGAAACTAATTTCTTACAAAATCGACTTATCGCGTTATGTACTATCACAGGGGGACGGGGGTTACTGCGTTTCGCTTTGTGGCAATATCAGTGCCCAATCAGTGCCCAATCAGTGCCCAATCAGTGTCCAATCAGTGCCCAATCAGTGTCCTCTAATTAGCGACAAACATAACACCATTTCAGCGCTTCGTTATAAACGTCTCACGACATTTATCAAAGATTTCTTGTAATTGTAATTGATTTTTCTCAGCTGTGCAAATCTCATTGATCATAGTGTAGAAGAAGTTCGAGAATAACCAAAGGCATTAAACCTTTTCAGTTCAGGGAGGTGTAGTGGATTGATAAATCGGATTGTACTTATGTGCTTTTTGTTATGTAGAAGAGATATAAAGTGAATAATAGATTTAGAGACAGGCGAGAAGTTGACTACTGATCATGTGTCGTAAAACAACACAATACAACAGTTTCTCTGGAATGCAGTATTTTAAGATGTTTGCTTCATCAGACCGAAATTACAAATGGTTTAAATTTAAATATAGTTTAAATTTATCCAGACAATATTAAAAAACAGAAATTAAATAATAAGAAGTCTAGACGTTTGAAAATCTGTTTTCCGGGGATTTATATTATTGAAAGAATGGGCAGAGAGGGGAAGTAGCTGTCAACCGGATGTTCATGTGGTGGTTAGGAAAATACGAGTAACTAAAGACGAGCTATGGATGATAGCGGGAGTGACTGAAGATGAAACGAGATCAAAATCTCCATTAAAAGGAACACACTATAAACCTCAATGGGCAGAGAAAGAAAGCAGTTTGAAAATAGCCAAAGGTGTTAAACTTCTTCGGTTCAGGGAGGTGTGGATTGGTAAATAAGATTGTACCTATTTGCATTATGTTAAGTAGAAGAGATATAAAATGTGTAGTAGACTTAGACACAGGCAAGAAGTTGACTACTGATCATGTATCGTAGAACAAAACAATACAACACAGTAAATGTATTAAATATAAAACTAATTTCTCATACATTTAGACAAAAATTTGTCTAATAAGGAAATAAGTTCGGAAATAACATAAAAGCTGAAACCCAGCTGAAAATTCTAACTCCGCTGAAAAGATCTTTATTAAGATCTCTCAAATACCCAAGCCGATAAACAGGACCGGATTATAATGTTTTGGAGTCCCTAGGCTAACGGTCCTCTTACTCAACCGCACCCGTTTTGAATATTTTTTATTATTTTTTTATCAATACAATTAAATAATATTTTTTATTAAACATACATATATATATATATATATATATATATATATATATATATATAATAATAAAAAATATTATTATATATATATATATATATATATATATATATATGTGAAAATATATAGAAAATAGGAAAGAACTGGTTAGGTACATAATCCAAAGTTCTTTAGTATTTTTTTTTTTTTATAGAAAATATTTCGCTTGAAGATGGAACAGAGCTTACTTTAATTCAATTTAATTCAAATAATTATATTGAAGTTTTCGGCTCTTGTTTTGAAACATGAGAACTCTTATGTAGCGTGTTGGAATCATATTTTTAAATAAATAATTATATATATATATATATATATATATATATATATATATATATAATTGTTCTAGAGGAGATGGTATAAAATATATCCGCTCGCATATATTCAGTTAATTTATAAATGAAAACGTCAATTTAACGAACAATAGTCGTTTGAAAGTATGTTTTTCTTCGTTGTTCTACTTTGTATAATATACCATGTCCAATTAGATCTAAATAGAATACGTATTGTATTTCAAGACAAAAAAAGACATCATTTTACAATAAAAAACCGTAGTAATTATTGACCACAACTGGTGTCAAGTGCTTTACAGTACTTAAGCTCACAATTAAGTATCCATTGTTGAACTAAACTCGAGAAAGCGAATCGATAAGATGAAGACAGAAATAAAAAATAAAAATGTATCAATGTCCTATTGCGTCATTTATTCATTATGCTCTTAGCATAGGGATGATTGGTACGGAAAGTGAGATTAGGGTTCTTTCTCTCTCAAAATACATTGGAAAGTCATATATCTGTCATTCTTCCTTGCCAGAGGTTAATAACTAGGCATAATGTGCAACCAGTGTAGGAGGAATTTAGTCAACTTCATGTCATAAAAAGCCTATTTGCTAATGTTGTCAGACTGTGTCCTTAATCACTATCGTGGGGCTAGCTTTGATTTTCTCTTTTAGATCAACCTATATCACATCGGGGTCGTTTTCTGTGGAGTCATCCCCTGGTTAGGCTAGACAAGCTTTATGTACCTAGTTAATGAGTAAGTGTTGTTTCTGGCCTGTCCCCGGTTACATCTTTGGTTTTGATCCAAGTTAAGATTCCCAACCTTCTCAGTTTGTTTTGGTCTCCTTTTCATCTTGACTGGGTCAGCTTTATTTATTTCCCATGTCCGTATATATTTTCTCATTTCCCTTCCCCTTAGCGAGAGAGCCTCTTGATTTTGTCCAATGGGCAGAATATAGCGGCCTCTCTTTTTTTTTTTAGGGTTGGACGGGTCCTACTAACATCAGTTATGTTTAGTTTGCTTTGTGTTGATATTTAGTTTGTTTTTGGATTCATCCCCTCCCCTCTCATTTTAAATCATTAGATCTTTATGTATGAAATATTTATTATCTTCAAATTTTTATATCGCGGGGTGCGTTTTGTAGGTTCCCCTGAGAGGATGCGGCATTATGGTGTATGGAGGATTGATTGGTGAATGTGCGAATTGTAATCAGTGAATGGGTCGTGAATCGGATTAGCTAGGTATAAGATAGTCACTGAAGACCAACCTCGACCTATTTTCCTTTTCGCCCTTGTACCGCAATTGTATTTTTAATACAATAAATATCGTGTCCTTAATCACTACCGTGGAGTCTACTATTAACTAGAGCTAGCCACTCTGTCCACTATCCGTTTCCGAGTATACCTATCTGATCCCCGTGGCACACATCTGTCAAAGCACATTTACATTTATTCAACAGAGACAACCTGTTGAACCTGCAACTGTGGACACGTTTCTGTTGTCACCAGTTTGAACAAGGTAGTAGACCCCAACTCTCGGTAGCGATCACTTGTGATAGCTAGCACAAACATTAAAGTCTTCCGAAGAGTTTCGTCTACAAAATTTCCTACACAAGCCGTCGTACGGTTTTCCCCAAATGTTCCTCACAAGCCTTGGACGTAGTTTTCCCTCGATTTTCGACACAAGATTTTGGTCAATGCGTCGTCTAGTTTTCACTTAATAACGATCATAAGCTGTGGGTCAACTTGTCGTACGGTTTTCACCTAATTTCACTCACAAGCCTCGTGCTAACTTTCGATGTTGCCGCACGCAGTGATATAGATGTTATTTCCTTGACAAATCGGCTATGGTGTTATTCGAGCCCAGGTCTTATCGACAAAGCGCTAACGTTCTAACCGTTTCATATATATATATATATATATATATATATATATATATATATATATATGGAGAGAGAGAGAGAGAGAGAGAGAGAGAGAGAGAGAGAGAGAGAGAGAGTGAGTGAGTGAGTGAGTGAACTGCCTTCTAATGCTCCTGATGGAGCGGCTTGGGGATAGAGGACGTAACTTATGGGGGCACAGCCCGTTGGTATAAGTAGACTCGGATGAATCACACGACGGAATTTAAGAGCTGGCGCTGTATCGAGTTTGGTTTGTCCCTTCTATGCTTTGGTCCAGTGGGTATGACTTATGTATCATATCGTAACGGTCTTGGTTCGATCCTTAGTAGTGGAGGCGCACTGCTGTTGAGGTCCCAAAATGGGACGAGATGGCCATCCAGTGCATTCTGTTGAGGATTCTTTTAGACATGACAAATTATGATTATCCCCCTTAATTTTTATTTTATTTATATATATATATATATATATATATATATATATATATATATATATATATATATATATATATATATATATATATATATATATATATATATATATATATATATATATATATATATATATATATATATATATAGTGCTATTTAAACTTCAGCTCATCTTGAACATAAGGAAAATAACTGCGTAAATTAAACAAGCATTTTCACATTTTTATTTTAGTACATTTTTAGCATGATCAGAAGCAAGTAGATTGACTTAGTTTCT